>CM069913.1:106689918-107289918 GCA_036172215.1 Camellia granthamiana
TTTTATGACCTAGACGTTGGTGGCCCACACCATTTTGGAAGCCCACATTTGGACAACACACATCATTTTGCATAACCACACTTTGAGGGACCACGTCAATTTTCTAAACCACTATTTGATGGCCCAGATTAATTTGTTGAACCACAGTTTGATGGCCCACATCATACTGCAAGGCCTTCCTATGGAGCCCCACATTTTGAATAATGTATGACGTTTGACGCTTCGATTCTGAAGTGTGACCCACCGCGACCAAGGATTCCAGCAGCTAGCATGGTGTGGTGAGAGTAGTGTAGGGTTTGGCAACGGAATTGTGTCACCACTGTGACGATGTTTGTTTGGTTGTAGATATGTAAGATTGTTGTTTCCAAAACCGGAGGTTTACATCTTAATCGGTGTAGATCGCATATTTGGCGTAATCAGATCCCACATTTGACGGTGGAAATATTGGGTTTAATCGTTTTCGATTGAGTGATATACGTTTGTAAATTCCCTAACTCCCACCAAATCCCAAACGCAAAACAAACCCCAAAATTGTTGTGGGTAGATTTGTTTTGTTTGGTTAGGTTTATAAGTTTAGATATTTTCTAGTATTTAAGTGTGGCCGCCGTCGTTGCAACAACTGTTATACACTGTGTTATGCTTGTAAGGATCCCACAACCGATGACGACTCCGCAAAACAATAAGTTTTCTCATATTTGAAAAGAGTTTTGTAATCATATTGTGTTAGTGTGTGTTGTGATGTCATATCTTGTTTGTTTTTGTTTTGGGTGTACTGTTGGCATGTGGTTTGATAATTAGTGTTCTCAAATAAGTTTTGTGAAATTAGTGTACACAACCATAGTGGGATGTTATGTTTATAAGTCTGTTTTCGGGATACTGTTGGGGCGATGTTCGAATGTGGTTTGACAATGTGTGCCTGTTGCGTGGGAGTGCCCAACATTTCATTATGTAGGAGGTGGGGTGAGTGGTGGTTTTCGAAACATTGGGGTAGGGGAAAGCTTTGACGGTTTATTTGGGGTGATTGTTTTGTTGGTTTGGTTGGTTCTGCAGTGTGTCTGTGGAGTTATGATTGTGTATGTTGGACTGCTATGTTCGAGGGGGGTTTTTGGGTTGGGGTGTTTTTTTTTTTTAATGCTTGGTTGGCTATGGGCTTGGTGTGGTGGTTGTATGTTCAGTATAACGTATCTCTTGTATTGTTACATGGTTGGGAGTGTAAGGGAATAATGGGGATTGGTGTGTTATGTTTGTTAGTATTATCCTAACGAGCTCTGTGACTATTGAACATGGTGTGGGTGTGAGGTGAATGTGTTGTGGTCGAGTGACGTTTTTAGTTTTAATGTTTGTGTGTTACATGAGTGTGCTATATGCATAATATTGATTAGGTGACATATGCATAACATGTTGTAAGTAATTGGATGTATGACATTCGCAAGGTGTCGTTGTGTATGTACGTTATTTTAATGATTGTTCAAGGTTGTTGTTTTTACACGATTTTGGGTTAGAATATGATGGTTGTTTGTTTTTTGTGCTGCAAAAGGTGTGAGGACGTCGAGCCTACGGACAAGAGTCTGTGTGTTGTTGCTAGTTCACCATCGAAGAAAATTGGGCCAAGGATCCAAGGACGAATATTGTTCAAACAGGTGAACCCCCATAGAAGTGTGCCGCGGAGTCCGAAAGGTCGAAAAATGTGATTAAATTATCGGTCAAACATTACAAAAATTGTGAAGATTG
Organism: Camellia granthamiana; assembly: GCA_036172215.1. Taxonomy (NCBI): domain Eukaryota; kingdom Viridiplantae; phylum Streptophyta; class Magnoliopsida; order Ericales; family Theaceae; genus Camellia; species Camellia granthamiana. The sequence continues at coordinate 106,691,650 of CM069913.1, forward strand.
TGTCCACATCAGGTGTGACAAAGGCCCACCGTATCCATATGAAGAAGACACCATTCTAGCTATTGTTTGAAGCCATTTTGGAACATGATCTAAAGCAACAAGATTTCAGAAAATGTGATGACTTAGTATTCAAGCTGATTGAAATGTACGTGCTGAGCAGTGGGTCGTTTCGGATTGGAAATGGCATGGTAACACTGAGGGACAGTGATGTTAGGTTGATATTTGGGCTACAATGTGGTGATCAGCCGTTGGTGATGGCCTCCATCCCCGACCATCTTACGACTTCATTCAGCGGAGGTGTGGGTCTAGCCGCATTAGTTTGAAGCTTGTGAAAACAGTATTCCTTGATGCAGTTCATGGCACTTCCCCCGAGGATGTTGAAGATGCCATGAACCTGTTAACGTTGTACGTATGTGTCAAACTTTTCTTCTCTACGTCGGGTGAATATGTGAGCTGGACGTTTATTCACCTGATAGACAAATTGAGTTCTATGAAACTATACAATTGGACTACTGTGATACAGAGCGCAATGACGGGGTCAATTAAAGAGTTTCATCGTACACCTGAAAAAGTAATTGGATGCGTCGTTGTAATGCTGGTATGTATGACGTTGAGATTTATGTTATTGTTTGTCGACTTTGTGTTTGGTGGTAGTGTTCTAACGCGTTTGTTAAACTTGTTATGTTTGATGTGTAGTATTTCCTGTGTGAACACACGACGTTAGTGGATGCTATTAACCCTGATGTGTTCCCTAGATTCTTAAAATGGAATGTTAGTTCTTTGTTGACAAAGATGCGTACTGTGACGTTGTCAGATGGTGATGCATTTGAGGTAACCCTTTCCCATTTAAGTCTTAATATCTTGATGTGTGAACTGTAAGTGAATGCAAATGTTGATGAATGCATATGTATTTAATTGAGTGATTATGGCATGATTAAACAGGTCAACTCGGGTAGATTACAAGTGACGCCGTATAAGAAGGCATAACTGACGGGGGGATGTAACGCAATGGACTTGGGTGACGACGACTTTGTTGATGCGAACAATGTGCAGAAAGTGAGTAATGGGGAATGTGAAGCACCTAGTGGAACTGTAAATGATACGAATGGTGAATGTGGTGTAGTTGGTAATGGAGTTAGCGATGGTGTTGATGTGGGCAGACAATTGGTATACGAACAGCAAAGTGGTAAACCAATTGGAGTGGACGAAATGGCAAAAGGCAATGTACGGCGTTGCCTAAGTGGTGACGGTGCACCCGTTACTTCCGCCACTGATCATGCACAGAGAAGAATCATTGTTCTGAAGTCTGAGCTGAAAGCGAAAGATTTTGTGATCGCCAAATTGGAGGACCAAGTTGCAAAACTAACGAAGACACTTGAGCAACAAGCGTCCAACTTGTTTGTTAAGTTCAATGATTGCCTGAAGGTGAAAGAAAATGAAATATCATGACTAGCAAATGTTATCAGCGATCTGAGGAAAACCATTACTAGGTTTGAGGTGTAAATTGGAGCAAATGCTGGTTGTACCATTGCAAGAAGTCCACATGCGAATGTTGGAGGGAACGATTCAGATTCATTTGCATTTGTTGATGAAAAAAATGCAGAGGAAGTGATACATGATGTGACACAGAATGCTGTGGGGCAATTCAGCTTTGGGAGTGAAGCCACGGAGGTTACAAACGTGGTAGGGTCGAACATGTGTGTTACTGAAAAGTGCTCAACCGACAACGTAGACGTACCAGAAGTACAACTTGTTGGGGGACTGCAAGATGAGGTGCAGATCGACACTTCGTTGCAGAATTCATTTGTCCGAAACATAAAAGGGAAAATGAGACGAGAGAGAAAGTTACCAAAATATGAGTACCCTATATTGCGTGGGTAGCTTCGTAAGGTGGATTCAAATGATCGACAACGTGTTGCAAGCAATGGTGGAGGCAATTATGAGATTACGTTGTGCGATGATGTGGTCGATATTGATGGAATTGGTAAGCATGAGAAGAAAAGGTTGGGGTTTGGGTTGAATAATCGTCTCGTTGTGTGGAAATTAGTGAATAAAGAAGTGAAACGTAAACTTAGCAACACATACAACCGAGATGGAGATGTGTAAGACGCGTGTCACATTTACAGTACATGTGTTGTGTTTTATCCAACATTAACTAGTGGGTGGTACTTGTGCAGGGTTGTTGTGTGGACTGAAAGCAATAAGGATGTATTTGTTTACTTCTCAGACATCAAAAATTTAGTACGTCAGTCTGTAATAAGGGGGAATGTATGTGGCAACCAATATGATATGATTAAAATGCATGTTTCATTTCCCCCCCCCCCCCAAACCCCCCCCACTCAATGCACACATTTGTGTTTTTAGGCTATTTTTTGTGAACTATATGTTCGTATTGCGTTTTGCTGATGTGTTAAATTGGTTAATGACAGGTTATAGATGCATGTGCAGAGCTTCTAGTGAGTAAGCAGAATGTTTTGTCTGGCGAACTGGTTTTCCTAGAAAAGTCATACTTCTTCAGTAGCATCTGTTTGGTAAGTGTTTGGAAAGAACATGTTTGTAATTATGGGTATTGGGGTGTTAAGTTTTGTTGGTTGATATAAGTGTAAACAACCTGAAACATAGGGTATGGTGAATAACGTAAACAAAACAACAAGGGATCGATATCTCAAGGCCAACATGTGCACATCAGTTAGTTGCAGGTTCTTGCATTTCCCTATATACCACAAATCACATTGGACCTTAGTTGTTTACGACACAGAAGTTGGCAGTTGGAAGCATTACAATTCAATTAGGCCGTGACCCAGGTCGGAAGACACACACTGTAACGAGGCATTGGTACTGGTAAGTTTTGTTAGAAGATGTGAGGTTGTAAGTTTATGGGTGGCTTGTGTTTTACCAAAGGTTTGTTGTGTGTGTTTTGGTAAGCGTGTGTGATGTTACGTGATGATAGTTTGTTGTTCAATGTGGCAGAAAAAAAATGTGGTTAACTTTGTCTGAGAGAAGCAACTGGCAAGCAATGGCGGTGACGTGGTGTTTACGCAGGATCATGATTCTGTGCTAGAAGTAGTAACTGACTCCCCACAACAGCGACTCGATTTGTAAGTGTTATTTATTAATTTAATTTATTATGCATTTGTTGCAATTAACCATTTATTAAGTCTGAAATGTTTGTTGTTGTACATGGTGTGGTTGTCCACAATAGACCTGATTGCGCTATCATAGTCTGTTATGTGATGCGGCAATATGTCCACCACACCAGGATCAAAAAAACAATGAAAGGTATGAACTGCGTCAAAGTGTGGGCGACGATGGTGGAAACGTTTGTAGATGACCCTACCAGGGGACTAAAAAACATGGCAAATGAAGAATGTGGCTGAATATGTCTTGTAGTGTTTGGTTTTTGTTTTTGTTCTTGTTTGTTTGTTTGTTTTTTTTTCCCTATTGGGTAACTTAGCTTTTGCTTGGAATTGTTTGGAAGGTAGTTGACGGTGACTTTGATGGTACGATTTTTGTGGCATGGTATTGTCGTGCAAGTCCTTATTTTGGAGCCCGACGCATTGCATCCAGCATTTATGTTTGAAAAATCCAAACTTGAATTTTGTTTTTTGAGGGCTAATGAATTACAAATGTTGCATTATAATTAGGGTGCAAGTTTTTGCGTAATGGAATCATATTGATGTGGTGTCGTGTTTGACATATGAGACAAGCATTCAAGGTGGCTGACATTGGAACATTAATGCTCCCGTTCATTTTGTTTAATTGTACACTATGGTTTGTTTAGTTGTTGGTAGGTTTTGTTGATTATCTAATTTGAAGTGACTTGGAAGATAGGTTGTGATGTCCTCGTAATGTCGTGAGGGTCTTTTTTACATCCAGTTGCAATGAGTCTGGGAATTATGTGCGACAATTCAAAAGAGGAAAATTGTTTAGGTGGGCTGATTTGCTAGAAAGTCTGCATTATAATTGTAGGATCGGTTTTTCAATAGTACAATGTCCTTAGTTTGTGTTGTTTTGGTGGAAATATGAGTTGTTGTGTTGTTTTTGGTGTGAAAGTTGATTAGAAGTTATAGGCTGATGGTTGTGGGGTCTGATTACGTAATTTGGGGTTGTTACATTGTGGAGGGGGAACGGTGGCGTTGGACGGTCATGTGGTTGAGTTGATGAGTTATACGTTAAATGAGTTCAACAAATTTGCCGTTGAAGGCATGTGAAGAAATTTGAATGTCACACCCAAAAGACGACACATCGTTTGTTCGTTTAAAATATGTTAAAAATTCTTGAACATAACATAAACAGCATGGTTTGAAATTAAAACATAACACCAAATCAAAAATTTTAAAACAAAACACAGAAAAGCATGATATGAGTCTTAAAACATAACACCGAATGTAAAACGAACTAACCAACTTTATTGTAGTTTGAAATTGAAACTGAAATATCTTATTGCATATGACTAAACTAACATAAAACATTAGAACTTGTAGAAATAGTTCGAAACTAAACGTGACAACGCACAATGGTTGGAACTATATTGGTTCGTTGTATGTCTTTCTATTATGGTTCTCCAGAAGGCCGCAACGGCCACATCGAATCTGCTGCACTTCTTCACCTTTAGATGGTATTTGTTTCTTCTTTGGTCTGCCAGGTGGTCGTCGCACTACAAGAGGTAGAATAACATAATTTTCCAGATTAGCATGTGGTTTCTCAACTGTTAGGATTGGATATATGGTGTGGGAGTATGATAACTGATAGGTTAACATGTGAAAATAAGGTTCAACCAATGCATTCAAGCCACTGCCACTGTTGTAGATGGCAACCATTGCATGTTCACAAGGAAACCCATTGATTTGCCATTGGAAGCATGAGCATGTACGCCTGCCAATGTCCACCAACACTGATGGGTGTGAGTGGACCTTGTACATATCATTATTCAACTGGCTAACTATCCAAGGCCTTCCCTCCTTGTACGCCTTGTCTAGTTTGGACTCCATCATCATACATATGGCACAAGCCCAAGTACTTAGACACTCCCCTACATTCAGACATCTGATTCATTATCTGGGTCCTGATTGCATCAACCAATCGAGTGATTGGCAAATTGCGTGCTTCTTTTATCCAATTGTTAAATGATTTAGCGGCGTTTGAACATATCTCGCCGTAACGTTTGCCCTTGCAAAATGTGGGTGGCAAAATGTGTGTGTGACATACTAGCAAAAGCATAAAACATAGACAGTGTAAGGTTGTGTAAAAGAATGAACTTAGAATTGTTTGGTGTCCCTCACCTAAAATACGCATTGGCCCATCAGTGCAGCTTTAAACCTTTTAAGAAATTTATAGCGATGTGCTGACCGGACTGTATGAATGCATCTATTTTTTCATTGAAAGCAGTGACGGTCGGTGCATGTGCACATGCACGCAACTTACTTACCATTCCAACGCGCATATTTCATCTTGTCTTTCAAATTCCTCTATAAATGTTGCATGCAAAAAGCGTGGTGGGCGGTTGGAAAGATAGTAGGCATGGATTCTGTAATGCCGACGTGGCGGTCCGAAACAAACATCAAAACCTGATCCCCATCAACAATGTTAGCTAGGTTCTGTAAGAACCAAGCCCAATTTGCCACTTTTTCTGTATCAACAATTGCAAAAGCAACTGGGAACAAGCCTGTGTACATAACATTAAAATAAATTACCCACGTCTAATATCCAATCCCAATCGGTTGGGAACAAAAATAACAAAATCCATGAACCCCAAAAAAACATAACGTGCACAATGAGTATATTACCTTGGTTTCCATCTTTTGTGGTCGCCGCAAGTAGATTCCCCTTGAATCTCCCGTTCAAAAAGGTACCATCCAAAAACAATAACGGCTGACAGTGGTTAAACCCATCAATACATGCTTTGAATGATATGAAAAGCCTATTAAAACAACGGGTGTGGTGTTCATCAAAGTCAAGATTAATATAATTCCCGAATTGTATTCCATAACGGCATTGCTACACCAACGCAGTTGGTCGAACGACATCGAATGATCACCGTAAAGTCCTCCTCTCGCCTTTTCGACCCCCAACCAAGCTACATGGTAACAAATTTGCAAACCGTATTCTTTTTTGAAATCATATTTGACATCGGTTGGGCGAGTCAATGGTTTGTCTTGTACACGTTCTGCAATAACGTCGGCAACTAGTTCGGACCCCATCCTCAGGTTTCGGTCGGTACGCACAGTGACCTCACAAGTGTGCTCACGGTGCCATTTTTTGAGGTAAAAATATCCATCTGCATTCAACACCCTCGTATGGATGGACCATGGACATCCCCTTGACTCCTTAAACATGCATTCTGCCGTAATTCGAACTAAGTCGTTCGTTGTGAACTTAAATTGAAACCCACATTCGATGGTGTACTTGTTGAGTACCTTGCGAAATTCCCTTGCCCCACCCTCAGAACATTGTCCGATATTAGTTATGCCATATACCCAATCCGCCGACAATAACACTTTCGCAGTGTGTTGGCAAAAATTAGGTAACGAACCAGCCTCCTCATCAATATATGTTGCCATTTCCCCCCCATCACTAACAATGTTGTCGAGTACGTTGTTCACACCCTTGCCTTGTTTGATCCCCTGCAACTCACCACGCTGCTCCACACGGAGGTCGATATGATCCAATCAAAATGACCTAGCGAGGCATACCATGTTCTCGAAAATCGAAATCGTTTTCCATCTTGAAATTATTGTACCCAGGAATCTTGAATGACATCGACGCCAAATCACTATGGAGGCCACCAAAACATCTGAAAATATGATCAACCAATATACTAAACGTGTAATCAGTACGAACCATAATGGCAACGTTTTCAATCCTGTATGAACACAACAACATGATGTTGTCCGCCATTCCTGCATCGAGACAGAACAAAAAATGAAGATTAAATATGAAAAATCACATCCGTCACTTTCGCTTTATAAGTACACGGCATACATCACACTGAAAATCTATAAAAAAAAATACAACCATTATACTTTCCGCAAACACGTATTGAACACATCAATTATTTGTGAGGTGTAAACATCGCAAAATGATACATGTGTTTACAAGCCGCCAACATTGCGAACAATGTGCCAACGTTTACACCCCCAAACTAAAACCATTAATATAACAAACAAATACCCAACAACATTACCGTCGCCGCAAATGAAGAACCCAACACCACGGCCTACAACGTTGAAGTAGACGAATGAGTACACCGCTACACAACTCGCACACCTTAACCCCTTCACCCCCCCCCCCCCACGCAACATTCAAATACTCACGACCCTCGTCATCCCTAAAAATCTGGCCACAATTGATCTTCCCATATACTGCACACCGAAATCAACGTAATCAATATAATTCAAACACCCTTCCAAAAACCATTTCCAAACACACAAAAAAAGGGTACATTAGTTACAAAAACCGTTCCATAATTACATAATGGGATCCTTCGGATCACATTACCAAAAAAAACAGGACTAGGACGTGTATTAATTTAAAAAAAGGACCTGCTAGACTACAACTCACCGAAATGGGAGTTTTCAATAATTTCCCCTTGAATTTACTAGAAAAAGTGTTGATAAAATAAAATCGTATATTATCAAGAAAAATTAAGTTTAGTATCCTCAAAATAAAATAAAATAAAATAATAAATATAATTATAATTTAATAGTTATTTTCTACATTATTGCCACATCATCAAGCCACATCATTTAAGTCAATTTGAACCACTAAAAGTTCGAACTATCAAGCAACACCCATAAATAAGCACAATAATTAAAAACAAATTTAAAAACAACTCGTAAAACATTGAGATTTGCCAAATAGGTATGCAGGAAAAGATTCCAATTACACAAAGTAAATTACTTGAACCAATAAGTACAGTAAATCTTTATAAATATCATCAATATCAGTTTCATAAAACTCACTAATACACTTTTTAGTTATATCTTATGTTTTTAACAGTTTCATAAATCTTTAGAAAACAGTTTTCAGAACACTTTTTTCATATCCATATTTTAATGTTTCAATGATTTTTTTTAAGGAAAATTTACCCATGAGTCCTAGTTTTTGAAAAGTTGAACCATTTAGTCCTAAAAGTTTTCTTATACTCCATTTAGTCCCATTTTTACATCAGCATGATGTAAATGATGTAAATGATCTGATGTTTCATTCTATAATTTCAAAATTTATTGAAATCTGATAAACATTAGATGTTTGTCATCCTATAATTTCAAACATTATTGAAATTTGATGAATATTAGATGTTTGAAATCTAATGTTTGTAACATTACTCTGATGTTATTAACATTGTATTTGATGTTATAAACATTATAATGGGACCTTTCAGTCTATAAGAAAACTTTTAGGACTAAACAGTGTATAAGTTATTAATTTGGGATTTATTGGTGCATCCCCATTTTTTTAATATTTTAAGCAATTTTTTTTTTAAAAAAAATTTAGACACACCTAACATAAATACACTTAAAAAGTATAATATTTGTCTAAAAAATCTTTAAAAAATACACCAAATACCCCAAAATACAAAAAAAATGAAAATTCAATACATTTTTCGTAATTTTGTGTATTTTTTAATTTTTTAAAATATTTTTTACAAATATTTTACTGTTTAGATACATCTAAGTGAGGTGCATTTAAAAAAGTAAAGAAATTGCTTGAAATTTAAAAAATATTCACTAAAAATTAAAAAAACACGAAAAACAAAAAAACTCAATTTTTAAAAAACTGAAACCAAACATACTAAATAATAATAAGAAAATTTTAATATACACATCTCTTAAAAGGGTATATTATATACACCCTTAATTATATTATTATTTTTAATTATAATATTATTTTAGTTATGATTAATGAGATTTTTAATTATATCTTATGTTTTATTTAGTTATGATTTTTTTTTTAAAATTATGACTAAATTAGTATATTTTGATAATAATAATAATAATAATAATAATAATAATAAATCAATGCCAATTTAATAAAACTTTGAACTTATTCACTTACATTGAACTTATTCACTTACATTCATAACTGAGGAGTCTGGCGTTGGGAATTTGACAGAAGTCAGTGTTGCATTCAACCCCATTTCGGCACAAATCCATACATCCCCTGTTTCTTGGCTCTCTGCTCTCATCTACTACGACTGGAATTAGGGTTTCCTTATTATCCTACAAATTCAGAAACAAATAAACAACGAAAAACCTCAAGGTTGATATGCCGATTTTGAACTGGTGAGCCATTTAATGTTGTTCATTTTGCTGAAATCAACTGGACGAATTCCAATTGATCTGTGTATTGTTGAGTAGATCTCAAAACAAGGTTTCGTTTCTTTGTTTGATTGCTTTTAATACATTTCATTTTTGGTGAGCATGGCCTCCCTCATTTGTTTAGCTGTACACACTAACGTATTTTTGTGGACTTGAGCAGTTGTTTTTACTGAATTCATTATTGTCTTGTATTGAAGATGCCTGTCTCTCTGCATATAACCATCCGAGGCAGTTGTCAACTCATTGGCTTTATTTGGGGTCTGATTCTTCCTGCCTTTTTTATTATTTTTATTTTTTTTCATGTTCTTTGAGTTTATGGATTTGAATTGCTACTTTCTTCTATGTTTTTGGCTGTTACATCTGTTGAGTACATGGATTTTTAATTTTTTTTTTATTCAAGAAGCTGTTTGAATTGCTTATTTTTTTGTCACTTAAATAATTATGATGATGGATTGCTTTCTAATTTGTGACTATTACTTGGATTACTGCATGTGCTAAGCTTTGGATATTTAGTATTCAATGTTGCAATAAAATTTGTCCATAGCTAATCCACAAAAGGTTGGATCACTTTGAGTTGATATGTTGCAATAAAATTTGTCCATTACCTTCTCTCTCTCAGATATCTTTGAGTTGTTGATGTCCTTTACTTTTCAAACTAACGTAATATTTATTTAGTAACTAGTTGGTTGTTGAGCAAATGGGGGACTAATTCTTTGGGTGAAATGGCACATCTGTGGGATTTTGTTTCTTCAGTTTCTTTGTTATGAGGCTGCTTACCTTCTATGAATTTTTGCTATTTGCAGGCGGGAACTATGCTAGGTGATGCTTTTCTTCACCAATTGCCACATGCTTTTGGTATGCAACAGGTCTGATGTCATTCTTTGGTACTTTAATGATGCTTAGTTTGTTTGTTTGTTTGTTTTTGTGATGTAGGACGAGTAGGGATTACTTTCCTACAAGTAGTGAGCCTGGGTTAAGTACACTAGCAGCACCAATAGTAGACTTGTAGGGCTGCATTTGGTGGGATTTTATGACTGTAGAAGTATTTAAAAAAATAAGAGTTTAAGGGTTTGTAAAAGGGTGGGGTTTTGGGAATGAAAACACAAGTGTTTAGGGGCAGTTGAGTGGTTGTTCTAAGCATTGTGAACAGTGACGTGAACAGTAACCTTGCTGGATAGAAGAAGAAGAAGAAGAAGAAGAAGAAGAAGAAGAGAGAGAAGTGCTTTACCCTTGCAAGGGATAGACCAATCACAAAAACACAATCTCGAATTTTCATAATATTAACTCTTCTATTAAATCATTGAGATTACACATATATTTATAGGCTAAAGATTCCTAATTCTATAAGGACTATTACTCAAATTTAGAAACTAAAAATATTTAGCAACTATTAATATTCTAGACCAACTATGACTTCTAATTCTATTTCAATCATAATAGGAAACTTTAATGACTTCTAATTCTATTTCAATATCAAAATAGGAAACTTGGACTTTTGACCGCTAAGACTATTTTAGACATAATAAAACCCATAAATAATAACCCATTTAATAACTTGACCCAAAATAAAACCCATGGGTGACCCCTACAACCCATGTTCAACAATTATTGGAATTACCATTATGCCCTTAATTACTAAAACCTACGATAATGACATGAAGATTGAAAATTATTCCAAATCTTTAATTCTTGATGCCCAAAATGTGCTTGATGCGAAATTCCAGATTTGCTCATTTTCTTCTTTCCATGACCTTCACCATTTTTGTTTTTTTAATTAAATTTATTTATATTTTTTATTTATGTTTTATATGTACTACTGCTTCTTGAACTTCTATCTATCATTGCCACTAAACAGCTTTGGCTATTCTTATTTCAGAAGAAAATTTTGAAATATGGTTTTAGTTGAAGTGTAAAAGTACGGAAAACTTAGATTAGGGTTAGAGAGAAAGAGAATGAACAAGGAGAGGAAGATTTTTATTTAACGTATGTTCTTAGGTTCTTAAAATAAACCTAAAACAAATAGCAAATATTTATATGAAATATAATATGACCATATGACCATAGTACCCTCACTTAACACAAAAAATAACAGATGACAACATATTCTAACACTTCTCCTCAAGCTGGAACATAGAGATCGAACATGCCTAGCTTGGTAGATAGACGTTGAAACGAAGAGCGAGCAAGAGGTTTGGTGAGTATATCATCCAATTGATCATCAGAGTGTACAAACGGTGTCACAAGTTGCTTGCGCAACAAACCCCCAAGGGTTGGCCTAGTGGTGGAGGCTTGGGACTTAGGAGTTTGCTCTTCTCTAGGTCTCAGGTTCAAAATCTCTTAAGTGCTATCAACTCTTGTGTTGGGCCAGTCCATATGGAGCTTTGCTTTGGCTTTAAATGGGCCCCCCGCTAGTGGACGGTGGGATTGGTCCCCCAGGGATTAGTCGAGGTGCGCGCAAGCTGGTCCGGACACCCTGAGTTATCAAAAAAAAAAAGGGTTGCTTGCGCAACAACACCAAATAAAATGACAATCAACCTCAATATGCTTCGTGTGTTCATGAAACACGAGGTTATTAGCAATGAAAATAATGGCTTGACTATCACAACACATGGTCATAGGAGTAAGAACACGAATACCAAAATCCTGCAAAAGAGAACAAACCCATAACATCTTAGAGGCAGTATGAGCCATGGCATAATACTTAGCCTCAACACTCGAATGAGCAATAACCAATTGTTTCTTGCTACGCCAAGTAACAAGATTATCCCAACAAATGTGCAATATCTAGATGTAGAATGACGGTCAGTCCGACTATCGGCCCAATTAGTATCACTAAAGGTAGTGACAGACAAGGAAGGAGAGGAACGGTAGAGTAGACCACGATTTGGAGCTCGTTTTAGGTAATGCAGGATATGACAGACAACATCAAAATGGGTTTGGCGAGGAGCATGCATAAACTGGCTAACAACGCTCACGGCATAAGTAATATATGGACGAGTAACAGTAAAATTAACTTTCCAACCAAATGACGATACTAACCAATGTCAGGAAACAATGCCCTAGTCTCACCATCGAGTTTAACCGAGGAGTCCATAGGAGTATCGCTAGGACGAGTGCCCAAGAGACCAGTTTCACAAAAAGGATGAACATACTTGCGTTGAGAAAGAAAGACCCCAAGATGAGCAAGCAATTTTAATCCCAAGAAAATACTGACGCTGGCCCAAGTCTTTATTTTGAAATTGCTTGCCCAAATAAAGCTTCAAATCAACAATACCGGTAGAGTCACTGCCAGAAATGATGATGTCGTCCACATAGACAATGAGAACAATGACTCAAGTAGATGAGTTGTGAACAAAAACAAAGTGATCAGAAGTAGAACGACGAAACCCATATGCAAGCACAACGGTACTGAAGCGATCAAACGAAGCACGAAGAGACTGCTTGAGTCTATATAAAGCCTTCCGTAGTCGACAAACCGTATGCTCACTACTAGGAACAATATAGCTAGGGGGCTGATCCATATAGATCTCCTCGTGCAAATCATCATGAAGAAAGGCATTCATTATATTAAGTTGATATAACCCCCAAGGGTTGGCCTAGTGGTGGAGGCTTGGGACTTAGGAGTTTGCTCCTCTCTAGGTCTCAGTTTCAAAACCTCTTAGGTGCTATCAACTCTTGTGTTGGGCCAGTCCATACAGAGCTTTGCTCTGGCTTTAAATGGGCCCCCCGCTAGTGGACGGTGGGATTGGTCCCCCAGGGATTAGTCGAGGTGTGCGTAAGCTGGCCCGGACACCCTGAGTTATCAAATTATATTAAGTTGATATAATGGCCAAGACTGATTAATGACAACAGAAAGTACAATCCGAATAGAATTAAGCTGTGCCACAAGAGAGAAAGTCTCCAGATAATCAACACAATAGGTTTGAGTATAACCTTTGGCGACTAGACGGGATTTGAGCCGCTCAATAGTATCATTAGGATGATACTTGAAAGTATAAATCCAACGACATCCAACAGTGGGTTTCCTAGAAGGAAGAGGTGTAAGTTCCCAAGTTTGATTTTGATGAAGAGCACTCATTTCCTCATCCATAACATGTTTCTAGCCTAACATGGACAGAGCCAGTTGATGAGAAGACGGAATAGAAAGGCAAGACAAGCAACAAACAAAGGAGTGAAACTAGGAGAAAGACGAGCATAAGAACCAAAATGAGCAATAGGATGCTGAATGCAAGTATGTTTACCTCGGCACAATGCAATAGGTAAATCATTAGATGCCATAGGTAGAGGAGGGGCAAGAGTCTGACAAAGAAGATGAAGTAGCAGGGCCATAAGAAACAATGTGACGAGCTTGGAACCGCTAATAAACCTGTAGAGGAGATGGTGGAGAAGAATCTAAATTGATGGAAGGGGAGGGAGAGGACGGGGAGACAAAGGGTAGTGGAGGAGTAGGAGTGGGAAAAGATGACTCCGCCTCACGACAAGAGATAAGGTCATTTGACAACCCCTAACCAGAAGGGGAAAAAAAAAGAGGATTGAAAAAAGGTAACATCGGCACTAACAAAGGACCGACGAGACTCAGGATGATAACACCAATAACCTTTCTGAGTATAAGAATAACTTAAAAAAATACATTTGCGAGCACGGAGAGATACCCCCTCAATTATGTTATTTTCTTCTTTTGTTATAAAATTATTTTAATTATAACTAATGAAATTTTTAATTATGTTTTTGTTGTGTTTAATTATGATTTTTTTTTTTTTTAAATTCTGACCAAAAAAATATGAAATTAGTGTGTTCCCATGATAATAATAATAAATCAATGTCAATTTAATAAAACTTTAATTTATTCACTTACATTCATAATTGAGTTTGGCATTGGGCATTTCACTGGTTGATCTTTGTCTGGCAGCTCAATCGGATGCTCTACCGTCCAGAAGTCAGGGTTGCATTCAACCCCATTTTGGCACAAATCCATACATCCCCTGTTTCTTGTCTCTCTGCTCTCATCTACTACCATTGGAATTAGGGTTTCCTTCTTATCCTACAAATTCAGAAACAAAGAAACAACAAAAAACCTCAAGGTTGATATGCCAAGTTTGAACTGCTGAACCATTTAATGTTGTTCATTTTGCTGTAATTAACTGGATGAATTCCAATTGATCTGTGTATTGTTGAGTAGATCTCAAAACAATACATTTCATTTTTGGTGAGCATGGCTTCCCTCATTTGCTTGATAATATTTAGTAAGTTGTTTAGCTGTATACAAGGTTACGTTTCTTTGTTTGATTGTTTTTTATGCATTTCATTTTTGGTGAGCATGGCTTCCCTCATTTGCTTGATAATCTTGCCGATAATATTTATTGTATTGTATTGAGATGCCTGTCTCTCTCCATATACTAATTTTAACTTTTCTGGTTTGTTTCAGTACAAGGAAAACCATCCAAGGCGGTTGTTGACTCATTGGCTTTATTTGGGGTCTGATTCTTCCTGCCTTTTTATTATTATTATTATTATTATTTTTTTCATGTTCTTTGAGTTTATGGATTTGAATTGCACTTTCTTCTATTTTTTTGGTTGTTACATCTGTTGAGTACATGGATTTTTTTTTTTAAATTTTTTTTATTCAAGAAGCTGTTTGAATTGCTTGATTTTTTTGTCACTTAAATAATTATGATGATGGATTACTTTATAATTTGTGACTACTACTTGGATTACCACATGTGCTGAGCTTTGGATATTTAGTATTCAGTGTTGCAATAAAATTTGTCCATAGCTAATCCACAAAAGGTTGGATGACTTTGAGTTGATATCTTTGAGTTGATATGTTGCGATAAAATTTGTCCATTACCTTCTCTCTCTCTCAGACATCTTTGAGTTGTTGATGTCCTTTACTTTTCGAACTAATGTAATAGTTATTTAGTTACTAGTTGGTTGTTGAGCAAATGGGGGACTAATTCTTTGGGTGAAATGGCACATCTGTGGGATTTTGTTTCTTCAGTTTCCTTGTTATGAGGCTGCTTACCTTCTATGAATTCTTGGTATTTGTAGGCGGGAGCTATGCTAGGTGATGCTTTTCTTCATCAATTGCTACATGCTTTTGGTATGCAACGGGTCTGATGTCATTCTTTGGTACTTTAATGATGCTTAGTTTGTTTGTTTGTTTGTTTTGTTTTTTTAATTAAATTTATTTATATTTTTTATTTACGTTTTATATGTACTGCTGCTACTTGAACTTCTATCTATCATTGCCACTAAACAGCTTTGGCTATTCTTATTTCAGAAGAAAATTTTGAAATATGGTTTCAGTGGAACTGTAAAAGTATGGAAAACTTAGATTAGGGTTAGAGAGAAAGAGAGAAGGAACAAGGAGAGGAAGATTTTTATTTAACGTATGTTCTTAGGTTCTTAAAATAAACCTAAAACAAACAGCAAATATTTATAGGAAATATAATATGACCATATGACCATAGTACCCTCACTTAACACAAAAAAATAACAGATGACTATATATTCTAACACTTCCCCTCAAGTTGGAACATAGAGATCGAACATGCCCAGCTTGGTAGATAAACGTTGAAACGAAGAGCGAGTAGGGGGTTTGGTGAGTGTATCATCCAATTGTAGTGTACAAACGGTGTCACAAGTTGCTTGCGCAACCACAAATTCCAAATAAAATGACAATCAACCCCAATATGCTTCGTGCGCTCGTGAAACATGGGGTTATTAGCAATGAAAATAGTGGCCTGATTATCACATCACAGTCATAGGAGTAGGAACACAAATACCAAAATCTTGCTGAAGAGAAGCATAGATGTCCTAATGTTATTGCTTCATATGGTGGTTGGATAGCTATTTGTGATCTACCCTTTAATCTGTGGAATGAGAAGACATTCAAGATGATTGGGTTGAGGTGTGGAGGGTTGGTGGAAGTGGATCGTAGGACCAGTACTTTTCAGAATCTGTTCGAGGCTAGGCTGAAAGTGAGGGGTTTTGACTCTGGATTCTTACCATCCACTATCGAAGTCATGGAGAGGGAAGCATCAGTCACTGTTCGCTTGAAGCCTCTGTCTAAGCCTATTCGGAGAAGAGAGGTGTCTCGGCCATGGATTTTCCGGCAAGACTCATTAGTTTCCACCATCGGCGGAAGGGGAGACGAAACGATCGAAGGGACAGGAAGGACACGTGGCGTAGTAGATGAGGGAAGACAGACTGTATTACCTGGTGTTGAACACGAAGCGACGCATGCTTCTGGTTCGAATGTTTTCGATGTACATGGGAGCTCAGGAGGAGATCAGAGGATTCTGGAATCTGGGCCTGATTATAATTTGGGCCACATTTCTATTCAGAATGGGGATGGGCCGAAGTTCCAAAAAGAGGCTGGCCCAAGAGTGGGTAAGGGTTCCATTGTTCAGACCCATGGTGAATCCTTTGTGGGTGTTGACGCAACATTTAATTTGGGCCAAAAGGAGCTGATGTATATTCAGAATGGGGATGGGCTGATGTTCCAAACAGAGCCCGCTAACACTTTGGGTTTGTCGGTCCTACAAGCTGGCCCAGATGTGGGTGAGGGTTCATTTGTTCAGTCCCTTGGTGAATTTGTGGGTGTTGACCCAACACTTAATTTGGGCCTAACCCATAACTGTTTCTGTGAAGAATCAGATTTGGGTAGGACTTCGAAGCTTGCTTCCAAGTCAGGTCACGCGGACCCACGAGCTTCGGAGTCGACGGCTGTGCACAGCGATGGTAGCTATCACCATCGAAATGGGTTCGCAAGGATTGACCATGGAGAAGTCGTAACTAGCAAAGAGATGTCAGATTCACGATCGCAGCTCAACCCGTCTGAGATCCATTTGGGTTTAGCGGATCTGGTTGATCGAACGACAGGGGATCTCTCACAGATTAGGTGTTCCATAAATGATTCTGTGAGGGAGGACGAAGTCGAGGTTCAAAGGGAAGCCAGTTTTTTGACGAAGGAAGTAGAGGAAGGCTTGTATAATCCTTTCGAGGTGTTGCAAGCACTGGATGAGTACGGGTCTTCTGAATCTTCTGAGGGTTCATCAGTTCCAGGAGGAGAAGGAGATGATGGCATGGTGGACAGGGCAGAGCTCTTTGATCCCAATCTTGATTGGTTGTTCCATGAAAATCAAGCTCCGGACTCTGATAGCAAGGAATGCGCTGAGGGTAAGGAATGGGATGGTGATTCTGATTCTAGTGAAAAGGTCCGTGACTCTTGTGAGCAGGGCAACATGAAAGTTGATCTTTCTGACCATAATCTGGGAGCTCTTTCTGGGATTGTTTCTGGGTCAGTCTTGGGGAGGGGAGGGGAGTCACATGATGTTCCAGTCTGTAATTATTCTCGTGGGGTGGCTTCCATGGGGGAGGATATTGTCTTATGTAAACCATAATAGATTAGATACCACTAACAGTTTGGTTCCACCAGCAGCTAATGAGGAAGATCATAGGACGGGACTTTCTGTGGGAGTATCTCCGGACCATGGGCTAGGAGTTGACAGTGTGTCTGGGACCGATGTTGATGAAACTGAACGATGGCTGAGGAAGATGAGTAAATATGTATCCTTTCCGTTGGAGGAAGGGGATGTCCCCCATTTTGTGCACTTGCTTGACACACTTGGGTTGTCTCTAGTTAAGAATAATGGGTTTAAGTCTAGGTCTAAGACGAGGGAGTTTGTATCCAAGGGGGGTAATTGTCAAAAGAGTTCGGGGCATAGAAAAGGGTGGAGAGAGCTGAGGAATCTTAAGAGTGATATTAATTATGAGGGAAGGGAGAAGGAGGTTAAGGGTGGTCTAGGTGCTCAATGAAGATTTTGAGTTGGAATGTTAGAGGACTACGGTCCCGTAGAAAGAGGGCAGTGATAAAAGAATTTTTGAAAGTACATCAGCCAGATATAGTCATGTTTCAAGAGACTAAGTGCGAGGAGTGTGATAGGTCTTTTATTCGGAGCATTTGGGGGATTAGATTTAAAAAGTGGGATGTATTACCTTCTAGTGGAAGATCTGGGGGTATTTTGATTATGTGGGATGATAGAATAGTTTCGGAGTGTGAAATACTTTTGGGGGCTTTTTCATTGTCTATCCAATTTCGTAATCGGGACAATAGTGAGTGGTGGTTAACAGGAGTTTATGGTCCCAATAGACCTAGGGAAAGACAGGTTTGGTGGGAGGAATTGGGGGGTTTATTGGGGCTTTGTGCGCCTAACTGGTGTGTGGGCGGTGACTTCAATGTGGTTAGACTCGTTTCTGAAAAGCTTAATGGGATTTCTTCCAATAGAAGCATGAGGGATTTTGATTCTTTCATAAGGGAGGGTGAATTAGTTGACCCTCCTTTGAGCAATGCTAGGTTTACTTGGTCTAACCTTCAAGAGAATCTCGTGTGTTGTAGACTGGATAGGTTCCTTCATACCTTGGGGTGGGAAGGGTTGTTTCCCGACATTAGACAAGAGGCATTGCCTAGGGTTGTGTCTGATCATTGCCCGGTGATTGTTGAAAGTTGCCCCTTCAAATGGGGTCCTTGTCCCTTTCGGTTTGAGAATGCGTGGTTAGAGGATCGTTCTTTTAAGGATTATTTTAAGACTTGGTGGGAGAGTTGTAGTCCCCAAGGGTGGGAGGGTTTTAAATTCATGCGTAAGCTGAAAGGGGTCAAAGAAAATTTGAAAGTCTGGAAGCATGATGTTTTTGGTGATTTAAATGAGTTCAAGGCGGAGTTGGTTAGAGGCATTGAGGAGTTGGATGCTAAGGAAGTTGGGGAGGGCTTATCTAGGGCTTTGAGGGATGAAAGGATCATGCTTCGAATGAAACTAGAAGAGACAATTTTTAGGGAATAGATTTTCTGGAGGCAACGGGCGAAGTTGAGATGGGCTAGGGAGGGTGATATAAACTCTAGATTTTTTCATAGGGTTGCGTCAGGAAAAAGGATTAAAAATTTTATCAAGTGTTTGGAGGTCGATCAGGGGATATTGGTGAATAAGGAAGAGCAAATTGTGACTGAAATTTTCAAATTTTATTCGAATCTGTACTCTGATGGAGGTGTGGATCGGCCAGGGCTTGAAGGCATCAATTGGGCTCCAATTAATGTCTCTAAAGCTAGATGGCTTGAGAGACCCTTTGAGGAGTGTGAGGTGCGCCAGGCTGTGTTTGATTGTGAGAGAGATAAGGCTCCAGGCCCAGATGGTTTTTCAATGGCATTGTTCCAAGATTGTTGGGACGTTGTAAAAGGAGATCTAATGAGAGTGTTTGGTGAATTTTTCGAGAGTGGGGAGGTTAACCTTTGCACCAATGCAACTTTCATTTGCCTTATTCCCAAGATGGAGAAGTCGGTGAAGATTGGAGATTTCAGGCCCATTAGCTTGGTTACATCGCTTTACAAAATTTTGGGGAAAGTTCTGTCCAAAAGAATTAGAGACGTTCTTGGGGAAACAATCTCTGGTTCACAGGGCGCTTTCGTGCATGGAAGGCAAATTTTGGATGTGGTCCTAGTGGCAAATGAAGTTGTAGAGGAATATCGAGCGTTTCGTAAGGAGGGGGTAGTGTTTAAGGTAGACTTTGAGAAAGCATATGATCATGTGGATTGGGGTTTTTTGGACTTTGTTTTGGAAAAGAAGGGTTTTGGGTCTAGGTGGAGGAAATGGGTTTGGGGGTGTGTGTCATCGTGCAATATGTCGGTTATTGTGAATGGAAAAGCCGGGAATTCCTTTCATGCGTCTCGGGGCTTAAGGCAGGGAGATCCATTATCTCCGTTTTTATTTGTCATAGTGGTTAACGTGCTAGGGAGGTTAATTGATGTTGCTAGGGATAAGGGGGTTATTGAGGGGTTCGTGGTGGGTAGAGATATGATTAGTGTGACTCATTTGCAGTTTGCAGATGATACCATATTTTTCTCTTCTAAGGAGGAAAGTATGGTTTGTAATCTACTTACGCTTTTGAGAATCTTTGAAGTTGTATCCGGCCTTAAGGTCAATCTCACTAAGAGTTGTGTTGTGGGTATTAATCTTGAGCGTAGTTATGAGATTCGTTTGGCAGATGTGTTGGGTTGCCCCATCGAGAAGTTTCCTCTCAAGTATTTGGGGCTCCCATTGGGTGGCGATCCTAGAACAGAGGCCTCTTGGAATCCAGTCCTTGTTAAGATTGGGAAAAGATTGGAGGGTTGGAAGCGAGCATTGTTGTCTCGGGGTGGGAGATATACTTTGGTACAATCAGTGCTGAGCTGTATTCCTATTTATTTTTTGTTCATTTTCAAGATACCGGTCCGTTTTGCAAGGCAAATTGAGAAATTATTGAGAGACTTTTTGTGGGAGGGTGTGATGAGGGTAAGAGGGATCACTTAGTCAGTTGGGAGGTCGTTTCACTCCCTCGGCGTAAAGGGGGCCTTGCGATTGGGAACATTGTTGCTAGAAATATTGCCCTCTTGAGCAAATGGTTGTGGAGATTTCCCGAGGAAAGTGAGTCTTTATGGTGTTCTATTATTAGAAGCAAGTACGGAACTCAGACTAATGGTAGAGATTCTATTGTGGTTAATAGAGGCAATTGTCATTCTCCGTGGAAGTCTATCTCTCGTTTGTTTCCCATTATGTCTCAGTTTGTGTCTATGAAAGTGGGTGATGGGGCCAGCATTCGATTTTGGGAGGATGTTTGGGTGGGGGAGACTTCTTTTGATCAAGCTTTTCCACTTTTATACCGATTGGTTCATGTACGAAATGCGTCAATTGCATCGGTGGCATGTTCTAATGTGGCACCAATCTCTTGGAATTTCAATTTCCTTAGGAATCTAAGTGATAGGGAGTCTCTTGAGTTGGCCTCTTTGTTGACATTGATTGATGGGGTTTCCTTAGTTTTTTCTCCTGATAAAAGGATATGGAATATTACCTCTTCAGGTGTCTTTTCTTGTAAATCTTTGTTTGACAATCTCATTGATAAATCCTCCATTTCTTTGTTTCCTCTTCATATGAAAATCTGGAAAACGGGTGTTCCTCATAAAGTCAAGTTTTTCACGTGGTCCTTAGCTTATAAAGGTGTCATGACCAATGATCTTTTCCAAAGGAGAAGGCCTAATCACTATCTTTGCCCTCATTGGTGCGTGATGTGCAAGAGGAGTTCGGAATCGGCGGATCATCTATTTCTTCATTGTTCGGTGGCTATGCAATTATGGCAGCGTCTATTTGGCTTGTGTGGTGTTACATGGGTTGCTCCACGGGATTGCACACATATGCTTCTTGTTAAGTTTGATGGGTTTGGCGGCTCTACGAAAGCCAAAATTGGTCTTGTATTGTTTGTGCTATTTTTTGGATCATTTGGCGGGAAAGGAATTCAAGGATCTTTGATGGAAAGGAGGATGGTGTAGATTCTTTGTGGGATAGGGCAGGTTTTTTGGCTTCTTTTTGGGCTTTTGTGTCTCCTCCATTTAAAGGAGTTCCACTTTTCTTGCTTTCTAGGGATTGGTTTGCTGTGTGCAATCCCTAGAGTTTGGTTTCTCTTGTCTTTTCTGATATTTGTTTGTATTTTGATTGGATTCTTGTCCATTGTATGAGGACTTCTTGTCCTCCACACTTTCTTCTTTATTAATAAAATTTCTTGTTGTCTTTTCAAAAAAAAAAAAGAACAAACCCATAACATCCTAGAGGCAGTATGAGCCATGGCACGATACTTAGCCTCAGCACTCAAATGAGCAACAACCAATTGTTTCTTGCCACACCAAGTAACAAGATCAACAAATGTGCAATATCCAGATGTAGAATGACGGTCAGTCCGACTACCGGCCCAATCAGCATCACCAAAGGCAGTGACTAACAAGGAAAGAGGGGAACGGTAGAGTAGACCGCGATCTGGAGCTCGTTTTAGGTAACACAAGATATGACAAACAACATCAAATTGTGGTTGGCGAGGAACATGCATAAACTGGCTACTAGCACTCACAACATAAGTAATAACTGAACGAGTGACAGTAAGATAAATTAACTTCCCAACCAAACAATGATACCGACCAATGTTAGGAAACAATGCCCTAGTCTCACCATCGAGTTTAATCGAGGAGTCCATAGGAGTATCGCTAGGATGAGTGCTCAAGAGACCAGTCTTAGAAAGAAGATCAAGAACATACTTGCATTGAGAAAGAAACAGACCTCGAGATGAGCAAGCAATCTCAATCCCAAGAAAATACCGACGATGGCCCAAGTCCTTATTTTGAAATTGCTTACCCAAATAAAGCTTCAAATCAGCAATACCGGTGGAGTAAATGATGATGTCGTCTACATAGACGATGAGAACAATGACCTCAATAGATGAGTTGTGAACAAAAACAGAGTGATCAGAAGTAGAACGGCGAAACCCATATGCAAGCATAACGGTACTGAAGCGATCAAACCAAGTACGAAGAGACTGCTTGAGTCTATACAAAGCCTTCCGTAGTCGACAAACCATATGCTCACTACCAGGAACAATATAGCCAAGGGGCTGATCCATATAGACCTCCTGCAAATTACCATGAAAAAAAGCCATTCTTTATAATAAGTTGATATAAAGGCTGAGATTGATTAACGACAACGGAAAGTAGAATTCGAATAGAATTAAGCCGAGCCACAATAGAGAAAGTCTCCAAATAATCAACACAATAGGTTTGAGTATAACCTTTGGCCACTAGACGGGCTTTGAGCCGCTCAACAGTATCATTAGGATGATAATTGAAAGTATAAATCTAACGACAACCAACAGTAGGGTTCCCAGAAAGAAGAGGCGTAAGTTTCCAAGTCTGATTTTGATGAAGAGCACTCATTTCCTCATCCATAGCATGTTTCTAACCGAACATAGACAGAGCCTGTTGATAAGAAGACGGAATAGAAAGGCAAGACAAGCAACAAACAAAGGAGTGAAAACTAGGAGAAAGACTAGCATAAGAAACAAAATGAGCAATAGGATGCGTAGTGCAAGTTCGTTTACCTCGGCACAATGTAATAGGTAAATCATCAGATGCCATAGGTAGAGGAGGGGCAGGAGCCTCTTACAAAGAAGATGAAGTAGCCACCATAAGAAACTATGCGACGAGCTTGGGACCGCTGATGAACTTGTAGAGGAGATGGTGGAGAAGAATCTAAATTGATGGAAGGGGAGGGAGAGGACGGGGAGACAAAGGGCACCGGAAGAGTGGGAGTGGGAAAAGATGACTCCCCCTCACTACAAGAGATAAGATCATTTGACAACCGTTGACTAGAAGGGGAAAAAAAAGAGGACTCAAAAAAGGTAACATCGGCACTAACAAAGGATCGACAAGACTCAGGATGATAACACTAATAACCTTTCTGAGTACTAGAATAACTTAAAAAGCCACATTTGCGAGCATAGGGAGATAACTTATCCAGTCTCGAATCAAGGACATGGACAAAGGCCACACAACTAAAAATACGAGGAAGAGGAAACGGGGAACAAGTGGGGTATAATTGAGAGAATGAAGACCGGTTTTGTAAAACAGCTGATGGCATGCAGTTAATAAGGGAACATGCAGTAAGCATAGCATTACCCCAAAATTGTTTAGGAACATGTATGTTAAACATCAAGGTTCGGGCAATATCTAACAAGTGGCTGTGTTTTCGCTCAGAAACACCATCTTGTTGGGATGTATGAGCACAACTAGTTTGATATATAATACCATGATCATCACAAAAGTATT
The DNA here is from genome assembly GCA_036172215.1 of Camellia granthamiana. Lineage (NCBI taxonomy): Eukaryota > Viridiplantae > Streptophyta > Magnoliopsida > Ericales > Theaceae > Camellia > Camellia granthamiana. Next base: position 106,715,644 of record CM069913.1, read on the forward strand.
CACAACAGACTGCACATATTCTAAGGCATTATCAGACCGAAATATTTTAATACGTTTCCTAAACTGAGTAAAAATTTCATTATAAAACTTAGAAATTATTTGAGACAAGTTAGACCGTTGCCGTAGTAAAAACAACCAAGTCATTTGAGAGTAATCATTCACAAAAATAACAAAATAAAAAAAAACCGTTAACAGTGGGAGTGTGATAAGGACCCTATATGTCTGTATGGACTACATCAAAAGATGCAGACACACGACTAATACTACGATTAGAAAATGAACTACGGTAATGTTTGCCAACTGACATGCTTCACATTCAAGCTGAGACCCATGACTTAAACTAGGAATAACTAACTTAAGCTTGGCCACGGATGGATGACCCAAACGAAAAGGCCATTGTAAGGGAGACACGGTAGCACTCAAAACAACAGAAGTATGAGGAGGAGAGCCATCAATGTCTAGAAAATATAAGCCATCAGTCTCATGCCCCCGAACCAATTATCTTCTTGGTCTGGAGGTCCTGCAAAACACATGAAGAGGGAGAAAAGGTTGCAGAACAGTGAAGAACTTTAGTTAATTGACTAACAGAGAGCAAATTAAATGGGAAAGAATTAACAAAGAGACTAGAGGGTAAGGAGAGAGATGAAGTGGGTTGAAGTGTACCCTGGCCACTGATAGGTCGGGAGGATCCATCAACTAGTATAATATTATAGGTAACCGGATGAAGAGTATGAAAAAGAGAGGAATGACCAGAGATATGAGAACTAGCGCCAGAGTCTAGAAGCCAAGGTTGGGATTGAGCCATACTTGCAATATTACCTAAACTAGCCAATGTAGCGGTAGAGGATGAAGGAAGAGTAGTACGAAGAGAATTGACTAGCTTAATAAGCTTACTAATTTGAGTGGTGAGTGCATCATGAGAATCAGCTGGAGAAGCACCAGGACCGGAGGGAAAGGATGTCAATTGAGAGGGTGGAACATCCATAACCTGATTCACATGATCAGGTTTATGTTTATCATACTTCTACCAACACTAGGGTTCAGAATGACCCAAGGAATCACAATGAGTACACTTTCAATTAGCACGGGAAGCGGAGCCAGTACCACGACCACCACCACCACCACGAGAACCATGAGAATAACGACCACCATGAGAACCACGGTAACCAGTATGGGATCCACGGTGACTAGAATTGCCATGAAAACTACCATGGTTAGTCCCACAGTCACCATTGCTCAAGATCAAGGCAGAAGAGGACAATGAATGAGAGGAACCAGATGTGGAAGAACTCTGTCCCAAAGAAGAGCGCAACAGTTGAGAATAGGTATTAGCACCCAAAAGTAAGGATGCCATCATAAATTCCTCCCAATATTTCTTTTGTTGAGCCAAATCAGTAGTAAAAGGTCGGTGTTGCAATAATTGATCCCACAAGGTCTTAAGGCCATTGTAATATTCAGGAAGAGGACGGTCAGACTGTCAAGTAGCAAAGATCTGCTCATATAACTCATAAACACGAGAGACATTACTCTGATTGGAAAAAGAATTAGCAAGGGAGTCCCAAATGTCTTTAGAGGTGCCATAAAATTCCATTGTAGTAGCAACATGAGGTTCCAAACTATGCCAAAGCCACCCCATAACACAATGAATCCTCACTCAACCAATCATCATAACCTGTAACATCCTTAGCAGGTGGAAGTGCAGTAAGAAAACGCGACTTTTTCTTGCCACGCAAGAAAATCTTAACAGCATGAGCACAAGCCAAATAATTTAGACAATTTAATTTCTTAGTGGTAATAGACTTAGGTAACTCATCATCCTTAGCTACTGAAGATTTCACATCAAGTTTTGGCTCAGCTATGATAAGGAAAACAAAGACCAGCAGCAAACAGAAGATTCAGAGGGGGGGGGAGGGAATGCACAAGGGAAAGCAGCCCACAGGAACAGAGTTTGGGAAAGAAATTACCCAATCACTAGCATCAGCAAGCAGCCAAAGATGAGCATAAATTAGCCAGAATGATCAAACCAGGCAGAATAGGGTTGCCGAACCAGGGAAAACACCAAAAACCATCAACAAATCAACCCAGCAGCACCAGGAAAACACAAAAAATACCAGAAAATCAACCCAACAGCAGCACCGAAGCAAAACAAAGTCAAAAAGAGCCTCCTAGGGTATTTCGGATCCCAAGGAACGTATTTCAACAATCAAAAAATTCTGGGTAAGGAGCTTTAGCACATATCAAAATATTACCACCAAGAACTTGAAAAAAACATTCAAAAATAGAAAACACACCCAAAAGGCAATCCAAGAGGGGTTGAATTGGATATCTATAAATAAAAATTAACAATTACCCAATAAAATTAACAACTGGTACAACAAATAATTAACTGATGATAGATGGATGAATAACAGTTAATGATCAAGCACAATGATGAACTTAACAGTGAAGTAGCTAACAGTTAATGCAGTGAATGATTTTTGACTTAACAGATTATGATTTAGATAAATTAGCAATGGATTTTACTAAATCAGGTAAGTAAAGATATTTGTAGATTTAGCACAATAATAGCAAATACTATAGTAGAGAGAAAAATGTAAAGAGATTAGGGAAGAGGAGGCAAACAAATTTATAGTAGTTCAGCTTCAACCAAGCCTACATTAACTCAAGCTTCACTTGAGATTTTTCATTATCTTCTAGCTTCACAGGGGTGCTAGCAACCTCTTCACAAATGGAGCAATCCTCCACAAATTTTACACATACTATGCTAGTCTTCAAAACCTTGCAAACTTTAGGTGATTCAAAATCACTCTCAAGGAATCAAGAACACTGAGTGTACTACACTCTTACAAGATTGAAATGAAGGTGTTTTTGCTTTCAAAGAAAGCTACAAGGATAATCTCTCAAAGATAGATACACAATATTGAAGCTCAGAAAAAATAAAAACTCTCAGAAGCAGATAGGCATACAACTTAAGCTTAGCGTATATGTTCTGAAGGAAAATGAAAACTCAGTTTAGGAATTCTTCAGAAACTCAAAGAGATGGAGAATATGTGATTGAGGAAAGATGGCAAAATGTTTAGCACGTTGTATCTATTGTTGTTTGTCTCTCTGTTTTGTGTGTCTTTGTATATTATAGAGATGGTGCTCTATTATGTTTGACAGAGCCCATCCTCTTTTTCCCGTTGAAGAGATGGGATGGTGATGGGTTGGGAGGTTGTATAAATCATTGCTCAGATATTCCTTGATATCCATGTGTGTTTTGCCCATTGAATAATGGGTCATTTGATGCAAAACCATTTCTTTTCTCTTCTCAACATTTGTAAGATTCAGTGAGCATTGCACAGAGAGGACGTCCCTAGGAGGTCTTGGGTGAAACTTTGCTCTTGGTGGTCGTCCACTTGGATGTCCGTCGGACGTCTCTGGTGAAGCTCTGCACTTGGTGGCCATCCACCCAGTCGTCCACTCGAATGTCCCTCGGACGTCCCGTCAAGTTCCGGTCGAGAGGTATGATGACCGCAATTGTCGAGCATACTGTCTGTGTGACAGCCAGAGAAAAGCTTGGTGGTCATCCACCCGGACGTCCCTCGGACATCCCTGCAGCTAGAATTCCTACTTTGCAGCTCTTTTTCTGCTGCTTGTTGTTGCCTTGTGTTATACCTGTTTAATCTTCATTTTGATCTCCAAATAACATAATTAACACAGAGAAGATATTTTATCAAATAATAAGTTTCCAATGATAATCTATTCTTCAAAATAAATCAAAACAAAGAATTAAAAATCATCAAAATATATTATTTCTAACACTAGATGATCCTAAAAAATTCTGGAAAAATCACCATTAACATCAGGAGAGAGAGACGACCTAGAGTGGCTCGACTCATCTGTACGGACCTTAGTTGCAGGAATCGTCCTAACAGGTGACGAATCTCCCTAAGAAACGCGATTCCGCGCTTCTTAGAAAGAAACGTGTAGGAATCGCGTTTCCGTAGGGAGAGAAACGCGATCCTAGCCGAGATGGGATCGTTGGTGAAGAAGAACAAAAACCCTAGCTCGGCGAGGAGAGAGAGATAGAGGAGAGAGAGTGTGAAGGAAGAGAGTGAGAAGACAAACCTTCGACTCAGTCGTCGTCGTCGTTGAACATCCAGTTGACTCGATGTATCGATCGAACCTTCGCCGTCGTCGTTGAACATCCAGTTGACTCGAAGCATCGATCGAGCCTTTGACTCCAGTCGTCTCTCTCGCTCGCATCCAGTTCGTCTCTCGCTCGCATCCAGTTCGTCTTCGTCATCGAACATCCAGTTCGACTCCAGCCTCTGTCTCGCGTCTGTCTCTCCCTCTCGCGTCTGTCTCTCTGTGTTTGCTGGCTCTGTCCAGCCCTCTCTCTTATCTCTTATATTATATTATATATATATAAGAGTATATATAAGATAATATATATAAAATCATATTAATATTAATAATATTAATAAAATCATATTAATAATATTAATAAAATCATATTATTTTGTAAATATATATAACATAATAAAATATATAAAAATAGTAATATATATAATCTTTATAATATATTTACATAAAAAAATTAACACATACAAATATAATATATATATATATATATGTGAGTATATATTAAACATATTAATAAAAAAAACACACACATATATGTAAAATAAAATAAAAATAAATTAACAATAACACATTACTTAAAAAATATAATAAATAAATAAAATAATTAATGTGTATTAAAATAAAAGTATTTATAAAAAAACTTCTAATGTGTATTAAAAAATATATATATTACCGCTTCCCGAGGCGCTCCCAACCTAAGAAACTTCTATCGGCTCACGCTTCCCCGCTCCCGCCCCCGCTCCCGCTCCCGCCCCCGCTCCCGCTTCGTGCAACTAAGGTACGGACTATGACGTCACGCTAACGTCATCGTACAGAAGATGATGTCAGACGTCTTTGTCACCTCAGCGGAATCTCGAGAGTCTAATGAACACTTGACAAAGTCGAATCGATGCTTTGATACCAAGTTAAAGAGTAAAAGTATGGAAAACTTAGATTAGGGTTAGAGAGAAAGAGAGAAGGAACAAGGAGAGGAAGATTTTTATTTAACGTATGTTCTAAAAATAAACCTAAAACAAACAGCAAATATTTATATGAAATATAATATGACCATATGACCATAGTACCTTCACTTAAGTTAACACACAAAATAACAAATGACTATATATTCTAATAGTTTCTATTGGGATAAGATTGATTTCATTGATGAGGAACCATGCTTTCCCTCTTTTAGGAGTGATGCTTTTGTTTTAACCCCTTGACCAGTGTCAATTTCTAAGAGAGATGATTTACTTGGGGTTGGGGATATACCTATTATACCTGGTGAGAATCTTAAAGGCCATTACTCCTTGTTTTTCAGAGTCTTGACACTATGGTAGTATGTTGTAAATTGAATGTTTCAGAAGGTAAATTGTCTGATCATGGGAGGGGGTTAAGTCTTCCAGGGATAGGAAACTTAATGAAAATGTGAAATAGTTGTTTGAATTAAAGAGGAATACACCTCCTCTTGATGAGGTGGGGTTGGGGGGTTAAGTCAGGTACTAAACACAAAGGGTTTGTCTTTGATAAAGTTAAGTGAAGAAGGTGAGAGGATGGATCAAAAGGGGATGTGTTAGAAATTGAGGAAGGGAATTGAAAAATCTAGAAACCTCCTAGATGTTGATTTGTGATTATGTACCAATTTTAAACAGAATATAAAAACAATCCCAATCAAACAATCAAAAGAAAGAGACACAAAGATTTTACGTGGAAAAACCACAATTGGACACCTTCCAATTGTGATAAAAAAACCACGGGCCACAGCCACCAGAACAATCCACTAAGAAGATATAAAGGAATTACGCAGGTATCACTCTCAATTATCTAGCGAATCCACAACGCCTAATTGAACCAACCTCTATGTGCCTCTTCCAACCCCATCTTCACCACGGAATTGTCTTTCTGATGAGCCACTCCGGATTCCACCACCGAAGCTTCAGACCGAATTCTTCAGAATCCACAACTGAAGAACTTCCTCTCTCTTTTGTGAAACAAACACAAACCTTTGATGTAGTCTTTTTAGATCATGAGTTGAATACTCAATAAGACATCAAAGAAAAAAATAAAATATCCCCAGATATAAACCTTTAAGAACCAAAAAGAAAGATCTGGAGGATTCAATGAATGAATCAATGAATAGCCTAGATTTGGGAGAAACCCAACTAATTATAGAAAATCAAAGCAATCCTAGTTGGGAAAGAAAACCAACTTCTTGTAGAAAACCAACTTCATGCAGAACTCTAAAGTAATCCTGTTTTTGAAGGAAACCAACTTCTTAAAGAACTCTTGTTACAACCTTGGTTTTGATCCATGGAATTTGACAACAAAAGGTCCTAACAATCTCCCCCTTTGTCAAATCCTGGATAAAACTAATCTAAAACAAATTTCCTAACAAAAACACTCAAACAAATTTCCAATCAAAACAAGAACAACATCACCAACTAGGAACCAGCACTTATAACCAAATCTCTTTCCAAACTTATTTTTCAAGGTCATGATCTGCAAAACAACTATTAGTGCCACCATCTCCAAAACAACTATTAGTCCCACAAGAATATATGAAAAAGCAATAAACATATGACACGATTATCTTGAAGTATGAGATGGAAAACATAAATAGATGCAACTTGGAGATTTTAAGAACATGTAGTATGAATAGATGAAAACTAAGACACATGCACCTGACACAAAATAATAAATAAGCAATACAAGGCATCAAGCAAACCAACTAAAGCCAATCTCCCTTACCAAACAAAACAAAGTGTTCATGTTAACAAACTCTTGAATGATAAACCACACTCCCCCTCACTAAACAAGTAAAACAAAATATAATATGGTTGAGCAAGTAAGGAATTTCAGATTTGTACCTTAAAACACACAAGATTATCCAAGAAGCACAATTACTTGAAAATACAATGTGCACAGTTTATAGAAGATTCCTCATGAAAAAAAGTGATGCATTATGTGAAAAGCATAGATCTCATGATAAAAGTGTGTGTGTGACTCTTGGAGTTCGACAAACACAAGATTCAAATCCTAGTAGTGATATGAAAGCTGGACCTCCAACGAGAATCTAAGCATAACTAAGGAAAGTCAAACCACTAGGAATCAAGGGGTATTTGGTGAGTAAAGGCGGAGGCTCCCCCTCAATCAATGAATCCTTTATTTTTCCTTTTTTTTCACATCTTTTTCTTTTCTTTCTTTTGCACATTTTTTTTCTTTTCTTTTGCACTTTTTTTCTTTCTTTCTTTTGCACATTTTTTTCTTTATTTTGCACATTCATTGGCGGCTGACACGCTCAAGAGTATGGAAACCGAACCAGAGAAGCATGGATATATTAAGGAAGGCCTGGTTGGTGACTCTGAGGTAGCCTTTTCCTCATGTCTGGACTACAAAAAATAGAGGGGAAAGCCATGGAGATGCAAAAAGATGGAAGGTGGTTAAGAGACTCAACATCACCCATGATATGCTAGTATAGGTCAATTCCTCTAGAAAAGCAAAAGATACAATGCCAGAAGTCCATAGAGAAAAATAATCACTAAGGCGGAAGACTCCAAAATTTGCTAATCCAAAAGTGAGTACAGAATGAGACATACTAATCAAAGAACACACACTTCATAATGAGTAATGACCATAGAAAGCACACACATATTAACATGTAATGTTTATTCTCATCAATTCCAATATGCATCAAGGACATCTCAAAAAATTCAAACTTGCAAAACCATACTAAGAAAATCTTTTTGATTTTTTTTTTCAACAATAAAGTAAGAAAAAAAAAACATGCACACAAATCAAACAAGATCTCGTTCTAAAAGATTTTTTTTTTTTTAAAAAAATAGAGCTTTCTAAAAGAATTTTTTTTTTTTTTTATAAAAAAAATAGAACGACCCGCTCTGATACCAATTGAAAAATCTAGAAACCTCCTAGATGTTGATTTGTGATTATGTACCAATTTTAAACAGAATATAAAAACAATCCCAATCAAACAATCAAAAGAAAGAGACACAAAGATTTTACGTGGAAAAACCACAATTGGACACCTTCCAATTGTGATAAAAAAAACCACGGGCCACAGCCACCAGAACAATCCACTAAGAAGATATAAAGGAATTACACAGGTATCACTCTCAATTATCTAGCGAATCCACAACGCCTAATTGAACCAACCTCTATGTGCCTCTTCCAACCCCATCTTCACCACGGAATTGTCTTTCTGATGAGCCACTCCGGATTCCACCACCGAAGCTTCAGACCGAATTCTTCAGAATCCACAACTGAAGAACTTCCTCTCTCTTTTGTGAAACAAACACAAACCTTTGATGTAGTCTTTTTAGATCATGAGTTGAATACTCAATAAGACATCAAAGAAAAAAATAAAATATCCCCAGATATAAACCTTTAAGAACCAAAAAGAAAGATCTGGAGGATTCAATGAATGAATCAATGAATAGCCTAGATTTGGGAGAAACCCAACTAATTATAGAAAATCAAAGCAATCCTAGTTGGGAAAGAAAACCAACTTCTTGTAGAAAACCAACTTCATGCAGAACTCTAAAGTAATCCTGTTTTTGAAGGAAACCAACTTCTTAAAGAACTCTTGTTACAACCTTGGTTTTGATCCATGGAATTTGACAACAAAAGGTCCTAACAGGAATAATATAGACATTGTGGGTAATTGTAGGAAGGGAATTAGGAATTGACGAATTTGACGTCTTGAATTAATATGATGGCCTAGCAAATGAGATCATGGGTAGAAGTGGTTCTAAAATGAAGATTATTAGTTGGAATGTGAGTGGAGAACCATCCAAGAAAAGCAGAAGTGTGGTAAAGGAGGTTTTGATTAGGAATAATGTAGACATTGTAATTCTTCAAGAAACAGAAATAGAAAAATTCGATGGGAAGTCGATTAAGAGCATTTGGGGGGGGGGTTAGGTATAGGCTATGAAGCATGGACACCTCTCCAAGGGCCGCGTATTAGTGTCGGACACGGACACGCGCTGGACACGTGTCCGACACGCTGAAGAGAGTGTCTCTTTTTTTTTTTTTTTTTTGGCAGACAGACATGTAACGGACACGTTTGGGACACCACGAGGTCAGAAATATAATTTTTGAAACTTCAAGTGGGGGTCAATTTGTAAAAAAAACAAAAATTAAAAATCAATTGCTAGCCTAGCTTCGAACTGAGAGAAGAGAAGAGACTGAGAGAAAGGCTCGTCAGTGGTTGCTGGTGGCTCATCAGTGCTCGCTGGTCGTTGCTTTTGCTATTATTGAAGGTATGTTGCTCGTTTCTCTTCTTCTTCTTTCGATCTTCTTCTTCATTCGATCTTCTTCTTCTTCTTCTTCTTTGCTCTCTCTCTCTCTCTCTCAGTCACTCTCTCTTTCTTCTGTCCTGCCCTCTCCTCTCTGACTTTTCTTTTCTTTTATGCTGATTCTAACCCCTCCCTCTCTCTCTCTCTCTCTTCTATTTTATTTTTTTTCAATTTTTTGTGTGGCTTTTCTCTCATTGTCTGTCTTATATATATATATATATTGCTGATTAGTTTATAAGAACAATTTTTTTTTTAATTTTAATGATATGTATTTATTAATTTTATAATTTTATGACATATAATAAATAAATTTAATTATATATATTAAATGTGTCCCTAACGTGTTGTGTCCCTAATGTGTTGTGTCCCCTATTTTTTGAAAATTTGCATGTCTGTGTCGTGTCACGTGTCTATGTCTATGCTTCATAGGGTATAGGAATTGGGCTTGTGGAAGATCTGCTTCGGGAGAGGACTTGATAATTTGGGATGAGAGAGTGATTAGTGAATATTAAGTAGTCGTTGGTGAGTTTTTAGTGTCTAGTTGGTTTAGGATTTAGGAATAATGATAATAGAGAGTGGTGGCTTACGGGAGTCTATGGATCCAATAGCCCAAAGCTTAGGGGATCATTTTGGGAGTTGCCTAGTTTGTTTGGGCTTTAGTCTCCAAATTGGTGTGTTGGTAGCGACTTTAATGTAATCAAAGTAATTTCCAGAACGCTAAAGGGGGATGAAGTCACTAGGAGCATGAGGGACTTTGATGCATTTATGAGAGTACGAATTGGTTGATCCTCCATTGTCAAATGCTAGGTTCACTTGGTCAAACCTGTAGGCGAATTTTGTGTAATAGTCTGGATAGATTTTTGTATTCTTTAGGTTGGGAAGAGAGATACCTGAGTGTTAGACGAGGTGCTTCCTAGAGCAATGTTTGATCATTATCTAGGGGTCTTAGAAAGTCATTTATCAATTGGGGTCCCACTCCTTTTAGGTCTGAGAATATGTTAGAGCATCACTTGTTTAAGAAATGTTACCAGGAATGGTGGGAAAGTTTTAGATCTCATGAGAAGGGGAAGTTTCAAATTCATGAAGAAACTAAAGTTCATTAAATAGTTGTTGAAAATTTGGAACAAAGGTTTTCGGAGACTTGCAAGAGACTACAAAGTAAAATTCTAATTAGGATCAATGAGTTGGATAGTCTTGAGATGACTGGTGGTCTTGTAGAATCTCTTAGAAAGGAGAGAGGTTTTCAAAAGTAAATTTGAGAAGGTGGTCTTTAGGTGAAGAAATTTCTCTGTCTAAAAATTCTAAAGCTTAATAAGTGGCTTGAGGAATGGGATAATAATTTCAAATTATTTCCTAAGGTTGCAAATGGAGATCAAATCATTAATGAGGTTTTTCCGTTTATTCCAGATTGTATTCTTTTGAGGGAGGGGTGAGTAGGTCGAGATTAGAAGGGTTGGAATGGTCCCCCATTGATTCTGAGAAGGCTAGTTGGTTGAAAGGCTTCTTGATGGATTGGAAATAGGAAGGTGATTTTCAAGCGTAAAAAGGTATGGGTCCCTAGGGCTTAATGGCTTTCTTATGTCCACTTTTTATGTTTGTTGGGATATTGTTAATTTTGATTTGTTGAAAGTTTTTAATGAATTTTTTGAGAATGGAATTGTTGATACTTGTGCAAATGCTATAGTTATATGTTTAATTCCAAATAAAGAGATTTCTTTAAGAATATGTGACTTTTGACCTATTTGTTTAGTTACTTATTTGTATAAAAGTTTGGCAAAAGTGTTATCTATGTCATTGAGATTTGGTTTTGGGGGATTTCATTTCTCTTCTCAAGGTGCCTTTGTTGAGGGTTGTTAAATTGTAGATGTTATTTTGGTAGCTAGTGAGGTGGTTGAGTATAGATTACCTAAGAAGCACGAACACATACACAAACACAAGACACATGATACGGTGATTTCAGAAAAATGGGGACACGGATACGGACACGAATATGAATATGGCGGGAGACGACAATAAAATATTTTTTCATATATTTTTGTTTCTTATGTAGGTTAATATTACATCCACAAACAATCAAAACTAACAAAACTAAAACTAATTTGATATTAAAAAAATAAAAAAATCACTTGTATATTAACACTTACTGTTTATATCTTTTTTATTGATGATTTATTAAGTATTTAAATATAAGCAAAAATGATAAACATTCAACATCCAACATCCATTAAATGCACTAAAGAAAGAGGGGGAAAAAACCTATTTGGCTTGTCCCCTGAAAAAATTAATTAAATGGCGTGTCCTTGCCGTGTCGCCATGTCCGACATGGGTATGGCACTTATTTTGAACTGTTGGTGCTTCATAGCAGATTGCAAACAAGGAGAGGGTTGTCTTTAAGACTGATTTTGAAAAAGTATATGATCATGTGGATTGTTTTTATTTTTTTTATTTTTGGATTTTGTCATGCAAAAGAAATGATTTGGTGAGAGATGGAGGAAGTGGATCAAGGGTTGTTTGGCCACTAGTAATTTTGTAGTAATATTAAATAGTAAAGCATGTGATACTTTTTAAGACTACTAGGGGTCTGAGGCATAATTCTAATTTATCTCTATTTTTATTTACTGTAGAGAGTTGATGTTTTGGGGAGGTTGGTTGATTGGTCTTAGGAGGTGGGTTTAATGGTTGTGATAGGTTGAGGTGGGATTTCAGTTTTTCACCTACAGTTTGTAGATGATACTATATTTTTCTCTTTTTCACCTACAGTTTGTAGCATTTCTTTATTGTTGGTGGTCATAATATGTGTTTCTATGATTGTTATATTTCCAGGTGGTGAACACTCCCATTCACACAATCATGATGTGGACCATGCTCATTCTCATGTTCATTTTGGACATGAGCATTCACATCCTCTTAAACATGCACTTCCTTAAAAGATCTTTCTGTTGGTTTGTCCGTTTTGGCTAAGTTGAGAAACATGCAGCATGCATACGTTTTTTGTTAATCTCAGTCACATGCTTTCTTGTTTTACAACATATATGTATGCATTATGCACATGCAACAGTTATCTCTGTTTTATATATTCCTGTATAAAAAAAGTTACTTCTAATAATGTATAGAAAAAAGTTACTTTCTATCTGTCACATTTGAAAATTAATAACTCTGAATAATGAATAATTATTAATGGTTAGCAAAGTAATAAACAAATTATAAATGCACATTTATTGATAATCCAAATTTGTCACTGGAGTACATTGGACCACATGAATGGTTCAAAAGCCTTGAACACAATGTTGATGGTTAAAAGAGTACAATTTCATTGATTGAGGTAATGGTAGTCACTCTTTTGGAAGGAATATCACCTTAAGAATATGAAAAGGTTGACAAGAGTAAATACACAAAGTGAAATTGATATACAGGACTCTAGAAAAGTGACACAGTCTGCATTACGGGTAATGCTAGGGGACGAGGAAGACCAAACTAAACATGAGTTAAGATAGTATGTGTTAAGCATGACTTTGTTTTGTCATTAAGGGTAGTTTAGTCAATGTTAGCCTCTAGGGTTTTACTTAGTTTTCTTATATATATTTCTCTTGTAATCTTTCATTAATTAATTCAATAATACCATGGCTTAGTTTAAACCTAGTTTTCACGGTATCAGAGCTAGGTTTCGATCTTGGGACACAAGTTAATAGCTTCTTGTTCGACTAAAATTATGGATCTTAATCAAATATGCAAACTAGGATTCATCTAGCCAAAGCCAACCCCAAGTAGTTGGTGAAGATTTGTGTAGTTGAATTGATTTAATATATTTTTTCAGTTTGTATGTTTCTTTAACCTTAAGGTAGTAATATACTTAGAAAGTGGCTGTGCATAAACCACTTGTTGAAGTTGTTGTGCATGAACCACTTGATGTTAAGGTGATTGCTTGTAAGCATTTTCTCAACTACTTGTCACTAAAGTGGCTGTACTTGGCACTTGTTTGTCATTAAATGATTGCATGTAAGGCAGTTGTCACTTGCTTGTTATTGAGAGGCTATGTGTAGCCACTTTTCACATACTTGTGATTGAGCTTGTTGGTTGTATGCCACTTTTAAACTAATTTCCAGTTGTAGCCTTCTAAAAAGCACGGACACTTCTAAGAAGGTGACGTATCCGTGTTGGACACCGACACTCTTAGGACACGTGTCCGACACTCTGCAAAACATGTCCTATTTTTTAAATTTTTTTAAAGACCTGGACACTCTTTGGACACTTGGAGGACACACATGTCAATCACTTAAACACAAATGTCTATCGATTAGACACATGTGAAACTAATTATAAGTTTGAACTTAAGATGCACGTGCACTTTTAAACAGATGATGTATCTGTGTCGTGTCTGCGTCGGACACCGACACTCTTTGGACACTTCCCCGATACGTGTCCAACACTCTTCAAAACGTGTCTTATTTTTTAATTTTTTTTAAAGACCCGGACACTTGGAGGACACACTTATCTATCACTTAAACACATGTGCCTATGGATTAGACACAGGTGAAACTAATTACAAGTTCGAACAAAATAACTTATGATACAATAATAAAACAAAAACCATCTAAATTTATAAAAATTAGTGTCATATTGCATTTTTTATTATCGTTGAATAATATATTCATATATATAACATATAATAAATATATAAAATTATATATTTTTTGTGTGTCTCCCATGTGTCGTATCCTGTATTTTTTGAAAATTGGTGTGTCGACGTGTCCATATCGTATCCGTGTCGTGTCGTGTGTCTGTGTCCGTGTCCATGTTTCTTTGGTTTGAACAAAATAGCTTAAGATACAATAATAAAACAAAAACCATATAAATTTATAAGAATTAGTGTCATGTTGCATTTTTTATTATCTTTGGATGATATATTCATATCTATAACATATAATAAATATATAAAATTATATATTTCATGCGTGTCCCTCATGTGTCGTGTCCTGCATTTTTTGAAGATTAACATGTCGGTGTGCCAGTGTCATATTCGTGTCGTGTCACGTGTCCTTGTCCTTGCTTCTTAGGCCTTCTCGATCATCATCATGACAATGACAATGATGACAAGATTCAGCAGCAGTCTCTCAATGGAAAGAATGAAAGTGTATCAGAAATGTCATCTCAAGGGAAGGTTTTAGATGAAGGGTCTGAAAAGCAAAATCAGCCTGAATCTCTTCGGAAGGTAAGATGATTGTGATTTTTCCTGGCAGGTTATGATCAACTTTGAACTAGGTTGGTTTTTGGGCGTTTCTTCATATGTGGACCTAGAATTATAGTCAGGCAGCAGCTGGGCTATACTAGAATTGTTGTTGTTTTTTTTTAAAGAGTTCTCTAGCCACAAATGTATACAAACACATGTGACATATATCGATCTCTGATCTGTATCTGTTACATGCAAAAGAGATTGTTTCTTCTTCATTCAGAATAATTTTTCCACAGGTCCTAATATCCTTGTGATAGAATATTCTAATAGCATGAAATGAAATATGGTTTGTTGCTTTTCTCATTCTTAATTTTAGTTTTCTGTTCGTTCAAGATCAAAAATAATGATTCAGACCTCGATAAGTTACAAAGTTTTGTGGCAAAGAAAGTCAAAAACATAACACAATTGAGAAACAAATGTATATATCTAGTGGGATTGTTTTGCTAGTGCACAACAATTTCCTATCAAATATGTTTTGTTGACTGAAATGTTATAACATTTGATGAAGTATCTTATTTCATGGAAACACAATCCATTATCGAATTTTACCTTTTTGGCTTGAGGAACCTGAATGGAAACATGATGTCACATGGTTCTGATGTGTTGGGTAATTCAAATCACGAGGGTGGTTCTCTTTTGACCAGGATATAACAATGTGTTGATATTATCAAAATGCAAACATTTTCCATTAGACTTGTGGATTTTTTACCCTGTCAAGTATTCAGGAATGGTTAGGATTTCTTATATTTGAACAAAGCTTTATCATGTAAATTGGCAGGGCCTTCAAGATGCCTGCTAGCTTACTTGGTAAGAAAAGTGGTAATAATATCAAATGCTTGGATTCAAGGTTCCAATAAAGCTAGGACTGTCTTCACCCCCCATTGGTGCATGCCCCCTTTTATTTATTTATTTATTATTGTTAAAATCATTACTGCAACTTGTTTGTTATTGAAACTTACGTTTGATCCTCACTTTTGCAGAGAAAAACTGGCAGTGGTGCTGGAAAAGATGACATTTCAGATGCTCCAAATGGCTCTACTCACCATATAAAATCCGTGGTCGAAAAAGAATTTTCTTATTCTCCATCAAATCTTGTGTTTGGTTACCTTAACCTCTTCTCCGATGGTGTAGTATTTTTTTTTAATTTTTTAATTTAAATTTCAATGGTAATGTTGTTTCTTTATGATTGGTGTTACTGTCCATGAATATAGATTTAATGGACACACATGTAAGGGTTTTACAATTCTATAGGGAATTTTTTTTCATTTTTAATTGATGTATTTGACTGAAAACTGAAGCATTTCAATGTGACGTGTAACATTTCAGCACAATTTTACTGATGGGATGGCTTTGGGAAGTGCTTTCCTCCTTTATGGATCAGTTGGTGGGTAGTCAAGAACTCTGTTTCTGCTTGCACATGAGCTTCCTCAAGAGGTTTGCTTCTTCCTCTTGTTCCTTCATTTTCTATGGAGATTTTACTAAAGAATAATGACTATTTAATTTGATGTCATTATATTGATATCAATTTCAGATAATAAGTTCTTTGGCTAGTTAATTCTAAAGATTCAGAATGGATCTTCATACAGCATATCGTTGTATTTGCATATTATAAGTGCATACATATCGGTAATTTTGTGTTGTCACTAAATTGTCTTCCCTGCTAAAATTCTTTTCACTCTTGGCCTGGCTGAAGGATGCAAGCCTGCAAAGTGTCTTGTTTCCTATAAAAAACATGTGAGTTGATGGGTTATTTTACTCCATAACTAACTGCATATACTCTAGTAGGCTTGATACTGACTCTTATGTATTGCAGCATCTTCTAAAATTATATACTATGGGTAGAAGTGCAAAATTAATTAGACTTATTAGATGAACGTTGTTTCTGGTTCTTTTCTTGTGTTAAATATGATCGTTTACCCTTCGTCATTTTGGTATCTGTAATTTCAATTAACTCGATTTTGTTCCTTAATTTTAAATTTTGTGTCAATTAAGTCTAATTGAAAACAATCGTTACAATTTTTTATGGAAATTTCGCATGTGCCGCACACAACCAATTTTCAGGGGCATAATGGTCCATTCTGCTGTCTCTCTCTCTACCCTCCACAATGATTGTTTCTTCCTCCCTAATAACCCAGCACAAACCATCCCCACCTTCCATCATCAATGCTGGCTATCTGCACCATGCACAGGCAATCACCACCATCTTCCACCCTCCCAAACCACCACTTCTGCCACCCAAACCCTCTTCCGCTGAAACACCTCCACTGCCATTGCCACAAACTACCATCAGCTACCATCAACCACTCTGTCAACCATCACCAAAACCCCCTTTTTGCCACCCAAACCTTCTTCCACCAGCCTGAAACCCACCTCATCAAGATCATCCAACAATCGCCTAGCAATAATAATAAAATAATCATTTAACAATCTCAACCCTCTCCACTGCCATATCCATTAGTCACCATCAACAACCATCCCAACTACCAGCAACGTCCCCCTCTACTACCCCATTATTGTGAAACACCTCATCTGCCAAATCACCCCCTTTCAACCACAGCAAACCCGCCTTTCTGCAAACCACTCCGTTTGTCAATTCAATTTTACCCTCCACCACAAATCAATGAAAAAGAAAAGAGGGAAGATAAAGTGAATGGGTCAGAGGAAGGGAGGGGGGGAAAGGAGAGGAAGGAGATCGACCGAGATTGCCTTTGCCATTGTCATTGAAGATCTTTGCCTCTGCTGGAAGGATAGATTGCTACCTCTTCGTTGCCATTATTGCGCCATGCTCCTCCTATGTTGCATTCATCCTCAACACCCCTTCTCCATTGCTTAAAGCGCCCTTCCCCTTCGCCTTCCCTAATGCCCACCAACTGCCTCCTCTCTCTCTCTTTATATATATATAATATTAGTTTTGCTCAAGTTAATTAAGTTTAACAAGTGATTCTAAATGCACCTCATTATACCCCTAAATGAAATTACCAAAAATCCTTCAACCATACAACCATCTTCTACCCTGGTTAGCTGGTGCCACTAGCAGCTCCGATAGCCACCAGAGCCCCCTCCCTATCCAACTCCCCTCCCCACCCTCTCCAACTCCACCCGCCACTCCCCAGTCGCTCCCCACACTCCATGCCCCCTCTCCACCCCACTCTGGCGATCACCCCATCCCTTTTTCCTCACCTAGATGTCGTTGCTGCCAGCCACACCCACCCCAGAACTCTCCCGTCCTTGCTCCCTTCCCCTTCATTTGAAATTGTAGAACCGTCACCAAAAAACATGATGGTGGTTCAGATGTATACCACTAAACAAATAGTGGTGGTTAGGACATAGACCACCAAACCAAATTTATGGAGATCGCATCAGGGCGGCAGCAGTCATGATGGCTGGTGGGGAAGGAAATTGAGAGGGGAGGTGGGGTTTAGGGGTATACTTTGACGGGTAAGGAAGGGAGCTAGCGTCAGGCTGCAGGGAGGGAAGGGGAGGCTGCTGCGCACTGTGGGGAGGGACGGGGAGATGTTGCCGGAGATGATGGAGCGGTGGTGGTGGTGCGGAGGGGTTGTGATGGATGGGGCTAAAGTTGGTGTTAACTAGGGTGCTCAAAGAGAAGAACAAAATTTGAATTCCAGAATTAGGATGCTCGAAGAAATGAAATGTCCAGCCACAAGTTTGAGGTGCATTTAGAGGCACCGAAGCGTTACTCACAAAGTTGGATGGGGTATGGCCGAATGGACTATTTTACCCTTGAAAACATGTCGCGTGTTGTTCACGTGTGAAATTTCAGTGAAGTTGTAACGGCCATTTTCAATTGGACTTAATTGACAAAAAACTTGAAAGTAAGGTGCAAAATCAAGCGAATTGAAATTACATGACCAAAATGACACAAGGGGTAAAGTATAAGGACTATTGGTGCAATTTTCCATTATTTTTATGTATACATCAAAAGTGCAGAATGAATTGGACTTGGTATATGTTTGTAGTTCATGATCTTTACCCAAGACATTCATAGTGTGATTAGCATGATATTAGACACTTTATATTATTAGTCCACATCTTAACATAATTTATCTTAAAGGAAATATATGATCTAAATTTTGTTGACATATTTTTGTTGTGCTTTATTAAGGATTTGCCATGTTAGCATAGTTATGAACGCCACATTAGAATATGATCATACTTTGGGCACACTAAAGCTTGTATTTCATCCTTAAAAACTTCTCATTTTTTAATTATAAATGTAATTAAACTTTCCTTTGGTGCTATTTCTTTTGTTAAACCCTCTTGTGCAGATAGGTGATTTTGGAATCTTGGTAAGCTATGAAGCACCGATACTGCAAAACAAGTGCCGTATCCGTGTTGGACACACAGACATGTCGGGGTATGGGACACACCACATGGCGTGTCCCCTTGGTGTGTCCCCTTATTTAATTAATTTATTTTTGGGAGACACCCCAGGGACATTTCAGGAACACACTAGGGACATGTCAATTTGTCTTTTTTCCATTTTATTTAGTAGTTTTGATGAATGTTGAATGTTTATTATTTTTTTCCTTCGATTTAAATGCTTAATAGATCATCCATAAAAAAATATATAAACTGTAAGTATTAATTTAACAGTGCTTTTAAAAAAATGAAATAAAATTAGAATTAGAGTTAGTTTTTATTAATATTGATTGTTTGTGGATGTAATATCAATCTTGATAGAAAATATGTATATATGGAAGTATATTTTGTTGCCGTGTCCCCGCCTTCCGTGTCCTCATTTTTTTGAACTCGCTTTGTGAACTCGCTTTGTGTTATGTCCGCATCCCGTGTTTGTGTCTGCATTCGTATTTGTGCTTCTTAGTTGGTAAGATCCAGTTTCAGTGTCTCGAAAGCTCTCTTTTTCAATTTCCTCTCAGCACTAGTGGCACTAGCAAGAACAACATTGGTTAGTATCGTTTCAGTATGGCAAGTTGAATCCTATTTTTTAATTTATTTTTTAATCCCAAAACAATTGAAGAATTAATAATCACGTTTTACTGTTATTGTCACACAGGCTTTGGTCATGGGCCAAGATCAAGGACAATCATCTTTGATTGAGGTAAAAAATCTTCAAGAAATGATCCAAGCAAGCTCGTTTTGACGCTGAGGGTATGATATGCATTAGCATTAGTAATAATCCCAATATGTTTTTGTTGTTTTTATTTTTGTTTTTGTTTCCAAGATTCATGGCTGGTAGGCGGGTTCGTGTACATTGCAGTTGCCAAAGTGCTGGCAGAAATGAACAATGGCAGCAGCTCAGCAATAGAAAGTACTGTACTCCAATTAACCTCATTGATATTTGGAATGGCCGTCACACTTTGTATGTCCCTTGTTGAATGAATATAAAACACCTTCTAATATGTGTTTAGTAGTTTTTCAGATCAATGTAATCCAAGTTGTATAACATTACACATTTGTAAATCAAGATCACAATGATGAAAATTATGTTTTTAAATCGAGAGACCACAATATGCCACACCATTCTATACAAAAAATTTGTACGATCTTCCTTTCTGTATGTCTCCACCACTCAAAACTATTAATGCATGGTGAATACGTGATGTATCATGCATGCAACCTATATGAAAAACAAAAGATATATCAACTCAAATGCTCTGTTCCTCCCAGTTGAAGTCGCTGGCCGGCCATACCAAACACCTAAATCTGCTTAAACCAGGTAAATTTAGAGTCACAAACTCTATTCCATTTTTATATTTTGACAGTAAACAAGACAGAATAATACTCCAACAATTTCCTCACAAACGATAGTTATATATTTTTTTGGGTGAATTCAGTAGTTATATATTACAGACAAGCACTCACAAACAGTTATATTACATAACTCGCGCACTTAACTAGCAATTTCTAGCATAATCAAACCCTCAATCTCTAATTGGTACACTTTCTCAGATAGCACCTTTGAAAACACCATTTATGTTTGATTCAGAACTAGGGAGGGAAGCCATAGCAAGACAATCTTCATCCTGAAACATGTTATCAAGCTGGTTTTACATTTTCAGCCAAAGGAGACACAAGTACTACCAAAAACAATGAAATTCCACTTGAGAAAATTAAAATTCATTGTGAAGTTGCATTCCTCATTAATTTTCCTGTGTGAAATCTTAAAAGAAAAAAAAAGTTCAGAAAAGTAAAAGAACAAGAACATGACAAAAAATAGAAATATCACAATAGACATAACATTATAAGATGTTTCAATGCAGTAGCTCATAGGTTAGTCCAAAGTTTTCCACTAGTTAGATCAAGATCTTTGGCAAGTTGTTGCCTATGCAGAATCCCTAATCAGGATGAGTGAGACACGAAAATAGAAAGGAACAAAATAGGAATTATAAATTATACACACACAAGAACACAAGATTGAAAGTGGTTCACCCCAAAATTATATGTCCACGGTCATTGCGGCTGTGCAATGATTAGAAAAAATACAACTAATATACAGAGAACTATGTATTCATAGTTGGATCTACGGTCGAGTGGTAAATATTCAATACTTATCAGATCAACACTTCTCAACAAAGATTGGGTAACAAGCCAAGGATCAACATCCCCTCCCACGCTTTCTCAGTTTTTCTCAAGGTTGAGTAGTAAAACTCCCATTTGGTAATGTTTATGTTTTAATCTTTTGTTTATGTTTTACAAATATTTTGAAAATGGGAAACAAAAACTGTTTGGTCTCATTTTTTTCCAAAAAATGGAAATAATTTTAAAATTTTACTAAATTATACAAAGAAAAAAAAAAGGTATTATTTTTAATACAAATAGCCAACACAAAATTGATAAAGGGGTACTACTCATTTTTTCCGAATATTATATTTTAGCAGATGCATTAGAAGAAGAGATTCAGTAAGTTGTTTAAACTTCAACTTCGTTTGAGCACAGTTCTCCCACCCCTATGCTCACTTGATATACTCAAATCAGTATATCCATCATAGGAGGAAAATTACTGATTAGTTCTGAAGATGGTAGGTATGACCTGACAATTTGCATTGTGTGTACACTCAGGCAAGGCTAGCCCAACTCGTGAAATTGGTGCCCAAGCTCTTCTGTGGCTAAGCTCAATAGGTTTTTTTCTAGTGAGCCACACCATGCCAGAGCCAAAAATTTTAGGCCCAAGCCCTGAAGAGCTAGGGAGGTGCCTAACCCTAACAATCTTTTTTTTTTTTTTTTTATTTAAAACATTTTTCCTATTTTTTGCTTGTGGGTTGAGCCAATGGGATGATTGATCACCTCTTAAGGGCTAACTAGTCAGTCTACAACACCTAGACCTAGACCTAGTCCCAAGCCAAGCCCTTTTCAGCCTACCCAAGAATATGGACCTGGCCGGGTCACTGGTCAAATGATGACCTTTCGATAGCATCTTCAAAGCACAAACTTCTGTTTTTTCTTATATGTTTTTTAACATGTATCAAAACATACTTATTATGAATAAAAGGAATAAAGGTAGAACCAAAGCAGTGCAATTGCATCTTGGGAAGTAAAGAAACTGTTAGACACAAAGAAGAGGCAGGAGCAACATCTTTAGCTCTAGTTATATCATTGTATGAGAATTAAGAGGCAAAGGAGGAGGTAAAATAGGAATAGTAAGACTAATACCAGGTGAAGAGAAAGAAAAAGGAACAAAGGAAGAAGAGGACATGATCGTTAGCAAGAGGACTAGGATTAGAAGAAACAAAAACATGACTAGGAGAAGAAACAACATTATCTACTCCCTCCTTCAAATTCAAACTTAATAATGTGTGGCATGTTCCACAAACTTCATCTATTTTGTTTTATGTTCATCAACTCACATCAGATAATGCTTGCACCATTACATTTGTTGATAAATCATTTGTTATTTAGGACAAACACAGCAACCAAGTTCTATGTAGAGGTCATCATTAGAATAGTCTCTATCAGTTTCCTTCCCTCTCATTTTGATCACTGTTCAAAGGCTTTTTCTAGTATTAGTTCTCCAGCTGCCACTTGGCATAAGAGACTAGGGCATCCTTCTTCAGATGTTTTTCATCATATAGCTAAAACTTGTGGTTTTTCCATTTCTCATAAAGACTGTTCTTCTTTTTGCAGTCGTTGTGTCTCAAAGAGTCACAAACATCCTTTTGTATTGACTAATACTAATTCCAATGTTCCTCTTTAATTCACTCTGATACCATGAAGAAAATAGAGAGAGAGAGAGAGAGAGAGAGAGAGAGAGAGAGAGATTTTCTATTATTTCATTATGAACTCAACTACACATAGAAGTCTTTGATCAATGTATAAATGGAAACAAAACAAAGTATCTCTAGATTAGTCATAGATTCTAACTAACTAAGTTTGTTATAGAGGAGAGGATTGTGTACTGCTATCCTACATCCTTATGATAGTTTTACAGGTGTGTTATAGTTGTCATTGCAGCTTTGTCTTCAATAGCCTTAGTTGTGGTTATGGTTCCTGAGGTTATAGTATCTAGGAGCCAGGTGTGGGGACATAATTTTCGACATGTCCATGTGGCATGACCTTGGCCTAAAGTGCTACATGGCGGAATGTGATTGGCCGATGTATGAAAATGATCCATGTCTAGGCTCAAGTATTTGGTGAAAGACAAAAATCCTAGTGAATGAATGACTCCTAGCTTGGGTGTATTTAGGACTCTTTTGAGAGGTTAACCGTAACCCAACTAGGAGAGATGAATCATCTAGTATTATTTCTAAAAGGAATAAGTGTTTGACTTGATCACTACTTCTAGGAGGAGGACACCTTTATATAGGCACCCCCATCTATGAGAGGTACGTGAGTTTATGTGTGTTAATTTGAGTTACTGTTAGTTTGTTGAAATATCTTGGGATATTAATTTACTGACTTTATCATTGGAGTGCCCTCTCGGTTGACAAGCAATCGAATTAGTTATACTTGTGCAGACGTGGGTCTATATAGGCTTTGTGTTCTACAACTATGTTCCCAGAATTCTAGGAGGAAGATCAGATGTTGGTTGTGGTAAAATTTTAGCACACACATACTCCATACACTTTATTTTTTGAAATACTTTTCTATACTTATTAGACCACATGAATATTGTTACTCAATACAAATGTATCACATATTCCAAAAAAATTTACAAAAATAAAAAATGAAAATGAAATATGAAAAAACATAAAATGCTATATGCTTAGTTAAATTAAAAAATGAAAATGGAGTGAAAGAAACTATATTTTGTTCTGGTTTGGTTAAGAATATGAAAAAAAATGAATTAGATAATAGTACAAAAATAACAATTTTTGTTTAATTAATTTAATTTTGTTTCCCCTGTAATCATTATCCAAATGTAGCATAAATATTATTAAAAAATTTAATAGCAATTCTTTTATGCAATTATCTTAAATATATGTAAATAAAATATATAACTTATAAGGATAAATTACAGTCACCTACACTGAGGTTCCTAACAATTACACTGATCTCCCCTTCTTTTTCTAAAATTACACTGACTTTCCCTATGATTAACGGCGTTAATGGGAGGGTTAGTTTAGTAATTTTAACATTAGACATATTTTTGTTAATAAACATTAAATGTGCGATTATTATTTTGGTTATACCTTATATTGTGTTTGGTTATGAGTCATTATTTTTTTAGTTATGACTGAAAAAAAATTTAGTTATAATATTTGTGGTATTCAACACCACAAATGTTATAATTTGCATATGTTACATATAAAATGATATGCATTTTAGAATAACCTATTATTACGACAAAAGTGATGATGAAACAAATTAAAAAATTAATTATATAATATAAGAGAAGTTATTTGGTAGTTTTTAATCAATACTTGACATCATACAGTTTAGTTGTCTTAAAAAAAACAAGATAAAATTGATGAGTCTTACTATCTTTCTTCTTCAATTTTTTTTTTTTTTTTTTTTGTGATGACATGAGTTTTACTATTTAAATTAATAAAAATAAAATTGGGACACCACTTGTATTTATTTGAATAGTATTAAATAATATTTTTAAATATTCACATGGTTTAACTATATATATACATATAATTTATTGCATTACATACATACAAGTTCTTGTATTTTTCATTTGGCTTCAATAATTCATATTAATTTGTTTGCCTAAAAAATAATTAATTGATTTATTTTATTTTAAATTCACAGATAATCACTTCAAATGTTATACAAAATCAAACTAAAACCCCCCTATGTGATAATCTAACAACTAATCACTGACTTTCACAACAAAAAAAAAAAAAAAAAAAAAATTAGTCAAACTAACAATCAACTAACGGAAAGGGGGAATCTGCAAATCAAAAATAAACCTCAAGGGAGGTCAGTGTAATTTCTGGAAAAAAAAATAGGAGAGGCCAATGTAATTGTTAGAAACCTCAAGGGAGGTCAGTGTAATTTCTGGAAAAAATAGGAGAGGCCAATGTAATTGTCAGAAACCTTGAGGGAGGTGAGTGCAATTTACCCAGCTTATAATAGTTATTGTTTTCACTTATTTTTCAAATAAAATTTTTATTTATGAACAATTAATTGAAAATACAAAATTCATAAATTTTTAAGTAGATTACAAAATTACCATTTAGGTAAATTCTAAATACACGTAATTTTCTAATACTAACTATAAGTTGAATGGTTCAACAACTCTAAGACCGGTCTAAGCGGTTCAATTCAAAGATATTAAGGTCAAATTAGAATTTTTATCTATTTTTATCCATGATACAAACATTGGCTAACAAAATGATTTATATCAAAAAAAAAAAAATCTCTATACGTTTAGACAATATTTATAGATTTATATTTTTGAGTATGTACATATTGATTTCTCTTATGTATATAATTAATTATAGCTAGAATATTTAAATTAATTAATATTCAAACTAAAAAGTAAAAAATGTTGGTTTGTAGTGCTGGATAGGACAAAGAAAAGGTATTAAATGGAATTGGGTTAAGATAAGTTGGTACAAATGTTGTAATATTCAGTTTGTGAATAACTAAACTTGCATCCAACCTTAGGTTTATATTTTAAGAGAATCGCGTATCAGTGAGGCAAATTAAAAAAGTTTGCACTATATATTTGTATCGTTTGGATGAAAGTCTGACCCCAATGAAAATGACATTCTTTTTTAGCCATTTTCCAATTGATTTGATATTTTTCCTCATATTTTTAATAGTTGACCTAATTTTAACCTTGCACCACATGTCTAACCATTCCATGTTTTTATAATCACATGAAATATAATCCATTCGATGAGATTATTTACAAGGGGTTAGTTTAGTTAATGAGGATAAAGATCATAGAATATGATCGGTATAGATTCTAACAAAGTTCGCTTAGAGGTTGATTGTAGGATTGAAAATTGTAAGGGTAATTGGGGGAAGGGGAATAGAAAAGTGTGTCTAGGAAGGAAACTAAAAACATGAGTTGAAAGTGGTTAACAAGAGGAGTGAAATGATTTAGAGGTGGAGTTTGATGCAGGTTAGAGATGACTTCATTTTGGATGGCTTGGGAAAAGGGGTTAATGCTTACTATTTCTATAAAATAATAATAATTATTATTTCATTCTCCAATTTATTTTCGATTTTAACAAATTTCAAATGAATTTTATTATGTAATTGTAAATTAAAAATTTTAGTTGTTATGTCATTTGAGAAAATTTAATATAGAAGTATATATTATTTATCTTGTATGCTAAATGTAATTTTTATAATTCATTCAATGTTTTTACTTTAAAATGCTACTAATCCACGTAATGACATATATATATATATATTAGTTAATACTTAAAATAAAATACTAATAACACCACAATTAAAACACAACTTTAGTGCAATTTAAATAAAAACAACTCATTCACATAATTTTTACTATTTTTTCCTTTTAAATTTTAAAATTATTACTTTAATTTTTTAGATAAAATTTTAATTATTTGTTTAAGACCATGCATAGAGTTTTAGGTTAGTTTATATATACACAAGCTAGATTACTTTTATTTTATGTAGGGTCGAATCCAAAATGAGAAAAGAAAAAATTAAACATAAATATAAAAAAGAACATACCTTTAGAAGTTGTATCATTACACTACTCAGGTCCACAGTTGTTCCCTAATCAGCACTTTCAACCAATTATTTCCAATGCTCTCTTGCTCTTCCTTAATTTTCCTGACAGATTCCTTAACAGAGAAATGACAACAGTTTACCTCAATCAACTGCAGAGTGAGTATATCCCCCAAACTAGATGGTATTTCCTTGAGATGTTGACACCGTTCCAACGATAAGTGTTGAAGGCTTGGAAAGTGACCAGAGCAGGTGATCCATTGCTCAACATTGAGTTCCTTCAGTTTCAAGAATTTGAGTCGAGGAAACCCACCATCAGTTGTTGCCCATTGCTGTCCCCGGGCAGCATCATTTTCTAATTTGAGAAGCTCAAGGTTGGGTAACATCATCCCAAGGACTGATATCTCCTCCCACTCTGTCCCTGTATATTTCAAGGTTAGCCTTTTAATATTTGCAGGAAACTTGAACTCTCTGAGAGTAGTTTGGTATCCCCGGAAAAAATCGCTGCATAGCTTCAAAGTCTCAAGGTGTCTTAAAACTTCTAGGCTAAGAAACATCCAATTCCCCGAATATGAAAACAGTCGTCCACAAATTCCCAGCTTTGTAAGAAAAGGAGTTCTTTCCAATAAATCCTGAGTAAATCCATCACAGTTTAAGTTAGCGATGGTTCGTAGGTTTTCTAATATAGAGGGATGGTTGTCATCTGTTACTGCTTCTTCAGAACATAAAGACACATCAACTTTTGCACCTCCTTTAGCATAAAGATGCCTCAACTTTGGAATCTTCCAAACATTACATGGCAGAAAAACCACACTCCGTTGTGTAGAAATAATATCAAGTGTTTCTAGGTTTGAGAGATTGGATATTGATGGTGGTAATTCATAGGAACCTTTCAAATTAATTGCCAAATACCTCAAATTAACAAGTTGTGTTAATTCTCCTGGAAAGAAGACATTGTCACAGCATAGTTCAAACACTCTAAGAACTTTGAAGGTCGAACAAATAAACGAGCACATATCACCAAACAGATTCTCGTCGTAACTAAGTTTTTCCTCAAACTTATTTCTGAAGCACAATACTGATTGAACAACAGTTGGAGAATAAGACTGTGAGAGAATATGATCAAATCTTGGTGCGAAGTAAGAAAGGATGCAGAGGCGGTGTTGGTTATTTGTTTCGTAATTACTTGAAGAAGGAGAGGCGTCTTTATAATTGTGAATCCACTGTAGGGAATTAATTTCGCTGGCTTTCTTCAAGCATAAATCACGCAACAAATCATGCATACGACATGCTTTAATTCGACCATCAAACCTTTTTTGAGCAACAATTACCAAACTTCTCTGAATTAGATCCATTAAGTAATCCTCTGCTACTTCCTCCAAGCTTCTCTGCCCAATCTTTTGTATAAACCCCTCAGCTACCCACAAACGAATTAACTTCTGCACCGGGATTTCTTGGCCTTCTGGAAATGCTCCTAAATAGAGAAAGCATAGTTTCAAGTGGCGAGGCAAGTGATTGTAACTCAATGCTAGTGTGTCTAAGTACTGGTTTGGATCACTAACAATGTATGAGCTTACACTTTGGGCAACTTGTTTCCACGACTCTTGTACCTTGTTGTCCTTTGCAAGAAGTCCTGCTAGTACAACAATTGCAAGTGGAAGCCCTTCACATTTTTTCATTATTTGCTTCCCAATTCCAATCAGTTCTGGAGGGCAACTTTCATTTTGAAACACCTTCCGTTGTAATAACTCCCAACTCTCTTCTTCAGTGAGAAAACGCAGACAATGAGGATGGCAGTCAGGTGAGGCATGCATAGCCACCTCTTTGAGGCGACTAGTGAACATAACTCTACTTCCATTGTTGTCATTGGGGAAAGACATTTTAAGATCATTCCAGGCACCAATATCCCATATATCGTCAATGACAATGAGATATCTCTTGTCTTTTAATTGCTTGCGCAACTTTTCGCCTAGGTTCTCATTGGTCGTGTTTTCAATTTCATCGGTAAAAACAACATTAACAGAACGTAAAATGTCCAACAACATTTCTGTTTTGCTGGGTAATTGAGAAGCATAGGTCCATGCACGAATATGAAAGTAGTGTGTGATGTAAGGATCATTGTACAGTTTTCTGGCTAAAGTAGTCTTACCGAGTCCAGGCATCCCAAAAATTGATATCATTTGTAGCTGCTTCTTCCCTCCAGCAAGTAGCTCTTTTATAGTCAACGCCTCATCATCAAAGCCCACTGTAATTTCTTCATCTACCATGGTTCTGTTCTCCATTGACATTGACACTGACGAATGGACTCCATCATTGAAATCTTGTAGGAGTTGGATCTGATTTATCTGGTCATAAAACTGCACCACTTTTGCCTCGATCAGCTTAATCTCTTCGATGATATTTGTGCCAATTAAAATATCAAAAAAACTGTCACCGTTCTTGTTGCAGTCCCTCTGCCCTGGAACTTCAACATCAAAAGAACGGATGAGTTGTCTTGTCTTGCAGATCACATAATAAATTTGCATCGGCAGGATTTTAGCTTCATGGTTCAGCTCATGCTGCTGCTGCTGCTGCTTCTCTTCCAAATCCTTGAGAATGGTTGCTAGGAATCTTAGCCGATAGTAAAAAGAGTCGATATGATCAATCTGATCTGCGGTCAAATTGCACGCCTTACTGATCATTAGATAATTCAGTTTCTCCAAGACAGAATAATTTTCACCCATCTCCCTCTCGAATCTCTCTCTCTGTTTCTCCAAGACAGAATAAATTTCAACCATCTGCCTCTCGAATCTCTCTTTCTGTTTCTCTTTCTGTTTCTCGAAGAGAGAAATCACCCTGTCTAATCTCTCTTGCAGTTTCTCAAAGTCAGAATAATTTTCACCCATCTTCCTCCCGAATATCTTTCTCGGTCTCTTTCTCAGTTCCTTTCTCAGATCCTTTGTCAGTTCCTTTCTCAGTTTCTCCAAGGCAGAATAATTTGTACCCATAGCCCGATTTCGGTGCTCTGCTATCTCTCTCTCTTTCCATCTCTCTATCTTTCTTTCTCTTTCTCTTTCTCTTTGCATAGCCTGATTTCGGTGCTCTGCTATCTGTCTCAAGTTTTGTGTTCTGAAGACGGAGTTCAATCAGAAAAGATTTTGTGGGTGTGTTGCAGGAAAAAACTGGTGAGAGTCTTGAAATGGGTTGGTGGTGGTGTCGATCCAAAAAATAAAAAACTGTGTAAAGAAAGATCTTTCAGAGTGAAGAAGCAGGAGCAAGTGGCTTCTTGAGTTTGGATCCAAAAGGAAACATTGAAAGCAGAATTGCAATGCCAAAAGTAAAGGTAAGGATAGAACGAAGTGGAAATTTCATTTTGCCATCTAAATCTAAATTGTCACCTATTTTTTAATTTGACTCTCAGATTTTTATTAATATTAATTTTATATTTAAATTTTTAAAATTTTGATTAATTTTATTTTTGTTATCACATTTTGTCTATAATTAGGCAAAATATATTGACATGATATCAAAATTCATTTAAAATGAGTACTGTTATTAGCACTTGTCAAAATTCTTTGGATCCTCCATTTTATAATTTTTTTTATTATAATTATACCCTAAAGTAAAATTACATTAAAAGACATTATTAAATGGAACACCCACCTATCAATAAGAACTAATAGTCTATAATATTGGACACCTACCTCCACCCTCAGCCCCACCTCCAACTCCAACTATACGTATTCATATTTGTAAACCCTAAACCTATTACTTTTCATAACCAACTAACATAAACCCTAAATCTATTATTTTTCATAATCATCTTAAATCTTGAATGTGTCATCTTCATTACCATCATCAACACTATTGAACTTGAAAGTTTTGCTTCAAGTATAACGTATACTTCATCATCTTATAAGTTTATCTGTCTTGCATTAACATTCTCGGTCGTTTTCGGTCGTTCTTGTTTCGTTCGAGCTGTTCGGTACTGGTTTGCTGACTGTTAGAATTATGTTCGGTAATACAGTATTGAACATAATCCTTTCGTTCAATACATAAGTTCCGAACATTAATGCAGATAGTCAGTTATGTAATTTTCTTTGTTAAACTAACTTAGAATGGAAAAGAGTGAATTGGAATGGATTTAAGTTATGTATTTTGAATAGATTTAATTCATGTTATTTTAAGTTGTGAATTGGAATGGATTCAAGTTACACAGTGATGAACAAATTTTGTTCGGACATACAGTGCTAACAGGATCATTATTGTTCGACAAAACAGTTCTGAACAAAATACATTTTTTCGGCTATACAGTGGTGAACAAATTGTTTTGGGCTACATTCAGAATTCTGATGGTGATTCAGACGATGATTCTGATGGCGATTCAGACGATGATTCTATTTTTCCTCATCTTGCAAATGGTTATACAAATCCCGTAGAAATTGGAGTATCTTCGATCGATCTCAGCGATGACGAAGATACAAAAAGCAACGAAGAAGATGATGAGAGGATGAGAGAGGTTACTGATTCAGCGATACGGAGAGCGTTCAGAGAAGATGAGAGTCGTCGGAATGCTCCGTTGACGGCCGAGACAGCGATGAGAGTAATGGAGGGTTGGGGTCCAAGAATTCTATATTGGACCAAAGCTCCAAACTCTGAAGATTGAGTGAGTCAGGGAATGAGAGGGATGGAAAATTAGGTGGGTGTGCATTTCATTGTGAAAATATTATGAATATGGGTAGATTTGGTAATAAGTGGGGTGTCCAAAAAATATTATTAAAATTTAGGGTTTAGAGTTGGCCTCCATCTCTTCTCTTTCTTTTGTAGAGGAGGGACAAGAACTCTTGCTCAGCTTGAAATGATTAGCCAACAGAGTACTGACTGGCTTGGCATCTTTCATGTTGAACTTCTTAATCACCCGTTCAATGTACTTCTCTTGTGATAGCCACAACTTCTTGGCTTTCCTGTCACGCATAATTATCATGCCCAAAATTTGCTGTGCAGGGCCTAGGTCCTTCATGTCAAAGGACTGTGATAACTCTTTCTTCAGTGATCTGATTGCTGTGGCATCCTGTCCAATGATCAGCATATCATCAACATAGAGCAGGAGTATGATGAAGTTTCCACCGGAAAATTTCCTGACATAAACACACTGGTCTGCAGTAGTTCTCTTGTACTCATGGCCTACCATGAATGAGTCAAACTTCTTGTACCACTGTCTCGGCGCTTGTTTGAGGCCGTAGAGACTCTTCTTCAATCTGCAGACTAAGTTTTCTTTCCCTTTGACTTCAAAACCTTCTGGCTGCTCCATGTAAATTTCTTCCTTCAGATCACCATGGAGAAATGTCGTCTTCACATCCATTTGTTCAAGTTCCAAATTCAAACTGGCAGCTAGTCCCAAAACTACTCGAATGGATGTCATTTTCACAACAGGCGAGAAAATTTCATCAAAATCAATACCTTTCTTCTGCCCAAAACTTTTGACGACCAATCGAGCCTTATACTCGACTAGCTTTCCATTGCCATCTTTCTTCAATTTGAACACCCATTTGTTCTGCAATGCTTTTCGACCCTGGGGAAGTTTCACCAAATCATAAGTTTGATTCTTTTACAAGGATTGCATCTCTTCTTGCATAGCTTGCTGCCAGCTACTCTTCTCCTTATGATTTTGAGTTTCTTGAAAACTTTCTGGCTCCCCCTCATCAGTAAGCAAAATATACTCAGAAACAAGGTATTTTGACAGCGGCTTAGACTCTCTTGTTGATCTTCGCAATTGTGGACCAATAGTCTCTGGCGAAGGGGGTTGTGGCTCCCCCTGCTCAACACCCTCTGCTTCTGGATCTTCTTCTTCTAGAAATTCATCCTGTAATTCTACATCATTGACTATATGTTGCGGTAACTCTTCTTCATCAGTGGCATGCTATGATGGTGCAGGGTTTGGAATAATTTCTTAAACATCATTAACTTTGAGTTTGGCTGGTTGCCCAAAGTCTTTTAAGGTCTGGCCTTCTTGAAACACCACATCTCGGCTTTGAATGACCTTCTTGTTTTTCGGATCCCACAATCTGTATCCAAATTCTTCATCACCATAGCCAATAAAGATGCATGGAGTGGCTTTGTCATCCAACTTCTGCCTGTGCTCCTTGGATACATGTGCAAATGCTTTGCACCTAAACACTCTCAAGTGAGAGTAAGAGATCTCCCTTCTAGACCATACTTCTTCTAGAATCTAAAAATTCAATAGAACTGATGGCGATCTGTTGATCAAATAGCAAGCAACATGAATAGCTTTTCTCCAAAATGGCTTTGGCAGCTTTTGAGCATACATTTGACCTTCTCCACAATGGTCCGGTTTATTCTCTCGGCTACACCATTGTGTTGTGGGGTTCCAGGAACAATCTTCTCATGCTGGATGCCACGAGTAGGACAGTAGGCTTTAAATTCCTTTGACGTGTACTAGCATCCATTGTCTGTTCGGAGACATTTCAACTTCTTTCCGGTCTCATTTTCCACCATGGCATGGAATGTCTGAAAATGCTGGAACACCTCAGCTTTGGTCTTTAGGACAAACCCATACCTTCCGTGATGCGTCATCAATAAACGTCAGGAAGTATTTTCTACCACCCAAAGATTCCACTTCTATGGGACCACAAACATCAGAGTATACTCTGCTCAATAACTCTGATTGTCTTCTAGATGATGATGAAGGAAAAGCGACTCTATGATGCTTCCCAAATAAGCAGTCGTCACAAGGATTCAATTTCGCATCTTTGGCAAAGAGAATAAGTGACTTCTTTGCCAAAATCTACAACCCTTTCTCACTCATGTGACCCAATCTTTTGTGCCACAAATTTGGTGACGCCTCATCTTCTGCTGCGTTGAGGCTATCTGAATTCATCTTCACATGAGTCTTATACAGTGTGCCAATTGCTTGTCCTCTGGATACCACCAAAGATCCTTTTTTCAACTTCCATATGCCTTTGCCGAATTAGTTCTCATAGCCTTGTCGATCTAAGGCTATCCCTGAGATAAGATTCAGGCATAAATTGGGAACATGCCTGACATCTTTCAACACCATCGTGCACCCAACTTTGGTTTGGATGCAAACATCATCGATTTCCACAATCTTCGAAAAACTGGAGTTACCCATCTTCAATGTACCAAAATCTCCAGCTTGGTACGTACTGAAGAACTCCTTTTGGGATGTAGCGTGGTAGGAAGCTGCTGTATCTACCACCCACTCAGTGTCATTGTCTGACATATGGAGGCATTGTTCTTCTTCAATAGAGAATAATGTAATATCCTCTGAGATAGTAACTACAATGTTCCTATCTTCGGTCTTTGGCTGTCTATTGCCTTGTTTTTATTCTCCCTTCAAGGCATAGCAATATTTCTTTATGTGCCCTCTTGGCCACAATGGTAACACTTGAACCTTGGCTGGCTCGTACCTTCTCTGGATTTCCCTTTGTCTTGAGATCTTCTTCTACTGCGTCCTCTACTTTTGCTTCTTCCCCTGCCTCTGCCTCTATTTTCTGTGACGAGGGCATGAGACTGATCTCCACCTATGTCTTTCTTTCTTGCCACCTCACTGAATAGAGCATCTGTAACCATGCTCATGGTCAGTTTTCCTTCTGGGGCAGAGTTGCTGAGAGACGCCACTAACGTCTCCCAACTGTCTGGCAAAGAACTGAGCAGCAGTAGGGCCTGCATTTCATCATCTAACTCCATTTTGACAGTTACCAGTTGGTTCACCAGATTTTGAAACTCACTAGTGTGTTCAGCAACAGAGATACCGCATTTTAACTTTGTCCGGAGAGCATAGGCATCAGTCTCCTGGGCGACATGGTGGAAAACACTATGATCGATCCATTGTCTGATCTGGCCAATGGTCTTTTGGTTCTTCCGCTTTCAGTCTTCGTTTTTTTCCGTTGCTGGTTTAACTCCATTAAGCTCAATGGGGTCAAACAAATCTCGGCAGTACAAGACATCTTCTATTATGGGCTTCCAAATGACATAATTGAAAGCATTAAGCTTTATCATGGAACCTGAAATCGACGTTGATTCCTCCATTAGACTTCGCCGTTGAGTCCGGACTGATCAAATTAGGCTAAAAAGCACTTCGGATTGCCAAAAGGAAAATTGCAAATTTTGGAAAGCTGATTTGCAAAATCTGACCATACGGATGTGTCCAAAATATTTCAAATAGTTGAAAACCACTATTGGATAATCAAAAACGGACCCAGAATGGCCCAGATCAAGCCAAAACAGGTTTGACAACTCAGATCGGCATAAACTGGTGCGGCTAAGAAGCACCAGATAATTCCCCCGGTTCGAATCGCGTCAGGCTGACGTTAGCGGCTTGGTCAGCGGCTTCGACTTCGGTTTAGTGGCTCGGCTTAGCTCAGCTTGGTCAGCGGCTTGACAGCTTGGTCAACGGCTCAAATTCGGCTCGGCTCCCAGTTTGACGGCTCAGACGACGTTAGCTGCCGTCGATGTGACGTTAGGTAATAGTGAGAGGATGACGTCAGCACCTGGCATACTGGGGAAGATGCGTGGTGCGCGTAGTAGCGCGTTAGAATGTGTGAGCACGACGTCAGAGAGCGCATGTATGCGCGCGCGGCTTTGTCCGATGTTCTTTTTCGACGCGGTTTTCACCTCTGTGATCTTCTAGTCGAGAGCTTCAAGGTTATGTGAGCAAAAGTGGATTTCGACCACTTTGATTTCTGGGCAAGTTTTGAAAAAAGACTATTTTTCCGAAAACGCACAAAACTGGCTCTGATACCACTTTGTTAGGATCAAACACAGCCAGAAAATAATCTCACACACACAGAGAACACAATGTTTATGTGGTTCGGCCCAATGCCTACATCCACGGACAGAAATGAGAATTTTTCACTAAAATGGAGCAAAATACAAATACAGAGGAGGAGATAAAAATTCTCACTCAACTCACAGCTCTCACTCTCTATTTTCTGATACCCCTTCATCCTCTCCCTCCCATCTCTATTTATACACAAAGAGAGGGAGAGAGAGATACCAACCCACTAAAAATTTCTACCCTCTTTAATGGTGATTAGTGAAAATCAACAAAGACAACAACGGGAAGAGAAGGGAGAGCTGATCTTCCAGATGCCCAACTCAAACCTCCTTCTCTAGAGGTGGAAGTCTTCTCACGCTATCTTCCTTGACCCTCTGCTTGCATGGTTTTGCATGCATGTGGGTTGGAACAACACAATTATCACCTTAAAGAAGGTGTCCGCAACACACCTCTAAGTCATATTTCGCTTGATTCTGTTTTTCTTTTTGACTTGCTGTTCTAACAATTTTAAGGTGATAATTCAATGGCATCAAGTTTTGATATGGCGGCTTTTAAGGTGATGAATGAAGATTGTGAAACTGGACAGGTTTGATGGAACAAATTTTACTCGTTGGCAAGACAAGTTGATGTTCCATCTCACAGCTTTGAAAATTTCTTATGTTCTTCGTCCGAACTTGTCAACACTAGCTACTATACCCAAAACCCAATGATTCCAATGTAATAAAGCAGAGCGTAAGCAATGTGAAGAAGATGAAGTGGTCTGTAGAGGGCATATTCTAAACACATTATCAGATCGACCCTATCTATGATCTATTCACTTCGATCAAATCGCCAAGAGAAATCTGGAAAGCATTGGAATTCACATACAATACCAAAAAACAACGTGTAGATAAATTTTTAACTATGAAATATTTTGAATTTACTATGATTGATAATATTTTTGTTATGGATCAAGTTCATGAGTTGCAAGTTCTAGTTAATAAACTTTGAGATCTTAAAGTTGAAGTTTCAGAACCATTGCAAGTGGGGGCTATAATTGCTAAACTTCTTCCAAGTTGGAATAATTATAGAAAGAAACTTATGCATACAATAGAGGATTTCACTATAAAATAGATTCAAAAACATTTACGAATTGAAGAGGAAACTCAAATTCATGATAGGAAAATTGTTTCACAATCTAGTTCTAAAGTAAACTTTGTGGATGGAAATGATAAGTTTCAAAAGAATGCTAGAGGTAGCAAGAGGAAGTACAATGAGTATAATTCCAATAATAACAACAATAATGGAGGTGACAAGAAGAATAAGATCTGTTATAATTGTGGAAAGAAAGGGCATTATAAGCGTGAATGCAGATATAGGAAGAAGCAGAAGGACGAGGACTCTAAGCAACCCAATCAGGCAAATATGGTCGAGAAAGATACTTCTGAAATTGCAGCCATGATCTCTGAAATGCATGTTAGCATGATTACAAAATTACACATGGCTGCAGTAACCAAGTCCTTAGATTGGTGTTTGATTCGGGCGCTACTGTTCATGTTTGCAACAACAAAACTCAATTCAAGCAATTTGAGGATGCAACGGATGGACAAGAAGTGCTTATGGGAAATAACAACTCTGTCAAAGTATTGGGAAAAGGGACTATTGAACTTCAGTTTACTTCTGGAAAGAAATTAGTTCTTGTTAATGTCCTCTATGTTCCAGAAATTAGAAAAAATCTTGTGTCCGCAACTTTGCTTTGTAAGAAAGGTGTTAAAGCGGTGCTTGAGTCTGATAACCTTATTTTGTCTAAGGGTGCAATGTTTGCTGGAAAGGGTACTCTTGTGATGGCATGTTCAAATTAAGTAATAATAAAATAAGTTCTAATTCTGCTTATACTGTTGAATCTTTTACTTTATGGCATAATCTTTTAGCACATTTAAATTTCAAATCTTTAAAGGTTATGTCAAAGCATGGCCTAATTTCTTATAATCATAATAATAGTGCTAAATGTGAAATCTGCATTCAAGCAAAAATGACAAAGAAACCTTTTCCTAAAGAAAATGGAAATTCTTAACTTTTAGAACTTGTACATTCTAATATATATGAACTTAATGGCATTTTAACTAGAGGAGGTAATAGATATTTCATTACGTTCGTTGATGATTTTTCAAAATATACATATGTATATTTAATGAAACATAAAGATGAAGCTTTTGCTATGTTCAAATGCTACAAGTCTATTGTTGAGAATCAAAAGGAAAAGAAAATTAAAATTCTTCAAAGTGATAGACGTGGTGAATATTTTCCTACTGAGTTTATATCATATTGCAAAGAAAATGGCATTATACATCAAACTAGTGCACGCTACACCTCACAACAGAATGGTGTAGCTGAAAGGAAAAATAGGACACTAGTTGATATGTTAAATACTATGATTTTGAATGCAAAGTTGGCCACAAATTTGTGGGGAGAAGCATTGCTTACAGCATGTCATGTGCATAATAGAATACCTTCTAGGATATTCAAAGTTTCACCATATGAGTTATGGAAAGGCAGAAAACAAAATCTGGATTGTATGGGGCAGTTTAGCTTTTTATAGAGTTCCTGAACCAAAAAGAACAAAATTAGGACCAAGAGCTTTGAAAAGTGTTTTCGTAGGATATGCTGAAAATTCCAAAGCATATAGGTTGTTAGATCTGGACTGTAATGTGATAGCAGAATCAAAAGATGTTGAATTTATTGAAAATAAATTTACAAATGATTCTAACTCTGTTTCAAATCCTATTCAAACACTAGAAACTGACTCTAATCCTAGTTCATCTATTGGAAACAAGAGAAAAACACCTAAAATTTCATTTGAACCTAGGAGTCGTCAGAGAGCAAGAAAAGAGAAAAGCTTCGGTCCTGATTTTGTGTCTTCTCAAGTTATTGTATTCCTTTTAGAAGGGAACAAAGATACTATTCTCAATAAAATACCCTTACCGTCAAACTTCGAAGAAGATCCAAAGACATTTAGAGAAGCTATGGCTTCTAGAGACGTTTCTTTTTGGAAAGACGCAATCAATGATGAGATGGACTCAATTTTATCAAATAATACTTGGATTTTAGTTGATTTGCCTCCAGGATCTAAACCTATTGGATGTAAGTGGGTATTTAGAAGAAAATACAATACATATGGATCTCTTCAAACCTTTAAGGCAAGATTGGTGGCCAAAGGTTTTAATTATTTTGATACCTATGCCCCAGTGGCTCGAAGAACATCCATTAGAGTGCTTATGTCATTGGGTTCAATCTATAATTTGATTATATATCAAACGGATGTTAAAACTATTTTTTTAAATAGTGATCTAGATGAAGAGATATATATGGAACAACTGAAGGATTTATTATACCTGATAATGAAAAGAAAGTTTGTAAATTGGTCAAGTCCTTATATGGAATAAAACAGGCACCAAAACCAGGCATGAAAAATTTGATTGTGTAATTTTATCTCATAATTTTAGACAGAACAATGCAAATAAATGCATTTATTCAAAATTCACAAATAGTTATGCTGACATTATTTGTCTTTATCTGGATGACATGCTAATTTTTGGAACGAATATGGAAGGAATATCTGAAACTAAGAAATATTTAACTTTAAAGTTTAAGATGAAGGATCTTGGTGAAGTTGATACTATCTTAGGCGTCAAAGTTAAGAAACATAGTGGGGGTTATGCTCTATATCAATCTCATTATATTGAAAAAATAATTCTGAAACTTCAACATTTAGGAACTAAAGAAGTTAGTTCCCCATATGATTGTTTGTCAGACTTGACAGAAAATTTTGGTAGAGCAATTGCTCAATTAGAATATGCTAGTGCAATTGGAAGTTTAATGTATGCAATGCATTGCACTAGGCTAGATATTTCTTTTGCGGTTTGCAAACTTTCTAGATACACAAGTAATCCAAGTCCGGAACATTGGAAAGCTATCGGTGGAGTTTTGGGTATCTTAAGAAAACTATCCAACTGGGACTATATTATACCAATTTTCCTGCAGTATTAGAAGGTTATACTGACGCTAGTTGGATTACTAGTGCAAATGATAACAAGGCAATGTCAGGGTGGGTATTTACCCTTGGTGGTGGAGCTGTGTCATGGGCTTCCAAGAAGTAAACCTGTATATCGCATTCCACAATGGAATCGGAGTTCATAGCCTTAGTTGCAGTAGGCAAAGAAGTAGGATGGTTGCGGAATTTATTATCGGATATAATGTTGTGGCCACAACCGATGCCAGCCATTTCTTTGTACTGTGACAGTGAAGCTACTATGTCTAGAGCTTATAATAAAAGTTTATAATGGTAAATCTAGAGATATCAGTTTGAGACATGAATTTGTTAGACAATTGATTTTAGATGGTATTATTACCATTATGTATGTTAAATCCAGTGATGCTATGGTACATTTGGATGTACCATACATCAGTTATGAGGATATGTGTTTTTATATTATAACTAATATCAAATAGATCATAATTATTATCATATTAACTCAATTATATTTAGTTATTCATACATACCATATTATCTCATAATTATCACATAACTAAATTATTTTAATAATTTAATTTTGAATTGGTAACCGGTTACACCGGTTATCAAAAAGAGGGCAAAGGAAATCAAAGGAGTCCAGAGTCCCAACATCACATATCTCATAACTAACATCATATATCTCATAACCAACACCTTTTTTTCATAACCAACATCATATATCTCATAACCACTAGTCACATATCTCATAATTAACATCATTTTGCTCATAACCACACCACTTTTTTTGTTCATAACCAATATCACATATCTTATAACCATTGATCACATATTTCATAACTATTACCCACATGAATCATAACCACATCTCATAACCAACCCCTTTGAGTCATAACCAACATCACAAATCTCATAACCACTACTAATATATCTCATAACCAACAACCCTTTTGCTAGCATGACCAAACACCCTTTGACACCACTTTGCTCATAACCAAAATCACATATCTTATAATAACTAATCAAATATCTCATAACCATTACCCATATATCTCATAACCAATATCACATATATCATAACTACTAATCATATATCTCATAACTACACCACTTTGATCATAACCAACATTACATATCTCATAACCACTAATCACATATCTCATAACCAAACACCCTTTGACTTATAACTATATCACTCTACTCATAACCAAAATCACATATCTAATAATCACTAATCATATATCTCATAACCTTTATCCACTTATGTCATAACCACATCTTATAACCAACACCATTTGCCTAATAACCAACCTCACATATATCATAACCACTAATCACATATCTCATAACCATTACTCACATATAGAAGTGTAAATTTGGCCCACGAGCTCGCGGCACACCCCAAGTCCAGAAATCTCTCTCTCTCTCTCTCTCTCTCTCTCTCTCTCTCTCGCTTGGGCTAAAGAAAGGGTCTAGGGATTTGTCAAAAACAATTAATGAGGGAATTTTGATTTTGACAAAATTTGGATGTTTGTTCCAAATTTTTGAAGAAAATGGGGCCGAAATTATGTAATAATCATTATAAAAAAACAAAATTAAAACATTTATGAATAGAGTCTTATAATAAAACAAATTATTAATTTATAATTTTGTCAATTTATACTTAAATGTTTTTATTTATTTTAAATATAAATCCTTCATCTATTTTTATTAAGTAAAATTAATAAAAAAGACTATTTTACTCATCAACTACAAAATGTATAATCACACCATTAATTGGCGTAATAAAAATATTTAAAATTTTAGAAATCACAAATATCATAATCAAGTCACAAAGTTTTGTAATATAAAACACAAAATACATAATGCCATCACTAATTAGCGTAACAAAATTGTTTAAAATTATAGAAAATCACAAATGTCGTAACTAATTTCTAAAATTTCGTAACATTAACCAAAAATTATATAACTATCCACTAATTGGTGTAACAAAAACATCTAAAAATTTTAAAAACTACAAATGTCATAACCAACTTACAAAATTTAACAACATCAACTACAAAATGCGTAACTGCACCACTAATTGCCATAATAAAAATAACCAAAATTTTTACAAATCACAAATGTCGTAACCAACCCAAAAAATTTCATAACATCAATCACAAAATGCGTAACAACACAACTAATTGATGTAGCAAAAATATCCAAATTTTTTATAAACCACAAATATTGTAATCAAGCAACAAAGTTTCATAACAATTATCATAAAATGACTAAACAAATCACTAAAAATCTTAGAATCACCAATCAGGATCTCTCATAATACAGAGAAAACAAAATGTAATGTCAATCATTAAATAATTTAATCAACGACTTAAAGCCATGGAACAGAAAATGAGAGTTAGAGAAGATTAGCTAGTAGAGCGAGAGGAAAGGGAATATGAGAAAGAGAGACTGAACGGGCTTATTGCCTATGAAAATGACATCAAAGGTGTTGTCGTTTCCAATAAGGAACATCAGAGATATCTACAATGACAGTAAAGAATAAGAGAGATGCTTGAGGGATGAAGAGGACTGAGATAGCAAAATAGTACAACAAAATGCGTAATATTCAATTTTCAACAATTCTATAACACATGTACAAATTGATGATAACAAAACCTTTCAAATCATAACTATGGCCAAAGGTTTGTGTATTTATGACATATTAATATGAAAGAGCTAGAGTTTCGAGATAGATGCATTTACTAGATAGAGAAATATCACCAGAATGAATAGTGTTGAAATAGACAAAGAGAGTAGTGATGAGTTCAAGGCTCTATTGCAGAGAAATAGGAGTAGAGAGAGGAAGAATCTAGTGAGGAAGAACTATCAACAATGGTCGTTCGATAATTTGAGCGAAATAGAGAAGTCCGAGTAAGAAATAGAGAGAGCTCAGGCACAACTAGGACAAATTAAGGGAAAGAAAATAGAGTATAGAAAAAAATGAAGAAAAGTTGGGGAAAAAAATTTAGGGGAAAATTTATTTAGTAGAACAAAATAAAATCACGTCATAGATATCTTTTTTTGACATATTTTGTTTATTAAAATTTAGTTAAATTATATATATATATGTCTATAAGTGTATATAGATATTTTAAAAATTATATCGTTTGTATATTACTATTTCTATTATATTTAATGAAGATACTATGACTAAAAATAAATCTAAAATAGAGATAGGTGATCAATTGCAATTGTCATTTAAGGATGATACTTCAAAATCAATTGAGAGAGTTCAGAGATAATGAGAGTTTGAGAGACAGATTTGTTTGTGAGAAATAAAATGAGAGAGGAGTGGTATTTATAGGACTTGGGAGGGAGGGGTTAATTTATATATATATAAATAAAATAAAATTGGCTATTGGTGGAATTAACGATTATATGACTGTTTAATTTTTTTTTTAATTTTTGACTGTTGCACTAATAGGGAGGCAGGGAGCTGTTGGGGTTGGGTCGGGCCAGATGGGGAAAAAAATTTCAGGTTGAGCTCACGAGATGGGTCACACTCCATAACACACCAGAGTTAGGCCGGGCTATAGAACACATGGCCTAGGGTCTTAGGTTGGCCTTAGGCGTAGGCTTGGTTGGTCCCACCCAGGGCGCGACTAGACTTGGGGTGTGCCGTGAGCTCGTGGGCCAAATTTATACCCCTATATGTGGGTAGTGGTTATGAGATATGTGATTAGTGGTTATGATATATGTGATGTTGGTTATGAGGCAAATGGTATTGGTTATGAGATGTGGTTATGACATAAGTGGGTAAAGGTTTTGAGATATATGATTAGTGATTATTACATATGTGATTTTGGTTATGAGCAGAGTGGTGTAGTTATAAGTTAAAGAGTGTTTGGTTATGATATATGTGATTAGTGGTTATGAGATATATAATGTTGGTTATTATCAAAGTGCTGTGGTTATGAGATATGTGATTAGTAGTTATGATATATGTGATGTTGGTTATGAGTTATGTGGGTAATGATTATGAGATATTTGATTAGTGATTATAAGATATGTGATTTTGGTTATGAGCAGAGTGGTGTCAAAGGGTATTTGGTTATGCTATATGTGTTAGTGGCTATGAGATATGAGATATTGGTTATAATCAAAGTGGTGTGGTTATGAGCAAAAAGATTGTTAGTTATGAGATATGTGACTAGTGGTTATGAGATATGTGATGTTGGTTATGTCTCAAAGGGGTTGGTTATGAGATGTGGTTATGATTCATGTGGGTAATAGTTATGAGATATGTGATCAATAGTTATGAGAGATGTGATATTGGTTATGATCAAAGTGGTGTGGTTATGAGCAAAAAGGTGTTAGTTATGAGATATGTGACTAGTGCAATGATCAAAGTGGTGTGGTTATGAGCAAAAAGGTGTTAGTTTCTTTGAGTTTAAATCTGGTTTGAAAAGTGTACATCAAAGGATTGTTTGTTTCGTTCAATACAAAAGAGAGTGTTGTTCTTCGGTGGATTCCGTGGAATTTGGGCCTGAAACTTTGGTGG
This sequence comes from Camellia granthamiana, assembly GCA_036172215.1. NCBI lineage: Eukaryota > Viridiplantae > Streptophyta > Magnoliopsida > Ericales > Theaceae > Camellia > Camellia granthamiana. The sequence continues at coordinate 106,759,717 of CM069913.1, forward strand.
ATTCTGGAGTGGCTCATCATCGTGGATTCGACATCGACGTTGTGGGTTCAATGTTGGGCAAGACAATTCCGAGGTAAAGACGGGGTTGGAAGAGGCACATAAGGGTCGGTTCGATCCAGGCGTGGATTCGCTAGGTAATTGAGAGTACACTTGTGCAATTTCTTTATGTCTTCTTAGTGGATTATTTTGTTGCTTTTGCCCGTGATTTTTTTTAATCATAATTGGAGGCGCTCCAATTGTGATTTTTTCACATAAAATCGTTGTGTCGATTTGTCTTGATTGTTTGATTAGGATTGTTATTTACTGCTTAAAATTGACACATAATCACAAATCTATATCTAGGGGATTTCTAGATTTTTCAATATGTGTTGAAAAATCCAAACCCAACTCAACAACAAATTACCAGAAGATTGGAGAAGAAAGAAGAAGAGTTGAGAAGTTAGAAGAAGATTGAAGAAACTCCATGGAAGCTCCATGGTCGAAACCTTCACCATGAAGGCAATGAGAAAAATGTGGAATTGAGCTGTACACAGCTCATAGCCATCAGGTGTTCATATCTAGGCTTAGGTCTATAAATAGATAGCATTAGTTGTTGTATTAGATTATGAAATGAGATCAAATAGATTATGAGATGAGAAAAAGAAATACTACATGTATTCCAAAATTAAGAAAGAAAAATTGAGTGTTTGTTCTTCCAAATTCATTCTCAATATATCAGTAGGATTCCATTCACATATCTCATCAAGTGGAATTTAATTTTCCATCAGTGGTATCAAAGCCAGAACGATCTAAAGGAGCCATTAGAGCTAGGACGATCCAGATAAGCAAAATCAGAGCCAGAAGAGCCTAAATTTATCAAAAAGTTAAAGAGCAGAGCAAATTTCAAAATTTGCCCATAAATCAAAGTTCTCATAATCCATTTTTAATTATAACAAGTTGAAGTACTCGTCGAGAGGATTCGAACGACGTAAAAATCAAGCAAATCGGAGCTAAAACAAAGCGGTAATCGCCGGTCAAAGTATTGCCCAAAAAGTCTCCCGCTACCAGAGAAGAACAACAACAAATCAAACAAAAGGAAATTATTTAGTGCATTGCGGGCAAAGTCACAACTGAGCCATCAAGCTAAGCCACGAAACTGAGTCATCTTGCCGAGCCTCCGAGTCGTGCCACCAAATCCTACCGCTGACGTCACGTTGACACGTGCTGACGCAAGCTGATTCAAGAAAAATTATCCAGTGCATCGTAGAGCACAAATGTCCATAGATGTGAACCATCATATTGTTTTTGGCTAAATCTAAGCCATCCGGAGTCCGTTTTCAACAATCCAATAGTTATTCCAGCTATTTGGAGCATTCGGGACATATCTGTTTGGTCAAATTTTTGAAATTCATTTTTGAAAAATTTTAGATTCCAAATTGAAGATTAAAAGTCATCATGACGAATTCAAATTCAGCCTCCTCAGTCTCGAAACTCACCAAAGAAAACTATGATAATTGGTGCATCAAAATGAAGGCGATTTTAGGAGCCAAATGAGTATATGAGTTCGTAGAAGAAGGCTATACAGAGCCTCCATCAAAAGAAGAAGAAGACAATCTGACAATTACCGAAAAGAACCTCCTTAAAAATTTAAAGAAAAAGGATTCAACCGCAAGAGAACCAATTCATGAAGGACACAACGAATCAATGTTTGAGATCATTGCAGGAGCAAAATTAGGAAAAGAAATTTGGAATCTCCTTCGCCAAACCTTTCGAGGTGCAAAAAAGTCAAGAAAATTTGACTTCAAACTCTACGAGGTGAGTTTGAATTAATTCAAATGAAACCATCGGAGTCAATTTCTGATTACCATACTAGACTTATGGTAATTGTAAATCAACTTAGACGGAATGGAGAGACATTTACCGATGTTCGTGTCATGGAGAAGATATTGAGGTCCCTAGACCCAAAATTCATCTATGTTGTCATAGCCATTGAAGAATCCAAAGAATTGGAAGAATTGACAGTCAAAGAGCTCGTGGGTTCCTGTCACACCCCAAATCCAGGCATGACTAGCCATGGCCCACATGGACTTATCCCAAAGCACACGTAAGCCTAAACATGAACCCAAAATCACAAAGAATAAATGTGACGATAGCCCAAAAATAAATAAATTAAAACCCAAACCAGTGACAAGTCACAAGTATAAATGGTAAAACCAGGCATAACCAACTTCCAAAAATATATACTAAATGGAACATAAATCGCCCACAAAATAAAATAATTCTAAATAAAAAATCCAACCACAATGTATGCACAAAACCAACAAAACAAGCTAAAACAAAATAATGAATGTCCTAGAGGTTCATGCAATTGAGTCCCCGCTATGCCATGAGTCCATTCTAAGTCCTTCTAACACCTGGAAGTGATAAACAACCAAATCAGTTGATAGCTTAGTGAGTAGCAACATGGATAGTAAATACAGTTTTGAAAACAGGGTTCAATTCCAAAATAAGATATATATCACAAAAATTAGATTGGCATACAATTTTGATAAAGATAATCTATTTCAAAAAGAAGGTTCAATAGTTCAATAGTTAAATACTCATGTCTCTCAAGAACATGATAAATGACATTTTCCACTTAAAACAAATTATAACTTGAACACCAATAATTTTCTGGGTACCAAGAATAACAAGTAACATGCCACCAAGTTCTCAAAGCAATAAGCCTGTTGGATCCAATATCAAACCAAGAGTCATCCTCGAGGTGGTAACCCGGGCCTTTTCTCTAAGATGATCCGATTGAAGGTCACCTAGCCTAGACTAGGTCTTTTCCTTACAATTGTTGAGCACTAGAGTCATCACGACCCAACTCGGATCTGTTTTCTAGTGGCCAAAGTCACCACACACAGTAGAATAATTTCTTTGGACTAAAATATACAGATGGTCCCGATAAGGACTAAAATATACAGATGGTCCCGATAATCAATACAATTCGGTTTCGCAAAACATGGTAGTTCACCATTATAAATATGAGACCATAACAAATAGTTTTACAGTATGCCAAGTTTACACATGTTTCAGAAATAATTTAATTACATTGATATTATTAAACAATTTAATCCTGAAATAGCAATTAAATTTTCCAACAGTTCAGGGTAGGGGAACATTTATAAAAATATGTAGCATGCAACTACTCACCTGAAAACGGAATAATGTAATCCTTGAATAGAGTATAAAAATCCAACTAGTGCCCTGAACCAAGTATGAAAATTACACGTCACTACTAATTTAAAAATACTAAAGAATAAGAACTAAGTAACCCCAAACTAAAGCACACTAACACGGCTCAACCCAACTCACCGTTACTCTTAAATATTACCTAAGCTCACGTTCTTCAAGTTCTAAAATCACCCAAGACATGGGTTCAAATCGAAACTTAATTAAAAGTAATTTTAAGATAAAACAGAATTTTAAATAAGCTTTCCCAATCTATTCGCTAACTTTGAAAATCACAAAACCCACTCCACGTTGTTTGAAAAATTTCAAAACCCTCCAGATATCAACTAATATATCCTAAGTTTCAAACTCAATTGGTTTTACTTGATTTTCTTATCAAAATAAATATTTATAATTAATTATATCCAAACAGGTCGCTTTCTGCAGCACTTTAAAGAAATTAATGGTTCTCTTAGTATACACAAGCAATCAATGCAAGGAAAAAAATTTAAGAAACTAGACTCGTAACCGGTTCTAGTGACACTGATTTGATAATTTTCGGATTTATACCCAAAGAGAACGACACTTTCGAAGTTACTGTTTTACACCAGTTTTCTGGATAGATTTGAACACACCACTTAATATAGATTTTGACTCTCAAAAATAATGAGAAAATTCTGATATGCAATTCAATATGTAATTAATCTATTATAAAAAATTCAGTTCAAAATTCATCCATTTGATATGATTCCTTGATTTTTAAAGTTTGTGGTTTTGTACAAAATTTTTAAACTAAGAATTACACCCATTCTTTATGCACCAATTTTTCTCCTCAGATTTATTGACAGTATAAATATACACAAAATACATACACCTACAACCTCTCCATCAATGAATTAAATAATAATAGAGTAAGGATAAAGAACAAAAACAAAAACAAGAAGAAAGATAGAGACCTACTACACACCCAAAAAATCCTTCCTTGTTTGCAATCCCTTTTTTTTTTTTTTTTTTTCTTCTTCTTCTTTTCTCTCAAACTCTCTCTTTGTCCCGTGGCTGCTGCTGCCGCCATATGTTGTATTAGGCAACCTAGGGTTCCTATATATATATATCTAAACAAAAGGCTCTAAATTATTAACTCTTTATATTATTTTATTTTCTAACTCCATTTATTTAAATAAAATATAACTATTATTATATCAAAATATGCTTACCAACTTGTCCCCTAATTTTTTTTTTTTAAATAATTGCCTCTAAATTAAAGACTTTCACCATAAATTTATTTTAGGTTTTAAAATTAATTAAAAGACCCTCCAATAACATTTAGTTTGCACTGAAAGATTCACAAGCAAAATATTTGAGATTGCAAAATAATTATTACTTAATTATTTATTTGATTTGTATATTCGGGTTCTCACAGTTCCCTACAAGCCCATAAACAAAAATTGGCAAGACAAGATGGAGAGAAGCCACTCAAGAAAGTTCTCCAGACAAAGCTGAATTTTAAATCAGAAGCATCCAATCGAGGCCGTTTTCAACCAAGCCATGGAGGAGGAAGATTTCAGCAACATAATCAACATCAACATCAAGACAACAAAAGTGGATCTTGGCAGAACTCCCAAAGAGCTCGAGGAAGAGAAAGATTCACCCAACCAAATCAACAACCTGGAAAAGCTCAAGTACAATGCTAAATATGTGAAATTTTTGGACACTCCGCAAAGGACTATTGGTATCAAAATACCAATATATATATATAAGGAAAAGGGGTTTCTAACCCCCCAAGCGTTATGGGAGTTTCAATATCCCAATCTTAATTTTCTAATTTTTTGATTTAAAAAAAAAACCTCAGCATTTATTAACAGCATTTATTAACTTTTTCCAATCCACATGCCTTTTGAGAGCTTTGGTCAAAATCTCCTCATACAAATAACCCGTGCATAGCACAGGTGAAACACTAGTACTGAAGAAAAGAAAGTTGATTTTATCAAAGAAGGGGACACAGGATCTGCCAGTTTGCTTGCATACAAAGACAACGAGGCACAACAAGACAACTTATGGTATCTCGACTTTAGAGAAAGAAACCATATGAATGAAAGTGCAAAAGATATTGAAGAAAAAGATCAAAAGGCCAATATAACAAAAGAATTGGCAGAAAAAGAGCAAGACAAAGGAAGTGTTAACAAAATCACACCAATTGTAGAAGAAGCAGAAAATTTAGAAGAAAGAGTATCTGAAGAAAGAAAAGTTATAACAAGTCCAATCAAACTTGATGATAAATAGATGCAAACCCAAGGAGTTAATGGAGCAAGAATGGAAGCAACAGAACTTCCTAAAGAAATTCAAATAGATGCTGAGTTTGACAAAGAATTAAACTGGGATTCGAAATCAAATGCTTAGACGAAGAGCATATCTTCATATGACAACCAAGAAAAGGAGTCACCAGACATGGAGACCACAATGACCCCACACTTACTGCAAGAGGAGATAAGCAACATTTCAAGTAAAAGATCACCAATTGAAGACATCCATGACATAACCAGACGCATCGATGAAGATTTTGATTTATTCTATCTCTTCACAGGCGATGATCCAATAGGAATTGAAGAATCTCAACAAATGGCAAAGTGAAAAAGTCATCAAGATAAAACATTCACGAAATGTTTAAGAATGAAGAAAGTCCAGTGTAATGATCATACTAGAAAACAACTAAAGAATGCAACACTGAAGGTCTACCACCAGTACAAGAGAAGAATCAAATATATGGCATATAAACACTTGAGGACAAGAGTAAAGATTCTTACAGCAAAAGGGAAAGCTATAATGCTTGCAGCTATTGAAAGAATAAAGAAACCCACCGAATTGGATTTGAGGGGGGATGTTGAAAAATCCAAACCCAACTTAACAACAAATTACCAGAAGATTGAAGAAGAAAGAAGAAGAGTTGAGAAGTTGGAAGAAGATTGAAGAAACTCAATGGAAGCTCCATGGTCAAAACCTTCACCATGAAGGAAATGAGAAAAATGTGGAATTGAGCTGTACACAGCTCATAGCCAATCAGGTCTATACATGGGCTTAGGTCTATAAATAGATTGCATTATTTGTTGAAATGAAATGAAATGAGATGAGATAGATTATGAGATAAGAAAAAGAAATACTACATGTACTCCAAAATTAAGAAAGAAAAATTTAGTGTATGTTCTTCCAAATTCATTCTCAATATATCAGTGGGATTCCATTCCCATATCTCATCAAGTGGAATTTAATTTTCCATCAGTGGTATCAGAGTATACAAAGGAAATTTAATGTAATTTCCATCAATGCATACCTCTTCCTCCATGGAGAAATGCATTATTGACATCAAGTTGATGAATAGACCAATTTTTAAAGGAAGCAACAAATAAGAGAGCTCAAACAGTGACGAGTTTGGCCACAAAAGCAAAGGTATCATGGTAATCAAGCCCTTGTACTTGGTCGAATCCCTTGGTAACTAAACGAGCTTTATAACAGTCAATGGTACCATCAGATCGATACTTGACTTTATAAACCCACTTACACCTAATAGGCTTTTTGTTGAGTGGTAAAGAAGTAAGACTCCATATGTGATTGTTTTCAAGAGCAATTATCTCTACAACCATAGCATCATGCCAATGTGGAGTGTTAATTGCTTGAGAAAATGACTTGGGCTCTTTTGTGGAGAAAATAGCAAATAGGAAGGCTCGATGGGCAGATGAAAAATAAGTGTAGGAAATATAATGATCAAGAGAATAGTGAATACCTGTTTGACTAGAAGGCGTTAGAGGTGGTAGTGTATCATGTGAGATCACCGAACAATAGTAACCTTTGAGGTAAGCTTGTTTTCATCTTTCACGTTGGGAATCAATGGGAGGTTGACTGTTGGTGGGATTATTGATTGCACATAAAGCATTGGCAGGTTCAATAATTGGGACATGCGATGTGGTAGCTTTAGGGACAAGTACAAGAGGTGAGGTAGGTAGATGATCATGGGCTTCAACAGGTTCATTATGAATGGTGTGGCAGTGTTGGAAGATATGGATGATAGACGGTGGTTTTTTTTCGAATCAGATTTGGTTTCGTTGTCAATTTCGGTTGAGGTGGTGCATAATTAAAGTGCGGATGATCCTCAAGAGGCAAGGGAATGACCAATGAGGGATTCGGGTTTGAGGAAATATCTTTAAAAGGAAAAATAGTTTCGTGAAATGCAATATCTCTTGACACAAATGGTTTTGGTTTGAATAGCATAAATCCTGTATCCCTTTTGTGCACAACGATACCCAACAAAAACTCTAGGTTTTCCACGCTGGTCAAATTTGTGCTTAATTGTAGCATTATGTGTAATGCCCCGCTACTGGCTAGCCCAAGTAACCTGTGGGTTTTGGGTCTTGTTGGTAGACCCACAGGTTACTTGGGCTAGCCTGTAGTGAGGTGTTACATTATATGCAAAACCCAAACAACCAAAAATATGAAGGTGTGAATATGAAGGTAGGGCTGAAAAAAGTATTTCATATGGTGACTTGTTTTGAAGTAAGGGCGTGCAAATCTTTTGATTAAATATGCTGAAGTAAGAATACATTCCCCCAAAATGAAAGGGGCAAGTTGGCCTGAAATCTTAATGCTTAAGCAACCTCCAAAAGGTGTTGGTGTTTGTGTTCAACTACACTGTCACGCCCCAAATTTTATTACTCGGATAACATTACCAATATTCATTAATTAAGTTCATTTACAAATGACAATTCATCCTTGGATAAAATGTTGAATAATTAAATATACATATTCCCTCTCGTGATACAATAAAGACATTTACATATTAATAAAGAGAATGCCCTGAGGCTTACAACAAAAGAGAGGACACTACTCTTTACAAAAAAATAGCACTCAACCAAACAAACAAATGAAATAGTACAATCCATCACTACATTACACTTGTGAAACGGTAAAACCTATTGTTTGATCTTCAAATCCGAAAAGCATTCCCTGTACACATGTACAGGTAGGGGGTGAGCAACCACTAGCTCACCAAACAATCTCATATTTAAACATTAGAAGATATGCGGGTACCAAATAGTCATACATATATGTGAAATCATATCATGTCAAAACCATATGATTTTATTACATAATCTCTTAAATCCAATTTATTTAATTAACCACAACAAGTTAACTTAAATAAATAAACATGTTTTAATAGTAACAGGACATCTTTTTTAATTCATTCAATCTCATTATCAATTAAATCAAATAATTAAACAATTCATCAAATACATTTTATACAGTCTTATGAGATGAATGCATACGTCATGCTATGCCCTTTTTGAAGATAAATCACATTTTCATATTTTGAAAACCATCATGCTCAATGATGTAATACAATTTCAATTATTCAAAACTTAATTTATTTCAAGGGCGATAAATACGACTCTGGTAATCCTTAGGTCGATGTCTGCAAGTAGACTATACGAGTACTACGAAATTGTCATTTTTACCAATATTAACTGGAAGACTCGACACCTGTAATCTACACTACGTTTCAAGACTTACCACCGTATTTAGCTCAAAATCATTTCATGAAAACTTGTTTCCCAACATTCCTTTCTCAATGCAAAGTTTTCAAATCAAATTTCAAAATTCATCATTATCAAATGAATTAATATGCCAATGCAATGATTAATAATACAATGCAATATTTCTTCCACTTTTAATACTTCCACACAATATTCTCATTGCGATCAAAATTCTCATTTCTCATTTCAATATAATTTCTCAAGATGAATATAAATACTTTTATTTCAATTCATTCAGGGGACAACAAAACCCACACACTTAGAGTAATCTCAGTTAATACCACCCAGGACAGCTGGAATTACAAACTAGCTATCCAAATAAATAAATAAATAAATTTGTCATGAATACAAGTCTGTCATTCATTGATTAAAGTCAGAGGAATATGCGCTGTGATATTGGGTCTCCTTCTCTCGTTTCTGCTATTAAACTATTGCAACCCCATTTTAAATAATTTCATCACTAACCCTATCAGGTTATCCTCTTATCGTTAGCTCCAGGCTTCTCACCAATCAAATAATGGGAACTCACAATTTGAAAGTTCCAAGTATGGAAGGTCTATGGCCATTTGGGCAACTTATCATAGACGGGTTTGTTAGGATGAATCTTGTCTGACCAGTGGCCTAAAATCAATCAACAAGCACATTGATTTATTCTATACTTCACCCAGTTCCCATTGCATATACACACCCAAGTTTTCAGAGGTAGAATAGAAGGGATTCATAGTAAAGGGATTAAGTAAAATTGTGTTTGTTTTGATGATAGTTATTAGTATTGGAATTGTTAAATTATTTTTATATAAAATAATAAAACAAATAAAAAAATATAAAAAATTAAACATTAATATTTTTAAAAAAATTCCCAATATATAAAAAATAAAAAAATTTCTAATCACCTCACTATTTTTTTAATACCATCTCTACCTCCATCTTCCCAATCCCCCTTCCAAGGCCTTTACTAATACCAAGGGATTAGGAGTCCCCTCCCCATCTGTCAAAACAAACACGCCATATAATAGTCCCACCTCACTATCAAACCCAATCCCCTCCCTATAACCCCAAACAAACGGGGCCTCAGTGCTTGACAATCATAGAAATTTTCCATATTTCAACTTATTGTTTACATTAGAACATCAACTGTTAGAACGAAGCATTTCAATCCATCTTCGAAGAAAAATAACTAAGATCATCTCATTCATATACTACCTAACTAACTGTTACTACTTCTTTTCTTTCTTTATTTCCTAAACACATTTTCTTTCATAAATAAACCAAAGGAATTGGTCTCACAAAATACACAAATACCCAGAAATACGGTAACATGTTAAAATGTTCAAAAATCCACAGAACATGCCTGATCAATTTTTGCCAATTACTTGTTGAAATTGTATAATCATAAACTCAGGCGATCTATATCACACTAAAAAGGCATTGCAAATACAAGGTTATCCATGTTTGCCAGGTTCACAGCCACCAACCAAATAGGATCAATTTGGTTTTGAACCATGACATGTAAAGAGCAGTGGGACCAACGTTTATGTCATAAACTAATAGCAATATAGCATTGTCTATATGAGCAACAATGCTTTGGAGAATCTTTTTATAAAAAAAGAAAAGAAGAATGGCAACATCCACTCAATCTAGGTTGCCAATTACTAGATGAGTTGTTTCCCACTTCAATAATGCAAGGGCTAAAAAAAAAATAAAAAAATACATGTGGCCATGTGGGAACCTTGGTGAGCCCCCATGGGGGATATTGAAATTCAAAATATTCTCGAGAGGATGGAGGCCAAGATGGCATGTTACTCTACCCTTTTAGCTAGACAGCTGCAGAAAAAAAAAAAAAAAACATGGACAAAACCTTTAAAAAAATTACCAAACAAAAATCTGAATATTTATATATATGCAATACCTCTTATAACGATATATTTTTTTAAAATAATCCTAATATAACTTTAATGTAAAAATATAAAGAAAGTCTCTACCTCAAATAATGAAGAAGAGCAGATTTGGAAGGCACATCTTGCCTGATCATGAATCCGAGACTACCATCGCAAAAATCACGACGAATTCTCTAACTTTTATTTACAACACTTTTACAAAACTTCATTCTAAGAACTCTCATTTAAAACTCAAAGATTGAGCAATAATGAACGAAAAGAAAAAAGGAGAGAGGGAGAGAGAGAGAGACGCTGAGAGAGAATGTGCTGGGCCCTCTGCTCACCCACAAATGAAAAGAAAGAAAAGAAAATGATGGGAAAGGAAAGAGGGGTGAGCAACCCATGTGGGTTTGTTTTCCCAAACATGTTTTTTTTCTTCAAAATATTAATTTTTATAATAATTTTTTCTCATTACAAAATATAATATTTTTATATATCACAAAATATAATATTTTGCTCACTGTGAAATATACACCCAATTCATTTACTATAAAAATATATAATTTTTTTTCACCATATGGTAAATAATAACAACTCCTAAGGTGATTACTACCAATCACATAATTAAAAACGACCAAATAGTTAAACGTGAGTCAATAAACAAACTCAAATTAAATTATGCACTGACTATTTTAAAAAAATAAAAAATTTGGGTCATCACTACACCATTTTGTTGGGATGTAGATACGCAACTATGTTGATGAATGATGCCATTTTGAGAAAAGAAATCTTGCATTTCATTTCATAAAAAATTTGTTCCGTGGTCGGATTGGATTTGTTGAATCTCAGGAAGAAACTCATCACCATCACCAAAAACATGTTTTTGATTTGAAAATGATATTGAGACGCATAAGATACTTTGGGTTAGTCTTGAAACGCATAAGGTATATCCATGTGCATCCTAGAAAACACATTGCTCATGAAAGAAAGTAACTAAGTACTGATGGGATTTTGTAAGTTGACTAACAGATAAGAGATAAAATTTAAAAGATAGGATTAAAAAACACTATCAAGTTGTAAGGTTGTGAAAGAGTCACAGTACCGATGTGAGTGATTTGTGCATCAGAACCTTCAGGTAATTGAACATAGAATGCACTAGTGCAAGGTGCATAAGATGAAAAAAGGGATAAGGGAGAACACATGTGGTTGCTAGCACCTGTGTCAATAATCCAAGTAGAAAAGAATGGGATGGAAAGAGCTATATACCTGGTAAGTTGGCATTTAAATGGGTGCTACCTGATGAGAGCATGGCCAGAATATTGTTATACTGCTCTTGAGTAAACATTGGAGTGATCACCATTGCGTGATCATTGGATTGAGTAAATCCTAAAGTAGATGGATTCGAAAAATTCTGATTCCTCGAAGAATTCCTTGGTCTATCAGTGGGATAACCATGCAACTTAAAACATTTATCTGTATTATGGGTGTCAGAATTATAGTAATCTACATCCGCAGCTTTCCTATTCGGCGATTGTCTCCACCAATATTGCACTGACTGGAATTCGTGTCATGCCGATTGGATGATCGATTTGGGTGAGGAGCCCTGTTATTGGTGCTAATATTAGCACGGATTTGAGCTGGTACAAACCGAGTTTCTATGATATTCATAGTGGCCAAATTGACCATGAGTATAGCAGCCTCTGGCATAATGATAAAAGGGGTTAATGAGTGTATCTCTTGTTGCTTTTCTTATTGTCACGCTAGAGCATAAATCTTGGTGGCATTTGGAAAACGATCCATTAGGACGATCTGACTATTTGAATCGGGAATCCCGCCCAAGACCTTATAGAAATCATACCAAGCAGAAAAACACACCCACACAGAAGGAGACACCATATTTAACGTGGTTCGGCCTCAAAGCCTAAGTCCAAGGGAGAGTAACCGGTTATTACTATACCATTGGAAAGATTACAGAAAGATTACAATAAAGGAGGAACTCACAGTCTCCTCACTCAGCCACTCTCCCGTCTCCCTCTCTCACACCGAGAGAGACGGTTTCTCTACCTCACATCTCTCACTCTCTTGGTTGGTTTACTCACTCTCTTCCCCTCTCTCACCCTCTCCATTTATACACATAATGGTAGGTGGGAAAGTTTTCCATGTGAGCTGGCTGCCAGCCCTTTTCTTCTCTTTTTGGTGGCCGTCCACCTTTGCGGCTTGTCTTTGCGGCTTGTCGATTGGCAGCCGCATTCCTTGACATGTTGCAGCTGACTTCACATGGAGAAGAAAATCACCCCTCACATGGGGTGATATCAACAAATCACCCCATCAACCCATGGAGGTGATCTACTGCACACACTGTTACTAATCTTGTCACACCCAAATTTCAATATAGTCTGCATCTCCTCACTGAAACGCTGCATCCCTTGAAGCTAAAGATAATACATCAGAGATACAAGAGGAGGAGGGAATCCTACATCCTCAACTCAACTCACACCACTCTCTGATTTGGAGAGAGCCTCTACTCCTATCTCCCACAGATCTCTTCTACGCTTCCTGTCTCGGATGTCTTCACTTGCTATGCTTGAACTTGTGCAACCAAGATATCCGACACCCCCTGATTGGATGTCCTGCACCCCCTGCTCAGATGCCCTTGACTGTCATGCCTTATCTCGCAGGATCAGTTATTGAAGCAATAGAAAACTCGTCGTTTATCCCATCAACGTCCTTGGTCTTCTTTGCTCGGAGCTTTTCCTCTGAACTATCAGCCTTTGCCCTCTGCACTTCTAAACAACCTCCTAGCATTTCCACATACGCTCGTTGTCTGTGTTTTTGCAATCCCTGATTTGCTGTCCAGTAGATTGATGGTTGGCAGTAGCTCCGTTTGTCAAAGCATCGTCAACTATGCAATTCCTTGCATAGTGCTCGCACCCATGGCTTTTGGTCTCCCTGCGTCGAGCTCGCTTGAGAGATCCGCATCAATTCTATCCTTTGCTGCCATGGAACTAAAGAAAACCACCATAGGGAAAAGAGACTTGCCACTCCTTGGGGCGCACTTTTGCATTTTACCTATCTCAATTTCTCTGTCTGGAAGTTCCTGTGAACTTTCAATAACCCGCTGCTGCACACTCCTCTTGCGCTTCTGAACGATACTTTACCCTACCCTTGCACTGCTGCACGATACTTTACCGTACCCTTGCACTGCTGCACGTCTGCATTTGTGCTTCTGCGCTTAGTATGCTCCTCTGCAACTATTGTTCTACACGTCCATATACCACCAGTACCTACTCATATACAGTAGCTCCAACAGCCATAGTATTTCCTTGAGCCTGTACTTGCTGCCAAATCATCTATTCGTCGATGAATGGTCTTCTCTTCTGATAGAACCAGATCTTCCAATGAACTACGAAGAGAATCATCTCTGCAATCCTTTGATCGCCCCCTGACCAATCCTGATCTCCCTTGATCCACTACTTGATCAAGCCTGATCTTCTCCGGTCTTCAATGATATATCTCGATCTGTATATGGTTGTCCAATATGGTCAGAATCTGCCCATTTCACCTTTTCAGTGAATCCGCAGCGTTCCACAATATCCGGCAACCTTCCTTCGGCTATTGAAGATGACAAACTCCCATGTTTTGACAATCATTGAAAATCATTTAGAATTTCACTAGTCTGCCCTTGCGGTTGCGTCCGGAACGATCCGTTTAGCTAGGACCAACCTTCGCTGCACTTCTGGGGACCTCACTGAAAAAACATCCTCGAAAGTTGGGCCACACCACAATTTTTTGAAAATTCTGGGCCAAATTGTAATTTTCAAAAGTTCAGGGAATATTCCGTATTCCAACAGAATATTCCGTCCACTGCACCTCATGCCGTCTGCCACTTTGATCTGCCTTCTTTTTATAGAAACTCCTATTCCAGAATCTGACCGTACGGATGTGTCCGAAATACTCCAAATAGTTGGAAAGCACTATTGGATCGCCAGAAACGGACTCCGAATTGCTTAAATCTAGCCAAAACATTTTGTACGCCTCAGATTTGCGGCTGCACCTTAGCTGCGTCACACCGGATCACTCCTCTCGCGGCTACACCTTAGCCGTGTTGCACCGGATCCCTCCTCTGTGTGCTGACATGGCGATGACTGTGCTGCCACGTGGTGCTGACTGGCTGATTGCGCGGCACTCTGTGTGCTGACGTGGCACTGACTGGACTGTCACATGGCGATAACGTGGACGTTGACGTGACGCCACATGGCATTGACGTGGAGACCACGTGTCATTGACACATGCTGCGTGGCTGCTGACACGGCTCCGCGTGGCGTGCGCGTGGCGTACACGCACTTCCCCCACTCACCTTCTTCCTTCCGCTGCGCGTGGGGTGCGTGCGTGAGATTGGGCCGACGCGGCGTCTGACTGCACGGCGCGTGATAGCGTGTGCTGAGACTAGGACTCACGCGCTATCCTCAGGGAGCGCGTGAGAGCGCATCCTGCGTCCCCTAGGGCTCTTCTTTGCATTTCTGGACTCGTCTCGTCGAGACCTTGCTCCTGGTATGCTCAAAATCTGATTTCAAGCAACTTCATTTCTGGGCAGTTTCGAACAACGCACTGTTTTTGTTCTGAAATGCATTGACGAGGCTCTAATACCACTTGTTGGGAACGGGGATCCCACCCAAGACCTTATAGAAATCATACCAAGCAGAAAAACACACCCACATAGAAGGAGACACCATATTTAAAGTGGTTCGACCTCAAAGCCTATGTCCACGGGAGAGTAACCGGTTATCACTATACCATTGGAGATATTACAGAAAGATTACAATAGAGGAGGAGCTCACAGTCTCCTCACTCAGCCACTCTCCCGTCTCCCTCTCTCACACTGAGAGAGACGGTTTCTCTACCTCACATCTCTCACTCTCTTGGTTGGTTTACTCACTCTCTTCCCCTCTCTCACCCTCTCCATTTATACACAATGGTAGGTGGGAAAGTCTTCCATGTGAGCTGGCTGCCAGCCCTCTTCTTCTCCTTTTGGTGGCTGTCCACCTTTGCGGCTTGTCTTTGCGGCTTGTCGGTTGGCAGCCGCATTCCTCGACATGCTGCAGCTGACTTCACATGGAGAAGAAAATCACCCCTCACATGGGGTGATATCGACACTGACTTCAAATAGTAAAGTAATGTTCATGGAGGCCTTAAAGGAATTCCATGGCTCGATCTTGTTGATTGAGAGCAGTGTTTGCTTTCTGTGGCCACAAGTGCAAGGTTGCACAGTACAGATAGAACTGCATTCATCCCATTGTGCTTTCATCTTTGTAAAATAAGTCGGATGAGTCTTCTTGCTTTGTTTTAGCAATGGATTGCTTCAGTTGATAGATTTTTAGCGCATTAGTTTGGATGATTTGATCACAAAGGTCAAGGCATATCTCTATGACAGTCTCAGCATAGAGTATACTTCCATGGATCTTGCTTTCTATCAAGTTGAGAATCCATGAACTGACTAGATCATTGCATCGCTCCCATTGATGCAATTCCTCAAAGTCCTTGGGTTATTCAATTGATCCGTCAACAAATCCAATCTTATTTTTGGTGTGAAGCACCATGGTCATTGCATGAATCCATGTTCCATAGTTGTCTCTTGACAGGAGTGGAGACTAAAACAGCAGGACTGTCCGAATGATGTACTAAGAAAGGATCGTTGTTTGATCCAACAACTTTTCTTGAATTCTCTTTCTCTGGCATGTTTACAATGTTAGATCTTTGACTGCTCTAATACCATAATACAAAACAGTTTTGGAGAAAAGGTGAGAGACTTCTCCTCTGTATATTTGAGATCTCTGCATTCATCTATATTTATAATACAATGTTTTGCTTTACAGGAAAAATATACAACAATTAAGGTAAATATACAAGGAAAACACAGCAGAGCAATCAACAGAAAATCACTAAAGTTATGGTAACAATTAAGGAAAGAAATCTTCCAAATCTTCTATGCCCAATACTAACATTATCACCATACTATTTTTCTAATAGCTTTTAGTCATATTTTTGTTACTGAACACATTTATATCAAAATTGGATACTTTCAGATAATTTGAAGTTATGAAAGAACATGCTTTGAGGATAAGTTCTTTGGAAGTAGAAGACGATTCTTTGGAGTTGGAATTGCTTGTTTCTTGAAAGGCTTCCATTGATACTTAAGGATCTTAAGTACCATCAAGGGATTGGAAGCAATAAATTTAAGTTTTGGCCTACATGGCTCAAACTCAGTTACTGTAACCATTGGCTTGGGTTTGACCTCCCATTTATGCTCCTAATAGAGGTCACCCTGATGATTTGAAAGAAACATTATTGTAAATACGAAAACACATTTTAAAAACTAGGACGTGCAGATGAATTTTATGCTTCTAACAAGAATAAGGATGTTAACAAATTGCAAACTATCTTTGTGATTCCAATGGATTGATGGTATGACGCAAAAGTATGGCTCCTTTGTCCGGTAAAATTTATGGTTGCTTTTAGTTGCATTTCTGCTGCTCAACACATTCATTTATGTTTTATTAGGTTCAAGGAGTTAAGGGTAGCTTGGTAATTTTCAGAATTACTTGATACTAGTTCTAGCTATGTTCCATCGTCATAATGTGGGTCATACTATTGTTTTCAGTCTCATGAATGGTGAATATCCTAGTTAGTACGATACATAGAGTCCATATATGAATTGTGAGCATATGCTTATATTTTCTTTTATAAAATGCAGTGCCTAATTATCTCTTGTGGTATCTGCAAATTAACTTTAGTTCGCATCTGATGGAAAATACTATTTATAATCCTATGAGGCAAGTCATTTTCATTACTAAATCCCGGATATCAAGTTTTATTTGTTTTCGAAACTCAAATGATTCTAATTATATGGGGGTTCTGGTGGTTATGTTTAGATATTTTGGTTTTTAACTTCCCTTTTCAAAATATAGTTTATTATATTGATGAGGCTTTTGAGGTATGATATGTTAGAGATCTCATGGGACCATCGATTGCTTTGTCATGAATCATATGTTATTTGTGAATAAAAGATGATCTCATTCACCAATATATAGATTTTTTTTTTTTAAAGCTTTACTGCCATAAACAATCATGGTAAAACGAAATGTATAACAGATACAATACTTGCTCATTGTTTTTAGAATATATGAGACTCTCTGATGTGGTTCAAGAATAAGCAAGCTTAAGAATTTGAACATGATGAGTAGGATTGATTTACTGGTTCTCAATGTTTTTTGAAATATGAATGTCTTGCAATTTTCATGTCTATAAAAATGATGGAAATGTTTACTCGCATTCATGATTGGGGGCTCTAAATGCCTAAATATCAAAACCAAATTTTGATATCACGGGATCGTTAGAATATTTGCAATGAAACAATGGATCAAGCAACACTTTATCTTTTTTCTTTTTGATCGGCAAAAAAAACTTTATTAACAAAGGCTAAGAACAATAAAGTAAAGGGAAGAGCAAGAAGCATCAAAGCTAAATCCGAGCACAACCCAAAACAAGTTGGAGAGAATCCCCCAAAGGTAGAAAAAAAAAGGAGGGGGGGGGGGGAGGGGGAAGCAAAACAATTACAAACAAATTCAAGACAACAAAAGAAGCACAACAGAAACAATAGAGCCACCATTGCTACACCAAGAATAGCAGCCATTGGTAAACCAAAAGCACATAAAACTAGTGGCAACACAAAAGCTTCAAAATCAAGCAGAAGCAGAGCAACTCATAGCACCCATCAGCCGTTTGATTTGTGCACAGGTCGAACATAAGCAGCACTCCAAAACGATAGCAACATCCAATCCAAAAAACCAGCAACATCACAACGAAGTCAACATTGACCACAGAAAATCTGTTCTCAAGCAACACCTCTGATCTGTTTAAAATTGTGAACGAAATCATTAAGAGACACGTACTTCTGTCTTTTGGACCCTTTTTCCCCTTCTGTTCTCTCAAACTTGTACAAGCAATCTGTATTATGAATGATTGATGTTAATGTATATAATATGATAGTGGCAATGTATATAATATGATAGTGGCAGATAATGGAAATATATAATGTATATAATATGATAGTGGTAGATAGTGGAAATATATAATATGTAAGTGGCATATAATGGGTTATGATGATGTTTGTAATATCTCCTATATAAGGAGTGTCGTTTGGTCTTGTAAAATCAGAAGATTGAATACAACTGATATATATTTTCTCTTCTCAACTCTCAAATTATCATGGTATCAGAGCCTAGATTTTTATTCTAGCCTCCTCCTTTTTTTTCTTGGTCTGTCTGTGTGGTAAATCGCTTCCTTAGCCTCTGCGTATCTAGTTCTTTTCTGTTTCATAGTTTCGAACACACCAGACTCTTCGTCTCTTCCTGACGAAGCCAGAGCCACCAAAATCATCCTCAAACGACGCTTTACGCGCCTCCACGCGCCGCCAAAACATTGGCCACGCGCTGTCCCATTTTTCAACGCGCCTTACGCGCCTCCTACACTTGTCCTGCGCTATTGTGCGTCGCGGCTTCATCTGCTAACGTGAGCCGCGTGTTCTGACGTCAGCTGACGTCAGCCCTGATTGCTTCCGTGCGCTCCTCTTTCTGCCTGCTAACGTACGCCGCGTGTCTCTCTGCTAACGTGCGCCGCGTATTCTGACGTCAGCTGACATCAGCCCTGATTGCTTCCGTGCGCTCCTCCTTCCTGCCTGCTAACGTGCGCCGCGTGTCTCTCTGCTAACGTGCACCACGCCCTAATTTGGTCAAACCCTTTGACTGAACCAATTTGAAGCCTTTTTGGGTCAATTTTTTGCTCCGCTTGATCCTATTCCCACTAATTTCGACCTTCTGAATTCACTGGTACCCTCAGTTTTTTCAAATTCTGCATCTATTGTGTTGATTTGCTTCATGGATCGCCCGGACTCTTCTCATCACCCTATTTCCGTTGTTCTTGACAGAACCAACTATGTCTTATGGGCACAAGCCATGTCTGGCTTCCTCAAAGGCAAGAAACTTTGGCGTATTATTACTGGGGATGTGCGCAAACCCATCCAAGCGACCACTGAATCTGATGACAAATTGGTCGACCGCTTGGAGGATTGGGATAGTAAAAACTACCAGATAATCACTTGGCTTCGGAATACATCTACTACCTCCATTGGCCTTCAGTTTGGCTGGTTCCAACTTGACTCTATTTCCACTCCAGCCAAAGACATCTGGGATTTTCTGAAAGCCCGATATCAAACTACTGGTCTTGCTCACCAATATCAGCTTCAAAGCCATCTTCACCGTATGCGACAAGAGATAACTCAGCCTATTAATGATTTCCTCTCCCAAATGTCTTCTGTTTGGGATCAGCTTGCTCTCTCTGAACCTCCTTGGGCCCACACTGAAGATGCTACCTTGTTTACTACTTATCGTGATCAACAACGATTGGTTCAGTTTCTTAGGGCTCTAACTCCCCATTTTGAGCCGGTCCGTGCATCTCTCCTTCATCGCACTCCTTTACCCACTCTTGAGCAGGCTATTTCCGAACTCCTATCAGAGAAAACTCGCCTTGGCACTCTCCATCCACGCCCTGTGGACTCTATTCTTGCTACTCCCCAGACTGGGAGTTCTCCTTCACCACAGCAGTCTTCTACCTGCATCTACTGTCACAATCGCGGTCTTCCGTCCACTCATCCTCTGGTTCATTGTCCAGTTCGCCTTTGTCGCTTTTGCAACAAGACTGGTCCTGGTCATCTCCTGCAAGATTGCTTCCGCAATCCAGACCGAGTCTCTCGTACTGGTCCCTCCACCGGGAATTTTTCACGCTTTTCACGCAACAACTCTCACCGTTCCAAGCCTCAGTCAAAATCTATGCCTGTTCATCGCACTACTACTGCTGCTGCCTCAGAGGATTTACCTTCTTCTGTCCCTATAGACCCTTCCACTCCGGTCTTCTCTCAAACCGATGTTGAAGCCATGTTCCAACAATTTCTCTCCACTTTCGGTACTCCTCCCTCCACTACTTTGTCTGTCACCTCAGGTAACACTTCCTGGTACTTTGACTCAGCTTGTTGTAATCACATGACCTTTGACTCTACTATTTTTACTTCTCTCTCTTCTAAACCTCTTGTTCCTTCGATTCATACTGCTGATGGGTCTCTTTTGTCTGTAAGTAATGTTGGGTTTGTTTCTACCTCTCACTTATCCTTATCCCATGTATATCTTATGCCTGCTCTTACTTTAAATCTTATCTCCATTAGTCAATTGTGTGAGCATGGTCTAACTGTTACATTTTCCCCTACTGGTTGTTTGGTTCAGGACCCTCGGACGGGACGGACTCTTGGGATCGGCCGTAAGCATGGACGTCTCTATGAACTCATCCATCTTCATGTTCTGGTTTCTTCTCAAATTGCTGCTCCTACTACCACTACTCCTCTTTTCTCTCCTTTTCAGCTTTGGCACTGTCGTTTAGGCCATCTTTCTGTTGGTCGGTTAAAGTCTTTAATTTCTAGTGGTCAATTAGGTCTTGTTAAATCGGATCCTTTGGATTGTTTGTCCTGTCAACTTGCCAAGCAACCTGCTTTATCTTTTAATAAAAGTGACTCTGTTTCTCTTGCACCTTTTGATCTCATTCATTCTGATATTTGGGGACCGTCTCCTACTCCTACTATGGGCGATGCACACTATTTTGTTGTTTTTATCGATGATTTTTCCCGTTTTACATGGTTGTTTCTTATGAAACATCGTTCCGAACTCAAACAACTTTATTACAATTTTGCTAAAATGGTTCAAACCCAATTTTCTAAAACTATTAAAATCTTTCGTTCCAACAATGCCATGGAATATAAAGATATTGCCTTTCTTTCTTTTCTTCAGAGTCATGGTACTCAACCCCATCGTTCTTGTCCCGGCACGTCTCAACAAAATGGACGTGCTGAACGGAAACATCGGCATATTCTCGACACTACTCGAGCTCTCCTTCTCTCTTCCTCTTGTCCGGAAAATTTTTGGGGCGAAGCCGCTCTCACTGCTGCTTACACTATAAATTGTATCCTTACACCTGTCATTCATAATCACACTCCCTATGAGCGTTTGCATGGCACTCCTCCCCCTTACCCCAATCTTCGGATATTTGGGTCTGCATGTTTTGTTCTTCTCCAACCTCATGAACACACCAAACTTGAACCTCGTTTCCGTCTTTGTTGCTTCTTGGGGTATGGTATTGAACATAAAGGGTATCGTTGTTGGGATCCTCTCTCCTAGCGTCTCCGTATCTCTCGTCATGTAGTTTTTTGGGAACACAAAATGTTTTCATCTCTCTCCCAATTCCGCTTATCCACTCCCTCACCCTCTCTCCTTTTTACTAACCCTTCTGCCGATCTCTTTTTTGATGATCTTGCTCCACAGCCCTTGCCTGCACCTTCGGAGACTCCCTTACCTACTGGTCTATCCCATGCTCCTGCTCGCTCTGATGGTCCTGCTCCTGCTCCTGCTCCTTCGGGCTCCTCACCTCCTGGTGTGTCTCTCCCCTGCCCTTTGGCTCCTCCGCCTTCTGGTCGACCACACCAGGTAACCCAACCTTCTACTCGTCTTCGTAATTTTATTGTTGGTTCCACTGCTTTCTCTACTCATGAACCTACATCCTATCGTGAGGCTTGCTCTAATCCTCTTTGGCAGCATGCTATGACTGATGAATTGCAGGCTTTAGACAAGACTCATACTTGGGATATTGTTGATCTTCCCCCTGGCAAGACTACCATTGGTTGCAAATGGGTGTACAAAATCAAGACTTGTTCTGATGGCTCTATTGAGCGTTACAAAGCTCGCCTTGTTGCCAAAGGCTTCAACCAAGAATATGGTATTGATTATGAAGAGACCTTGCTCCAGTTGCTCGGCTTACCTCTGTTCGCAGCTTGATTGCTGTCGCTACCTCCCGTCATTGGGACCTTCACCAAATGGATGTGAAAAATGCTGTCCTTAATGGCGTTCTTCTCGAGGAGGTCTATATGCACCCTTCTCCTGGATCTACTTATCCACCTCATCAGATCTGCAAACTTCGGCGTGCATTATATGGGCTTAAGCAGGCCCCGCGGGCATGGTTTGACAAGTTCAGCTCTACTATTCATGATTGTGGTTTTACATCCAGCTCTTATGATACTGCTCTTTTTATGCGGAAAACTGCTCACGGGACCACCCTGCTTCTACTCTATGTGGATGACATGATTATCACCGGTGATGATGTGGCTGGGATTCTTCGTCTCAAACAGTTTCTTAGCCATCATTTTGAGATGAAAGACCTTGGTCCTCTCAACTATTTCTTGGGTCTTGAAATCTCACATGACTCCACGGGTTCCTTTCTCTCTCAGGCTAAGTACACATCTGATCTTCTCGCCCGTGTTGGCCTTACCGATTGTCAGACTGCCTCCACTCCCCTGGAGACCCAGAGTCGTCTCACTCCTCTTGATGGCACTCTCCTCTCTGATGCTACCCTCTATCGTCAGCTGGTGGGCAGCCTTGTCTATCTCACTGTTACTCGTCCTGACATTGCCTATGCCGTTCATATTGTTAGCCAGTTTATGTCGGCTCCTCGTACACCTCATTATGCTGCTTTAGTTCGTATCCGTCGCTATCTCAAAGGTACCTTATTTCATGGACTTCATTATTCCGCTCGCTCATCTCTTCAACTACGTGCTTTCTCTGATGCTGATTGGGCTGGGGATCCTACTGACCGCCGCTCTACTACCGGGTTCTGTTTTTTCTTGGGCGACTCTCTTATTTCTTGGCGCAGCAAGAAACAAACTCTTACAGCTCGTTCCAGTACCGAGGATGAATATCGTGCTCTTGCTGATACTACTCAGGAGCTTGTCTGGCTTCGTTGGCTTCTTGCTGACATGGATGTTACCCCCTCTGGTGCTACTGCCCTCTTTTGTGATAATCAGAGTGCTATTCAAATTGCTCACAATGATGTTTTTCATGATCACACCAAGCACATTGAAATTGACTGCCATTTTATTCGTCAACACGTCACTCGTGGCACTGTTCTTCTCCGTTCGATCTTTTCACCAAAGCTCATTCTCCTGGCCGCTTCATTGACCTTGTTTCCAAACTCCAGTTGGTTGATGTTTACCCTCCTTGAGTTTGCGGGGGGCTGTTAATGTATATAATATGATAGTGGCAATGTATATAATATGATAGTGGCAGATAGTGGAAATATATAATGTATATAATATGATAGTGGTAGATAGTGGAAATATATATTATGTAAGTGGCATATAATGGGTTATGATGATGTTTGTAATATCTCCTATATAAGGAGTGTCGTTTGGTCTTGTAAGATCAGAAGATTGAATACAACTGATATATATTTTCTCTTCTCAACTCTCAAATTATCAATTGAATTTCTGAATTGGTCTCTGCTAATCTCAGTAGTGGTCTTTGCAAAAGAATAGATAAATAGATAGATAACAGAGTGTTGGCCTCTGATGTGCAATATATCATCTTAATAGCCTATTAGGATGTTCTTGAATTTGAGGGGCACCATTTTTTTTTTTTTTGAATAGAAAAATTCATTTTCTTGAATGAAGCCGTTTGAGTCAGGAACAAGCATCTGAGAAAATGTCAATTTTTTAAGCTTTCATGGGACAGGAACCTAACAATGATCATAGGAGAGAGGCTTTTCACTCTATTTTCCTCAATGGTTCCATCAAATTTTATAAAATTTCACATAAAAAATTTTATCAAATAAGTGAATGAAGGTTATTCAAATGCAAAAGAGATTGAGACAGTTGTTTAATGAATTATTGGATTTCAATTTCATCATATGGCTTCATAAAGTCTTAATATTTTTCATTCGCTTTCCTAATGATTTATGTTTTTTTTGGGTCTTGTTTCTTAATATAATTTCAATCAAGCACTGTACAAATTGGATTATTATAACCTGAACCCTTATAGGACTACCCTATCACATTCCCAACTTCTAAATGTGTAGTTATACAATCTGTGCAAGCATGACCCAATTGCATGATTTTCAAGTCGTGGTGGCTTACTGTGTATTGTAACAATTCACTTTCCACGTATATAAAGCACTATTGACATCAAAAGTTTTGGAAGAACTGAAACTTGATTGAACCATAATGATATTGGAAAATTCATATCCCTTCAAGATCCCTACTAGCTTAGGTGGTACAAAAAAAATGGTAACAACATCAAATGCTTGGATTCAAGGTTCCAATATCAGATGCGCTAATAAAATAAAAAAATATTACTTCAACTTGTTTGTTTTTGAAACTTATCTGTGATCCTCACTTTTGCAGAGAAACACCGGCAGTGGTGCTAGAGAAGATAACATTTCAGATGCTCCAAATGGCTCCACCAACCATATAAAATCCTTGAACGAAAAATAACCTTCTCATTCTCCATCAAATCTAGTGTTCAGTTACCTTAACCTCTTCTCCAATGGATGGAATACTCTAACAATTTCATCACAAACAGTTAAATACTAACATACAAGCACTCACAAACAGTTATATTACACACAAGCACACTAACTAACAATTTCAAGCACTATCAAACTCTCAATCTTTAAGCCCACTTTTGTGTATTGGTACATTCTCTCTGATGGCAGCTTTCAAAGCATCGTCTTTGTTTCATTCAGAACAAAGGAGGGAAGCCAAATCACAACAATCTTCATCCTAAAACTTATTATCATAGTGGTTTTTACATTTTCAGCCAAAGGATATACAAGGACTATAAAAAAAACAATGAAATTCAACTTGAGAAAAATAAAATTCACCGTGAAGTTGCATTCCTCATAATCTTCCCGGGTTAAAACTTTAGGGGGGGGGAGGGGATTAAACTTCAGAAGAGAAAAAGGAAAGGAACATGACAAAAAAATAGAAACAACACAAAAGACGTGACATTATTAGATGTTTCAATGCACTAGCTCACAAGTTGGTCCAGAGTTTTCTACTTTGTTCTACTTTGAATAAAATGAATACAGGTAGAACCAAAACAATGAAATTCAAATTGCAATTGCATCCTGATTTTTATTCTTGCCCATTTTTCTTGCTTTCTTGGGTTCACTTCCGGTAGTTTCTATTTGAACAAATTCACCATAAAGTTATGGATAAATAGAGGAGAGCAAAAACTTCAACAAAAATAAAATACAAATTGAAGAAGGCAGTGTTTCACAATTGGTATTGGATGAAGCCAAGCCAAGTGAATCAGCTTTGTTTTTTTATTGCCAAGTCATATATTGAAGAGGAAAGCATGAAAAAATAGAGACAAACAAAGGTGGAGAAGAACTGACCCAAGATAAGAAATATAATTTTGACATTTCAATAGGAAAAAAAGAACGAAAAAGGATGAATGAAGAGCGTTTCCTATTCCATTTTGTGAAGGAATTTATTTTCGTGGGACAAATACTGATTGGTTTATTGACATGAATCATGTATCAATTACAAAATTGAGGTTACTCAAAATTTTATCGTTCTTAGTAATTTTGTAATATGATTTTTATATTGTCTTCACTCCCCATTTAGGTTTTAATATTTAATTTACAACTTCTAAGTTCTCAAATAGTTCAAAAAAGTTTAAGCTTTAACTAGTGTAAGTTGCCATAAATGTGTAGTATATCATACTCAATACCACACAAGTAGAAATTTGTCAACAAGGTAGACCAAAATAAAAGAAAAAGTTTTATTAATAAGAAAATGAAAATTTATAACAATATTAATTTAAATAAAAGAAGTTCAATTACTTTCTTTAAAATTGCTAAAGAAATTTAAATATTCATGTATTATATTGATTGCGTATCTCGTACTACATAGTGTATAGTAAGATACACTTAACTTAAGCTACATATTGATGAAATATATTGATTTACCTCTAAAATTATCAAACCATAAAATATGTATCATGTGGGTGAATCACGTGCCTCCATTGATGTCTTCGAATAATTTCCAACAGTGGAGTAGAACTACTAGAGAACTACCCACACTATTCACAGTACAAAGGCGGAATGGTTTATAGGAAGAGAGAACGTATAATTTTTGTTGTGTGAAATACAGAACCCAAGTTCTGTTTATATAAGAGAGTTAGGAGACCCATAAGATAGATGTATTATCCCAGATAATGTCTATCTCATATCAATAATATCTAATTAATAATTATCATCTAATATATTGACAATTATCCATATCAAGATTATCCCATATCAAAATTACCTCATATCTAGAAATATAATCTATTATTTTATTTGGATCTCTCATAATCGGGTCATGCCACCATGGGCAACCCAATTGGGTCCGGGTTCTAAACATGACCCAATTTCTAACATCTCCCACTCGAACATGTGCTGGCATGACACCGCGCCTTTTGTATCTCAATTTACTCAATAAACGCAGTCATACTAGCCAATGGACTGTGCGACCATTGATAACACCTGCATGTGGGAGCTATATACTAGAAACTCAAAAAGAGCCACCATAGATACATCAACCTAAAAATAAAAAGAGTGTCTCATATACCCCAAACCCATCTAATTACACCGGTCCAAAAAACATCTATAATCCCTCAAAACGCATGTTTGACTCTCTCAATTCTTGCAATATATTCACACTTAATCCGCCTCTCATACAAAGCGATGTGACTTGCCAGTAGTAAATATACAATAGTGGTGTAATACTAGATAATCTTCCTTTTGCCCTCATGCCATTTAGTTTAGGTTTGACCACTTTTCCAGTGATGTCCCTTAAGGCCGAATCATACATGACCGCAAGCAACATACCAAAGTAGCAGAACATCAACCCCTTACCTTATGACATAGTCAAAGGTCACAAAAGGGTACATAAGTAAAATTCATATAAATAATGACACGTAAGACTCACACGGTGAAGAAACAGGAATCCATGTTCTCACCTCATTACTCGATCGCCAAGCACATGTAGTATAAATACATGCTACTGTAACAACCGTGACCTGTGATTAGCTTATAATCTTTGATTAAGAAGGCCCAATAAGTGATTAAAATGAAATACTACGTTAATTGCATGTGTTATATGTTATTTGTATTTATATCTGTCTGTTGTAGAAAGATCTGTCTATGTTTCTGTTTCATTATGTGAATTGAAGGCCTTATCAGCCACATAATATGAAATTGATTCGGTTTATGTGTTAATTAGAATTTTTAGAAATTTATAATAGGATTAATTGAAATTCGATTCGGAACGAATTAATTAGGATAATTAATGCCAATTTGATTAGCTTAAGCCAAGCTTAATTAAGTCTTATTAATGCCAATTTGATTAGCTTAAGGCACAAGTGATCTTTAGAATACACTTTACACTTTCATTTCTTCATCTTTGAGGCAACAAAAACGTGAAAGAGAGTGAGAGACTAAGAGAATTGAGATCAAGCTTGAGGTTTGGAAGGAAATTGCTAGGAGAGTTGGAGAATGCTCAAGATTATCTCTAAACCTTAAAGAATTGAGAACCTTAGGTAAGAAACCTTACCTCTAGTTTTGTAATTTAATTGGTTAATGCATGGAATCAAGTGAAAGAGGTGAATTAACATGAGAATTGAGCTAAAGAATGGAATTGAGAATCAATTCATGCATGTATGTGCATTTCATGGAGTTTTGAAGTTGTTTTCAAAGATTTCTCTCATGCATGTGGTAATTCTAGCATGGTTTTAAGAATTCATAACATTTCTCACCATTGGACCTTATTTGATCATGTTTTGAAAGCTTTAAAGCCAAAACAATACATGCATGTTGTACATACATGTAATTCAAGTTTGTTTTTTAATAATTCACTTGCTTTTGGTCCTTGATTTTGTGTAATAATCTTTAATTCATTATGTTTTGTAAGTTTACAAGTGTTTTCTTAAGTTTTGGGCCCAAAGGATGTGTTTTAAGGCTTTGAATTTAAGTTTCGCACCTTGAACAACAATCTAAAAATTTCAGAATTCTGCATCTCCGCTCGAGCGACTGAAGTTACGCTTGAGCGACCACCCTTTGTTTTGTGCTTCTGCTCAAGCGAAGAAGTCTAAGCTCGAGCATAAAATTCATGCCCCCAGAAGTTTACAAGGTTTTACAGACCGCTCGAGCGACCGAAATTGCACTCAAGTGAGGACCCTATCTTTGGCTTGAGTGACCGTCGAGCGTCCGTCAAGGGTAAAAATCATGCAACCAGTATTTTTACAGACTTTGTAGCTCCCTCGAGCGACCAAAGTTGCGCTCGAGCGAACTGCCCTATTTTTAAAATTTTGACTAAGTGTTTTGAAGCACATTTTGGCATCCTCATTGCATCTGAGGCATTCCTAAACCCTAGTTAAGACATAATAATGAGGGTAAAGTGTCACGACCCCATTCCACCCCTAGTAGAACGGTGCCATGATGGCTAGTAATCCAAGATTACCAAAGGCCAACTTACAAAGATTCACACACAATCAGAGTATACATATGGGGCTTACATATGCAGAAGCAATAAATTTTAATCTAATTAGTCCATAAGAGCTGTGCATAGATTAAATGAAATGACATACATCTTAACATGGTCTTACAACTTGATTACAATAAGATAAGTACATAATACATCTTGATCAAAAGGCTTCTCAAGCCGACATATACAAAAGAAATAAATTACAAAGCCAAGAAGCATAATCTTCAAGATGCTACAAAACATGAATCCAAAAACATCTTGCAAAACACATCTAGGCGTCACCGCCTTCTTACTCGTCACCTACATATATATAAGGAGAAGGTGAGCTTGGATACTCAATGAATGATATTAGTAATAAAGGGTTAAATGAATGATATCTGAGATCTTTATCAAAACAATACATATCATAGCTTATACAAAATCAAGGGATGAACCAAGTTCATCTATCAAGTCTTTCAAAGCTTCAAGGGATGCTTACTAGTATCAATATAATACAAGGGATGACATTCCGGACAAACCCACGCGATAAACCGTCGGTGGCAAGACAATGGAGATATCTCAAACAAGGGTGCTAGTTGCATTATAGTCCCCTAGCACTAAGGATTTTCCAAGACAAACGCGCTAGTTGCATTATAGTTCCCTAGCATTAAGGACTTTCCAAGAATGTCATGAAAATAAGATAATACTTGGTACAAAAATTAGCGATAATCATTCATGCTTGAACAAACATTTTTCCAAAACGAAGCAACCAAAGCTTTATCAAAACTTTATAACATAGCTTTATTAAAAATACCACTTACAGAGCTCTTTTGGTATTGGGGTTACAAGCAAGGATCCAAGGCCTACAAGTACATAATAAATCCCATTGAATGCACTTCAAGAAGACAAGAAGAGATGCTCAAGAATGGACATGGAATGCATTCCTAAAACAAGCTTTGCATGAGTGTAAATAATCTCGGCATTTCTTTCAAAACTCAGTGAAGACCAAGCAAAACACATGGTGGGAGTTAAAACACTGTTTCGCATCTCGGGAAAACATGCTGGGTACCAACCAGGTCTTGGCCGAGGTCCCACACCTCTTAGCCGAGGTATGGTCCCGATGACGACATTCAGGGAAACAAAGTCTGGGGAAAATCTGGGTTTCCTTTGAAGAACATGAAGAATATAAACATGAAGAACATAAATGCTAAAATCATTACTTTTTTTTTTTTAAATATGAGATTTCGTGGTATGAGTTCAAAAACATGGACCTGGGTACCCATACTTGAGGATTTTATGAAAACAAACACAAAAACATGGTTCTTGACACAAACTTTCGGATCAAAACATGGTTTTATTTCAAGAACACAAGAACATCATTTTCTCTCTCTAAAACAAACTTCAAACCAATGCATGGCTCATGAATCATGCTAGATCATGCAATACGATCAAATAAACATAAAGAATGACAAGAGTAAATCAAGAATCTAACCTCAACACTCGAATCAAACGGTTTAGACTCTAAAGATCAAGCTTGGAAATCTACTTCTCTCTCAAGAACTCCTCTCTCTCTCTCTTCCTAGAGCTTCTCTCTCTTCCTAGGACAAAGATATGACAAATGATGTGGGTTTCTCTATTGCCAGCAGACTTAACCCTCTGCTGGGACACGTGACACCACCGGATTGGGTTTTCCTCAAAAAGGTGACTGAATGACAAGACAAGAGCATGACAAAGTGTGTTTAACAAGCAAGGTGGCAAGGGCACTCTGATAAGGCGAGGATCTCGGGTTATAACATCGGCTTCAGCAAAAAGGGTCTCAATGATCTTGGCTAGAAAGGATAACACATGGTCCAAATGTGCCACACCTTGGCCTAGATGTGCCACACCTCGGCCTAGGTTGTACCGGTCCAAAACAAGATCTCTAGGTGCAAGGATCAAAGGTTTGGGATGCCTAGATGATAACATCTTGGCCTAGGTGATACACACCTCGGCCTAGATGATGACATCTCGGCCAATATGCCTAGGTGATGGTGGAGATCAACCAAAGTGGTTCCAAGATGGTCCTAGATATAAGAGGTTCAAGGGTGTGACCTGGGCTTAAGATGACATCGGCTACACACACCAAGCAAGAAGCAAAACATGCAAGCAACACTTGGACAAAACAAATCAAGGTCTATAGATGCAAACTTAACAAGACAAATCCATGTGAATGCATGCGGGCATGACTAAGACAAAGTGAGGGTTGTTACATAAAGATTAGAGAAAATGACTGAGTTAAGTATTTTTCCAAGCAAATGTTTCAATGTGTATCCACCATGTGTTTGTGTAGGCCACGCACCATAGCTATCCGAGCTGTCTGCTCTGTCCATTTTGCTATTGGAGCTATCTGTGAGTAACAATTTTGTAAAGCTATGTTTGATTATAGATATTTTCAGAATGATAAGATATGAACTGCATTATGAAATGTTGTGTTACGAATAGTGAATGAATGTCCAATTTTATGAAATGTATTTGCAGCATCCTTAGTTCACATGGCCTTTGCCCGGGGGAAACAATACCATGGTTGATACATGGCCCTTGCCTAGGGGAAACAATACCATGGCTACTTATGCACAAGAAAGGTCGTCAGTACCGACTATGAATATGGGTCTGAAGACCAAGATGATATGATAGCTAATGGATGTACCACATATAACTGCTAATGATTTTTGGTTACGAATATGAATCTGAATCTGTTTCTAATATGAACTCTGATTTTTGAAACTGTTTGGACATCTTTCATAAATCATTTGCTCTGTTGTTATTCGCTGAGCTCCAGCTCACCATCTTATTATGTATGTAGGTAATTAGGTGAGTGACCAGGCTCAGGAATAGCAGCCTGAAGATCTGTTTTTTGTAGACTGACCACTGTGCCTCCCGAGGAGGTTCCCGAGAAGCTTAATGGTCGAGTTTGTGAATTGTGTAAAAGATTTCTACTTTCTTTATTTGGTTTGAACAAGTTTTTGTATAACTATTCCTCGAGCTAAGTCCTAGTTTGACTATGTGTACGTGCGATGGTGATGTAAGACTCTGTTAATATGACGTCATGTATGTGTCTAAATTAAGGTTTTAAATTTCAGTCCCATGTATGTCAACACAACTATATGGACGTTATATGTTTACTATTACTTCCACTCGCCCCTTATTATATGTTATTCTATTCAGAGACCTTTGGTAATCCCAGGATTACTGGCCGTTTACGATGCTAAATCTATAGAGGCGGGTTTGAGTCGTGACAGCTATGATGGAGTAACTCTTCCAAAGAGTAACATCATATTCGGTACACTGTACAGATATTAGTCTAGTCGCTTTCTAGTGCCTATGTGACACCCTGAACGTTTAATTAAATATCACATAAATATTTATAGTTATATATAATTGTGGGTGTATGTGATAATATATTATTAAATAAATAATAAATACAGAATCTAATTTGGCATTGGGTTATCAAATATGGGATTAATTAGGGATTATTATTTGGGGCCAAATTAACAAAAATATCGAATTATAATACTAGTTGGGTCAAATTAAAGTCAAAGGTAATAAATAAATAAATAAAAGTAAAATAAAACAAATATAATAAATAATTTCCATGTAATTAAGCATCAATTAATGAATAGATTTGCAAATATTTGCAATATGGCCAAAGAAATGACATAAGGCCATCTGTACATCTAAGCTTGGGAAGGGAGTGATTCATCACGTAGGGCTATCATGAAAGGGTGAGTCATCACCAACCAACCATGTGTATAAATAGGAAGAAGGGTGCTGTGAAGTTAGGATCAACAAAGAAAAAAAAAAGAGGGAGGGGGGAGAAGAAAAGAAGGAGCCTCGGAAGCAGCATAAAAGAAAAAAATAAAAAAAATAAGAAAAGGCTAAGGGTCAATATTAAGGTGAGTTATATTATACCTTGAGTTACCATACGTATGTTTTGACTTACCATAATTTATTTTATACAAGTTGTATTTTATTATTTTATTAGTTATATTAATACAAGTTATGTTTCATAAATATTTTAATTACGTGGATTAATTTCTGAACTCTAATTGTTAAAATGAAACCCATGGATATGTTTGTTTAAATTTTAAAGAATATTTGACTATGACCTTATAAATAATTATTTTTGTAAGTACCACCACGGGAGTCCCACGCCTTGGGGGACTTAAATAACCATTGGCCTCTGTTTGGCCACTTTGTGGTCCTCTGTTTGTCATGGATCCATTGGCCTCTATTCTGATTGTTACTTATGTGACCTATGTTCTGTTATGTTCTGTACCGTGGTTATGATTGTTTATTTATATAATTTTTGTATTTCAGTTTCTGCCACTTAAATGATTATTTACCAAATTGAGTTATGTAAATGTTTTGGCTTAACTAACTATCCATGGTTATTTTGTATTCTCTATACTATTGACATAATATTTCTCACTCTGCTGTGTGCTTATAGCTGTTATCCTTTCAGGTGACGAGATGTAGGGAAAACCCATAACCTCACGTAATGGAACCCGCACGAGGATTGATGTTGAACCACTATTTTGTCTTTCTTTTCATTTTTTTTAAAACATTTTTGTTCCCTTTTGATTCTACTCGGGGCCGGTCATTGAATAATAAAATTATAAAAGCCCTATAGATGTATTTTCTCTTATTAAAATAGTAAGATGGAGTAATTTCCTGTTTAATTATTTTTATTTCCACTTGTGCAGTTTAATTTGCTACAAATAGAATAAGTTAGTAAGTTGCGATTCCAACCCTAAGCCCCTGGGGTTGGGTTGTGACAGCCTATCCCGAATCTCTATTTGCTCGCCTTCTAGGCGCCAAATGAGATCTCGCATCTGGCTCATCATAATAGGCACAACATGGAAAGTGAGTACTAACATCCATGTTTGGTCTTTAACATGACCTCATCTTGGTTACAACCAAGGCAACACACATAGTGGATAACTTAAGCTTCTCTAGGCTCCAAATAAAATAAACCACTAGTCTCATCCTTGCTTGCTCCTAAGCGCCAAGGGCGATTGCTCGTGTGAGCGAGCCAATCTTTCCTGCTAATATTATCATCTGCTAATCATTATGACACAAACCATAATAGCATTAATATCCCATAATCTCACCCAAAAAAAAAAAATAGTGATCGATTGAAAAAAATACAAAGTCTGCACGATTCCAGATTCCAAACATAAGCCCTATTCAGCACTTCTTGCGATAAGCATATACAATAAAATTCACCATGTGCGCTTCACATGAAGTGGTTCAAGATTACTATCTCTTGTGCAATTGCCTCTCTAAATATATTTTGGTGATCAATTTGCGTTCATTCACGATGCGCCCAACAAGTGCATTGAGTCTTACAGAGAGAAAATTTATACATTACCAGTAAAGCAACATATCCACAGTCTAATGAGTAAGGTTAAGGTCTAAACTACTCAATTGACCATTTACAAAAGATAACACTCATTATGCCGAATACACCCACATAGTGTACTTCAGGATCCTACAATAGAAGATCAAGGAATATGGGTCATTTGTTTCTCCCAAAGACAATCCGAGAATTCACTCAATAGCTAAGGCTCTAGCTTTTACCGATAAGTAAGTCAATGGGTTTGCAATTTCACATCTAGAATCATTCTAGGATATTCCTTATGTAAGTTATCTAAGACAAACCGAGAATTCTCCCAAAATAATCTCTAAGGATCGTATATTCGAGCATATAAATTACATCACCCATGTCCATCATGTCTAAAATAGAAGACTGCCAACCTTAGGTGGCGACAACCTTATAAATTCCTGGCTCATAATGACTAAGGAAAAACTTCTTTTGGACCATTGATCATGCCTCAGTGGTCTTCATCGATCATCATTGGCCTATCATAGCTCGATGAAATCTAAGAACCACTATTTGGATAACTGTTATAGGCCGTAAAAGGTTTATTGGAACTAGCAATTTTTTTACGCTCCTAACTTTTCACCATAAAAGCAAAAGGTAAATCCCTATAAATCTACTTATCCAATTCTCTAACGAGAAGTTGGGTCACAACATCCACAAATCAAAGTTCCGAACTCATGTCAATTGTTAAGTATTACTGTGTAAGGGTAGTTATGTCATTTGTTCCTGTAGTCTTTTATTACAAGTATGTGTAACCCTAATATGTTTAGATTTAAGAAATAATATACAGCAACAGTGCTCTCTCTTTTCTTTCTCTTTTTCTTTTCTTTCTTTTATGCAAATCTAACATGGTATTAGAGCTTCATCTACCTCCTTAAAGATTCTTTTCTTGTTTCTTGTTTCTTTCATTCTTCCCTGTACATAGAAAAAAAATAAAAAATAAAAAAAATAATTCCTTCATGGTCGAAATTTGATGGGTTTTTACCCTAGATTTTTATTTTACTTTTTTGATGAGTTTTTGAGTGGTTTTCCAATTTTTGTTGATTTTTGGAAAAACTGATTGATTTTTTGGAAGTCCCTGCTGGGGCTTGTTTTTGGCTAATTTTTTCCTTCCTCCCTCTACCTTGGGAGCCGACTGGGACTATCCTAGGGTTGGGAGACGTGGTTTTGATGATTTGGTTCTACTATATTTTTGTCGATTTTCCTCAGTTTGAGCACTTTTTCTCTCAGTTTCTGACTGGTTTTGGCCTCTCCAGCCCCTATTTCGGCTTTGTTTTTGTCTCTAGAGGCAACTTTTGTCCCTAAGTTGAGTTTTTGGATTTGCCTCTATTTGTTTTTGCTGTTTTGGGCTGGTATTTGTTTTTCTATTGTGGGAATTTAATCTTCAATGGCTGAGGGTGAGACTAAGGATACAATTAGTGATGAGGCTGGCATTCATCGTGTTATGACTCTTACCGACAATCCCTCTCTTCAAATTAGTCCCGTTAAATTGGATGGTTACAACTATTTGATTTGGTCACGCTCCTGTAGTCTTGCTATTGCTGCTCGCAGTTTGATTGGCTACATTACTGGTTTTCTTCTCTTATCGGATGATGATGACTCACTCCATACTCAATGGATTTCTGAAAATGCTCTTGTTATGACTTGGCTAATCAACTCTATGCAACCCACTATTAGTCGGAGTTTCCTCTTATTAGATACTACTCATAAGATTTGGATAGCTGCAGCCCAAATGTACTCCCAACAAGGTAATTATGCGTAGGCGTATGAGTTGAGGAAGAATCTTCAGAGCTTAGATCAGAAAGATAGATCACTCGTAGTCTACTATGCTGAGTTGAGTAGTTTGTGGCAGGAACTAGACTATTACCAAAGCTTCCAGGCTGTTTGTTCTCGAGATGCCATGTTGTTTCAGCAAACCGTGGAGAAAGAGCGTGTGTATGACTTTCTTGCTGGCTTGAACTTGGAGTATGATCAGATTCGTGTCCAGATGTTGGGTCGTTTACCTTTTCCCACCCTACGTGAGGCTTATGCCCTTGTCCAGCAAGAGGAGAGTTGCCATAGTGCTATGGTGCATTCCTCAAAAAATGACTATCCAAATTGCGAATAACTTTAGAACAGTTTTGTGTCATAGCGAAAAGTCAACCAAATCCTAGAAATGGTTAATCCTCAAAAACTTTGTCTTAAAATGAGCAACTTTGATCCACTTTCCAAAAATAGGGGACTAAAGAGCCTTTGGCATTATCGTAGGCTCTTTATCATCTTGCGGAGCAATCATGAATGTTTTCCTCTTAATCACCCAGTGATGATGTGGAAAATTTTCACATTCGCTACCGCGCAACTAAGAATGTAGAGTATTCTTCTCTAATGGAGTAATCCACTAGTAGGTACATTGCTCCCTCTGTCCCTAGGATATTGAAAATTTCTTTCCATTCTCAACTATGCTACATAAAGCGCCACACTTAGCATTCTCTATCTTATAGAGTTCCAAAACTTTATTCATGTTACCTTTACTAAGAAAACTTTATGTGACCTAGTTACACTCCCACAAAGTTGCTCACCTATAAGCACATGACCTGAAGGGTTTACATGACAGCATACAATAATGCGCCACATGACCCTAAACGTTTACAAGACAGCATACAATAATGCGCCATAGAACTCTAGGTCTTAACTTCGTAACCTTATGAGAAGTAAAATAAAGATAAGATGTTTGATGGTTACAGATCGCCCACATATGGCTCTCTGATAACCCAATTCTTAAATGGAGTGTAAAATATGATATGGAGGGCACTTAGTTAGAGAGATAGGCAACGAACTAAAGTGCAATTCCCAATTGCGAAACATTTTGCGCCATCATCCACCTAACATAAAAAATACTTAATTACTTATCTCTACTACACCATTGTGTTCCTAAGTACTAGGAATAATCAATTTTCTTAGCATCCCTTTCTCTTCACAAAGCTTTCTAAAAAACAACTCAAATAGATACTCGCCACCTCGGTCAAAACTAAAAGCACGAAAGCTCTTATCTAATTGATCTCGACCCCATCTGTGCAATGTCAAAAATCATCTCAAAAGTTTTGACTTATGGGAGA
This sequence comes from Camellia granthamiana, assembly GCA_036172215.1. NCBI lineage: Eukaryota > Viridiplantae > Streptophyta > Magnoliopsida > Ericales > Theaceae > Camellia > Camellia granthamiana. The sequence goes on from CM069913.1 coordinate 106,797,318, forward strand.
TCAAATAGTCTTGACTAATATACGTATCGTAATCTATAAATGTGTTGAGATTAGGGCTAGCTATCATACCCTTACACATATCCAGTCACAAATATCATACTGGACTAAATGCACCAATACAGATGCCCTTCTGCGGCTTTCCTACTTGTGCACAACCATTGCGAACAAAATTACACATTCATATGAGAGCAAGATACCACAAGTGAGTGGGCCCAAAAGGGCCTACTCAAACATCCATGTCATCTTCTCATTAATGTGATTAAGTGCAACAAGCTACCGGTTTATGACCATTGTCATAAACTAATTCCAATCATCCTAATGTGAGTTCTCAAGGACAAATGCAAAGGTTTAGGCCCAACTAGGTAATGACTCATGACTAACTCATGTTCACTAGATCATAAAAAGATGTCATGGAGATATCAAGTGCGCCTTAGTCACAAATTTAATTAGTAAATGCTAATCCCCTGCACCTTCAAGTCAATTTTATTCTCCATACACTTTACTGCATCTAGTTGAAACATGACGATACTCCTCTTGCCATCTATGTTTCTCACTTCATAGTTAGTTACAATTGATTCTAGTATCCACAAGAAAGAGAGAATAATCTATCAATCTATGACAGCTACTAAAGCAACTTAAGCGCGAATTGGGCTAAAGAGTCTAATTCAACAAAATGCTCTCACGAGCGATGCGTCAAATTCTTAGAGTCATAATAACCTTGTCGGCCTTGACCTTTTCATTACTATGCTGCAACTTTTGCACTTGGTGGTAAACACCATTCAAAAGTGTTAACCTAGCTAAGGAATCATATAAAGAAGCACCTCCTCATGTCTCACACTCAAGTGTGAAAACAGTAAGTGTTCAGACTTAGACAAGTTGACAGTGCTAGTAAATTTTGTAGCCACTAGGCACTAATCTTTTCACTTAGTGTTAATAGATTTTTACAGCTTCTAAGTGCTAATATTTTAACTTCAAGTGATACTTCAACGCACACTATCATAGTGTGTGAAATTTTGCTCCATCCACTTCCATCAGTTGGGTAGAGAACAAAACACTACTCACATTGGTTACTCGTCTTACACTTAATGACTAACTCATTTAAGCTCGCATTTCTTGGATGACGTGACTCTTGGATGTTGCTTCATCCAATGATACAACATTATTAAAAGTCAAATTACAAAGTCAATCCACGCAGCTCAATAGTCAGGATCATATCTAGATCTATTGAGGCCTTACAAATCCCACAACTCCAAACTCGCCAAACAAAACTGCTTAGCTTACCGCTAATCATAACGCACACATCAATTTTTATTGTACCAAACAAGGAAACAAAACCACGACGATGTTGAGTCATGTTTCCTTATTTTGGCTCAATTAAGGTCTAACTTAAAGTCTCCAAGACTTTCTGCTCATCTAAAGAATAGGATTACATTGTTCATATTTGAACATCTCTACTAAGTCTAGGTCAACCAAATTAACTTCCATAAGCTAAGTCAATTGGAAGAAAAAAAATGCGCATTAAGATTAATTTGATTAGCATATTATAATATAATTTTGCCGCAAAAATCTAAATTAAATAGTGACAATATTACACAAGTCGCAAGATCGAAAATTCGCTATACTCGTAATCATCTCTTGCGCCACAAGCGATAATTATCTAAAATTTAATTTAATTCATGAGCAAAATATTAGTTTTCGGGAGTAAATTCACAAAGATTTCTCTCAACCGAACAACCTCCCACTAACGATGGTATGTCTAAAGTATGATAAAATATTTAACTCCACATGATAATATCTCAATATAATTCATAAAAGAAAATATGATAGAATATTTAATAACGGAATTAAAATTTACCAATATAAATAAATCATGCTCTTTAAAATAACAACATACTACAAGTTCTAATCATTTCAAAGAACTTAACATGCTGTATACAGTATTTAAATAATACCATAACATAATTCTATAATTTTTTGAAATTTTCTAGAATTACAAGTAATTAATAATTACACAGAAAATCAGAAATAAATATTATAGAATATGAAAAAAATACAAAAATACCAGTAAATAAGATTACATAACAGTAGTCTACTGTAAAAATTTCAAGTTTAGAATCCAAGTCATGTTCCCCATGAGCAATTTAATGTAAAAATATTGAATTATTCGTTAATGAAAAATATTTATTTTTCAAACAATTCTGAACCTTAACATATTGTAGAAAAATTAATTACGAATCCAATGGTATAAGCCATGTTTCAATCAGAATTATAACGAATAATTTAGAAGCATTTAACGTAGTTTTAAAATTAAAGCAAAACAAACAAGGCCTTAATATAGTTGCCAATAGTGCCTTTCGCGGCTCGGCTCAGTGTGCGACTCGCGTGTCATGATGACATCAGCGCGCGTTACGCTGACATTAGCGCACAATAATTTTTCCCTCTTCTCCGTTTGCTTCAACTCTCATATAAAATTAGGGTTTAAATTTTCTTCTCAACCGTAAGTCAGAATATAATATACCGTTTCGAAAGTTTCGAAACAAGGATTTCAAATATATAATTTTCTCAACATCAAAACAAAGTATGTAAAACCAACATGCTGCCAAAGTTACGAAAATTAGATATAAATCTCTATTTTTCTCAAAATCCGATTGTCCATTTTTTGCAAAACTTTGCAGATATGATCTAAATAATATAGATTACATCATGTATGAAATTTAGGATGATCAGAGACGGTTTGAAAAATATCAATTTTTATGCACAAATTATATCTATACGTATATTCATGCACAAATAATACAAAAACATCCAACAATAGCTCTGATATCAATGTAGAAATTAGTATATTATATACACAGCGGAAATAAACGGATTCAAGCATACCTTTTACGCTCAAAACAAATCTATGGATCATGTGAGTGAATTACGTGGCTCCATTGATGTCTTCGAATAATTCCCAGCAATGGAATAGAACTACTAGAGAACTACCCACACTATTCACAGTACAAAGGCGGAATGGTTTATGAGAAGAGAGAATGTATAATTTTTGTTATGTGAAATACAGAACCCAAGTTCTGTTTATATAGGAGAGTTAGGAGAGTCATCAGATAGACGTATTATTCCAAATAATGTCTATCTCATATCAACAATATCTAATTAATAATTATTATCTAATATATTGACAATTATCCATATCAAGATTATCTCATATCTTGAAATATAATCTATTATTTTATTTGAATCTCTCATAATCGGGTCATGCCACCATGGGCAACCCAATTGGGTCTGAGTTCTAAACCCGACCCGATTTCCAACATGAAGAAACACAATGAAGGGTTGCATTATTTCATTCGAATGGAGTCTATTTCCATTCACTTTTAAATTTTTCCAACAATCCTCTACATAAATGAAATTGACAAAACGAGCTTTAAAAATTCTTTTGGAAAACTAGTTTTGAAAACTTCTAACTAAACAAGTTTTAAATTTTCAAAACTCTAAAAATTATTTTCAAAATATACAACTCAAAAATAGTTTCAAAACTCTTTTTAAAATTCATAACCAAATAAGTTTTCAATTTTCAAAACTCTTTTTAAAAACTTATATTTCAAAGTACAATTCAAAACTCTTTTCAAAAGCTAAACAAAACGGAGCCTTTCATTGCTACATCCTCTGAAATTTAAATGTCATACCACAAAAAATTTAGGGAGACTTACGTATAAGTCCTACTAAGTAGACTTATTGTCCAATAGGTCCTATAATAATTAATAACATTTTTCACCATGCTTATAAAAAAACGTCACTAATTTTTTATTTTTAGCGACAGTTTGAAAATTTTGTCACAAAAAAATGTCACTAATTACAAGTTTTAACGACGTTCAAAAAAATCGTTAATTTTCAAAATTTAGCGACAGTTTGAAAAATTCGTCACAAAAAAATCACTAATTGTAAGTTTTAGTTACATTTATAAAATTCGTGACAAAAAAAAGTACTAATTTTTAATTTTTAGTGACATTTGTAAAAAATCGTCACAAAAAATTATTTTTAGCGACGATTATATTAGGATTTATTTTCAATAGAACTTGATGGGAATTAAGTCAAACTATTAGGACCTATTGATAGGTTATCCAAAAATTTAAAGAAAATTCCAAAAATCTGATTTCAGTCATTGTCCAAACATTTCTACAAGATTGTTATGTCATATTACTCAAAACAAATAAAAAAGCACAACAATTAAAAAAATAAATCAGAATGCCACTTTTAAAGCATTGAGCCTTTTTTTTTTTTTTTTTATTCAATGGAAATTCAGAAGAAACCAGAGTTTGAAACTAAGACAAATACAATACATAAACTAGAGGTCTAGTCCCTCATCTCACTAACTCCAGTTAAGTCATCTATGATCAAAGCCTTCACTTCCTCGGGATCTTCAAGCAGCATTATATGTTCATCTTGTGCAACACTCATGTTAGCAAGTTTATCTGCACATTTGTTGCCCTCTCTGACTGTGCCACAGTGAGCAATTACACCTTTTCGGAAGGAATTTGGCGTCTCCTATTAGAGCTTTGTATGGTGAATTGAGACGTGGGCAATCTTGGGTTTATGCCAAACAGGCATGTAGCAAAAGATTCCAATTACACAAAGCAAATTACCTGAACCAATAAGTGCAGTATATCTTCACAAACAACAACATCAATATCAATTTCATAAAACTCGTTAATCAATAATAATAATAATAACAATAGAAAATTTTTAATATACACATTATATATATATATTTTTAATTATATTATTATTTTTATTTAATTATAACATTATTTAATTATAAAATCATATAACATTATTTAATTATAAAATCATAATGTTATAACAGGATATATTTCATTATATCTTGCTGTTGTTCCCTGCAAGGATTATGAGATTTTTGGTTATCTCTTAGGTTTAATAAAACTTTTTACATACATAACTGAGGAGTCTGGCAATGGCCATTTGACAGGTTGATCTTCATTCGGCGGCTCAATCGGGTATGCTCAACCGGCCAGAAGTGAGTGTTGCATTCAACCCCATTTTGGCACAAATCCATACATCCCCTGTTTCTTGTCTCTCTACTCTAATCTACTACCACTGAAATTAGGGTTTCCTTCTTATCCTACAAATTCAGAAACAAAGAAACAACAAAAAACTCCTACCTAAGAACACAACATTTTTTTGGTATTATTTGCACAAAGTGGCTCTCCTCAAGTTTGAAACGATACCTCCAGGTTGATATGCCGAGTTTGAACTGCTGAACCATTTAATGTTTTTCGTTTTGCTGAAATTAACTGGACGAATTCCAATTGTTCTGTGTATTATTGACTAGATCTCAAAACAAGGTTACGTTTGTTTGATTGTTTTTAATACATTTCATTTTTGGTGAGCATGGCTTCCCTCATTTGCTTGATAATATTTGTGGACTTGAGCAGTTGTTTTTGCTGAATTCATTATTGTCTTGTATTGAAGATGCCTGTCTCTCTCCATATACTAATTTTAACTTTACTGGTTTGTTTCAGGACAAGGAAAACCATCCAAGGCAGTTGTCGACTCATTGGCATTATTTGGGGTCTGATTCTTCCTGCCTTTTTTTTTTTAATTTTTTTTTTCATGTTCTTTGAGTTTATGGATTTGAATTGCTACTTTCTTCTATGTTTTTGGCTGTTACATCTGTTGAGTACATGGATTTTTTTAAAATTTTTTTTCCTTCAAGAAGCTGTTTGAATTGCATGATTTTTTCGTCACTTCAATAATTATGATGATGGATTACTTTCTAATTTGTGACTACTACTTGGATTACTGCATGTGCTAAGCTTTGGATATTTAGTATTCAATGTTGTAATAAAATTTGTCCATAGCTAATCCACAAAAGGTTAGATGACTTTGAGTTGATATGTCACGACGCGAACCCGCCCCTATGGGTTTAGGCCATAACCGGCCAGTAATCACGAGATTACCTACGACCTCAAACCAGATAAGACAAAACTAATCAGAGTAAAAGGGGCCAAACGGAAGCAGATTTAAAACTTTGTCCATAGAGCTGTGCTTATATGCACATCATGACATTCCATTCATACACATGTTAATAACTCACAACAGAAAGTATAGCAACATAAAGTTCTGTACAGACATGATCATTCACATCTAGGTCAGCCAATCAAAACTATGTACAAACGTAAACCAAAGTCTTCACCAACATGACAAAATAACGTAATAACAAAAGGCGAAGACGTGTCTCGTGCGTGAGATGCAGGGGCTGACTTTTCAAAACTCTGGTTGTTCCACACAAACTTCACTGAGGCTGGGTTAGGACCTCTCTTGGCTTACCTACAAACACATGAATGAGCGTGAGCGAAAGCCTAGTGAATTATATCAAATAAAGGAGATACATTGGAACAATATACATCGGACGACCTTAGGCCCAATTCATATTTCTATCTAGTATATAAATAGATATAGATCAAGTGACTACGATTCCAAACAAATCAGACGGCCTCGGGCCCAATCCATTCATGTCAAACTGGCCTTTGGCCCATTCGTCTTTTATTCATGTCAGACTGGCCTCTGGCCCATTCATTCTATCATTCAGATTGTACTGGCCTCTGGCCATTCATTCATGTCAGACTGGCCTTCGGCCCATTCATTCTATCATTCAGATTGTACTAGCCTCTGGCCCATTCATTCTATCATTCAGATCGTACTGGCCTCTGGCCCATTCATTCATGTCAGACTGGCCTTCGGCCCATTCATTCTATCATTCAGATCGTACTGGCTTCTGGCCCATTCATTCATGTCAGACTGGCCTTCGGTTCATTCATTCATTTATGTCAAACTGGCCTTCGGCCCATTCATTCATTTATATCAAACTCATAAGACTTACATAAGAGTAAGCAATTGGACAAACAACGTAATTCAGATATCTTTATTAAGATATTACTCACAGTGATCAGTTGGTTGATTTGTCCTGGAGCTTGACCCTACACATCACATAACACATATGGGTCACAAATGGTTCAATCCGTTCCTTAATTCACATATTCCTCTTTAGGCTTCATTCTTAGCTTTTCAATTCAATTACAGTGCTCAATGTATGCCTAAGAGTACTTAGGAGTGAAAGTGAACAGAAAACGAAACACAGAATGCCTTTTTAAAATTTTCAAAAACAGGGTCCTCACTCGAGCCTGGACTTCCCCGCTCGAGCGAACCCATGAGGTCTGCAAAAGTACTGGATGCATCAAATTTACGCTCGAGCGTGAAGTCGGGCGCTCGAGCTGAAGGTCTGTCTACATAGCTCCCCGCTCAAACGTGAACTTCTCCGCTCGAGCGGACATCTTGACTGCAAAATATACTGGAAGCACAAATTTCACGCTCGAGCAGAGGTTCTCTCGCTCGAGTGGACATCAAATTTTCTGGAAAATCCAGAACATGTTCTTGAGCTTCAACTTGATATTCAAAGGCTCTAAATGCATGCTTTTGGCTTAATCTTCGCATATACATATACTAACATGGTATAAATACCAAATTACAATATTTTGAAGCTCAATTCCACAAATTAATCACATGCATGTCCCAAATTACACAAACTCATTTCCAACATGACAAATTCATGCGTTCAACACATACACCCCTATGAATTGTACATGCATGTGACATCTTACTCTCATTCTCAACTTACAGGCTACAAATGGTGATTACAAACATGAGCTTTAACCAAAATTCTACATGGATCATGTATTTCAAGCTCAACATGCGAATTCAAAGCAATTACATACATGCATGCATACATTGACCTTCAATTCAACATGATCAACTCAATTCATAGTCTAACTCACTAATTAATCTTCAATCCACAAAATTACAACTCAACTCATGAATCAAAGGGTTGATTACTCACCTAGAAGCTCAATCTCCCAAATGTATGCTTAATTCTTGAGTTCAACCTTCCAATTTCTCAAACTTGAGCCAAACACATAATTTTCCCTCTTTTTCCCTCTCTAGCCGACCCTCTGTCTCTCTCTTAGAGTTGATATCAGCCAAATGAACACAAAAGAGAAGAATTGAGAGTGTAATGGCCCTTATATAACCCCACTAAGTCACATTAATTTAATATTAGATATTTGAGCACTTAATTGATTAATTAAATCAATTTCATCTGATCCGAATCAATTTCCAATTAAACTTCACCGTAGGCTCTAGAAATTACGGCAATCACAATGGCGCAGTCAATTTCGGTTTATGTGGTCGATAAGGCCTTCAATTTAATTTCTAAAGCAGATAATCAAACATATATTCCTACGATGAACAGATAGAAATTCAAAACCACATATATTCACATAATTGTCACACAAAATCATATCAGACACACAACCAAATTCATAATAAGGACCAATTAGCTAAATACGGAACAGGGTTATCACATGATATCTTTGAGTTGATATGTTGCAATAAAATTTGTCCATTACCTTCTCTCTCTCTCTCTCTCAGATATCTTTGAGTTGTTGATGTCCTTTACTTTTCGAACTAATGTAATCTTTATTTAGTTACTAGTTGGTTGTTGAGCAAATGGGGAACTAATTCTTTGGGTGAAATTGCACATCTATTTTGTTTCTTCAGTTTCTTTGTTATGAGGCTGCTTACCTTCTATGAATTTTTGCTAGTTGCAGGCGGGAGCAATGCTAGGCGATGCTTTTCTTCAGCAATTGCCACATGCTTTTGGTATGCAATGGGTCTGATGTCATTCTTTGGTACTTTAATGATGCTTAGTTTGTTTGTTTGTTTTGTTTTTTTAATTAAATTTATTTATATTTTTTATTTACGTTTTATATGCACTACTGCTTCTTGAACTTTTATCAATCATTTCTAAACAGCTTTGGCTATTATTATTTCAGAAGAAAATTTTGAAATATGGTTTCAGTTGAAGCGTAAAAGTATGGTGAACTTAGATTAGGGTTAGAGAGAGAGAGAGAAGGAACAAGGAGAGAAAGATTTTTATTTAACGCATGTTCTTAGGTTCTTAAAATAAACCTAAAACAAATAGCAAATATTTATATGAAATATAATATGACCATATGACCATAGTACCCTCACTTAACACAAAAAATAACAGATGACTGTATATTCTAATACTTCCCCTAAACCTTTTCGATGTCTGCCTGAGGACCTATGTGAATGTTTTGGAATGGAAATGTTCGCCTTTTGTAACAAGTAGACCCACGATACGGACTAATAGATGTTCCTACTCTTACCCGTAAGTAAGATCTATTCATAGTTGGTCAGTCCCCCACGGCACGGCTTCTCGCTTTTCATGAATGTGTCTCCCCCTCTGCTTATGTGAGTTTGACCCGCCTTTGACTCTGCTTGCTTTTGACTCCCTATGAGCCGTTTTACGACCTGACTTTTTCGGAGGGTCGGCGGGGAACATAGAGATCGAACATGCCCAGCTTGGTAGATAGACGTTGAAACGAAGAGCGAGCAAGGGGTTTGGTGAGTATATCACCCAATTGATCATCAGTGTACAAACGGTGTCACAAGTTGCTTGCGCAACAACAAATTTCGAAGAAAATGACAATCAATCTCAATATGCTTCGTGCACTTATGAAACATGGGATTATTAGCAATGAAAATAGTGGTTTGATTATCACAACACATGGTCATAGGAGTAGGAACACGAATACCAAAATCCTGCAGAAGAGAACAAACCCATAATATCTTAGAGGTGGTATGAGCCATGGCACGATACTCAGCCTTAGCACTCGAATGAGCAACAACCAATTGTTTCTTGCTATGCCAAGTAACAAGATTACCCTCAATTCTTGCTATGCCAAGTAACAAGATTACCCCTAACAAATGTGCAATATCTAAATGTAGAATGATGGTCAGTTTGACTACCGGCCCAATCAGCATCACTAAAGGCAGTGACAGACAAGGAAGGAGAGGAACAGTAGAGTAGACTGCGATCTAGAGCTCATTTTAGGTAACGCAAGATATGACAAACATCAAAATGGGGTTGGTGAGGAGCATGCATAAACTGGCTAACAACGCTCATAGCATAAGTAATATCTGGACGAGTGACAGTAAGATAAATTAACTTCCCAATCAAACGATGATACCGACCAATGTCAAGAAACAATGCCCTAGTCTCACCATCAAGTTTAACTAAGGAGTCCATAGGAGTATCGCTAGGATGAGTGCCCAAGAGACCAGTCTTAGAAAGAAGATCAAGAACATACTTGCGTTGAGAAAGAAATAGACCCTGAGATGACTGAGCAATCTCAATCCCAAGAAAATACCGACGATGGCCCAAGGCCTTATTTTGAAATTGCTTACCCAAATAAAGCTTCAAATCAACAATATCGGTAGAGTCATTGCCAGAAATGATGAAGTCGTCCACATAGACAATGAGAACAATGACCCTAATAGATGAGTTGTGAACAAAAACAGAGTGATCAGAAGTAGAACGGCGAAACCCATATGCAAGCACGACGATACTGAAGCGATCAAACCAAACACGAAGAAACTGTTTGAGTCTATACAAAGCCTTCCGTAGTCGACAAACCATATGCTTACTACCAGGAACAATATAGTTAGAGGGCTAATCCATATAGACCTCCTTGTGCAAATTGCTATGAAGAAAGACATTCTTTATATTAAGTTGATATAAAGGCCAAGACGGATTAACGAGAACAGAAAGTAGAATTCGAATAGAATTAAGCCAAGCCACAAGAGAGAAAGTCTCCAGATAATCAACACAACAGGTTTGAGTATAACCTTTGGCCACTAGACGGGGCTTTGAGCCACTCAACAGTGCCATTAGGATGATACTTGAAAGTATAAATTCAACGACAACCAATAGTAGGTTTCCAAGAAGGAAGAGGTGTATGTTCCCAAGTCTGATTTTGATGAAGAGCACTCATTTCCTCATCCATAGCATGTTTCCAACCCGACATGGACAAAGTCTGTTGATAAGAAGACGGAATAGAAGGGCAAGACAAGCAACAAACAAAGGAGTGAAAGTACAAGTACGTTTACCTGAGAAACAAAATGAGCAATAGGATGCTGAGTGCAAGTACGTTTACCTCGGCGTAATGCAATAGGTAAATCATCAAATGCCATAGGTAGAGGAGGGGCAAGGGCCTCTGACAAAGGAGATAAAGTAGCTGGGCCATAAAAAACAATGCGACGAGCTTGAGACCGTTGATAAACCTGTAGAGGAGATGGTGGAGAAGAATCTAAACTGATGGAAATAGAGGAAGAGGATGGGAAGACAAAGGGCACCGGAAGAGTAGGAGTGGGAAAAGATGACCCCCCCTCACAACAAGAGATAAGATCATCTGACAACCGCTGACCAGAAGGGGAAAAAAAGAGGACTCAAAAACGGTAACATTGGCACTAACAAAGGACTGACGAGACTCGAGATGATAACACCGATAACTTTTCTGAGTACGAGAATAACTTAAAGACACACATTTGTGAGCACGGGAAGATAACTTATCCAGTCCCCAATCGAGGACATGGACAAAGGCCACACAACTAAAAACACGAGGAAGAGGAAACGGGGAACAAGTATGGTATAACTGAGAGAATTGAGACCGGTTTTGTAAAATAGCTATTGGCATGCGGTTAATAAGGGAACATGCAGTAAGCATAGCATCACCCCAAAATTGTTTGGGAACATGTATGTTGAACATCAAGGTTTGGGCAATATCTAACAAGTGGCAGTGTTTCCGCTCAGCAACACCAATTTGTTGGGATGTATGAGCACAACTAGTTTGATGTACAATACTATGATCATCACAAAAAGTATTCACAACAGACTGCATATATTCTAAGGCATTATTAGACCGAAATATTTTAATACGTTTCTTAAACTGAGTAAAAATTTCATTATAAAACTTAGAAATTATTTGAGGCAAGTTAGGCCGTTGTCGTAGTAAAAACAACCAAGTCATTCGAGAGTAATCATTTACAAAAATAACAAAATAAAAAAAATCGTTAACAGTGGGAGTGCGAGAAGAACTCTATGTGTCTGTATGGACTACATCAAAGGATGCTGACACACGACTAATACTATGACTAGAAAAGGAACTACGGTGATGTTTGCCAAGCTAACATGCTTCACATTCAAGCTGAGACACATGACTTAAACTAGGAATAGCTAACTTAAGCATGGCTAATGATGGATGACCCAAACAAAAATGCCATTGTAAGGGAGACATGGTAGTACTCAAAATAGCAGAAGTAGGAGGATGAAAGCTATCAGTGTCTAGAAAATATATCCCATCCTTCTCATGCCCCGAACCAATCATCTTCTTGGTTTGGAGGTCTTGCAAAACACATGAAGGGGGAGAAAATGTTCAGAACAGTGAAGAACTTTAGTTAATTGACTAACAGGGAGCAAATTAAATGAGGAAGAGTTAACATAGAGACTAGAGGGTGAGGAGAGTGATGGAGTGGGCTGAAGTGTACCCTGGCCACTGATAGGTCAGGAGGATCCATCAGCTAGTATAATATCATGGGTAACCAGATGAAGAGTATGAAAAAGAGAGGAATTACCAAAGATATGAGAACTAACACCAGAGTCTAGAAGCCAAGGTTGGGATTGAGCCATACATGCAATATTACCTGAACTAGCCAATGTAGCAGTAGAGGATGAAGGAAGAATAGTACGAAGAGAATTGACTAGCTCAATAAGCTCGCTAATCTGAGTGGTAAGTGCATCATGAGAATCAGTTGGGGAAGCACCAAGACTATAGGGAAATGATGTTGATTGAGAGGATGGAACATCCATAACCTGATTCACATGATCAGGTTTACCATACTTCTGCCAACACTAGGGTTCAGGATGACCCAAGGAATCTCAATGAGTACGCTTTCGATCACCACGAGATGCGGAACCAGTACCACGCCCATCACCACCACCACTACCACCACCATAAGAACCATGAGAATAACGACCACCATGAGAAGCAGTATGGGATCCACGATGACTAGAATTGCCATGAAAACTACCATGGTTAGTCCCACGGTCACCATTGCTTGAGATCAAGGCAGAAGAGGATAGTGACTGAGAGAAACCAGATGTGGAAGAACTCTGTCCCAAAGAAGAGCACAACTGAGAATAGACATTAGCACCCAAAAGTAAGGATACCATCATAAATTCCTCCCAATATTTCTTCTGTTGAGCCAAATCAGTAGTAAAAGATCGATGTTGCAATAATTTATCCCACAAGGTCTTAATGCCATTGTAAGGCGATTGTAATATTCAAGAAGAGGATGGCCAGACTATCTGGTAGCAAAGATCTGCTCATATAACTCATAAACACAAGAGACATTACTCTTATTGGAAAAAGAATCAGCAAGGGAGTCCCAAATGTCCTTAGAGGTGTCACAAAATTCCATTGTAGTAGCAACATGAGGTTCTAAACTATGCCAAAGCCACCCCATAACACATGAATCCTCAATCAACCAATCATCATAACCTGTAGCATCCTTAGCAGGTGGAAGTTTAGTAAGAAAACACGACTTCTTCTGCCACGCAAGAAAATCTTAACAGCATGAGCCCAAGCCAAATAATTCAGACCATTTAATTTCTTAGTGGTAATAGACTTAGGTAACTCATCATCCTTAGCTACTGAAGATTTCACATCAGGTTTTGGCTCAGCCATGATAAGGAAAACAAAGACCAGCAGCAAACACAAGATTCAAAGAGAGGGGGGCGGGGGCAGGAGAAATGCACAAGGGAAAGCAGCCCACAGGAACAGACTTTGGGAAAGAAATTACCTAATCACTAGCATCAGCAAGCAGCCAAAGATGAGCATAAATTATCCAAAATGATCAAACCAGACAGAACAGTGTTGCCGAACTAAGGAAAACACCAAAAGCCATCAACAAATCAACCCAGCAGCAGCACCAAAGCAAAACAAAGTCAAAAAGAGCCTTCTAGGGCTATTTTAAATCCCAAGGTCAGAATATCACCAAAAACTCGAAAAAAAATTCAAAAATAGAAAACACACACTAGATGTTACCCAAAAGGCAATCCAAGAGGGGGGGGTGAATTGGATTTCTATAAATAAAAATTAACAATTGCCCAATAAAATTAACAACTAGTACAACAAATAATTAATTGATGATAGATGGATGAATAATAGTTAATGATCAAGCACAATGATGAACTTAACAATGAAGTAGCTAACAGTTAATGCAGTGAATAATTTTTGACTTAACATATTAGGATTTAGATGAATTAGCAATGGATTTAACTAAATTAGGTAAGTAAAGATATTTTTAGATTTAGCACAATAATAGCAAATACTACAACAGTTATAGCAGAGACAGAAATGTAAAGAGATTAGGGAAGATGAGGCAAACAAATTTATAGTAGTTCAGCTTCAACCAAGCCTATATCCACTCAAGCTTCACTTGAGATCTTCTACTATCTTCTAGCTTCACAGGGGTGCTAGCAACCTCTTCACAAATGGAGCAATCCTCCACAGATTTTACACAGACTATACTAGTCTTCAAAACCTTGCAAACCTTAGGTGATTCACAATCACTCTCAAGGAATTAAGAACACTGAGTGTACTACACTCTTGCAAGATTGAAATGAAAGTGTTTTTGCTTTCAAAGAAAGCTACAAAAAATAATCGTTCAAAGATAGATACACAATATTGAAGCTCATAAAAAAAAGAAACTCTTAGAAGCAGATAAGCATACAGCTTAAGCTTAGTGTATATGTTCTGAAGGAAAATGAAAACTCAGTTTAGGAATTTTTCACAAACTCAGAGAGATGGAGAATATATGATTGATGAAAGTTGGAAAAATGTTCAGCACGTTGTATCTGTTGTTGTCTATCTCTCTACTGTGTTCGTGTCTTTGTATATAACAGAGATGGTGCTCTGTTATGTCTGACAGAGCCCATCCTCTTCTTTCCGTTGAAGAGATGGAATGGTGATGGGTTGGGAGGTTGTATAAATCATTGCTCAGATATTCCCTGACATCTATGTGTGTTTTGCCTGTTGAATGATGGGTCATTTGATGTAAAAATAATTTTTTTCTCTTCTCAACATTTGTCAGATTCAGTGAGGGTTGCATAGAGAGGACGCCCTTGGGAGGTCCTAAGTGAAACTTTGCTCTTGGTGGTCGTCCACCCAAATGTCCCTCGGACGTCCCTGGTGAAGCTTTTCACTTGGTGGTCATCCACCTAATTGTCCACCTGAATGTCCATGGGACGTCCCGTCAAGTCCCGGTCGAGAGGTATGACGACAGCGGTCGTCGAGCATACTGTCTGTGTGACAGCCAGAGCAAAGCTTGGTGGTCATCCACCCAGACGTACCTCGGACATCCCTGCAGCTAGAATTCCTGCATTATAGCTCTCTACTGCTGCTGCTTGTTGCTGCCTTGTGTCATACCCGTTTAATCTTCATTTTGACCCCCAAATAACACAATTAACACAAAGAGAAGATATTTTATCAAATAATAAGTTTCCAATGATAATCTACTCTTCAAAATAAATCAAAACAAAGAATTAAAAATCATCAAAATATATTATTTCTAACACTAGATGATCCCAAAAAATTCCACAAAATCACCATTAACATCAGGAGAGAAAGACGACCTCAAGTGGCTCGACTTGTCCATACGGACTATGATGTCACGCTAACGTGATCATACAGAAGATGATGCCAGACGTCATTGTCTCCTCAACGGAATCTCAAGAGTCCGATGAACACTTGACAAAGTCGAATCGATGCTCTGATACCAAGTTGAAGTGCAAAAGTATGGAAAACTTAGATTAGGGTTAGAGAGTAAGAGAGAAGGAACAAGAAGAGGAAGATTTTTATTTAATGTATGTTCTTAGGTTCTTAAAATAAACCTAAAACAAACAGCAAATATTTATATGAAATATAATATGACCATATGACCATAGTACCTCACTTAAGTTCACACAAAAAATAACAGATGACTATATATTCTAACATTTTCTATTGGGATAAGATTGATTTCGTTGATGAAGGAACCATGCTTTCCCTCTTTTAGGAGTGGTGCTTTTGTTTTAACCCCTTGCCCAGTGTCAATTTCTGAGAGATGATTTACTTGGGGTTGGGGATAAACCTATTATACCTGGTGAGAATCTTAAAGGCCATTACTCCTTGTTTTTCAGAGTCTTGACACTATGGTAGTATGTCGTAAATTGAATGTTTCAGAAGGTAAATTGCCCTAATCGTGGGAGGGGGTTAAGTCTTCCAGGGGTAGGAAACTTAATGAAAATGTGAAATGGTTGATTGAGTTAAAGAGGAATACACCTTCTCCTCTTGATGAAGTGGGGTTGGGGGTGGGGGGTCAAGTCAGGTACTAGACATAAAGGGTTAGTCTTTGATAAAGTTAAGTGAAGAAGGTGAGAGGATGGATCAAAAGGGGACATGTGTTAGAAAGGGAATTAGGAATTGAGGAATTTGACTTCTTGAATTAATATGATGGTCTAGCAAATGAGATCATGGGTAGAAGTGGTTCTAAAATGAAGATTATTAGTTAGAATGTGAGTGGAGAACTATCCAAGAAAAGTAGAAGTGTGGTAAAGGAAGTTTTGATTACGAATAATATAGACATTGTAATTCTTCAAGAAACAGAAATAGAAATATTTGATGGGAAGTTGTTCAAGAGCATTTGGGGGGGTTAGGTATAGGCTATGAAGCACAGACACCTCTCCAAGGGCTGTGTATCAGTGTTGGACACGCGTCGGACATAGACACACGGTGGACACGTGTCCAACAAGCTGAAGAGAGTGTCCCTTTTTTTTTTTTTATAGACAGACACGCAAGGGACACATCTGGACACCTTCGGGACATTGCGGGGTCAGAAATATAATTTCTGAAACTTCAAGTGGGGGTCAATTTGTAAAAAAAACAAAAATTAAAAATCAATTGTTGACCTAGTTTCGAATTGAGAGAAAGGCTCGTCGGTGGTTGGTCATCGGTGGTCTCTGCTTGCTGCTCACTAGTCGTTGCTTTCACTGTTATCAAAGGCATGTTGCTCAATTCTCTTCTTCTTTCGATCTTCTTCTTCTTCATTCAATATTCTTTGATCCTCTTCTTCTTCTTTTTTGATCTTCTTCTTCTTTGCTCTCTCTCTTAGTCACTCTCTCTCTTTCTTCTGTTCTGTCCTGTCCTCTCTGACTTTTCTTTTTTTTTTTCTTTTATGCTGATTCTAACCCCTCTCTTTTATTTTATTTTTTATTTTTCTTCTTCAATTTTTTTTGTGGCTTTTCTCTCAGTCAGTCAGTCGTACTTATATATATATATTGTTGATTAGTTTATAAGAACAAATTTTTTTATTTAATTTTAATGTATGTATTTATTAATTTTTTAATTTTATGACATATAATAAATAAATTTAATTATATATATTAAACGTGTCCCCAACGTGTCGTGTACGTTATTTTTTGAAAATTTGCGTGCCTGTGTGTCTTTGTCATGTCACGTGTCCGTGTCCGTGCTTCATAGGGTATAGGAATTGGGCTTGTGGAAGATCTGCTTTGGGAGAGGACTTGATAATTTAGGATAAGAGAGTGATTAGTGAATATTAAGTAGTTGTTGGGGAGTTTTTAGTGCCTAGTTGGTTTAGGTTGTTGGAAAAAATGGTTTTTTTGTGACTTTAATTAAATATTAAAGTGGGTCCCAACCATATATTGTGTTGGGTCCAAGTGGGTCTAGATACCTTGCATTGAGATCTTTACACCGCAGATAGAGTAGCCAAAAACCATTGAGATTTGAATGAGAAATTGCCTCATGAAGTTAGCTTCATGGAAAAAAGGTAATGAGGTTTGTAACTCCTGCCTTTATTACAGAGTTTAATAGAGCATTAATGGGGTTTGTAACTCCTGCATTAATGGGGTTTGTAACTCCTGCCTTTATTGCAGAGGTTAATGGTGCATTATGACCAGCCATAAAGGGTGGAGGCTCTTCCTCTCTCCCCTATACATGTATAAATTGAGACCTTCCTGTCAAGTCTCCAAACACAGAAATTTTTACTTCCATTTCACAAGTCAGTTTGCCTGAAAGTTCCTACAGTGAGAGAGTGCTGCCACTGTTTTGTTCGCTAAGCTAGACAGAGAGTGCTTCTGCCGTAGCTGGTTTTGACCGTCGTATCCTGGGAGACAGACGCCGGGATTCCTCAAGCACTCGACCCGTGAGGCGGCGAAATCTGTTTTAAGGAAACTGCTTCCGTGCAGGCTTCGGTTTCGTCTCTTTACCCTTTTATTGTTTTGTGTTGAAATTTAGTTGTAATTATCAGCATGTGTTCTTAGTATATATATAATTTGATTTCTTCATAAATTTATTTATTTAATTTCACAATTTGAACAACAAGCTTAAAATAGATTTCTCATATATGGTTTTCCTATGAAATTGATCGAATAGATTTATATAGACATTTGTATAATGTTACTAGGAACTGTTGCGGAATTGCTCCCTATTTCAATGATTGTAAATTATGCAATGTGATTATCTAATTTCTTAGTTTAATTAGAATGCTCTATCATAATTTGTATACTTAATTGTATTACTCTGATCTTATTTTCTGCATATGGTTCATCATTCCCCTTCTATGATTTGCATGAATTTTAAGGTTATAAAATATAATTTATTGATGTTACAATTTTGACATGCTAATTCTATTCTATTCTAGGTTTTAATATGTTACATGCTTATTATTTTCTAGACTAGATTACATGATTTAATCTTTAGAATCTTTGCATGTTAATGGTTGAATGGTTATATACTTGAAGTGCTTGGTTATTAGTTTATTACATATAAACAATTCAAATTATTTACATAAACTGCATGCTACTTATTTGGTTTCATCCTATTTGTCTAATGTTGCATATGTATATTTTGATTTTGCATGCTTCTAGTTTTACTATCTAATTTGCATGTGAAATTGCTTCTAGTTTTCTAGAGTTATACACATAAGTTATTTCCATGAATAGTGTGTGATTTAATTGGATGAATTAAAGTGTGAATTAAATGTAGTTCTTTAGAGTTATAAAATTTGTGTAACTTGTATAGTATCTTAATTCCTTAGTTATTTTGCTATTCTATGATTTGCTAGAAGGTTAAATAATATTTGATTGTATGTACAATTGCTTTATATTATGTTGTCGCTCTCTTTGTAGGCATACCTAAGCATAGAAAGGAATTGTATGGACTACTTATAATCCTCAATTGGATTGGTTATTTTTTCTTTATGTTTGAAGAACTTTTTTGCTTGAGATTTAGTTGGTTTGTTTACCAATTTGTAGTAGCAAGTTTTATTTGCTTATTAGACGCATTTTATATGCATGTATTTGGTTGTAGCAATATTTTAAATTGTTTGCAAGTTTAAATTGCTTGTAAGTTTGGAATTTGGTTTGGTTTTTTGGAATAGAAACCAAAGTGTTTAGCCTTGGCTAAAAAGGAGTTTTTATTTGTTCGAAATGGCAACTATCACTGATGCTACTGCTATTGCTAATGTTGGTGGGGATCTGAACCCCGGGGCAATTGGGTTGCCAACCCCTACTGTTGTGACCTCTGTGGTCAACCATGGCGTTACTCCGGCTGTTCCGGGAGGACCGCTCAATCATCATGAGCTCCCAGAGAAATTTGCTGGGGTGAACTTCAAGAGATGGCAGCAAAAGATGCTGTTCTACTTGACCACGCTAAACCTTGCAAAGGTTCTGAGCGAGGATCCTCCAGCCGTGGCAGAGAATGAGCCTGATAGGCAGAAAGTCATGGCGCTTGACACATGGAAGCAGACAGACTATCTTTGCCGGAACTATGTGTTCAACAGCTTGGCAGACTCACTCTATAGTGTGTTTTGTTCCAAGAGCTCAGCAAAAGAGTTATGGGAATCTCTGGACAAAAAGTATAAGACTGAGGATGCCGGGGCAAAGAAATTTGTGGTTGGCCGGTTCCTTGATTTTAAAATGGTAGATTCTCAAACTGTGATAAGCCAAGTCCAAGAGTTTCAAGTGATCTTGCATGAAATTCATGCTGAAGGAATGCCTTTGAACGAGTCATTCCAAGTTGCTGTGATCATTGAGAAACTTCCCAATGGTTGGAAGGATTTCAAGAACTACTTGAAGCACAAGCGCAAGGAAATGTCAGTTGAAGAGCTGGTTGTCCGACTCCGGATTGAGGAGGATAATAGAAAGAAAGGAGGGAGTACCTCCTCAGTAAAAGCCAATGTCATTGAGCATGGCAAATCTTCTGGAATAAGAAAGAAACCCTCTAAGTTGGGGCCTAGAGGTAGTGTTGCAAAGAAGCCGGCTTACAAGCCACCGGAACCAAGTAATCGGTTCTTTGGGAAGTGCTATAACTGTGGTAGCAATGGGCATCGGGCTAGTGACTGCCACAAGCAGAAGAAGTCATACAAGACTAAACCTCGTGCTCATATGGCAGATTTACAAGAGCACTCCCATGAGGAGGATGATATGCACTTGTCTGCCGTTGTCTCTGAGGTGAATCTGGTAGGTTCAAACCCAAGAGAATGGTGGATTGATACTGGGGCTACACGCCACATCTGCTCCGAGAAAAAGCTATTTACAACTTTCGAACCGATTACAACCGGTGAGAAGTTGTTTATGGGAAACTCTACTACCTCGATTGTTGAAGGGAAAGGAAAGGTAGTCCTGAAGTTGACGTCAGGAAAGGAGCTGACCTTGAACGAAGTCCTGTATGTTCCGGACATTCGTAAGAATCTTGTCTCAGGGTCTCTTCTCAGCAAACATGGTTTTCGCATTGTTTTTGAGTCCGACAAGGTCGTTTTGACCAAGAGCGGAGTGTATGTGGGTAAGGGTTATATGTTGGGGGGTATGTTTAAACTCAATGTAATGACTATTATCCCAAAGATGAATAAAGATGCATCTTCTTCTGTTTACATGCTTGAGTCTTCCAATTTGTGGCATGGTAGACTAGGACATGTGAACTTTGAATCTTTACGTAGATTAATCAAGTTAGATCACATACCATCTTTTAAGATTAATCCAAAACACAAGTGTGAGACTTGTGTTGAAGCGAAGTTGACAAGATCTTCGTTTCATTCTATTGAAAGAAGTTCAGAGCCATTGGACTTAGTGCATAGTGATGTGTGTGACTTAAAGTTTATACAATCACGTGGTGGCAATAAATACTTCATCACTTTGGTTGATGATTGTACTAAGTATTGTTATGTCTATTTGCTCAAAAGCAAAGATGAGGCTATTGACAAGTTTATTCTTTATAAGAATGAAGTTGAGAATCAATTAGGCCGCAAGATTAAGGCTTTAAGAAGTGATCGTGGTGGTGAGTATGAATCACCGTTTATTGAGATTTGTGCTCAATCCGGGATTATCCACCAAACCACGGCGCCTTATTCTCCTCAATCAAATGGGGTTGCTGAGCGGAAGAATAGGACGCTAAAGGAAATGATGAATGCAATGCTGATAAGTTCTGGATTGCCACAGAACATGTGGGGGGAAGCAATTCTCTCTGCAAATTACATTCTGAATAAAGTCCCCCGGAAGAACATGTGGGGGGAAGCAATTCTCTCTTCTCAAGGTGCCTTTGTTGAGTGGTGTTAAATTTTATATGTTATTTTGGTAGCTAATGAGGTGGTTAAGGAGTATAGATTACCTAAGAAGGATGAACATGTACACAAACACGGGACACATGATACGGTGATTTCAGAAAAATGGGGACGCGGACACGAACATGGATACGGTGGGGACACAACAATAAATATTTTTTCATATATATTTTTTTTCTTATGTAGGTTAATATTACATCCATAAACAATCAAAACTAACAAAAACTAAAACTAATTTGATCTTAAAAAAAAAATTAAAAAAAATTCACTTTTATATTAACACTTATTGTTTATATATTTGTTTTATGGATGATTTATTAAGTATTTAAATCTAGGCAACAATGAATAAAAATTCAACATCTAACATCCATTAAATGCACTAAAGAAAGAGGGAAAAAAACTATTTGGCGTGTCCCTTGAAAAGAAATTAATTAGATGGCGTGTCCTTGCCGTGTTGCCATGTCCCCATGTCTGACATGGGTATGGTGCATATTTTGAACTGTTAGTGCTTCATGGCAGATTACTAACAAGGAGAGGGTTATCTTTAAGACAGATTTTGAAAAGTATATGATCATGTGGATTGTTTTTTATTTATTTATTTATTAGTTTCTTTTTGGATTTTGTCACACAAAAGAAATGATTTGGTGAGATATGGAGGAAGTGGATCAAGGGTTGTTTGTCCACTAGTAATTTTGTAGTAATATTAAATAGTAAAGCATGTGATACTTTTTAAGACTACTAGGGGTCTTAAGCATAATTCTTATTTTTCTCTATTTTTATTTACTGTAGAGAGTTGATGTTTTGGGGAGGTTGGTTGATTGGTCTTATGAGGTGGGTTTAATGGAGGGTTTTGTGATAGCTTGGGGTAGGATTTCGGTTTTTCACCTACAGTTTGTAGATGATACTATATTTTTCTCTTTTCAAATTTTCACCTACACTTTGTAGCATTTTTTAATTGTTGGTGGTCATAATATGTTTTTCTATGATTGTGTTATATTTCCAGGTGGTGAACACTCCTATTCACACGATCATGATGTGGACCATGCTCACTCTCATGTTCATTTTGGACATGAGCATTCACATCCTCTTAAACATGCACTTCCTTAAAAGATCTTTCTATTGGTTTGGCCGTTTTGGGTAAGTTGAGAAACATGTAACGTGCATACGTTGTTTGTTAATCTCAGTCACATGCTTTCTTGTTTTACAATATATATGTATGCATTATGCACATGCAACAATTATCTCTGTTTTATATATTCCTCTAATTTTGCCTGTAATAATGTATAGAAAAAAAGTTACTTCTAATAATGTATAGAAAAAAGTTACTTTCTATCTGTCACATTTGAAAATTAATAATTCTGAATAATAAATAATCAAAAATGCTAGAGACCCCAAAAATTCTACCAAAGTTTCTACCAAATGTCTCACATGGGTGTGGGACGTCCCATACCCATGTGAGACATTTGGTAGAAACTTTGGTAGAATTTTTGGGGTCTCTAACATTACTCATAAATAATTATTAATGTGGGTCCCACACCCATGTGAGACATTTGGTAGAAACTTTGGTAGAATTTTTGGGGTCTCTAGCGTTACTCATAAATAATTATTAATGCTTAGCAAAGTAATAAAGAAATTATAAATGCACATTTATTGATAATCCAAATGTGTCACTGGAGTACATTGGACCACATGAATGGTTCAAAAGCCTTGAACACACTGTTGATGGTTAAAAGAGCCCAATTTCATTGATTGAGGTAATGGTAGTCACTCTTTTGGAAGGAATATCACCTTAAGAATATGAAAAGGTTGACAGAGTAAATACACAAAGTGAAATTGAGAAAAAGTGGCCCTAGTTGATATACGGGACTCAAGAACAGTGACATAGTCTGCATTACGGGTAATGCTAGGGGACGAGGAAGACCAAACTAAACATGAGTTAAGATAGTAAGTGTTAAGCATGCATTTGTTTAGCATTAAGGGTAGTTTAGTCATTGTCAACCTCTAGGATCTTACTTAGTTTTCTTATATATATTTCTCTTGTAATCTTTAATTAATTCAATAATACCATGGTTTAGTTTAAACCTAGTTTTCATGGTATCAGAGCCAGGTTATCTTGGGACACAAGTTAATAGCTTGTTGTTCAACTAAAATTATGGATCTTAATCAAATATGCAAACTAGGATTCATCTAGCCAACCCAAGTAGTTGGTGAAGATTTGTGTAGTTGAATTGATTTAATATATTTTTTCAGTTTGTATGTTTCTTTAACCTTAAGGTAGTAATATACTTAGAAAGTGGCTGTGCATAAACCACCACTTGTTGAAGTCGTTGTGCATGAACCACTTGATGTTAAGGTGATTGCTTGTAAGCATTTTCTCAACGACTTGTCACTGAAGTGGCTGTACTTGGCACTTGTTTGTCATTAAATGATTGCATGTAAGGCAGTTGTCACTTGCTTGTTATTGAGAGGCTCTCTGTAGCCACTTTTCACGTACTTGTCATTGAGCTTGTTGGCTTTAAGCCACTTTTAAACTAATTTCCAATCGTAGCCTTCTTCTCTATCATCATCATAAGAACAGTAAAAAGTTGAAGGATGGCAATGACGATGATGGCAAGATTCAGCAGCAGTCTCTCAATGAAAAGAATGAAAGTGTATCAGAAATGTCATCTCAAGGGATGGTTTTAGACAAAGGGTCTAAAAAGAAAAATCAGCCTGAATCTCTTCGGAAAGTAAGATGATTGTGATTTTTCCTGGCAGGTTATGATCAACTTTGAACTAGGTTGGTTTCTGGGTGTTTCTTCATATGTGGACCTAGAATTATAGTCAGGCAGCAGTTGGGCTAGACTAGAATTGTTGTTGTTGTTTTTTTTAAAGAGTTGTCTCTAGCCACAAATGTATACAAACACATGCGACATATATCGATCTCTGATCTGTATCTGTTACATGCAAAAGAGATTGTTTCTTCTTCATTCAGAATAATTTTTCCATAGTTCCTAGTATCCTTGTGATAGAATATTCTAATAGCATGAAATGAAATATGGTTTGTTGCTTTTCTTATTCTTAATTTTAGTTCTCTGTTTGTTCAAGATCAAAAATAATGATTCAGACCTCGATAAATTACAAAGTTTTGTGGCAAAGAAAGTCAAAAACATAACACATTGAGAAACAAATGTATATATCTAGTGGGATTGTTCTACTAGTGCACAACAATTTCATATCAAATATGTTTTGGTGACTGAAATGTTATTACATTTGATGAAGTATCTTATTTCATGGAAACATAATCCATTATCAAATCTTACCTTTTTGGTTTGAGGAACCTGAATGGGAACATGATGTCACATGGTTCTGATGTGTTGGGTAATTCAAATCACGAGCGTGGTTCTCTTTTGATCAGGACATAACAATGTATCGATATTATCAAAATGCGAACATTTTCCATTGGACTTGTGGATTTTTTACCCTTTCAAGTATTCGGGAATGGTTCGGATTCCTTATATTTGAACAAAGCTTTATCATGTAAATTGGCAGGCCTTCAAGATGCCTGATAGCTTACTTGGTAAGAAAAGTGGTAATAATATCAAATGCTTGGATTCAAGGTTCCAATAAAGCTAGGACTGTATTCACGCCCCATTGGTGCATGCCCTCTTTTATTTATTTATTTATTTATTAATGTTAAAATCATTATTGCAACTTGTTTGTTATTGAAACTTATGTTTGATCCTCACTTTTGCAGGAAAAACTGGCAGTGGTGCTGGAAAAGATAATATTTCAGATGCTCCAAACGGCTCCACTCACCATATAAAATCCGTGGTCGAAAAAGAACTTTCTCATTCTCCATCAAATCTTGTGTTTGGTTACCTTAACCTCTTCTCCGATGGTGTAGTATGTTTTTTTAATTTATTTATTTATATTATTATTTTTTAATTTAAATTTCAATGGTAATGTTGTTTCTTTATGATTGGTGTTACTGTCCATGAATATAGATTTAATGGACACACACATGTAAGGGTTTTACAATTCTGTAGGGAAATATTTTTCATTTTTAATTGATGTATGTGACTGAGAACTGAAGCATTTTAATGTGACTTGTAACATTTCAGCACAATTTTACTGATGGGATGCCTTTGGGAAGTGCTTTCCTCCTTTATGGATCAGTTGGTGGGTGGTCAAGAACTCTGTTTCTGCTTGCACATGAGCTTCCTCTCAAGAGGTTCGCTTCCTCAGGAGGTTCGCTTCTTCCTCTTGTTCCTTCATTTTCTATGGAGATTTTAATAAAGAATAATGACTATTTAATTTTATGTCATTATATTGATATCAATTTCGGAAAGGCCTTGAAACAAAAAGAATGGCTTCGTTTAGTAAGGATTAATGAACTGGAGGAGGGTGAAACAGTGAGGTTTTACTACATTCCCGCTCGCAATTCATACTCTGTGGAATTTGAAGGCCCTAACCGCGTCCAGGCTCTGCAGCTCTTTCCTCTTAACTAAGACAAGGACTCAAGGAGGAACCTGCAACAAGAACAACATGTTTTTATATATAATAAGTTTATGTAACATGATGTATGTGTGCTTTTTTCTTCTAAAAAAAAAATCTAAGTGCATGGAAGATTGATGTCAGTTCTTGTTGATGAGTCCAACCAATTACTATATTATCAATCAATGAATCTGCTTATGTATCCTTTCTATTATCATATCCTATAAATCAACGTTGTGCGAATTGGTGTGACTTTTTTTCTTCTGTTTTTTTTTTTTCGAAGTTCTAGGTACATGTTTGCACAAACAATAATTATGAATTAGTGGGGAACGTCACTTGCTTTCATATTTGCACAAAAATAATTCTCAAGATTTTGACAACGACTTTTAAAGCTTCCTAAAAGAAACTTTTAGCTTGGGTTTCTATAGGCTAAGTTTCTTTTAGGAAGCTTTAAAAGTCGTTGTCAAAATCTTGAGAATTATTTTTGTGCAAATATGAAAACAAGTGACGTTCCCCACTAATTCATAATTATTGTTTGTGCAAACATGTACCTAGAACTTCGAAAAAAAAAAACAGAAGAAAAAAAGTCACACCAATTCGCACAACGTTGATTTATAGGATATGATAATAGAAAGGATACATAAGCAGATTCATTGATTGATAATAGAGTAATTGGTTGGACTCATCAACAAGAACTGACATCAATCTTCCATGCGCTTAGATTTTTTTTTTTTTTAGAAGAAAAGAGCACACATACATCATGTTACATAAACTTATTATAAATAAAAACATGTTGTTCTTGTTGCAGGTTCCTCCTTGAGTCCTTGTCTTAGTTAAGAGGAAAGAGCTGCAGAGCCTGGACGCGGTTAGGGCCTTCAAATTCCATAGAGTATGAATTGCGAGCGAGAATGTAGTAAAACCTCAATGTTTCACCCTCCTCCAGTTCATTAATCCTTACTAAACGAAGCCATTCTTTTTGTTTCAAGGCCTTTCTCTCATCTTTCCTTATTGTCAAGATTCGAAATGGATTTTTATATAGTACATCATTGTATTTGCATATTATAAGTGCGTATATATCGGTAATTTTATGTTGTCACTAAATTGTCTTCCCTGCTAAATTTTGTTTCACCCTTGGCCTGGCTTAAGGATGCAAGCATGCAAAGTGTCTTGTTTCCTATAAAAACATGTGAGTTGATGGGTTATTTTACTCCATAACTAACTGCATATATTCTACTAGGCTTGATACTGACTCTTATGTATTGCAGCATCTTCTAAAATTATATACTATGGGTAGAAGTGCAAAATTAATTAGACTTATTAGATGAACGTTGTTACTGGTTCTTTTCTTATGATAAATATGATTGTTTACCCTTCGTCATTTTGGTCTCTGTAATTTCAATTAACTTGATTTTGTCTCTTAATTTTAAATTTTGTGTCAATTAAGTCCAATTGAAAACAATCGTTACAATTTTTTATGGAAATTTTGCATGTGCTGCACACAACCAATTTTTAGGGGCATAATGGTCCATTCAGCTGTCTCTCTCTCTACCCTCCACAATGATTGTTTCTTTCTCCCCAACAACCCAGCACAAACCATCCCCAGCTTCCATCATCAACGCCGGCTATCTACACCATGCACACCACGTTATTCCATCACTGCTGGCAATCACCACCATCTTCCACCCTCCCAAACCACCACTTCTACCACCCAAACCCTCCACTCCCATTGCCACCAACCACCATCAGCTACCATCAACCACTCTGTCAACCATCACCAAAACCCCCTTTTTTCCACCCAAACCTTCTTCCACCAGCTTGAAACCCACCTCATCACTATCATCCAACAATCGCCTAGCAATAATAATAATAATAAAATAATCATTTAACAATCTCAACCCTCTCCACTACCATTTCCATTAGTCACCATCAACAACCATCCCAACCACCAGCAAAGTCCCCCTCTACTACCCCATTACTGTGAAACACCTCATCTGCCAAATCACCCCCTTTCAACCACAGCAAACCCGCCTTTCGGCAAACCACTCCGTTTGTCAAATCAATTTTACCCTCCACCACAAATCAATGAAAAAGAAAAGAGGGAAGATAAAGTGAATGGGTCAGAGGAAGAGGGGGAAAATGAGAGGAAGGAGATCGACTGAGATTGCCTTTGCAATTGTCATTGAAGATCTTTGCCTCTGATGGAAGGATAGATTGCTACTTCTTTGTCGCCATTGTTGCGCTGTGCTCCTCCTTTGTTGCATTCATCCATAACACCCCTTCTCCATTGCCTAAAGCCCCCTTCCCCTTTGCCTTCCCTAACGCCCACCAACTGCCTCCTCTCTCTCTCTTTTTATATATATATAATATTAGTTTTGAGCAAGTTAATTAAGTGTAACAGGTGATTCTAAATGCACCTCATTATACCCCTAAATGAAATTACCAAAAATCCTTAACCATACAACCATCTTCTACCCTGGCTAGCTGGTGCCACTAGCAGCTCCAATTGTCACCTGAGCCCCCTCCCTTTCCAACTCCCCTTCCCACCCTCTCCAACTCCACCCGCCATTCCCCAGTCGCTCCCTACGCTCCCTACGCTCCATGCCCCATCTCCACCCCACTCCGGCGATCACCCCATCCCTTTTTCCTCACCTAGATGTCGTTGCTGCCAGCCACACCCACCCCAGAACTCTCCCATCCTTGATCCCTTCCCCTTCATTTGAAATTGTAGAGCACCGTCACCAAAAAACATGACGGTGGTTCAGACGTATACCACTAAACAAATAGTGGTGGTTAGGACATAGACCACCGAACCAAATTTATGGAGATCGCATCGGGGCGGCGGCGGTCATGACAACTGGTGGGGAAGGAAATTGATAGGGGAGGTGGGATTTAGGGGTATAGTTTGATGGGTAGGGAAGGGAGCTAGCGTCAGGCTGCAGGGATGGAAGGGGAGGCTATTGTGCATTGTGGGGAGGGACAGGGAGATGTTGCCGGAGATGATGGAACGGTGGTGGTGGTGTGGAGGGGTTGGAATGGATGGGGGTAAAGTTGGTGTTAAATAGGGTGCTTAAAGAAAAGAACAAAATTTGAATTCCGGAATTAGGATGCTCAAAGAAATGAAATGTCCAGCCACAAGTTTGAGGTGCATTTAGAGGCACTGAAGCGTTACTCACAAAGTTGGATGGGGTATGGGCGAATGGACTATTTTACCCTTGAAAACATGGCGTGTGTTGTTCATGTGTGAAATTTCAATGAAATTGTAACGGCCATTTTCAATTGGACTTAATTGACAAAAAACTTGAAAGTAAGGTGCAAAATCAAGCAAATTGAAATTACATGACCAAAATGACACAAGGGGTAAAGTATAAGGACTATTGGTGCAATTTTCTGTTATTTTTATGTATACATCAAAAGTGCAGAATGAATTGGACTTGGTACATGTGTGTAGTTCATGATCTTTACCCAGAAGGACATTCATAGTGTGATTAGCATGATATTAGACACTTTATATTATTAGTCCACATCTTAACATAATTTATCTTAAAGGAAATATTTGACCTAAATTTTGTTGACATATTTTTGTTGTGCATTATTAAGGATTTGCCATGTTGGCGTAGTTATGAACGCCACATTAGAATATAATCATACTTTGGGCAACACTAAATCTTGTATTTCATCCTTAAAAACTTCTCATTTTTTAATTATAAATGTAATTAAACTTTCCTTTGGTGCTATATCTTTTGTTAAACCCTCATGTGCAGATAGGTGATTTTGGAATCTTGGTAAGCTATGAAGCACTGACATTGCAAAACAAGTGCCGTATCCGTGTTGGACACACGGACATGTCGGGGTATGGGACACACCACATGGCGTGTCCCCTTATTTAATTAATTTATTTTTGGGAGACACCCCCAAGGACATTTCAGGAACACACTAGGGACATGTCCCATTTTATTTAGTACTTTTGATAAATGTTGAATGTTTATTATTTTTTTCCTTAGATTTAAATGCTTAATAGATCATCTATAAAAAAATATATAAACTGTAAGTATTAATTTAAAAGTGCTTTAAAAAAATGAAATAAAATTAGAATTAGAGTTAGTTTTTGTTAATATTGATTTTTTGTGGATGTAATATCAATCTTGATAGAAAATATATATATATGAAAGTATATTTTGTTGTCGTGTCCCCGCCTTCCGTGTCCTCATTTTTTTGAACTCGCTTTGTGAACTCGCTTTGTGTTATGTACACATTCGTGTCTGTGTCCGCATCCGTATCCATATTTGTGCTTCTTAGTTGGTAAGATCCAGTTTCAATGTCTCGGAAGCTCTCTTTTTCAATTTCCTCTCAGCACTAGTGGCACTAGCAAGAACAACATTGGTTAGTATTGTTTCAGTATGGCAAGTTGAATCCTATTTATTTATTTATTTTTTAATCCCAAAACAATTGAAGAATTAATAATCACGTTTTACTGTTATTGTCGCACAGGCTTTAGTCATGAGCCAATATGAAAGACAATCATCTTTGATTGAGGTAAAAAAATCTTCAAGAAATGATCCAAGCAAGCTCATTTTGACGCTTAGGGTATGATATGCACTAGCATTAGTAATAATCCCAATATGTTTTTGTTGTTTTTATTTTTGTTTTTGTTTCCAGGATTCATGGCTTGCAGGCGGGTTCATGGCTGGCAGGCGGGTTCGTGTACATTGCAGTTGCCAAAGTGTTGGCAAAAATGAACAATGGTAGCAGCTCAGCAATAAAAAGTACTGTACTCCAATTAACCTCATTGATATCTGGAATGGCCGTCACACTTTGTATATCCCTTGTTGAATGAATATAAAACTCCTTCTAATATGTATTTAGTAGTTTTTCATATCAATGTAATCCAAGTTGTATAACATTACACATTTGTAAATCAAGATCACAATGATGAAAATTATGTTTTTAAATCGAGAGACCACAATATGCCACATCACTCTATACAAAAAATTTGTACAATTTTTCTTTCTGTATGTCTCCACCACTCAAAACTATTAATGCATGGTGAATAGGTGATGTATCATGCATGCAACCTATATGAAAAATAAAAGATATATTGTTAACTCAAATGCTCTGTTCCTCCCAGTTGAAGTGGCTGGCCGGCCATACCAAACACCTAAATCTGCTTAAACCAGGTAAATTTAGAGTCACAAACTCTACTCCATTTTTATATTTTGACAGTAAACAAGACAGAATAATACTCCAAAAATTTCCTCACAAACAGTAGTTATATATTTTTTGGGTGAATTCAGTAGTTACATATTACAGACAAGCACTCACAAACAATTATATTACATAACTAGCACACTTACTAGCAATTTCTAGCATAATCAAACCCTCAATCTCTAATTGGTACACTTTCTCATATAGCACCTTTGAAAACACCATTTATGTTTGATTTAGAACTAGGAAGGGAAGCCATAGCAAGACAATCTTCATAGCAAGATAATCTTCATCCTGAAACATGTTATCAAACTGGTTTTACATTTTCAGCCAAAGGAGATACAAGTACTACCAAAAACAATGAAATTCCACTTGAGAAAATAAAAATTCACTGTGAAGTTGCATTCCTCATTAATTTTCCTGTGTGAAATCTTAAAAGAAAAAAAAAAGTTCAGAAAAGTAAAAGAACAAGAACATGACAAAAAATAGAAACATCACAATAGACATAACATTATAAGATGTTTCAATGCAGTAGCTCATAGGTTAGTCCAAAGTTTTCCACTAGTTAGATCAAGATCTTTGGCAAGTTGTTGCCCATGTAGAATCCCTAATCAGGATGAGTGAGACACGAAAATAGAAAGGAACAAAATAGGAATTATAAATTATACATACACACAAGAACACAAGATTGAAAGTGGTTCATCCCAAAATTATGGGTATGTTTGGTTTGAGTTTAGGAGATGAGTTTGGGAGATAAAAAGTACGAAAAGTTGTTTGGTTTGGTTTTTTTGGAAAGATGTTTTGGAAAATTATTTTGAGAGAGAGTTTTGGAAAAAGTGATTGATTTGATGTGTATGAGAGAGAGATTTGTTTGGAAAACTTGTTTGGTTTACAAGTTTTGGGAAATTTTTTTGGAAAAATTTGTTTGGTTTGAGTTTTTCTGAAAACTCATTTGTAGAGAAATTTTCCCAAAAATTTTTGGGAAATTCAAACCAAACGAACCCTATATGTTCACAGTCATTGCGGTTGTGCAATGATTAGAAAAAATACAACCAATATACAGAGAATTATGTATTCATAGTTGGATCTACGATCAAGTGGTAAATATTCAATACTTATCAGATCAACACTTCTCAACAAAGATTGGGTAACAAGCCAAGGATCAACATCCCCTCCCACTCTTTCTCGATTTTTCTCAAGGTTGAGCACTAAAACTCCCATTTGGTAATGCTTATGTTTTAATCTTTTGTTTATGTTTTACAAATATTTTGAAAATGGGAAACAAAAACTTTGTTTGGTGTCATTTTTTTTTTCCAAAAAATGGAAATAATTTTGAAATTTTACTAAATTATACGAAGAAAAAAAAAGGCATTATTTTTAATACAAATAGCCAACACAAAATTGATAAAGGGGTACTACTCATTTTTTTCGAATATTACATTTTAGCAGATGCATTAGAAGAAGAGATTCAGTAAGTTGTTTAAACATCAACTTTGTTTGAGCACAATTATCCCAGCCCTATGCTCACTTGATATACTCAAATCAATATATCCATCATAGGAGAAAAATTACTGATTAGTTCTGAAGATGGTACGTATGACCTGACAATTTGCATTGTGTGTACACTCAGGCAAGGTTGGCTCAACTCATGAAATTGGTGCCCAAGCTCTTCTGTGGCTAAGCTCAATAGGTTTTTTTCTAGTGGGTCACGCCATGCCAGAGCCAAAAAATTTAGGCCCAAGCCCTGAAGAGCTAGTGCAGTGCCTAACCCTAACAATCTTTTTTTTTTTTAAACATTTTTCCTATTTTTTGCTTGTGGGTTGAGCCAATGGGCTGATTGATCACCTCTCAAGGGCTAACTGGTCAGTCTACAACACCTAGACCTAGACCTAGACCTAGTCCCAAGCCAAGCCCTTTTCAGCCTACCCAAGAATATGGACCTGGCAGGGTCACTAGTCAAATGATGACCCTACAGTACATTTCGATAGCATCTTAAGAACACAAACTTCTGTTTTTTCTTATATGTTTTTTAACATATATCAAAACATACTTATTATGAATAAAAGGAATACAGGTAGAACCAAAACAGTGCAATTGCATCTTGGGAAGTAAAGAAACTGTTAGACACAAAGAAGAGGTAGGAGCAACATCTTTGGCTCTAGTTATATCATTGTATAAGAATTAAGAGGCAAAGGAGGAGGTAAAATAGGAATAGTAAGACTGATACCAGGTGGAGAGAAAGAAAAAGGAACAGAGGAAGGAGAGGACATGATCGTTAGCAAGAGGACTAGGATTAGGAGACACAGAAACATGTCTAGGAGAAGAAACAACAACAATATCTACTCCCTCCTTCAAATTCAAACTTAATAATGTGTGGCATGTTCCACAAACTTCATCTATTTTGTTTTATGTTTTTCAACTCACATCAGATAATGCTTGCACCATTACATTTGTTGATAAATCATTTGTTACTTAGGACAAACACAACAACCAAGTTCTATGTAGAGGTCATCATCAGAATGGTCTCTATCAGTTTCCTTCCCTCTCATTTTGATCACTGTTCAAAGGTTTTTTTTCTAGTATTAGTTCTCCAGCTGCCACTTGGCATAAGAGACTAGGGCATCCTTCTTCAGATGTTTTTCATCCTATAGCTAAAACTTGTGGTTTTTCCATTTCTCATAAAGACTGATCTTCTTTTTGCAGTCATTGTTGTGTCTCAAAGAGTCACAAACATCCATTTGTATTGACTAATACTAATTCCAATGTTCCTCTTGCTTTAATTCACTCTGATACCATGAAGAAAATAGAGAGAGAGAGAGAGAGAGAGAGAGAGAGAGAACAAAAAGCTATTTTCTATTATTTCATTATGAACTCAACTACACATAGAAGTCTTTGATCAATGTATAAATGGCAACAAAACAAAGTATCTCTAGATTAGTCATAGATTCTAACTAACTAAGTTTGTTATAGAGGAAAGGATTGTGTACTGCTATCCTACATCCTTATGATAGTTTTATAGGTGTGTTATAGTTGTCATTGCAGCTCTGTCTTCAATAGCCTTAGTTGTGGTTATGGTTCCTGAGGTTATAGTATCTAGGAGCTAGGTGTGGGGACATAATTTTCGACATGTCCATGTGGCATGACCTTGGCCTAAAGTGCTACATGGCGGAATGTGATTGGCTGAGGTATGAAAATGATCCATGTCTAGGCTTAAGTATTTGGTGAAAGACAAAAATCCTAGTGAATGAATGACTCCTAGGTTAGGTGTATTTAGGACTCTTTTGAGAGGTTGACCGTAACCCAACTAGGAGAGATGAATCATCTAGTATTATTTCTAAAAGGAATAAGTGTTTGACTTGATCACTACTTCTAGGAGGAGGACACCTTTATATAGGCACCCCCATCTATGAGAGTTACTGTTAGTTTGTCAAAATATCTTGGGATGTTAATTTACCGACTTTATCATTGGAGTGCCCTCTTGGTTGACAAGCAATTGAATTAGTTATTCTAATTGTGCAAACGTGGGTCTATATAGGTTGTGTGTTCTACAACTATGTTCCCAGAATTCTAGGAGGAAGATCAGATGTTGGTTGTGTGGTAAAATTTTAGCACACACATACTCCATACACTTTATTTTTTGATAATTTTTTGAAATACTTTTCTATACTTATTAGACCACATGAATATTGTTACTCAATACATATGTATCGCATATTCCAAAAAATTTACAAAAATTAAAAACGAAAATGAAATATGAAAAAACATAAAATGCTATATGCTTAGTTAAATTAAAAAATGAAAATGGAGTGAAAGAAACTATATTTTGTTCTGGTTAGGTTAAGAATATGGAAAAAAAAATGAATTAGATAATAGTACAAAAATAACCATTTTTGTTTAATTAATTTAATTTTGTTTCCCCTGTAACCATTATCCAAATGTAGCATAAATATTATTAAAAAATTTAATAGCAATTCTTTTATGCAATTACCTTAAATATATGTAAATAAAATATATAACTTATAAGGATAAATTACAGTCACCTACATTGAGGTTCCTAACAATTACACTGATCTCCCCTTCTTTTTCTAAAATTACACTGACTTTCCCTACTATTAACGGCGTTAATGGGAGGGTTAGTTTAGTAATTTTAAAATTAGACATATTTTTGTTAATAAACATTAAATGTGCGATTATTATTTTGGTTATACCTTATATTGTGTTTGGTTATGAGTCATTATTTTTTTAGTTATGACTGAAAAAAAAAAATTTAGTTATAATATTTGTGGTGTTCAACACCACAAATGTTATAATTTGCATATGGTACATATAAAATGTTATGCATTTTAGAATAACCTATTGTTACGACAAAAGTGATGATGAAACAAATTAAAAAATTAATTATATAATATAAGCGAAGTTATTTGGTAGTTTTTCATCAATACTTGACATCATACAGTTTAGTTGTCTTAAAAAAAAACAAGATAAAATTGATGAGTCTTACTATCTTTCTTCTTCATTTTTTTTTTTTTTGATGACATGAGTTTTACTATCTAAATTAATAAAAATAAAATTGGGACACCACTTGTATTTATTTGAATAGTATTAAATAATATTTTTAAATACTCACATGGTTGAACTATATATATAATTTATTGCATTACATACATACAAGTTCTTGTATTTTTCATTTGGCTTCAATAATTCATATTAATTTGTGTGCCTCAAAAATAATTAATTGATTTATTTTATTTTAAATTTACAGATAATCACTTCAAATGTTATACAAAATCAAACTAAAACCCCCCTATGTGATAATCTAACAACTAATCACTGACTTTCACACAAAAAAAAAAGGAAAAAAAAAAAAGAAGAAGCAATTAGTCAAACTAACAATCAACTAATGGAAAGGGAAATTTGCAAATCAAAAATAAACCTCAAGGGAGGTTAGTGTAATTTCTGGAAAAAATAGGAGAGGCCAATGTAATTGTCAGAAACCTCAAGAGAGGTCAATGTAATTTCTGGAAAAAATAGGAGAGGCCAATGTAATTGTCAGAAACCTCAAGAGAGGTGAGTGTAATTTACCCAGCTTATAATAGTTATTGTTTTCACTTATTTTTCAAATAAAATTTTTATTTATGAACAATTAATTGAAAATACAAAATTCATAAATTTTTAAGTAGATTACAAAATTACCATTTAGGTAAATTCTAAATACACGTAATTTTCTAATACTATGTTGAATGGCTCAACAACTCTAAGACCAGTCTAAGCGGTTCAATTCAAAGATATTAAGGTCAAATTAGAATTTTTATCTATTTTTATCCATGATACAAACATTGGCTAACAAAATGATTTATATCAACAACAAAAAAAATCTCTATACGTTTAGACAATATTTATAGATTTATATTTTTAATTATATACAGATTGATTTCTCTTATGTATATAATTAATTATAGCTAGAATATTTAAATTAATTAATTTTCAAACAAAAAAGTAAAAAATGTTGGTTTGTAGTGCTGGATAGGACAAAGAAAAGGTATTAAATGGAATTGGGTTAAGATAAGTTGGTACAAATGTTGTAATATTCAGTTTGTGAATAACTAAACTTGCATCCAACCTTAGGTTTATATTTTAAGAGAATTGCGTATCAGTGAGGCAAATTAAAAAAATTTGCACTATATATTTGTATCGTTTGGATGAAAGTCTGACACATAAAAGACTTGCATCAAACACAAGAAATAACTTGCACCAAGCATAAGACATATTTTACCCCAATGAAATTGACATTATTTTTTAGCCATTTTCTAATTGATTTGATATTTTTCCTCATATTTTTAATAGTTGACCTAATTTTAACCTTGCACCACATGTCTAACCATTCCATGTTTTTATAATCACATGAAATATAATCCATTCGATGAGATTATTTACAAGGGGTTAGTTTAGTTAATGAGGATAAAGATCATAGAATATGATCGGTATAGATTCTAACAAAGTTCACATAGAGGTTGATTGTAGGATTGAAAATTGTAAGGGTAATTGGGGGAAGAGGAATAGAAAAGTGTGTCTAGGAAGGAAACTAAAAACATGAGTTGAAAGTGGTTAACAAGAGGAGTGAAATGATTTAGAGGTGGAGTTTGATGCATGTTAGAGATGGCTTCATTTTGGATGGCTTGGGAAAAGGGGTTAATGCTTACTCTTTCTATAAAATAATAATAATAATTATTATTATTATTATTATTTCAGTCTCCAATTTATTTTCGATTTTAACAAATTTTAAATGAATTTTATTATGTAATTGTAAATTAAAAATTTTAGATGTTATGTCATTTGAGAAAATCTAATATAAAAGTATATATTATTTATCTTGTATGCTAAATGTAATTTTTATAATTCATTCAATGTTTTTACTTTAAAATGTTACTAATCCACGTAATGATATATATATATTAGTTAATACTTAAAATAAAATATTAATAACACCACAATTAAAACACGACTTTAGTGCAATTTAAATAAAAACAACTCATTCACATAATTTTTACTATTTTTTTCCTTTTAAATTTTAAAATTATTACTTTAATTTTTTAGATAAAATTTTAATTATTTGTTTAAGACCGTGCATAGAGTTTTAGGTTAGTTTATATTTACAAAAGCTAGATTACTTTTATTTTATGTAGGGTCGAATCCAAAATGAGAAAAGAAAAAATTAAACATAAATATAAAAAAGAACATACCTGTAGAAGTTGTATCATTACACTACTCAGGTCCACTGTTGTTCCCTAATCAGCACTTTCAACCAATTATTTCTAATGCTCTCTTGCTCTTCCTTAATTTTCCTGACAGATTCCTCAATAGAGAAATGACAACAGTTTACCTCAATCAACTGCAGAGTGAGTATATCCCCCAAACTAGATGGTATTTCCTTGAGATGTTGACACCATTCCAACGATAAGTGTTAAAGGCTTGGAAAGTGACCAGAGCAGGTGATCCATCGCTCAACATGGAGTTCCTTCAGTTTCAAGAATTTGAGTCAAGGAAACCCACCATCAGTTGTTGCCCATTGCTGTCCCCAGGCAGCATCATTTTCTAATTTGAGAAGCTCAAGGTTGGGTAACATCATCCCAAGGATTGATATCTCCTCCCACTCTGTCCCTGTATATTTCAAGGTTAGCCTTTTAATATTTGCAGGAAACATGACCTCTCTAAGAGTTGTTCGGTATCCCTGGAAAAAATTGCTGCATAGCTTCAAAGTCTCAAGGTGTCTTAAAAATTCTAGGCTAAGAAACATCCAATTCCCCGAATATGAAAACAGTCGTCCACAAATTCCCAGCTTTGTAAGAAAAGGAGTTCTTGCCAATAAATCCTGAATACATCCATAACAGTTTAAGTTAGCAATGGTTCGTAGGTTTTCTAATATAGAGGGATGGTAGTGATCTGTTACTGCTTCTTCAGAACATAAAGACGCATCATATTTTGTTCCTCCTTTAACATAAAGATGCCTCAATTTTGTAATATTCCAAACATTACATGGCAGAATAACCTCACTCCATTGTGTAGAAATAATAATAAGTGTTTCTAGGTTTGAGAGATTGGATATTGATGGCGGTAATTCACAGAAACCTTTCAAATTAATTGCCAAATACCTCAAATTAACAAGTTGTGTTAATTCTCCTGGAAAGAAGGCATTGTCACAGCATAGTTCAAACACTCTAAGAAATTTGAAGGTCCAACAAATAAACGAGCACATATCACCAAACGAGCACATATCACCAAACAGATTGACGTCGTAACTAATTTTTTCCTCAAACTCATTTCTGAAGCACAATAAGGATTGAACAACAGTTGGGGAGTAAGACTGTGAGGGAATATAATCAAATCTTGGTGCGAAGAAAGAAAGGATGCTGAGGCGGCGTGGGTTATGTGTTTCGTAATTACTTGAAGAAGAAGGAGAGGCCTCTTTATAATTGTGAATCCACTGTAGGAAATTAATTTCGCTGGCTTGCTTCAAGCATAAATCACGCAACAAATCATGCATACGACATGCTTTAATTCGACCATCAAACCTTTTTTGAGCAACAATTACCAAACTTCTCTGAATTAGATCCATTAAGTAATCCTCTGCTACTTCCTCCAAGCTTCTCTGCCCAATCTTTTGTATAAACCCCTCAGCCACCCACAAACAAATTAACTTCTGCACCGGGATTTCTTGGTCTTCTGGAAATGCTCCTAAATAGAGAAAGCATGGTTTCAAGTGGCGAGGCAAGTGATTGTAACTCAGTGCTAGTGTGTCCAAGTACTGGTTTGGATCACTAACAATGTATGAGCTTACACTTTGGGCAACTTGTATCCACGACTCTTGTGTCTTGATGTTCTTTGCAAGAAGTCCTGCTATTATAACAATTGCAAGTGGAAGCCCTTCACATTTTTTCATTATTTGCTTCCCAATTTTAATCAGTTCTGGAGGGCAACTTTCATTTTGAAATACCTTCTGTTGTAATAACTCCCAACTCTCTTCTTCAGTGAGAAAACGTAGACAATGAGGATGGCAATCAGGTGAGGCATGCATAGACAACTCTTTGAGCGGACTAGTGAACATAACTCTACTTCCGTTGTTGTCATTGGGGAAATACGTTTTAAGATCGACCCAGGCACCAATATCCCATAAATCATCAATGACAATGAGATATCTCTTGCCTTTTAATTGCTTGTACAACTTTTCACCTAGCTTCGCATTGGTCATGTTTTTAATTTCATCGGTAAAGACAACATTAACAGAACGTAAAATGTCCAACAACATATCTGTTTTTCTGGGTGATTGAGAAGCATAGGTCCATGCACGAATATGAAAGTAGTGTGTGATGTAAGGATCATTGTATAGTTTTCTGGCTAAAGTTGTCTTACCAAGTCCAGGCATCCCAACAATTGATATCATTTGTAGCTGCTTCTTCCTTCCACCAAGTAGCTCTTTTATAGTCAACGCCTCATCATCAAAGCCCACTGTAATTTCTTCATCTACCATGGTTCTGTTCTCCATTGACATTGACATTGACGAATGGACTCCATCATTGAAAGACTTATCATCTTGTAGGAGTTGGATCTGATTCATCTATTCATAAAACTGCAGCACTTTTGCCTCGATCGTCTTAATCTCTTCCATTATATTTGTGCCAATTAAAATATCAAAAAAACTGTCACCGTTGTTGTTGCTGTCCCTCTGCCCTGGAACATGAACATCAAAAAAATGGATGAGTTGTCTTGTCTTGCAGATCACATAATAAATTTGCATCGGCAGGTTTTTAGCTTCATGGTTCAGCTCATGCTGCTGCTGCTTCTCGTCATATCCTTGAGAATGAATGCTAGGAATCTTAGCCGATGGTAAAAAGAGTCGAGATGATCAATCTGATCTGCGGTCAAATTGCACGCCTTACTGATCATTAGATGATTCAGTTTCTCCAAGACACATTTTCACCCATCTCCCTCTCGAATCTCTTTCTCTGTTTCTCCTAGACAGAATAAATTTCAACCATCTCCCTCTCGAATCTCTCTTCCTGTTTCTCCAAGACAGAATAATTTTCACCCATCTCCCACTCGAATCTCTCTCTCCGTTTCTCCAAGACAAAATAACCCATCTCCCTCCTGTATCTCATTCTCAGTTTCAACATGACAGAACAATATTGGTACTTTGCTATCTCTCTCTCTGTCCATATCTCTATCTTTCTTTTTTCCTCTCTATTTTCTCCTTTTCTTTTTCTTTCTCTTTCCATCTCTCTCAAGTTTTGTGTTCTGAAGATGGAGTTCAATCAGGAATGACCTTGTGGGTGTTTTGCAGGAAAAAACTGGTGATTGAGCAGAGAGTCTTGAAATGGGTTGGTGGTGGTGTCGATCCAAAAAAAAAAAAAAAACAGGAGTGTAAAGAAAGATCTCTTCAGAGTGAAGAAGCAGAAGGAGCAAGTTGTTGGAATATATCTCCAATAAGTGTGGGACTTAATTAATTTATTAAAAAAAATTTAATTTAATTTGATTTAGATATAATATATTTTAATATATTATAATTAATTTGTGGAGATCTAATTTAATTTGATAACAACTAGATTTTTTTGTTACAAAGCCTAAGATTTAATATATATGGTTTTGTTGTTTTTCCCGAGGTAATTTGGCTACTATAAAATTGATCCTTTTTTTTCGGTGACCTTTGTTCTTAGGATAGAAGCTTGCTGTGTGATTGGTTTTCTTGGGTGCCTACTCAAGGTGTGGCAGTGTAT
Source organism: Camellia granthamiana (assembly GCA_036172215.1). NCBI lineage: Eukaryota > Viridiplantae > Streptophyta > Magnoliopsida > Ericales > Theaceae > Camellia > Camellia granthamiana. The sequence continues at coordinate 106,838,882 of CM069913.1, forward strand.
TTCTTGAGAAAACAAGCAAAGTATTCTCCGCTTCATTTAGGTTCAGCCTTCGGTTCTATTTTGGATGCATTATTTTGGGTCTTTTATAATTCTGTTTCGGAAGATTTTTGTTCATTTATTTGGTGAGGTCTTTCCTTTTGTTTATTTGTAATTATTTGGAATTCACCTAAGGATGGTTTTGTGACACCATTCGTGTCTCGTTTGTAATCGTTTGGAAACTTATTTGGTTGATAGTGGAATCGGATTTCGATCCCGTGGACGTACCTTACATTGATGGAACCACGTAAAATTCTTGTGTTGCTTTTGATTTAATTTTTCCGCATTAGTTTTTATTCCTATTGATTGATTTACTTGTGAGAAATCATATATTTTCCCTAACAACTGGTATCAGAGCTTACGATTTATTTGGATTTTTTATTTGTGTAAATCAATGGAGGAGAATGTGGGTCGTATGTCTAGCTTCAATGGAAGCAATTGGGTAATGTGGAAAACTAAAATGAAGGACCTATTATTTTGTAAAGATTTGTATGGGCCTATTGAGGGTAATAGTGGCAAACCCGAAGGTATAAAAGATGATGAATGGAAGAGGCTTAACCGAAAAGTCGTTGGTGTTATCCGTTAATGGATTGATGACAGTGTGTTTCATCATGTTGCTACTGAAATTTCAGCACATGATTTATGGAAAAAATTAGAAGGCCTTTATGATAGGAAATCAGCCACAAATAAAGCTTTTCTGTTTTGTAAGTTGGTTAATTTAAAATATAAAGAGGGTAGCCCTATTCCGGAACATCTGAATGAAATAAAGAGTATTGTTAACTAACTTGCTTCTATGAAAATTATTTTTGATGATGAGTTGCAGGCTTTGATGTTACTTAGTTCTTTGCCCGAAAGTTGGGAGACTTTGGTTGTGACAGTTAGTAATTCGGCACCCGATGGAGTTGTCACAATGGGCCAAGTCACTAGTAGCTTGTTGAATGAAGAAACTAGAAGAAAATCAGCCGGTTCCTCTCATTCGGAAGCATTTGTTGTGAGAGGTCGAAACAAAACAAGGGGGAGGAGTAAGACTCCTCATGGTCGTGATCAAAGCCATGACAAATCAAAAGATGGTTCTTTTTCAAAGAAAGACATTGAGTGCTATTATTGCCATGAGAAAGGGCACATGAAGCGGGAATATCGAAAGCTCAAGAATTAGGAGAAAAGGCGTGACAAAAGTGTGGATAAGAAGCAAGAAGACACAATGATAGTTACTACCGATGATCTCATGGTCATTTGTGAAGATGATTGTATCAATTTTGTGAGCCAAGAGAGCAATTGGGTGATTGATTCTGGTGCTTCTTTTCATGTGACTTCTTGAGTCGATTTCTTCACTACCTACACCAAAGGAGATTATGGTTCTGTTCGAATGGGTAATAAAGGTTTGTCCAAGATTATTGGCATGGGTGATGTTTGCTTGGAAACAAATTTGGGTTGCAAATTGTTGCTTAAAGATGTGAGGCATGTTCCCGACATTCGCCTCAATTTGATCTCTACTGGGAAGCTAGATGATGAAGGCTTCAACAACAAATTTGGTGATGGAATATGGAAGCTCACAAAGGGTTCTTTAGTGGTGGCTAAGTGCAAGAAGACTCATACACTTTATTCGATGCAAGGAAAAATTTGTAAAGGTGTTGTCAATGCACTTGAAAATGATACTTCTACCGAATTGTGGCACAAGCGGCTTGGCCATATGAGTGAAAAGGGGCTACAAGTTTTGTTCAAGAAAGAACTTCTACCCGGTTTGAAAGGTACACACCTCAAAACTTGTGTTCATTGTTTAGCGGGTAAACAACATAAAGTTTCTTTTCATAAAAATTTTGCTTCTAGAAAAGAAAATGTTTTGGAGTTGATTCATTCGGATGTTTGTGGTCCTTTAAAAGTTAGAACACATGGTGGTGCACTTTATTTTGTTACTTTCATTGATGATTATTCAAGGAAAGTTTGGGCTTTTCTAGTAAAAACTAAAGATCAAGTTCTAGAAGTATTTAAGCATTTTCAGGCCATGGTTGAAAGAGAAACAGGGCAGAAATTGAAGTGCATCCGATCAGACAACGGTGGTGAATACACTGGGCCATTTGATGAGTATTGTTGCAGCCAAGGTATTCGGCATCAAAAGACAGTTAAGAAGACTCCTCAACAAAATGGAGTTGCCGAGAGGATGAACTGCACCATTGTGGAAAGAACAAGGTGTTTGCTTTCACAAGCTAAATTGCCAAGATCCTTTTGGGATGAGGCAATAAAGACAGCGGTTGACGTAATCAATTCGTCTCCTTCCTATCCTTTGAATGGTGATATTCTAGAAAGAGTTTGGACCGGTAAAGATGTATCTTATGAGCACTTGAGAGTGTTTGGTTGTTGAGCTTTTGTTCACATTCCAAAAGATGAGAGGTCCAAGCTTGATAGCAAGTCAAGACAATGTATTTTTCTTGGCTATGGGCATAATGAATTCGGGTATAGATTGTGGGATCCGGTCGACAAGAAAATCATTCGAAGCCGTGATGTTGTGTTTCTTGAAGACCAAACAATTGAAGACTTTGGCAAAGGTGATCAACCGGAGCCAAAATCTAGTGATCTCATTGGCATGGATCCATCTCCTTCATCTTCAGTTGATGATGAAAATGAGGGAGATGTGCAGCCACCCATTGAAAATGTAGAAGATGATGCTAATCCTAATAAAATTGAGCTAGAAATTGAGGAAGAGCATCCAACTCAAGAACCGCCACCACAACTTGAGTTGAGGAAATCTACAAGGGACCGGCAACCTTCAAGAAAGTATCCTCCCAATGAATTTGTATTGATATCCGATCAAGGGGAGCCCGAGAGCTACCAAGAAGCAATTGAGCATGCAAAGAAAGGTGATTGGAAAAAGGCCATGGACGAAGAGATGAATTTTTTACTTGAAAATCACACCTATGATTTAGTGAAGTTGCCTAAGGGGAGGAAAATTTTGAAAAATAAGTGGATCTTCAAATTGAAGAATGATAGCAAGAATCTGAGATACAAAGCACGTCTTGTTGTGAAAGGCTTTGGGCAAAAGAAAGGCATTGACTTTGATGAGATTTTTTCGCCGGTTGTGAAGATGTCTTCTATTCGGGTTATACTTGGCATGGCTACAAGTATAACCCTTGAAGTTGAACAACTTGATGTGAACACCGCTTTTCTTCACAGTGATCTTGAAGAAGAAATTTACATGGAGCAACCAAAAGGTTTTGTGGAGAAAGGGAAAGAGAAATTTGTTTGCAAATTGAAGAAAAGTTTGTATGGCCTCAAGCAAGCCCCGCGGCAATGGTACAAAAAATTTGACTCTTTCATGATAAATAATGATTTTTCTAAAACCACTTCGGACCATTGTGTGTTTGTGAAAAATTTCCCAGATGGTAAATTTATTATTCTTTTGCTTTATGTTGATGACATATTAATTGTGGGTCAAGATTCTACCATGATTAACAAGTTGAAGTTAGAGTTGAGTAAATCTTTTGCTATGAAATATTTGGGACCAGCAAAGCAAATACTTGGTATGAAAATTGTTCGTGATCGCAAAGAGGGGCTGATTTGGTTGTCTCAAGAAAGCTACATTGAGAAAGTTCTTGAGAGGTTCAACATGGATAAAGCAAAGCCGATTGGTTGTCCACTTGCGGGTCACTTCAGGCTTAGTTCAAATCAATATCCTACAAGTGACAAAGACAAAGAAGAGATGCTGAAAGTTTCTTATGCTTTAGCAGTTGGTTCTTTAATGTATACCATGGTTTGTACAAGGCCGGATATTGCTCACGCCGTTGGTGTGGTGAGTCGTTTTCTCTCTAATCCGGGTAAAGAACATTGGGCAGTAGTAAAATGGATTCTAAGATATCTTCGAGAGACTTCGAAGGTGTGTTTGTGTTTTGGGGATGGTAAGCCGATGCTTGATGGGTTCACGGATTCTGGCATGGTCGGTGATGTTGATTCTAGAAAATCTACTTCGGGGTATTTGATGACTTTTGCAGGGGGAGCTGTGGCATGGCAATCTAAATTACAAAAATGTGTTGCTCTCTCAACTACCGAAGCTGAATTTATTGCCATTACAGAAGCGTGCAAAGAAGAGTTATGGTTGAAGAAATTTTTGCAAGAGTTGGGTTTAAAGCAAGAAAAGTATGTGCTTTATTGTGATAGACAAAGTGCTATTCACTTGAGCAAAAATTCTACTTTTCATTCGAGATCGAAACACATTGATGTGAGATACCATTGGATTCGTTATGTGTTAGATTCGAAATTGTTACAACTCGAAAAGGTTCACACAGATGATAATATTTCGGATATGTTGACTAAGACTTTGTCGAGGGACAAACATTTAAAGTGTCGAACTTTGGCGAGTATGGTTGATGTCTCCACCTAAGTCGATAGGGGGAGAATTGTTGGGATATCTCCTTATTGGAGTGTGGGACCCAATTGATTTATTAAAAGAATTCTAATTTGATTTGATTTAGGTATAATATATTTTAATATATTATATCTAATTTGTGGAGACCTAATTTAGTTTGGTAACAACTAGGGTTTTTTGTTACAAAGCCTAAGATTTAATATATATGGTTTTGATGTTTTTCCCGAGGTAATTTGGCTGCTACAAAATTGATCCTTTTTTTTCGGTGACCTTTGTTCTTGGGATAGAAGCTTGCTGTGTGATTGGTTTTCTTGGGTGCCTACTCAAGGTGTGGCAGTGTATTGCTTGAGAAAACAAGCAAAGTGTTCTCTGCTTCGTTTAGGTTCAGCCTTCGGTTCTGTTTTGGGTGTATTATTTTGGGTCTTCTACAATTCTGTTTCGGAAGATTTTTCTTCATCTATTTGGTGAGGTCTTTTCTCTTATTTATTTGTAATTATTTGGAATTCACCTAAGGGTGGTTTTGTGAGACCATTCGTGTCTCGTTTGTAATCGTTTGGAAACTTATTTGGTTGATAGTGGAATCGAATTTCGATCCCGTGGACGTACCTTATATTGAGGGAACCACGTAAAATTCTTGTGTTGCTTTTGATTTAATTTTCCGCATTAGTTTTTATTCCCATTGATTGATTTGCTTGTGGGAAATCATATATTTTCCCTAACACAAGTGGCTTCTTGAGTTTGGATCCAAAAGGAAACATTGAAAGCAGAATTGCAATGTCAAAAGTAAAGGCAAAGGCTGAAAGTAAAGGTAAAGATGAAACAAAGAGAAAATTCGGCTCTGTCTGGTAGTGCTTTTGAAATTTAATTCTACTCCTTAATTTGAATGTGTTGTTTAGTTATAATTTTAGAAAATTAATTCTACACTCACTTTTTAAAATACTTACTTTTCAATATAATATGTTATATCACTCAATTTCAAAATTTATAATTTCAAAACTCACAAACTCAAAATACAACTCTATACTCAAATTATAATTCTAAAATTCTACCAAACGCAACCTTCATTTTCCCTCTTAAATTTTTACGAATTTTTTTAATTTGACTCATTTCCATTAATATTAATTTTATATTTAATTTTTTAAAATTTTAGTCAATTTAACTTTTGCCATCGATGGAATATACTGACATGATACTAAAATTTATTTAGAATTTCATTTTATTCTTAAAATTATAACTTAAAAATCAATTTACCCCCCAAATATAAAAATAAATAAATTTAAATGTTTAATACATATTTTTTTTTATCTCAATGATGAAAAAATTAAATTTTAAATAATATATACTTTGTAAAAAAATAATAAAAAAATATAAAAATCCTCATTTAGAATTATCTTAAGATTATGAAGTACGGATAATTCGACAAACATGTCGTGCCCATACCGGATACTTACCAATTTATGGTATTTCTGCATATGTAATGGGTACACAAAACACATACTCAATTTTTTTTCTTCTTATTTTTGGGTATCCAGACATATTTAGTATATATCCAATTCGTGTCGTACCTCAATAAAAACGATATTTTCTTCTACTACAAAGATAAAATTCCTTTTGCTAGATTTCTTTTTCATTTTTAGTTTTGTGTTTATGGTTTGTAAATATGATGAAATTTTGGTTTATTTTATACCTATACTTTTGGCAATAAATGTCAATGGTATGTTGGATTTAGCAAATTAAATCATTTAATTAATTTTTGTGTTATTCCAGATTAAAAACAAATATATTTTTTTTACAAACGTATTAAATCGTACCGTACCCTACTTTTTTTTTGGATTTTACTTTGTCGACATACCCGTATCGTAATAATACCAATACTCATACCCATACCTGCACTTCATAGGTCTCAAATTATCTCGAGTCGATCCTGGAGAAACTTATTGAGCCAAAAATTTCTCAGCTACTCTATGTATGTGTGTGAACGCAATTGTAACTAGTTTATTACCCAAATTAATTTTAATAGAATTGATTGACTAATAGTAATTTCAAAATTGAGTGAGAAAAAAATTTCAAAATTCGGTCAGTACTCAGTACGGGTACGATATGTTTGTCGAACTACCTATGCTTCGTAGTCTCAAGATAATTCTAAATAAGAATTTTTATTATTTTTTATTTTTTTACTTTTTGCAAAGTATATATTTAAAATTTAATTTTTTTCATTATTGAGATAAAAAAATTATTTATTAAATATTTAAATTTAATATATTTATATTTGGGGGACAAATTGATTCTTAAGGTATAATTTAGGGGGTAAAATAAAATTTCAAATGAATTTTGATACCACGTTAGCACATTTTATCTGTGACACCCTAAATATTTAATTAATATCGCTTTCAATCACGATAATAATAATAAAAATAATAATAATAATAGTGGTGGTAGTAAAATAAAATAATTAATATTATGGCTATATGTGATAAAATGTAATTTAATTGGATTATTAAAATTTGGGACCAAATTAATACAATTATGGAACAATACTATTAGTTGGGCCAAATTAGAATTAACGGTTATATAAATGAATAAAAACAAATTTGATGTATAGATTCACTGAGGGCCAAGTTAAGCAAAATAAGTAACAATTAATTGGAAAATTTTCAAATTACCTGGCCTTGCCGTCTAGCTGGTAGGTGTAACGCCCTCAAAATAAACCCACAATCAAACATTCAAGACATGCTTAGACATAAGAGAAGTAAGCATAATTACATTTCATCAGAGTATTCATCACAAAATGTATTACATGTTGACAACAAAAGTAAATGCCCTACAGGCTTACAACTTTCCAAGTCAACACTTGGTTACAAAGAGAGAGTACTAACTCTACACAAAATGAGCCATTGGCTTGATATACATGTAATACAAAAAGGAAATCACAAAAAGGATGCCCCAGCCACTAAGCCTCTCAAGCTACGTCCTTGGAGGTGGCATGCTACCTGTACCTGAAAATGATATCCCATATAGGGTGAGCCAATGCCCAGTAGAGATATGCTAAACATAACATGAGCAATAACTAAAACATTAGCATTTGATAAATGTTTAACTCACATAAATCAATTCATAACTCATTTTAATTACATGACACATCTGTCCATGTTTCCTTCCATTTTCCATTACTTATCAGTTCTCAATTTATGAATAAGGCTCAGAACCTGGCCAATAATTTAATGAGACTATAACTCATATCAACAATACTTCCATACTCACAACAGATATACATGTTTGCTATATCAATAACACGTAAGAACACTTCCATACTTCACAACAGATACACATATTTGCTGTATCAGTAATTCAATAGATACACATTTTGGTACTGTATCAATGGAGTTCATCCCCTATCTCCTCTCAAACAATATCCGGTTTAGAGGTCCATCCCTCATCTTCTCCTAAACCGTGGAGTACATCCCATATCTCCTCCCACACAACACAATGTATATAAACACATATCATATACATAATCAAATCAATACATAAAATTCATGTATTATATCAACCGCCATATTCGATGGCATACTCAATTGATTAGTTTTAGTTTGCCTAATCATCATGCATTGTCTACAACAATCAAGACTATCCTCCACCGATAGCCCAAAGCAGTTATTTCTAAATAGATAATAAATGTCTCAACATATATATATAATCTCAACATTTTCAAAGGGAGCGATTAATAAATCCAACTCCACCATTTTGTCTCATAATGAGCCAATTTCATTATTTCCAACTCAATTCCACATTCCCATAACAATTGTCATTAATTACACTAAGGACCCATATATACCCAAACATGGCATTTTCCCCACTTTCTCAATATCGACCCAAAGGTCCCAAATATTATCAACAACATCAACAACCCTCTTTTTAGACTCAAAACACAAATGTTTGTATCAAAAGAATAAAACCCCTCTTTCCAAAATAACACATCTCAAACCCTAACTTCCCAAATTAAACCATTTCTACAAAAAGCTCAACATTTAGGTTAAAGCTCACAAAGATGAGTAGGAATCCCTACCTCAATAGATGAGACTCAATGGAGGTGATGAAGAAATCGAAAATGCTCCAAATCCCAAGATTTTCTGACCAAAATGTAGCCCTCAATGATCCCCACACTTTTTACAAAGGCCCAAGGGTAGAAAATCACTCATACTAGATCAATCCTAAGAGAGAAGGGAGAAAGTAGTGAGAGAAGCTCTCAAAAATGGCTTTTCGGAAAAGTAAGAGAGAGAGTGGAAGTTGAAAAGTGGTTTAAAATCACACAGCTGATATCTGATATACGTATGACCCGCTCGAGCGGAGAATAGGACGCTCGAGTGTCAAGCACAAAAACTGGACCCACTCGAGCGCAAGGATACCCGCTTGAGCGCCAAGACACAACTGCAAAACACACCCGCTCGAGCACAAAGAAAAAGCCGCTCGAGCGTAGATTTCCCCCCTCCAGTACTTTTACAGACAATGAACTACCCGCTCGAGCGCCAAGATACCCGCTAGAGTGTGACCCGCTCGAGCGTAAGAAGATCCGCTCGAGCGTGAAAAACACACCTGCAGAAGTTTTGCAGATGCACGAAATGCTGAGAGTGCGTAAACCCCGCTCGAGCGCAAGAAGACCCGCTCGAGTGGACAACCAAAAATATCAAACTCCGCTCGAGCGCAAATGGACCTGCTCGAGCGTACCACCAAACATCTGGGCAACAAAGAATGGGACTAAAGCTCAACCAACCTGTTTGAAACACGCCCAATACATCCTAAAACTCAAACATATGGAATTAAAGGATAACAACAAGATATACAACCGCCAACTCCACGGAACCTAAGTCCGGAATACAACAATCACAGGAAGAGAAACCAGGATCGCTATAGTAGGGGTGAGTCATCAAGTAGGATTCATCATGACAAGGTGAGTCATCGCTAAGGGCTTGTGTATATATAAGGGAGGAGGGTAGTGAGCATATGTAAGGAAATGAAGGAACAGAAAAAAGGGAGAAAAAGAGAGAGGACTAAGAGAACAGTCTTGAGAAGTTGGCAAAAAATAGGAAAAAATAATAATGATTAATATTAAAGTGAGTTATATTATATCTTGAGTCACCATAATATATTTTACGTATATTTTGAGTTACCATAATTTATTTTACGTAACTTGTGTTTTATAAGTTATATTAATATTTACGTTAATTATTTTCTGAACTCTATTTATTTAAAATGAAACCTATAGATATGTTTGTTTATATTTTAGAAAATATTTGATGGTGATTTTATAAACAATTATGTTTTATAAATACCACCACGGGAGTCCCATGCCTTGGGGGACTTAAATAACCATTGGTCTCTGTTTGGTCACTTTGTGGCCCTCTGTTTGTCATGGATCCATTGACTACTATTCTGACTATCACTCATGTAACCTTTATTCTGTTCTGTACCATGGTTATGGTTATTTATTTGCATTTTGTATTTCAGTTCCTGTCACTTAAATAATTTGTTTGTTCAAATTAAGTTATGTAAATGTTTTAACTTAACTTAACTAACTATCTATGGTTATTTTGTGTCCCCTATACTTTTGGCGTAATATTTCTCACTCTGCTGTATGCTTATAGCTGTTACCCTTTCAGGTGATAAAATGTAAGGAAGACTCGTAACCTCGTATACTGGAACCCGTACAGGAATTTAATGCTGATCTGTTATTTTGTTTTTCTTTTCTTTTCTTCCTTTTATTTTATTTTTTTTAATAATGGCCGAACACTGCATAATAAAATAATAAAAGCCCTATAAATGTATTTTCTTTTATCGAAATAGTAAAATGAAGTTAATTTTTTTGTTTCATTATTTTCCTTCTACCATTCTACCTCCACCTGCGCCATTTAATTTGTTAAGATTAGAGTTAATTAGGTAGTTGTGGTTCCAGCCCTAAGCCCTTGGAGTTGGGTCGTGACACCATCCAATTGTAGACGGAATGTAACAATAGGGGCTAAATTGATCAAAATTTTGAAAGTTTGAGTGTAAAATTAATATTAATAAAAATCTAAGGATCAAATTAAAAAACGTGTGAAAATTTGTGGGGCAAAATGATATTTCCTCTAAAACAAAAGTAAAGAGCTTTACGTGTATAAAAGTGAATCACCACCTTCTAGTCTTTGTGTTTTAAATAAATAAAGGAAAATGATATAGAGACATATTAGTTACTTGTTTTTTAAACTTAATAATGTGTAAGTGATATGATTAATTGATGATTAGAGAATATATAAAAGTGAGTGTTACTTTTAATATTTTAATTGATTATCACATTACTAAATTTAAAAATTAAGTCTAATTTTTTATTTTGAATAACAATACTCATAAATAAATGTAATTATAAAGATCAATAATGTAATCTAATTTAAGTTCTCAATCCACTGACTATTTATTGTGTCACACCCCCAAAATAATACATAAAACTCATCAATATTAACATGCATTGACATGAGAGACAAACCTCATTTTATTCAACTTAGTAGTTCTTTACAAGAAGCATTACATACCAACAACAGAAGTAAATGCCCTATGGGCTTACAGCTTTCCAAGTTAACACTTGGTTACAAATACGTGAGTACTAACTCAGTTACACATTAAGCCCTTGGCTTGAATCTGCAAACAATACATCAAGGAAAATAAAACAACAAAAGCAGTCTGTCTGCCTCTAGCCTTCCAAGCTAGGTCCTTGGGGTTAATCTGCTACTTGTACCTGAAAATGATATTCCCATATAGGGTGAGCCACAGCCCAGTAGAAATACACTAAACCAACCATGAATAATGACTAAAAGATTAGCAACTGATAGATGGTCAACACAGATACATTCGTTTACATCTTATGACAACTCCACGATAATCAAGTCTACGCTACACCTCACTTTCCATTTCTTATTCAACCTTGAGTTTGAAAACACGGCTCAGTACTCTGGCCAAAACATTTGATGAGATTATAATCTCTCACTAAAACACTTTTGAGATTCATTAAAGATTCACATAGACCTCTTCCATACTTTACTTGTGATACACATGCTGATACCGCATCAATTCATCATAGAAACATTTCTATACTTCACAATTGATAACGATATACATTTAAATGCTATATCAAATCAATCCCAACAACACTTCAATCGATAAGCATAAGAGCTGTATCATAACTGCAATAGGAGAGCATATGAGCTACATCCCCGGGTCCATCCCCTATCTTCCCCTAACTACCAACCTGGTTTAGAGGTACATCCCCTATCTTCCCCTAAACTGTTAACCGGCTTAGAGGTACATCCCCCATCTTCCCCTAAACCGTGGAGTACATCCCCTATCTCCTCCCATACACAAGCAATGCATATAAACACATAATCATATACGCAATCAATCAATACATCAAGCCAATGTATTCTACCAACCGTCATACTCTATGACACATCCAATCGATTAGGAGTAGTTTACCTAATCATCACGCATTGTCTACAACAATCAATCCTACCCTCCACCGGTAGCCCCAAGCAATTATCTCTAACAGGAAATAAATGCACAAATGGATGATATATCAACATTTCGACTAGGTGAGCAATGAATGATTCAACTACACCCTTTAGTCCCATACTTTCCCAACTTCAACATTCTCAATTCAATTCCTCATTTTCTTTAATTAATTACATACATTAATTAATTAAACCAATTAGGGTAAATTACCATAATTCTCAAAACAACCCTAAGGTTCCATTTCTATCAAGGTTCCAACATTAATCCCATGTTTCTATACCAAACATGTCTCTAGGTTTATTAAAGACCAAACCCTAACTTTTGTAAAAATTACACAATGGCCCAAAGTTTTCCAAAATTACACAACAACTTCCAACATATCAAAATGCTAAAATTGAAAGACAAAACTCATAAAATGGAGTAGGTTATCCCTACCTCGAAGTTAGAGCCCAAACGGAGATGAAGACCAAAACCCAAAGTGCTCCAAATCCCAACTTTTTCCGATTAGAACGAAGATCTCAACACCCTCTATCTTATTAACAAAGGCACTAGGATAGATTCACACCCTAGAGAGATCAAATCTTAGAGAGAAGATAATACTAGAGAGAGAGGCTCTCAAATCAAGGGTTTGAAGAAGATGGACTGTTGAAAAAGTGAAGTTTAATTCGGTGCTGCGTTGCTGATATAAACAGGCTCGCTCGAGCGAAGACCCCGTCGCTCGAGCGACCAGACACAAAAACTGACCTCGCTCGAGCGACCAAACATGCTCGCTCGAGCCAACAGTGCAAATTTTCCGATTTGCAATACGACGCTCGCTCGAGCGAAGAAAGAGGCTCGCTCGAGCGAAGAAATACAACCTTCAGGTCTGGGCCAGACGCAACCTGCGCTCGAGCGAAGCCATCCTGGCTCGAGCGACAAGACACATAAACTAACCTCGCTCGAGCGACCAAACCCTCGCTCGAGCGACCAGCCAAATTTCTGGGCAGCAACACTAGGCTCTCAAACTCAACCAACTTGTAACAAACCTGCCCAACACATCCTATAACTCAAATACAAAGCAAGAAAGGATGTAAACAAGACAATACTCAACTATCAACACCCATGGACACATGTCCGGATCACTGTACAACAAAGGTTAAAACTCGGGATCGCTATAACCTTCCCCCCTTAAAGAATTTCGTCCCCGAAATTAAGGAAACGTCAAAACACAAGGACAACCAACGACAAGGCTCACAAAACCCAAGAGTTAATCTTACAACTGGTTTCCTACTTACCCTCCCGTTTGGGAAGGCTTAACAAGGAAGCATGCCCCGAGAGACAACAACACCCGACTTACGAAACTTCAACAAAACCAAACCCTTTCCGAGATAACTCACCAAAACAATCAATTAGCACTCCAAGCCAAGTCACCGCTCAACAATCATAATCCGAGTAAAACAACAACTACAAGCTTTTGTATGAATATGCAGAAAGGTGTTCTTTGATTAGAAAGGTATTTTCTCAAAAATAATTAAGTTTTCAACGTTAACATTCAAAAATAAATTTTGTGTCCCTCATGTGAAATTCAAGAGTTTCTGAAACATTTTTCATAATCATGACGTTACTCACAGCACATCACCATTCCCATTTGATTTGGCTAAGGTTCCTCATTGAAATTTCTCGTGACGTTTAAATTGAATCAACTTCTCCACAAAACACAATTTGTATTCAACAACCTAACCCATTACCGGTTACCCCATTGCTATTCAAAAGACAATTTACAACATATGCCGTAACATGCAATATTGACATGCATCTTTTCAAAATCAATAACTTCTAACATGCATGGTTCACAGTTCCGAAACACATTCAATAGCAATGATACATTTGCATTCCCACATCACATTTAACCTATGCAATGCTAACTTAACTTCCAAAATATTATCATAAACTGAAACACATGTAATATTCGTACAATTCATCCATATACAAGATATTCAACATACGCTCAAAAGCCTACCAATGGATCCAGATATTTCAACCCCACTACATTTCCACTACTGACAGTAACCAAACCAGTGTTTAGTACAAACTATCCCAACAACGCCACAACCTAGAGGATAACATTGCACACCCTCGTGCCTCACAACGCACAAATAGGAACCGAACGACTCAAGATGATTCTAACAGAGTGCTTCACTCACTCTTCACAACTCCCTTACTTCACTTGTGTTACCACTGTCCAAACTGGATGACAGACACTTATACCAAAGTGGCCTAACTTTACCAAACAAACAACTCCTTGATTTCAATCAGAAACCGTACAATAGCCTTACCAAGGCATTCTGCTGGGATCTTTTAAGGCTGATCCCCTTCTACTCATCACCTAATAACAACGAACAAACCACACACTAACCCGCATCGCACTGTGCAAAACTCCCTTACTGAGAGATTTCACTCACCACCTCGACTGAACTAGAAGTAATAAAATTTACATACCCCTTCTCTCTTACTGAGTTAACTGACAGGTTTAGCTACACCGTGTCATTCATCACTACCAAGTACCCGTTCGTACCGAACACAAGCCAACGTAGTACCTTCATCCACCAACGACCTATAGGGTCCACCCTTCATTCCAAACCTTACTTGTCACTCGCCCCACGAGTACAATCGAGATACCCCGTCTCCGTACCAACCCACTAGCTAATGCTACTGCCAGACAACTTCCAAGAACCAACTCCGACACTATTGTATGTCGCCGACAAGGCTTTCAAAAAGTACTATTCTAAATTCCCAAAAGAGTAGAAGTCCTCAACCTTCTCATTATCAACCCACATCTCCAGTCGTAAACATTACACCGTTGTGACTCCTTCCACGGGTCACATCCTAACCACGGGCTACACACCCAATGAACCCTCACGATAGCGTCCCCCGACCTAACTAGTGTTAAGGTACAAACCAATCACTTCCGATCAAGTTAAGGAAGTCCAAAAATACTTAGGAAACGTCCATAAGCCACTACCCGAGATATAGCACCAGCTGCTCACTACCCACTACTCTCGATGCCAACAGCCACACTCTTATCTAGGGACTAACACTCCCTCTATCGAACGACCAACCACTATACATGCTTATACGGCAACATTACCCACCACGAAGGTACAAGTCGAATCCTAACAAGGTTATACACTATGCCCTCACAAAGTACCACGTTAATTTCATACTATATCTAGCATTACCCTCGCACTTCACATCTTCTCGGTTTTCCCGCGACAGTGGACTAACACCCCTTTCGCACACAAAGGTCAATTAAGTAACACAAATGAAACTCCGAACATCTGGCAAGTATAACTGTTCTCACCCCTTAGTAATCCTGATTAAGATACACATCCTTCTAAATTTGAAAACATGGCCCAACGGCCCTCACTTTTCCCAAACCAAAACACTCGCATTAAAATGCACTATTTCCAAAGGATTTTATGGTCCTACAGCAACTTAACGCATTAATAAAACTCTAGAGTTACAACATGTTCCACTCCACCCAATCCAAGGAAATTAACAAACCAAGCATATGTATATAGATAAACAACAGTTTAGATGTTTCAACGTTCCCAAAACACATTGGTTACACAACAGAACCCAATGGCCACAAACGATAATTCACCGGTTACAAAACGAACTAGTCAAAACAAAACCAATCCCTCGGTATTATCACTATCACCGCCCCTCACTGGACCTCAAAAGTTAGTCATCCTTTGACCCAAAATATTCCATGAACTTACAAGCCACGAGTACAGACTACTGATGTGCCCCAAACGGCCACACCTGGAACAACTGCGAATTTTCCCCAACAGGAGCTTGGGAACTCGACTCCACTGAGGCCCTCGAAATCTGGCCTGTCTGACCCCCAAAACGGTACTGCCCCGGCCCAGTCGAATAAGGCCGGACCCGGCTAGGTTGTAAAACCCCTAAAGAAGTCCCCGACTGGGTACAAAAACGCTTGAAATGACCCGGCCGATGACACGCCCAACAAGTAAGCGGCTCCTGAGAACGAGCCTGGTTCAAAACCTGAGCTGGTGAAGGCCCCAACAACTGCCTCCCCACTGAACTTTCAGTCGGCCCAAAACCCGGCTGGTTAGACAATCCTGGTGGTACAACTACTGGTTGAACTGCTGACCCTGCCCCCTTCTTCTGTGGGCAAATCGAAGCCTTGTGGCCCAGTAGACCACATTTGTAACAAACGAAACTCCTCTGTTTACCCTCTCCCGAACCCAAATCCGACACTGGAAGAGTAGCCTTAGCCCGACCTCTCTGTTGCGGGTTTAAACCCTTCTGCCTCTTAAAAGGCCTATTAACCCCCTGAACCACCGGAGTCGCCGAAACGGCCTCCTCTCTACTCTGACCCATAGCTAGCACTGCTGCCTCCACATGAGTCGCAGCCTTAACAAGCACACTGTAACTCCTATGCCAAGACCCCGCAATCCTTATACGGATGTCGTCACACAGCCTACTCTCAAACTCTGCACAACGCAATTCCTCCGTCTCCACCAACTCTGGAGCAAACCCTGACAGGTTAGCAAACCATCTTTCAAACTGCACCAAAGGTGTAGTACCCTGGCGCAACTCCACAAACTGTTTCCGTAACTCTTCCCGAGCGGAAGGAGGGAAATCACAACTTCCTCGCCTAAGCATCCTAGTAAAAGTAACAAAGGATATTAGCACGTTCATAAATGTGCCGAAACTCCACACTCGCATCCTAATGCATGGACAACTGTAATTCATTCCACGTAAGCACATAAACACATAAGCACTTACGAATTTCATTTCTGGATAAGGATAGTCCCGAGGCGTTACTAGAGTTCCAGTTAGAAACAGCATTGATCAAGTGCCTTTCCAACAGGACTCCCAGAAACCCAAGGATCCAATCAACATCCTAGAAATTAAATCCCATACCCAAATAGTCACATAAACATGTTATCACATAAGTATCTAACATTACATCTAAGTCTCTAACAAGCGAGACAAACCCATTGTGATCCTAATCACTTCCCACGTACCCAAAGTATTCGAACCCGGTACGCTCTGATACCAAGTTGTCACACCCCCAAAATAATACATAAAACTCATCAATATTAACATGCATTGACATGAGAGACAAACCTCATTTTATTCAACTTAGTAGTTCTTTACAAGAAGCATTACATACCAACAACAGAAGTAAATGCCCTATGGGCTTACAGCTTTCCAAGTTAACACTTGGTTACAAATACGTGAGTACTAACTCAGTTACACATTAAGCCCTTGGCTTGAATCTGCAAACAATACATCAAGGAAAATAAAACAACAAAAGCAGTCTGTCTGCCTCTAGCCTTCCAAGCTAGGTCCTTGGGGTTAATCTGCTACTTGTACCTGAAAATGATATTCCCATATAGGGTGAGCCACAGCCCAGTAGAAATACACTAAACCAACCATGAATAATGACTAAAAGATTAGCAACTGATAGATGGTCAACACAGATACATTCGTTTACATCTTATGACAACTCCACGATAATCAAGTCTACGCTACACCTCACTTTCCATTTCTTATTCAACCTTGAGTTTGAAAACACGGCTCAGTACTCTGGCCAAAACATTTGATGAGATTATAATCTCTCACTAAAACACTTTTGAGATTCATTAAAGATTCACATAGACCTCTTCCATACTTTACTTGTGATACACATGCTGATACCGCATCAATTCATCATAGAAACATTTCTATACTTCACAATTGATAACGATATACATTTAAATGCTATATCAAATCAATCCCAACAACACTTCAATCGATAAGCATAAGAGCTGTATCATAACTGCAATAGGAGAGCATATGAGCTACATCCCCGGGTCCATCCCCTATCTTCCCCTAACTACCAACCTGGTTTAGAGGTACATCCCCTATCTTCCCCTAAACTGTTAACCGGCTTAGAGGTACATCCCCCATCTTCCCCTAAACCGTGGAGTACATCCCCTATCTCCTCCCATACACAAGCAATGCATATAAACACATAATCATATACGCAATCAATCAATACATCAAGCCAATGTATTCTACCAACCGTCATACTCTATGACACATCCAATCGATTAGGAGTAGTTTACCTAATCATCACGCATTGTCTACAACAATCAATCCTACCCTCCACCGGTAGCCCCAAGCAATTATCTCTAACAGGAAATAAATGCACAAATGGATGATATATCAACATTTCGACTAGGTGAGCAATGAATGATTCAACTACACCCTTTAGTCCCATACTTTCCCAACTTCAACATTCTCAATTCAATTCCTCATTTTCTTTAATTAATTACATACATTAATTAATTAAACCAATTAGGGTAAATTACCATAATTCTCAAAACAACCCTAAGGTTCCATTTCTATCAAGGTTCCAACATTAATCCCATGTTTCTATACCAAACATGTCTCTAGGTTTATTAAAGACCAAACCCTAACTTTTGTAAAAATTACACAATGGCCCAAAGTTTTCCAAAATTACACAACAACTTCCAACATATCAAAATGCTAAAATTGAAAGACAAAACTCATAAAATGGAGTAGGTTATCCCTACCTCGAAGTTAGAGCCCAAACGGAGATGAAGACCAAAACCCAAAGTGCTCCAAATCCCAACTTTTTCCGATTAGAACGAAGATCTCAACACCCTCTATCTTATTAACAAAGGCACTAGGATAGATTCACACCCTAGAGAGATCAAATCTTAGAGAGAAGATAATACTAGAGAGAGAGGCTCTCAAATCAAGGGTTTGAAGAAGATGGACTGTTGAAAAAGTGAAGTTTAATTCGGTGCTGCGTTGCTGATATAAACAGGCTCGCTCGAGCGAAGACCCCGTCGCTCGAGCGACCAGACACAAAAACTGACCTCGCTCGAGCGACCAAACATGCTCGCTCGAGCCAACAGTGCAAATTTTCCGATTTGCAATACGACGCTCGCTCGAGCGAAGAAAGAGGCTCGCTCGAGCGAAGAAATACAACCTTCAGGTCTGGGCCAGACGCAACCTGCGCTCGAGCGAAGCCATCCTGGCTCGAGCGACAAGACACATAAACTAACCTCGCTCGAGCGACCAAACCCTCGCTCGAGCGACCAGCCAAATTTCTGGACAGCAACACTAGGCTCTCAAACTCAACCAACTTGTAACAAACCTGCCCAACACATCCTATAACTCAAATACAAAGCAAGAAAGGATGTAAACAAGACAATACTCAACTATCAACACCCATGGACACATGTCCGGATCACTGTACAACAAAGGTTAAAACTCGGGATCGCTATATATTGGGTGTCAGTATAAATTTTTGGAATATTTACCAATGAATCCTATCTCACAAACTGTTATACCAATCAATCCCATTTTTATTCTTTTGTTTCGTTAAGTCCTGCAGGTGGGGAGATTTGTTCCTTTGTGGTTATATTTTCCATGTTTGGTTTGACTGTGTGGACGATTGTGCCCTTTGTTTGAGTGGGACGTGTTTTGCAAGACCACTTCCGTATTTAGAAACGTTGCAAATTTGGTTGTGTGTAATGTAGGAATGGGGTGCTGTGTGATGTGGTTCGGGTGGTTGTGTGTGTGGAAATACTTAGTGAAATAAGTTATGTGAATGGACCAATGAAGGTTGGGACCACAGAAAGTGGTAAACAATGTTTTGGTGTGGAGTTGGGTATGTGGGTGTTTGGGCTTTATTTTTTTTTTTTGTACTGACGTTGCATGGGTGTGGGTATGTAGATATGAACTCGGGTTTTATTCAAAAGGCATTGTCCACTAGGCTGTGTGCCATGTGGCAACCAGCAAACACACAAGTGTAGTACAAAACCCCTTAGTGTGCTTTACCCTTGTGGGACACCCCAATTATGTGTCACGTGACACACATACAATACCTCCCTCTCAGATTCACAAGCGGGTGCCACACGCGCCTAAACCTAATCCCCTCATATACAGTTGTACTGCATATATTAATGTATCAACTGAGGGCATTCACGTCCTTCAAAAAACTGCAGGACTAAACGGATCATTAGGGGAAAAAAAAAATGGGACCAATTGGATCATAAGATCAATATATGGGATTTATTGGTAAATCTCCATAAATTTTTATTATTTTCATAAATTTTTAAACTATATCATGTAGAGAAAGAGAATTAGGAAATTACAAATATATATATATACTTATTTTTGTTAAGTAAAATAGTTGAAAAAAATATATTTTACAAATTAAATTCAATGTAAGTGTATAGAAAATATCTAAAATACATATTTTTATTAAGTTTAATGATTAAAATATATATTCTGATAGTTTTACTGTGGTATAGATTAAAAACAAATAAAAATTAAAAAGAACTTAAAATTTATTTTGTTATAAAGTTCAAACATTAATTTATTTATTTTTTTAATTTTCCTAAAAAAGAATTAAAAAAAATTTTTAGATGGGCAAAAGAGAATTTAAACTATTCCTATAAATTTGTTTAAGGCACCAACCTGAATTTTTTTAATTTCATATAAATTTTTTTTTTGTAGGCACCAACCTGTATCATTCGCCTAACTTTTTTTTGTTGCAATCCCTGGGAGTGTTCATATCTAATTTCACATATATTTTCTAAATTTCTTTTCAAACCTTTCAACCTAAAACACAGCGTTTGTATTAAAAAAAATAGAGAATTTAAACCAAAAATGTTATGAATCATAAAAATTATTTTAAATTTTACTTTGAAAGTGTGTGGTATAAATTTAAAGTTAATGGGATGTAAGTCATCATCATAACAAATGTAAATTATTGATTCCTTTTTTCTAAAAATAATTTTCTTAAGTATTTTTTTCTAAATTTCAAACATTATTGAAATTAAAATATAAATGTGGCCATGACGCTACCTATGGAGTATTATTGTTTTTGGTATGACTTATCAGTTTTTTTTTTTATACTTATTATGAAAAGACGTACAAAAAAATTGAGAAACGATGTGATTCAAATAAACTAATAAGACAATAAGCAGCTCATTTATTAAGCAATATCTCAACTTTTTCTTTTTTGAATTTTCACTTCTGATTCACATATACTAGCAATAAACCCGTGCTATGCACAAAGTGAAATTTTTGCATTTTTTTAATATAAAATATTATAAAATAAAAATAATTCATCGTATTTATTTGAATGCTATAAAAAAGTTTCTATTAAAACAAAAACAGTTTAATAATTTTAAACTAACTAATAAAATTTAATTGTTAAAAGAATGTAAAATTTTGTTCAGGATCTCTATTGATTAGATGAATTGTAACATTAACTAACTTTTAATATCTCTAACAAAAAATAGTTTAAAAGTGTTGCAGTGATCTATTGCATGAAATAATAAATTGAGCGATAAGATGGTATGACAAAAAAATGTTTTTGTGTATCAGTTAGGGTTTTGTGTAGAGAGAGAATAGATTGGGGAAAAAAGAAAACGAAGAAAAAAAAATTTTAATCTCTCCTTTTGAATTTTTATAAGAGATAATAGGTTTAGGCAAATTAAGAAAGTTTCTTTAACTTTCCTTTTGAAAAGCATAAATCATAGGATATTATTAATTTTTATAATTATTTATTTAATGTGTTAACCAAAAATATTTTTAATTTTTTTTAATTCAAAAATTCACAAATTTAAGTGGAAATATAGACTTCTCATGAAAAGTCCTTTTTGCTTTATATATAGTATAGATTTGTTTGGTTTTAAATTTTCAAAAACAATTTTTTTAGTTTTCAATTTATATTTTTTATTTTTAATCAAAATTTTTGATATTTTAATTAATTATTTTTATTTTTAGAGTAATTTAATCTAAATATACTTAAAAAATTAAAATATTTGTGAAGAAATACTTAAAAACTCAATAACGACAAAAAAAAAAAAAAATGAAAATATACTAAATTTTAAGTTCAAAAGTTCTTCAACCCATTTACATCTTTCTAGGCTCACTTCATGTCTATCTCGATAATTCAAATCATTTATCACATAAGAGTCATTGAAAAAATTATTCATGCAAAAAATCAAATTGATTGGATATTAATATCTATACATTTTGATTAAAAACAATGAAAAAAAATAAACGATTTCTTTTTAAAATCATATTTGCTATCTATTTTTTGACATGATTTTTGGATCCTATCATATGAATACCGATGTCTAATTGACTTAATTTTTTAAGTAGATATTCTATTCAATGGACCCTCCCTAGCTACCACTCACCACCACTAGCTCCAGCCAACAGTGGCGGAACCAGAAAATTAAATTAGAGGGGGCACATACTAATTACAATATCGAAAATTTTTACAAAAATATTTGACGCAAGTTTTTACGATTGATTTTGAGAAATATCAAAAAAAAAATGTTATTTATAACTAGTGTTTCATGGACAATATAAAAAAATATAGATATAAGTCTTACAATAAATTATAGGGTAAATTACAAATACACCCTGAGGTTTGATTAAAATACGAATCGCCCTCTGTGATTTTGAAAATTACATTCCACCCCCTGAGTTTTCTAATTTCATAACAAATTGCTCATTTTATTAATGAATCATCAAGTCAATTAATAGTTTTTAATGGTATTAGAAATATGTTTCAATTAATAATTTAGGTAATTTTATTATTGTATAGAAGAACAATTATAAATTTCATTTTTTTAGTTAATTCAGTTAAATAAAAAATACTAACAAAGAGGTATTTGTAATTTTTCAAACCACATGAGACAATTTGTAATTTACCCTAAATTATATAATGATATTTTATTTTTTATACAAAATTTGATTAAAAATTCAATATAATGGTAATACCACGTCATCATTAGTATGTGATATCACCAATTAATAGTAAATAAACACATAGAGAGTGAACCTCAGATGTCAAATGTAACTAACAATCCAATAAATTTCATATTTTTATAGTGAGATTACTTATACTTGCATGTCAATAATAATGACATTACCGTTACATTCAAAAATTTTCACAAAATTTTCATTAATAATATGGTTTATAATAATCTTTTTATTTTCAATAAAAAAAACCATTATTATTCTCATAATTTTTAAAATGTTATTGACATTTCACTTTAATAATATTTTTGTAATTTTTTTATTTAAAATACTTTCCTTATATTTGTAAAAAAAAAAAAAAAAAAAAAATCCTAAAATCCAAGGGGCACGTGACTCCCCTAGTCTCCAAGTCCCTCTGCCTCTGCCAGCCACCTATGTTCGCCTCTCCCAGTTTCTAATCACCTCCGGCAGCCCATCTCCCACCTCTTTGCCACTTCTTAACCCCTTTCAACGACTTTTATGTCCTTCTGTCACTCATGTCAACCCTTTTACAGAGAGAGACATCGATCATAGTCTTTGCATGCCAATCACTCTTTTCCAACTCCATAGTCCTCTCCTACTGATGCAAATTGAATTTAAAAACCATATAATTTATTTGTATTATTTTACTTTTGATTAGGATTATTATTTAGAAAAAAAATTAGTGAAAGATTCCCCTCTAACTTTGGGTAGAAATTTTTTTTTTATTAGTTGGGTGGATTATTAACTTTGGGTTGAAAGATTCCTTTCGGTTCAATTTCTTCAAAATTTTACAATAAGGTTGCTTTTTATATGTGTTTTATGTTTGTATGTCACTCAAATGCTGTATTAATTTGCATAATTTTGTTGACATTTGGGTTTCTTTTTTTCCACCTTTGTTCTGTTATTGCCGTTTGGTTTTATGTTTATGGATCTTGTGATGCCAGAGAAATTCTATATATCAAGAGCATAGAAGTATGAATTTCACGGCCTTTCGAGTCGGTGAAGGAGGCCACTGAAATTCTCAACTCTCCTCTCTCTCTCTCTCTCTCTCTCTCAATGTGGCTTTTTAATGGTTTAGGTGATTGAAGTATGAATTTCATATTCATTTTCACTTGTAAATTTGATTATCTTTTTTAATTTATGCGAGGGTTTAAGCTACATTTGTATCCAAGCACTTTTTTTTTTTTTTTTTTTTGTTCTCCTGATTTTTTAGCTCCTCAAAAAAATTCTATTTTGTTTTAATTTTTTCTAACATCTTTTACATTTGTTTTAGTTAATTCTCAAGTACATTGTTAAAGAAAGTGTGAATTTTTACCAGTTTGGTTTTTTCTTTTTTCAATTTTTTGGAGAAAACTTTGATTTTCTCTATGAAGAGCTGAAATTTCTCTGTGAAATTTCTTTGAATTTCTTTTCACAAAATTTCTCTGTATCTAAATTTCTCTGTGAAAATGTTGAGGGACCCCAATTACTATGAAAATGTTTCATATTTTTTATCTTATAAAATTTTAATATCAGAGATTTTAAACTAAAGCCTCATTTGGCATGTTCCTGTTTTAGCCTAAAAGCCAAAAAGTTGCTAAAAAAATCAAAAAGTCTATAATCTATACCAAAAAGTCAAAGATTTCTTTTTCTCTTTACTTTTTGCACATCTTTTCGTAAAAAATTAAAAATTCATTCTAAACATACTAATTTTTTTTACCTCATATTTTTTATAAAAAGTAAAAAAACTTACTAAAATAGCATGTTACCAAACAAGGCATTAATTTCATATTTATTTAGTTTTTCTGTTTTGTTTATTTTCTAATTTTACAAGAATAGAATTGTTTGCTTTACAATATTTATTTTTATTTCTTAATATTTTATTTTCTTTTTAGTGGTAGTTGATTTAGGAATTATTTTTTTATTATAAATAAGGTTATAAGCGAATTAACTTTTGATATGTTACATACACATTCTTGAATAGAATTCTATTTTTGTTCCTATATTTCTGGTAACTTCGGATTCAATAGATTGTAAAAGAGTTATAGTTTTTTTTGCTGCGCGATATGCTGTAGAGGTGTTCATGGGTTGGTTTGGTTTGACACTAAATTTGGAATCAACCCAAATATGATCAATTCTAATTTTTTGGACCCAGAATCGAACCAATTATGCATTAGAACCAACCCAACCTGTAACGCCCTCAAAATAATATATAAACCCAACACCCAACCGTTCTATATATATGATAGATAAATCACATTTCCATACATACATCGGAGTTAATATTATAAAAGAGTATTTCATATAAGTTACAAATGTTTACAAAAATGATAGAATGCCCTGCGAGCTTACATCTTTCAAATTTGTTACTTGGTTACCCAAAGGAAGAGTTCTAACTCTTTTACAAGTAAAGCCCTCAGCTTGCATTTACATGTACTCAACAAAACAAATAACAAAGTAGAGTCTTCAACTCCTAAGACCTCCCAAGCAAAGATCTTGAACTTGGCACGTCTCTTGTACCTGAAAATGATGTCCCAAGTAGGGTGAGCCAAAGCCCAGTAGAGATATACTAAACCCAATATGAGAAACAACTAAAACATTATCATTCGACAAACGATTAATACGTGTAGACCAACTCACACCCTTCTCATAGCCCAGCAACATTTACATCCATATTTCAATCCACTTCCCTTATTTATCCAATTCAATTGCTAAATATGGTTCATTATCTAACCAAACAATTTAAATGAAACTGCAACTCGACTTATTAACACTTCTGTTATCCACAGTTCAAAATGAGACTACAACTCATGTAATTAATACTTCAATTGTCAACTTCATTCATGCACTTCAATTTATAAGGTTTTGGGACTTTCACCCTGGACACTCCGGCCAACTTAATTATCTATGGAGTCCATCCCCTATCTCCTCCCAAACAATGGAGTACATCCCCTATCTCCTTCCAAACAAAGATACATATACAATGTAATAAAGCATATAATCACACGTATGGAGTACATCCCCTATCTCCTCCCAAACAAAGGTACATATACAATGTATTAAAGCAAATAAACACATATGGAGTATATCCCCTATCTCCTCCCAAACAAGATACATATACAATGTATTAAAGCACATAATCATATACGGAGTGCATCCTCTATCTCCTCCTAAACAAGACACATATACAATGTATGAAAGTCTTTATCTTATACCATGATCAATTAAGGCACATATTCAATGTGTTCTTCCCATTATCATATTCAATGACATATTTCAATTGACTAGTTTCAATTTACCTAATCATCATGCGGTTCTACAACAATCAAGACTATCTTCCACCAATAGCCCAAAGCAGTTATTTCTAGACAGATAAATAAATTTACCAAATAGATAAATTATCACATTTTCCATAGGTGGGTGATTTATCAAACCAACCACACCAACTAGTCCCAATACCATCCAATTTCATGATGCTCAAATCAATTTCATATTTCTCACAATTACCCAATTAATTATACGAATTAATTATTTAAATTGAATTAGGGCATTTCCCCATTTTTTTTCAAACATTGATCCTAAGACCAAAATCTCACCTATCAAACCCACAAACCTCATTTTCAAGACCTCTTATACATATGGAGCTTAAAAATACAAAACCCCTCTCTTATATGCTACAAACCTCAAACCCTAATTTCCCAAATCACCAAATCTCAACCTTTATACTAAATGACTAATATTTATGTTAAAACTCATAAAAAGGAGTAGATCATCCCTACTTTGAAGTTAAGATCCCAAAGGAGAAGATGAAGAAACTCGAAAGTGCTCCAAAGTACAACTTTTTCGGATCAAAGTGTAGCTCGCACCAAGCTCCACCTTTCTTACAAAGAGATTAGGGTAGACACACCCAAGAACCAAGGGTATTTGTAGAGAGAAGGTGTATGTGGAGAGAGAGAGAGTCGAATCTAGGGTTTGGAAGTGAAAAGAGATTAAAAAGTGAAAAAGAAACACGCTGCTGCAACTGATATACTCGAGGCTCGCTCTAGTGAAGGAGTGGTCACTCGAGCGACCAGACACAGACAAACCTCGCTCGAGCGCACAAAGCCTCGCTCGAACGAACAACACAAAGCTTCAGGTCTGCAACTCAGAAGCACGCTCGAGCGCAGGAGTCCTCGCTCGAGTGAAGAAACTCAAAACATAGTCCTCGCTCGCTCGAGCGAAGGAAAGCTCGCTCGAGCCAAGAAACGCAACCTTCAGGTCCAAAAGAGAAGCAGATGCACGCTCGAGCGAAGGACCTCTTGCTCGAGCGAGGAGACACACCAGGCTGAGATTGCTCGAGCGAAGAAAAGCTCGCTCGAGCCAAAGCTACGTCTGAAAAGAAAACCTGAAGACCCACAATACTCGCTAGAGCGAAGAAAGAAAAACACAAGGCTCGCTCAAGCGACAAAGTCCTTGCTCGAGCGAAGAGACCAAAAACTGGACAGCAACCATTTGTTCCAACACCCAACCAACCTGTTTCGAACCTGCCCAACACACTCCAAGACTCAAATACAAAGAATTAAAGGATGGAAACCAAAATAAGACAACAACATACATCCACAGAACCGAGTCCGGAATATAGTAAACAATAGAGGAAAAACCGGGATCGCTATAACCAACCCAATGTAGCTCAGATTGGTTCGGGCTGGAATCATATTTTAAAAATAAGCAAATCAATCAATGATAAATAATTAAGGGTAATATGATAAATAATTAAGGGTAAATTACACATACCCCTGAGGTTTGGTTTAATACATATCACCCCTTACGTTTGAGAAATTACACTAAACCCTTATCATTGTAATTATTTAGACGGAATAAAGACATTGAACTCATGCACTCTCTATTTTCTTGCTTTGCTTTACTTCCTCTGTTTTTTTTTTTCCTTTCCTTTGCTGCTACTTTTTTTTTCAATGTAATTTCCTCTATTTTTCTACCAGGAGTTGTTGCCTTTTATACAAGTAGTGGGGATTTGTGAAATGAGACTATTAACCACAAGGGTGGGAATGTAATTTCCATAATGTCAAGGGGTGAGATGTAATCGGACTAAACCTCAGGGGGTGTTAGTGTAATTTACCCAATAATTAAAATAAAAAAATTTTAACATTCAAACATAACACAAACAAAGAACAAAATATTCTTTAGTACAAATCGATACAAATTAAATCCAACTCAAGCTTAAATATAATCAATAAATTAAACTCATTAATGTAGCCAACATAAATTAAATCAACTGCGAAATTTGACTCAAGATTCTAATAATTTCTTCATTTACCTAATAATTCTTATATATGAAAAATTATTAAGTTTATTCAATTCCATTGTAATAGAGCAATAAATTGAAAATATATCAACATAAATAAAATTTAAATATATACATATAAATAGGTTTGATTCTCAAGTTGATTCAATTTAGGTAAGACCAAAATCAAGAACCAATCCAATTCTATCATTTGATTATTTAAAAACCTAAAACCAAGCTAATACACTAGAAAGCCAAATCAAACCAACTTAAAAAGGTCAATTCAGTTCGAATCTTTAGTTCACTGGCTAATTTTCTGTTGGAAAATTCGTAAAGGCAATGGTGAATTGAAATAGACTCCATTTGAATGAAAGGGTGCAATCTTTCATGGTGTCTCTTTGTTTTAAAGGAAGAGTCAACCCTCCATTTGAATGAAAGCGTGCAACCTTTTCATGGTATCTCTTTATTTTAAAGGAATGGTCATGTCCTTTCTTCATGCATTTTCTATTCAAACTGAATAAGTGCCAACAAAACCTATTTAAAGACAGGCCCCATTCCAATTTTATTAATTCCCAATTCCTCAAATTCAAGCATTCTTTTTTATATTCTTCATATTAGTTCATAGAGATTTCAGGGACTTGCAGAACAAAGGTTTTATTCGCCTGGCAGATTATTTGTAGTGCTGCTATAATCTGCGTTTTCTGATCATTGTATCCTGGGAGATAGACGCCGATAACCCGTAAGCAACTGTGCGGCGGCGAATCTGTCTTAAGGATAGAGTGTCACACACTCGACTTGATCAAAAGTTTCTATTCTAACTTTTCGGTATAAGAATATTACTGTAAGTATTTTATTTTTGTTATTTCAGTTTCATTTCTCTACACAGAAGATTGTTCTAACAATCTTAAGACAGATTCAAATTATTCTGTTTATACGGAATTTTCCGTTTATTTCCTTTTCTCCATTCTTTATAGGATTTATTTTCGGTGTGGGTTTTTTCAAAATTCAAATTCTAATTTTTTCGAAAATAAATTTCTGGGTTTGTTCAATAATTAAAATTCTGATTTTCAGTTTTCTAAATTATTGACATTGGATTTGGTTTTACAGAATTTATATTCTACAAAGTAATATTCTGGTTGGAAAATACAAATAGCAGTAATATATTGTTTATTTTCTTTGACAAATAGTAGTAATATACTGTTTACCATTAATTTTTTCAAAATATTAATTTGTGATCATAATTGTTAATTTGTTTAAGTAAAAGTTATTTTGAAATTAATTTGAAATAAAAGTTACAATTTTGTTTCTTTTATTTTTGACAGAATTAAATTATGTGTTTTATGGTTTAATTTACTGTGTAGTATAAAAATCCAATTATAATTTTGTTTTATAATTTAGAATTCATGGCTACTAAAACTGCTCAGACCTCTAATTCGACCGGTGTTGCGACTGCCCCTATCTCTCCTACTATTGTGATAGTCCCGGTAAATCACGGGAAAAAGTCAGAAAAGTTCCTCATAACTGACTTTAAAAGATGGCAGCATAAAATGTTGTTCTATCTTACTACATTAAATCTGGCGTGTTTCCTTCGTGAGGATGCTCCTGTGCTAAACGAGGGTGAAACTAACCGACGAGTGCTTGTTGTGGTCGATGCTTAGAAACATGCTGATTTCCTTTGCCAAAACTATATCTTGAATGGGCTTGATAAGACACTGTACAACGTGCATAGCCCATCAAAACGACAAAGGAATTATGGGATTTGTTGGAGAAAAAGTACAAAACAGAAGATATTGGCTCGAAGAAATTCGTGGTGGGCAAATTTCTGGACTTTATGATGGTTGATTCAAAGACTGTGATCAGCGAAGTTCAAAATCTCCAACTCATTCTACATGACATTCATGCAGAAGGCATGTCTATTAGTGAATCCTTTCAAGTTGCTGCCTTAATTGAAAAATTACCACAATGTTGGAAGGAATTCAAAGACTACCCCAAACACAAGCGCAAAGAAATGACTTTGGAGGAATTGATTGTGCGTTTAAGGATTGAGGAGGACAATCGCATTTCTGAGAAGCGGACTGGTAAGCATTCTATGGAGTCCAAGGCAAATGTGGTGGAACATGCACTAAAATCAAAGAAACAGAAATTTTTTGGAGAAAGTTCATTATAAGGCTCTAAGGGAGAGGACACAAAAAAATTCAAGTTTAATGGCAAATGCTACATTTGTGACAAAGAAGGACATCGGGCCAAAGATTGTCGTAGCAAACGCAAAGGTAAAGGAAAGTCAAGTAAGAAACCTGCTCAAGCCAATTTCACTGAAGTGGACAAAATCTCCAATGGTGTAGATGATATAAACCTTTCAGTCATTGTCTCTGAAGTCAACCTTGTCGGATATCTCAAATAAGGGTGGGTGGACACTGAAGTCACTCGTCACATTTGTGCCGACAAAATGATGTTATCCTCCTATTCAGTGGTGAACAATGGAGAATAACTATTCATGGGCAACTCCTTGACTTCTAAAGCGAAGGACAAGGAAATGTAATTTTGAAGATGACATCTGGAAATGAACTCACCCTCAACAATATGCTGCATATACCGAACATTCGCAAGAATCTTGATTCCAGATCTCTGTTGAGCAAAAATGAGTTTAGGCTAGTTTTTGAAAGTGACAAATTTATACTTACCAAAAACAGGATGTATGTAGGAAAATGTTACATGACTGATAGCCTTTTCAAAATGAATGTAATGACAATTGTTACTCCTATGGTTAATAAAAATACATCTTCTTTTTACTTGCTTGAGTCTTCTAATTTATGGCATGTTAGATTAGGACATATTAATTATGGATTTTTGCGTAAATTAATTAATATGGAATGTTTGTCTAAATTTGAAATTGATCCAAATCATAAATGTGAAATTTGTGTTGAGGCAAAATTAACCAAAACTCATTTTCATTTGAAAGAAGTACAAAACCACTTGAATTAATTCATAGTGACATTTATAATTTTAAATCAATTCAAATTAGAGGTGGGAAAAAATATTTTATTACTTTCATAGATGATTATACTAGATATAGTTATGTTTATTTAATTCGAACCAAGAATGAAACTTTGGAAACTTTCATTCAATATTAGAATGAAGTTGAAAATCCACTTGGCAAGAAAATTAAAATTCTAAGAAGTGATAAAAGTGGTAAATATAAATCACCTTTTGGTAAATTTTGTAAAGAACACGGAATAATTCATCAAACCACGACTCCTTACTCACCTCAGCAAAATGGAATTGTTGAAAGGAAAAATAGGACTTTAAAAGAAATGATGAATGCCATGTTAATAAGCTCTGGATTACTTTAGAACTTGTGGAAGGAAGCAATACTTTCTGCTAATTATATTTTTAATAAAATACTCAGAAAGAAAGTGAATCAAACACCTTATGAAATGTGGCATGGGAGAGTACCATTCTACAAATACTTGAAAGTGTGGGGGTGTTTAGCTAAAATGGCTATCCCTAGTCCTAAAAAGACTAAAATAGATCCTAAAACTGTTGATTGCATATTCATTGGTTATGCTAAGAATAGTAGTGCATATCGGTTTTTGATTTATAAGTCAGGACATTCAGAAATGCATGTAAATACTATTATTGAATCTATGAATACATCGTTCTTTGAACATGTGTTTTCTAATAAAACTGGACCAGAGACTAGTATTAACAAAAGATCTTATGATACTATTACTAGTCATAATCAAGAACAAGAGCAAGAGTTAGATCAAAATGAGGAAGAGGAACGTAGGCATAACAAACGTGCAAAATCTTTTGGTCCAGATTTTCTAACTTTTTTGTTAGAAAATGAGCATTTAACTTTTAAATAAGCTATGTCCAGTCCTGAGGCTCTTCTATGGAAAGAGGCTGTAAATAGCGAAGTTGAATCCATCTTGCAAAATCATACATAAAAATTGGTGGATTAGCCACCAGGTTGTAAACCTCTTGGGTACAAGTGGATTTTCAAGAGGAAAATGAAAGCGGATGGATCAATTGACAAATGCGAGGCTAAACTTGTGGTCAAAGGATATAGACAAAAAGATGGTCTTGATTACTTTGACATATACTCACAGTTACTATAATAACGTACATTTGAATGCTAATTGCCATTGTATATTTGTACAATCTAGAAATTTATCAAATGGATGTGAAAACAGTTTTCTTAAATAGTGAGTTAAATAAAGAAATTTACATGGAACAACTAGAAGGATTTTCTGTTCTAAGGAAAGAAAAGAAAGTGTGTAAATTGATTAAATCATTATATGGTTAAAAATAAGCGCCAAAACAAATAGAATAAGAATTTTGACAAGGCAATGATGTCAAATCGATTCAAAATTAATGAATGTGACAAATGTGTTTATATTAAAAATACAAACAAAGGATATGTTATAGCATGTCTTTATGTGGATGATATGCTCATCATAGGTAGTAATAATGACATGATTAAAACTACTAAGAAAATATTAAATAAACATTTTGACATAAAGGACATGGGGATTGTTGATGTAATTCTTGGTATGAAAATTACCAAAACATCAGAAAGATATGCTTTGTCACAATCACATTACATTGAGAAAATACTTGACAAATTTAGCAAAGATGATGATCATGTTGCTAGAACACTCATGGACGTTAATTTGTTTCTTTCTAAGAATGTACATGAAAGTATTTCTCAATTAGAGTATGCCTAGATTATTGGAAGCTTAATGTACTTGATGAACTACACTCACCCAGATATAGCCTATGCAGTAAGTAAATTAAGTAGATATACGAGTAATCTAGGAGTAGAACACTGGAAGGCTATTATTAGGATTCTAAGATACCTCAGATTTACTCGTAACATTGGGTTATACTATACGAGATATCCAGCGGTACTTGAAGAATACTGTGATGCAAATTGGATATCAGATACTAGAGACTCTAAATCCACCAGTGGGTATGTCTTTACTCTTGGTGGTGCAGCTGTATCTTGGAAATCTTCAAAACAGACTTGCATTGCTAGGTCTACTATGGAATCAGAGTTTATAGCTTTAGATAAAGCTAAAGAAGAAGTAGAATGGCTTCGGCATTTCCTTGAAGATATTCCAATATGGCCAAAACTAGTGCCTGCTATATGCATATATTGTGATAGTCAATCACTAATTGGTAGAGCACATAATCATATATATAACGGCAAGTCACGACACTTTCGTCGTCGACATAACACCGTAAGACAACTACTCTCTAATGGAATTATTTCCATTGAATATGTGAAGTCTAAAGACAACATAGCAGATCCACTAACCAAAGGGTTAGTAAGAGAGTTAGTTGAGAATTCATAAAGGGGAATAGGACTTAAGCCTATAAAATAAGAGTTACCGCAATGGCAACCTAACCTAGTTGACTAGAGATCCCAAGATCTAGGTTCAAAGGGATAACCAAGTTGTGTGTGACTCATAAGGATCATTGGGGAGTAAACTCCTACCCATTTCTATGATGAAATAGTGATGTTTGCAGCATTTTAGGTTAAATAATACTTTTAATGATTTTTATATCTAGGAATACCTAGTAGACTATGGCAAGATACTCTTCATAAGAATTACCTATATGAGTGTGAACTGGGTTAGTTTTATGAGATTTGTGAAAGTCTACAATTCTTTAGAGCACTCATGAAAAACCATGTTATTTAGGGCCAAAATGAACACAATAGTGAGAACCAAACTGTGTCTGGAAATATACTGTGAGTTATATTGTCTTAGTTTACACAAATGGTTGAATAGTTCAAGACATTATGTTCACTGATTAGCTAGTAAATCTGATAGTGTTTCACAAGGGAAGGTTCAAAGACAAAAGCTACCTATCATTTGCAGAATATCTCTGATTTCTATACTCTCTATAAAAACATCATGTTGTTGTATTTCTCGTTTCGTCAATTTCAATCATGTGGGGGATTGTTGGAAAATTTGTAAAGGTAGTGGGAAATTGAAATGGACTCCATTTGAATGAAGGGGTACAACCTTTCACGGTGTCTTTATGTTTTACAGAAAGTGTCGACCCTCCATTTGAATGAAACGGTACAACCCTTTCGTGGTGTCTCTTTATTTTAAATGAAGGGTCATGTCCCTTCTTCATGCCTTTTCTATTCAAACTGAATAGGTGCCAACAAAGCCTATTTAAAGGTAGCCCCCATTCCAATTTTATTAATTCCAAATTCCTCAAATTCAAGCATTCTTTTTATATTCTTCATATTAGTTCATAAAGATTTCAGGGAGTTGCAGAACATAGGTTTGATTCGCCTGGCAGATTATTTGTAATGCTGCTATAATTTGCGTTTTCTGATCATTGTATCTTGGGAGATAGACGCCGATAACCTGTAAGCACCTATGCGGCGGCAAATCTGTCTTAAGGACAGAGTGTCATACACTCGACTTGATCAAAAGTTTCTGTTCTAACTTTTCGGTACAAGAATATTACTGTAAGTATTTTATTTTTGTTATTTCAGTTTCAATTCTCTACACAGAAGATTGTTCCAACATTCATCGCAACCAAGAAGAAGAAGGCTAGAAGTTTCAAGAATGGCAGGTTTGGCCTGTGATTAGGTAAGCGACCCACCAAGTGCTAGCCATAAGCCAAACATAATCGCAGAAACAAGAACACCAAAGAAAGAGCTGGACATTGAGAATTGAGATGTAATACCCAGATCAAGGAATGCATATAGAATAAATAGTAGTATTCCAATGATATTTCTGGGGTTTCTAGAGCGAGAAAAAGAAGTTGAGAGACAACAATTTCTTTTTAATGAAAATGAAAAATAGTTATATTAAAATAAAATAAATAACGTACAGATTAAAATAAAAACAACAAGATCTTAAAAGATCAAACAAACAATCAAATAATCAAACAACAAACTACAAAAAAAACAAAAACAAAATTGTAAAAAAGTCAGTTACGATCTAGGAAAATCATTGATTTTCTCATAGATGTGATTTGGAAAGTTAGATTTGTATCAACCCAAGTAAGATCTGCATCAACACTCGTTATCGTCGTCGACTTCGTTCTCATCGCCGTTGTCCAATTCTGCCACCGTCGTTGCCGTACTTTAGACACTGCCAAAAGGAAGAGTTAAAGAGAAAGAACACCCATAATAGTATATGAGAAGGCTTGAGAGAAGAGAGAACTTGTCATGACCCAAACCTGCTCCTATAGGTTTGGCATCGCAATCGGCCAGTAATCTTGGGATTACCAAAGGCCTCTGAACAAAATAAACAAATAAGGGGGCTAATGGAAGCAAACACAACATATAATGTCCATAGAGCTGCGTAGACATACATGGGACAAGAAGTTTAGAACTTTGTATACATATAAGTGACGTCATATTTACATTAGTTTTACGTCACCAAAACCCACATAAATAGAACTTATAAAACTTATTCATACAAAACATAAGAAATACAAAAATCTCAAAAACCTTTTTACATCTCAAAAGGAACCTCCTCGGGAGGCACAGTGGCTGGCAGATTGACAGAGCTCCAGGCAATCAACTCTGAGCCTGGTCACGTGCCTAGTCACCTACATACATAAATAATACAGTGAGTTAGAGCCCAGTAAATAGCAACAGAGTAAAGTGTTACGAATGATGTCCATAACAGATTCAGAAATCAAAGTTCATATCAGAAACAGGTTCAGATCCATATACTTATACAAAATTCGTAAACAGTTATATGTGGTACGTCCATTAGCTAACAGATTAGATTGGTCATAAGACCCACAAGCATGGTCGATACTGATGACCATAAAGGTCAATATCTTTGTGCACAAATAGCCATGGTATTGTTACCCCCAGGCAAGGGCCATGTGAACCTAGGCCACGGTATTGTTACCCCATGCGAGGGCCACATGAACATAAGCCACGGTATTGTTATCCCCAGGCAAGGGCCACATGAACTAAGGATGCTATAAATACATTTCAGAAAAATGGACATTCATTCATGATTCATAAAATAGCATTTCATAAAATAGATCATATCTTATCATTCTGAAAATACTTATAATCAACATATCTTTACAAAGTTGTTACTCATAGATCACTCCAATAGCAGAATAGGTAAAGCAGACGGATCAGATAGTCTACGACGCGTGACCTACACAAACACATAACGGATACACATTGAAACACATATTCAAAAATCACTTAACTTGTTTCTTTTTTATCTTGGTGTGTTCCTAATCCTTGTCATCATTATTATGTCTTAATTCAGGCTTCGGAATGCCTAGGATGCAATGAGGATGTAATGATTCGGATTCTAATTCGTATTGGATTGGTGTAAATTGGTACCCGTCACCTTAAAACTTGTATGGTTGTCAGACTCTTGACATTGATGGGTTGGTAAGTGAACTCTAAATATTATAATTGAGGATCCTTGGGAGATGTTTGGAACCTTGATTGAAGCCTTAACAAGGTATTTAGGCGAGATTAGATTAAAAGTTCCAAATTTAAGTTTTTGTTTTTGACCAACCTTCAGTCTTTAGACCTTTCTCCTTTCATACTTTGAATTTGAATGTGAGGCTAGAACCACTGGAAAGCTTGTTTCTGGGGCTTCAATTTGGACACAAGAACAACCTAAAACAGAATTCGAACAAGGGAGTTATACCTATTTGAATTCTTAGTGCCTCTGCTGGTTTTCTTAAGGGTCGACACCCAAGTTCCAAGGGTCGACCCTTCCTTTGCTGCTTTGTCCTGGGTCACATTCTGAAATAAAGGGTCGACACCTGAGTTCCAAGGGTCAACCCTTGGCTACAGCAAACATTAATCTTCCAACTTTTCTTCTTAAGGGTCGACACCTCAACCCTAAGGCTCGACCCTTGCATGTTATTTCCAAAATTCTTGGGTCTGAATGGGCCCTACTTTTCGGGGTTTTGGACTTATTCTTTACAATGACCTTAGGGCTACTTTTCTACTACTATAAATAGACCCAACACTCTTCTCTCTCATGATTTCCTCCTCCTCTTTCCTTTCAAACAGTGAGCCTCTCTCCTCTCTCTCTACAAACCCAACTTTTTCCCACTTAGATCGCTAGATCTACTCATTTAGAAGCATCTTCTCGCCTAGGTCCCATGGGAAAGGTTGTAGAGCGCGTCAAGGGCTTTCTTTTGATCCAAGGACTTCACGATTTTATCAACTTTGGGTTTCTCCAAGTTTTCTTTTCATTTCTTTGAGGTAGGGGTACTTTTATCCTAGTATTTCATTATTTTGAAGAGATTTTATGGTGTTGTTGTGACTTATAAGCTAATTTGAGGATCTTGTTGGATTAAACCCATGTTTTACATAAATAAATCATTTTGCTTGACTTTTGCTTGAAACTTCTTAACTCTTTTACTAAAAACATATATCTAAATGTTGTTAAAACTTATATCTATGATGAAGGAGAAAAAAAAAACCCCCCAAATTTGGTAAAACCCTAACTTTTCAGTTTGAATAGAAAACACTAAATTGAGTGGAATTTCCTTTGATTCATGGAATATTATGAACAATCAAGAGATGAAAGATGTGGATGTTGATATGGTAAAGGAATTGTGACTTGAAAGTTATTATGCTTTGAATATTATGTGGTGTTTCATCTATTGTGATGATGGATGTTTGTTGATGGAATTAAAATGTGATGGAATTGTTAATTGTGCATGAGTCCGGGTAAGAGTCGATTTTGGAAAATGTGGTGTTGTGTTGGTACCCGCACAGGGAGTTGAAAAGGTGTGCAAATACCTTGTTTAGGCTTATCACTGGACGAATGTGGGAAAAATGTTTTTAGGTGTCCACACAGTCCTGCCGTATAATAGCCGGCGAAAGTGGAAAAACAGATGGTTTTCTTGGGTGCCCACTTCCTGCCGTATAATAGACGGCAAATGTAGGGATGATTTTTGAAACTAAAGCAACTTGTGTTGGACTTTTACATGGGACACATGGTTTGTTTTCCATTGATGCGATTGTTTAACTGTTGTGTTGTAAAGGTGTGAAATGTAATGTTCCATGCTTAATCGTTATGTATTTACATAATTAATGAAGATTACATGTGTTCATAACTCCTTATTATGTTTTGTCTCAAGGATGCCATAAATTTATTCAAATGACAAAATACTTGGTTAAATGTATTCCTACTGGGCATATAGCTCACTCATATTCTGTTTTTCAAGAAATGATGTTGTACAACTATAGTGGTGATTTGAAGTAAGCGGTGTTGGGATTGACAGGTGAGAATATTTTGCTGTAAAGACTTAGAGTTTTGTAATAGGGCTGCTAGACTTATTTTGTTGTTGTCTTATACACCCATGGGGTTCTTCTATTGTAATTGTCATCTTGTTTGTAGAACTTGGAGTTCGGTACAAGGTTTTAGGGACATGTAAATAGAGAAGTTGTAAATTTTAATTCTTAGTTTAGTGAAAAGGATGGCTTTGGGGTGTGTTGTTATATTGGTTGCGATGGATTCATGTATGAAATAGCAGGGCATTGCAGAGGATGCCAAAATGTAACTTGAATCACTTAGTTAAATTTTCAAAAGCAGGGCAATCCGCTCAAGCGCAACTTCGGTCGCTCAAGTGGTCTATAAAGTCTGCAAAAGTACTAGTTACATGATTTTTACGCTCGACGATCGCTCGACAGTCGTTCGAGCCAAGGACTGAGTAAACAGGGTCTCCGCTCGAGCGCAATTTCGGTCGCTCGAGCGGTCTACAAAACTTTGCAAAACTTCTAGGAGCTCTCATTTTACGCTTGAGCTCAACTTCCTATGCTCGAACAAAGGCCCAAAAGTAAGGGTGGTCGCTCGAGTGCAGGTTCTGCTGCTCGAGCCAACCCCCAAACTCTACAAAAGTACAAGGAGCTCGAATTCTTTGCTTAAGCACAAACTCCATCGCTCGAGCGAAGAGTGCAAATTCTGGAATTTTCAAATTTGCTTCCCAAGTTTAAAACTCAATTTCAAAGCAACAAAACACATCATTTTGGGCCAAAACTTGAGAAAACACTTGTAAACTCATAAAACTTCATGAATTGAAAGTCATTTCGCAAAATCAAGCCCAAAAGCAAGTGAATTCTTCCAAAGTAAAACTTGAAATTTTGAAAACATAACGTGCATGTAATGATATGAGCTTCAACCTTCAAAAACATGATCAATTGAGATGTTTGGTACAAAAACATGTTGAATTCTTAAAACATAGCCAAGGTAAGGTCATGCATGTGAGAATTCTTAGGTAAACAACTTCAAAATACCATGATATGTACATGCATGCATGCTTTGATCCCAATTCTACTTCTTTAACTTAATTCTTGCATCTCTTAGCTCAATTCTCTTAAATTCATGCATTAACCAACTTAAGTACAAAACTAAATGTTTGGATTCTTACCTAAGGTTTTGAACTTGCAAGACTAGGAGCTTAATTTTCTCAAAGTTGAACAATTCCTTGACTATCCTCTTAAGTTCTCTCAATTCTCTAGCAATTTTCCTTAGTTGAGCTTAATTCTTCTCTTCTCCCTCTTTCTCACATTTTTTATGTCAAGAAAATGAGAATAATGAGTCTAGAAGGCATATATAAGCCTCATACAGGCTTGATTAGGGGGGTTTAATTAAGATTTGCTTAAATTAATCAATTAACACTATTTTATTCTAATTATTTTGTTCAAAATCAAATTCTAATTAAACTTACCATAAAATTCTAAAAATTCTAAATAACACATATACCGAGTCAATTTTGTGATCGGATGTCGATCAGGTCTTCAATTCGCATAATGAACAAAAATACAGACAGATATTTCTACGACAAACATATATAAGCACATATAACACCATACGCATGCAATTAATGTAGAATTCTCTCTTAATTACTTATTAGGCATTCTTAATCATGGTTTAACAGTTAATCACATGTCGGGGTTATTATAGAACTATTGCGGGCATCAAAAATAAAATAAAAAAATCTATACCGAAATCGGGGTAGAAATACTTAAAACCCCTATTCCAGAAAAAATCTATACTCTAGGGGTGTGTTTGATTGGGGGGATTAGGGGGGGGACTATTCACTATTCGGATTGCTTATCCGAAGAAGTGAGTAGTCCATCTTTTTTTTTTTTAATCCGCCGGACATGGAGTCCGGCCAGACTACTTATCCCCCATATGGGGGAATATACTAACCCAGGGGGGGTGTGGGACAGTTTTGGAGGGATTATTTACTGTTGGGATTAGGTGATAAAATGACCATTTTGACCCTCTACTATTTAATTATGTATTATATTTAGTAAAATTCAATAAAATTTAAATATCTCAATTTAAAAATAAAATAATTTTATTTAACTTTTTATTGATGTTTTATTTATTTAATTTTTAAAGTAATTTTTTATAGATATTTTATTGATATTTTATTTTAAAATTTTGTTTATATTTTATTTAATTTCATTATTTAAATGTTAATAGATGTTTTATTTAATTTCATTGTTTAATTAAGATCATTTTAAAAACAAATTTATTTAAAATTTTAATTAAAAAATAACATATATTTTTATTGATATTTTATCTACTTTATTTAAAAAAATAAATTTATTTAATTGTGTAAAAAATAAAATAAAATAATTTTTTATTTAATCTAGCTAAAAATAATTAAAATATTAAAGATATGTTTAATATTGCTATTACTTTGTAAATATTACTTAGTAAATAATTAAAAAAGGGTAAAATAGTCTTTTGTTCATTTATCATATCCAGTCCGTCCAACCAAACGTTGGATTCACTAAAAATAGTCCTTTCCAGACATCTAATTCCATGAAAAAACAAACACAGGATACATATCCAATCCAACTAAATAGTCCGGGGGATCCACAGTCCCAGGACTCAAGTCCAATGGATTCTAATCCCTCTTTATCCAGTCCGTCCAATCAAACATACCCCTAGGAGTGTAAATCTACATTTTAGAAATAAGGGGGCCGAAGTGTCACCGGAGCTTCACCGGAAATCTCTAGAGAGAGGCTCTCATTGCACTCTCTTTCTCTGCCAGCTTTTAAGAGAGAACAATTTCTAGTTATAGGATTGGTTCAAAATAATTGAAAGGGGCTAGAGAAGAGAGAGGGGAGAGGGGCAAGAGGGGGTAAGGAGAGGCAAGGGATGGGCTACTAAACGTGGCCGTGGCGGCAGCTAGAGGTGGAGATGAGAGCTAAAGTTAACCTTCAAATGTTAGAGAGAGTAAATCAGGACTTATATATCTACATATAATTTTATTATTTTTTTAATTTTGAAAACTTTATTTATTTATTTATTTTTGGGCCAAAATTTTGAAAACTTATGACAAGGTGTTTGATATACTTTTTATTTACAATTTGTGAGACAAAAATGACTTAAATAATAAGAAAAGACAAACTATAGTATTGACATATTACAGTAGAAATGCTTTTAACTTTTATTGTTTGATTGTCAACTTTTAATCTGCAAGAACGTATATTAAACAGGCCCATAATTTCAGCAAACTCAAATTTTTTTAAGTAAACTCTCAAATTTGTTAGGCATAAATTTGTGAGTA
Organism: Camellia granthamiana; assembly: GCA_036172215.1. Taxonomy (NCBI): domain Eukaryota; kingdom Viridiplantae; phylum Streptophyta; class Magnoliopsida; order Ericales; family Theaceae; genus Camellia; species Camellia granthamiana. The sequence goes on from CM069913.1 coordinate 106,880,473, forward strand.
ATTTTGAAATAATTCTAAATTATTAGGAAGTTGATCTAGTGCTCCTAAAGAGGGGAAGTTATTGGGTACTTTTAAAGTACGGCCACATGGTGTCTCAGTGTATTATGATTAGTGGAGACGGTGGGGTTTATGATTTTGTATTAGGTGATTGAAGAACATGAGAGGACATAGTGAATAATGATTAGTGAAAGAGTATAGACATGTGCTGCTCTAGAAATACCCAGTAATTTTCCCCTAAATAGAGAACACAAGTAATGAGATAAGTGGAGTTAGCTTGACCCACTGTGATTACTTAGAAGTGAGACAAGATCGCTACAACCATCATTGTTTGTGCATTCTCCATGGTATGAATATCATATGTCGTTTCTAATAGGGTCTGTATAGCATATCTAAGGAATTATAAATACCTGCAATGGGTCATTATTGCTTTGAGAAAATTAGAGAAATTATTTGGTGATCTTAAAGTATTACTACATATCATTTATTGCCAAACACTTGTCATATTGATTCTTAAAAAGCAACATATATATGATAAGACCCACGTTAAACCAATAACAATCAAGTTGGTACATTATATCAAGAGCATAATTTTCTAGATTAGAGGACTCTATAATGATTTTTCTTTCTTGTGTTCATTTACTTATTTATTTATTTGCCAGTACATTTAAGGTATAATACCCATCTTTTAAATGAAAATGGCAAAGGGCTTTGATCTTAAAGTATTACTACATATCATTTATTGTCGAACACTTGTCATGTTGATTCTTAGAAAGCAACACATATATGATAAGACCCACATTAAACCAATAACAATCCAGTTGGTACACTATATCAAGAGCACAATATAAATTTTCTAAATTAGAGGACTCTATAATGATTTTTCTTTTTTGTGTTTATTTATTTATTTATTTATTTGCTAGTACATTTAAGGTATGATAGCCATTTTTAAATGAAAATAGCAAAGGGCTTTGATCCTCACAATGAAACTAAGACCATCTTTCCAAAGTGAGGAAGACTAATTATTAAGATGCTCCGCTAGAAACCTAAACAGAAGGATCGGAGAAAATAAAAAAGACAGATTTTGTAATATATAACCACACAAGCCCATTTTATCTCCACAATTTTTTTTTTTTCAGTTGAATTCATGTTCATAAGGATTTAATTGGGACTTTTACATATTAACTGTCAAACTAGCTAACACAATTCTCCTTATTTGGACTTGAAACCAATAGTATAACAGATAAAATACTAAACACAATATGGACTGAGTTATTTTCAATTAGCTAAGCATGTAGCCATTAACAAAGAACAAAAATTATTATTATAGTTTATCTACTTAATTAGGAAACAAGAGTTCATTTAATTTGACTTGATTTGGTATAGTTATTATTAGTGGAAGCAATTCTCTTTTTGCATCCCCACCAAACTTGATTATACAAGAAGATATCTCAACCGTCTCAAAATTTCATGACCCTCTTATTTGTTGGGACAATTCGTCTTGAATTCTTCAATTGGTGATCTTCGGATTTTCAAAACTTGGTGATAATCTTGTCTTTGTAGAATAGAAAATTGATGCTTCAAGTTGCGTTACTTAGTCACTTTCCTAAAGACAAAATTTGCACCCACCAAAAGGTGTGTAGGGGGTTATAGCAAATTCGCTTGTAGGATACAATGAAGCGTGATCTAAAGATCAAGTCTACTGATGTCTGCACTTACGACAGTAGATCAAAATACTCTTGATATAATCAAGAAAACCAAAATACAGATAATTAAGTCTACAGAATTTGATTACCAGTAAGAAAAGTAAAAACTTGCTTAAGAAACTGTTGATCTAAAACTCTAAATCAAGAGAGAGAGAGAATTGCAGAAATGCTCTAAGGATTTTTTTTTTTTTTGGAATCATTGGCATGGCTGATTTTGCAGCCTATTTGTAGACCTTGATGCACCTGATCGAATGGTCATGTCCCTTGATCGCATTCGATCAGATCTAACCATTGGATCGACGACCTATGGTATAGGTCCATCTCACACTGAATAGATGCCTTGACTGATCACACTTGATCATGATCTGGTGCCATCTCAACCGTACAATCACGTGCATCTCTAATCAATGGCTATGACCAAACCCTTCAGATCAGATAGGCAAGCATTTGATCAGTTGGTTGACCTATTGCCAACAGATGCCACATCACTACCACGTGGAGCTGACTGTATTCCACGTCACCCACGCCATGTCAGATCCACATCATCGCTCCAACCTGTACAATCCAAATAGAAAAGTGCCCTCATGGCACTGATGCGTCTATGCAAAGTGCGCCAAAAAACGCCACGTAGCTTACTGTCTACGCTATGTGCACGCGTGTGCGTATGCAGATGGTCCGAAGCACCATCCTTGCGGTGTGAGTGCATGCACACTAGCATCCATTCCATAATTCCATATTCAAAGGAATATTCCATGTAATACTTTCTTAAGTGCTCTATGTTTTCCTCTCTTTCCAATGTGGGACAAAGTACCCAAGCTTATTTCTAACTTTCCAAAGAAAAATGAGAAAGGTTTTGAAAACACCCAAAAACTAAACTATAAATTTTGAAAATCATTTTGAAAATTCCCCAACATTCCTCTACCATTTTCAAAATACAAGATGATGATTCTTGGTTCACTTGGCAACGCTATGCACAGGTGAAGATATCTTACAATTTGAATAATTCACTTAGTGAAGACACTTCAAAGTTAGTCAAGATGATATAGTAGACTTGTTTTTGAACTAGCGATCTTATACAACTAACCGGATGTGTCTCCCGCACAATATAGGTTACCTCAAGCATTCAAACAAATTGACACGTGGATTGGCCTTGTGTCTATATTCTATTTCATGAGCGCTCTAGAGCTAAGCCCTTGAACTCATAGGAAGCGGCACCATCTCCTACACTCACAAAGGTAAGCTTACTGAGAGTACTCCTGTAATTTACAATACCCTAACAACCTAATTGTAAGCTTATTAAGAGTTTGCTAACTCATACTCTTTTTCTCATATTACAGGTACCAAGCACTTCAACCTTATGATAAAAATGAAATAAAACTAAGTACTTACAATCACGACATATGGTGTACTTGGGTTCATTGAACTCAAGACTTCATGTTTTTTCAAGCGTTGAGTCAAGTTTCCACCAGGAGTGATTATGTTAAGTGGACTTAAGACCTATGCCCTTTGATGTTTTCCACACCAAATCCCTTGCAGTCCCTTTGTTAAGAGGTCAGCCAAGTTTTCACTTGACTTTATATAACCAATGGTAACCATACCTTCTGTGATTAACTGCCTGACACAACTATGTCTCAGTTCTATATGCTTGGACTTTCCATTATAGACATGGCTATAGGCCTGTGATAGAGTTGCTTCACTATCACAATGCAAAGATATTGGTGACATAGGTTTTGGCCATAACTTAATCTCTAACAAGAGATTCCTTAGCCACTCTGCCTCTTTGCTACAAGAAGCCAATGCTACAAACTTAGACACCATGGTTGAGTCTTTTATATATGTTTTCTTCTTAGAATCCTAAGAGATAGCTCCTCCAACAAGAGTAAAAATCCAGCCACTCGTAGAGGAATGATCCTCACGGTCAATTATCTAACTAGCATTTGTGAATCCTTCCAGCACAACTAGATAGCCATTATAGAATATTCCATAGTCTATTCTTTTCCTCAAGTATCTAAGTACTCGATTAATAGCATGTCAATGCACACTACTAGGATTACTAGTGTATCTACTAAGTTTTTCCACTGCAAATGCAATATTAGGTCTAGTGCAAGTCATGGCATACATTAGGCCACCTATTACTCTTGAGTATTCTAGTCGATTAACAGTTCTTCCAGTATTCGGATACAATTTTAAATTTGAATCAAAAGGTGTAGACATGGGTGTACAATTATACTGATTAAATTTCTTAAGAATTTTCTCAATCTAGTGCGATTGGGTAAGAATCAAATTATTGTTCTCTCGTTTGATCTTAATATCCAAAATTACATCAGCTAAGCCCATGTCTTTCATACTAAAGCTAGATGACAAGAAACTTTTAGTACTGTCAATGGCATTATTGTTAGTACAAAAAATAAGCATCTCGTCTACATACAAACATATGATTACACCTCTATTACTAGTAAACTTACTGTACATGCACTTATCAGATTCATGTATCCTAAAACCATTTGACACAATTACTTTGTCAAATTTCTCATGCCACTATTTTGGAGCTTGTTTCAGTCCATATAGTGACTTTCTGAGTTAACACACTTTATGTTATTGACCTTATACAACAAATCCTTCCGATTGTTGCATGTAGATTTCCTCATCTAACTCTCCATTTAGGAAAATGGACTTAACATCCATTTGATGGATTTCAAGCTTGTAAATTGAGGCTAAAGCAATCAATATTCAAATGGTGGTGATTTTGGCCACCAGAGCATATGTATCAAAATAATCGATACCCTCATTTTAAGTAAACCCCTTAGCAACTAATCTTTCTTTGAACTTGTCAATTGTGCCATCAACTTTCATTTTCCTTTTGAAAATCCATTTACAACCAATTGGTTTTGATCCAAGTGGCAAATCAGCAAGAATCCAAGTATTGTTACCCATGATAGAATCCATCTCATAAGTTGTTGCTTTTTTCTAGAGAGCAACATCTTGAGACTTCATAGCTTCCTCAAAGGTTGATGGATCTGAATCCACATTTAAACAAAGCATTGTTTGTTTACAATGATCATGCCCTTCTACTAGGTAAACAATGAAGTTAGGGACAAAAGACTTTTCAGTCATAGCCCTCTTACTCCTCCTTAGCTCAACAAGCTCATTAGGTTTATTAGGCTCAATGAGTTTATTTCGTTCATTTTCCTCTATAGACATTAAAGGATTTGATTCATTTCCTTGATTAGAATCCAACATTAGAATGGTTGTGGAACGATTCTCATAAAATATAGCATCATGTGATTCAATGATGGTATTTATTTTTACTGAACCATTGGGTTCTATTACTAGAAACCTATATGCTTTGCTATGAATAGCATATCCAAAAAATATGCATTCAATCCTTTTTTTTTCACGTAATTTCTTCCTTTTAGGTTCATGCAATCTGATTATTGCTTTACAGTCCCAAATTTTCAAGTAACCTAGATTAGGTTTTTTGTTTTTCCAAAGTTCATAAGGAGTAACATTTCTTTCTTTGAGAGGAATTCTATTGAGTATGTGATAGGCAATGAACAAGGTTTCACCCCAAAAACTAGAACTTAAACTAGAATTAGAAAACATAGCATTAATTATTTCTGTTAATGTCATATTCTTTCTTTCAACTACTCTAGTTTTACTGTGGTGTATAGGGTGCAGACTTTTCATGAATAATACTAACATTTTCACAATATTCTGGAAAATGGTATTCACTGCCTCTATTAGACCTAAGTCTCTTTATTTTGTCATTATACTAATTTTCTACTTCTGTCTTAAAAATCTTGAATTTATCAAGCACTTCATCTTTTGAATGCAAAAAATAAATATGATAGTACTTAGAAAATCATCAATGAATGTTACAAAATATTTCTTACCACCTCTAGTGGGGTTACTATGCATGTCACATACATCACTATGCATAAGTTCGAGTAAAGATGTGGTTCTATCCACTTTAGGAAATGGAATGCGAGTAATTTTAAATTGCACACAAAAATTACATTTTTCAAGCATGTCAATATCATACTTAGGAATTAAATCTAAATTAACCATATTATGCATTTTTCTAGTATTAACATGACCTAAACGACCATACCATAAAGAAAGAGAATCAACAATATAAGCAGAAACAAATGTATTATTGATAACGTTAAGTGTGAACATTCCCTGATACATGTAACCTCCCAACAAGAATCCCACCCTTAGACATGACAAATTTGTTTGACTCAAATACTAATTTGAAACCATGCTTATTAAGTAGTGTAACGTCCCGAAATAATAACAAAAACCCATCGCATAGTATTCCTTACAATTTATAAATAACATTGTAATTAATATTCACTTCATAATCCTTGATCTTACAGAAGATGACATATGCATTATACATTCATAAATCTTAGATTCTGAATCTATAGTATATGACATGTATACGTGAATTGAAATGAAAGAAAGTTCAAGTAAGATTTATGCTCTAATGGCTACATCTTTCCAAGTCCATGCTTGGGCACAACAAAATAAGTTCAACTCAATACAGTTTAAGCCCAAGGCTTATACAAAAGAATTACATCAAAAATAAATAAATAAATAAATAAATAAACTTCTAGGTCCAAGTCGTCCAAAGCTATGTTCTTGGTAGAGGCATATCATCAGCACCTGAAAATTGTTTTCTATGTAAGGTAAGCTAAAGCCCAATAAATATACTTTAACACAATATATGAATCTTAACGAAGTCATAAGGTGAATGCATATGCAATGCCATTTGTCAAACGTTTCACATTTCCATCTCAAAACAATGCAATGCCAGATTATATATCAATTCATGAAAATAACCGTTTATATTAGAAAATAGGGTCATGGATACAAAACACTAGGAATCTCTAGGTACATGTTTGCCAGTAGGTTATACAAGCACTACCAAAGCCATTTTACGGGTACTAACTGAAAGGACCGGCACCTAACCGTGCGGGTTTCTGGACTTTCACCAAGGACACACAGGCCAACATAATAACCACAACCACACCCCTAACAAGATTCATCAAGGTATTCACCCATTTTTCTCAAGACAATGCATTTTCAATGTTTAAATATGCAACAATGCTCAATACAAGATGTATGAGTAATTAGTTTCAATTCACCTAATTCTCATGCAATTTCTACAACAATCAAAGTTATCCTCTACCAATAACCCAAAATAGATATTTCTATTCAACAGATAAATTCTAACAAAAGATATAGGCTCATCATTTTAAAATGGGAGTGATATCACATATCTAACTCCACCATCATCATTAACATACACATTCGTTCCATTCTTTGAAAACCCAACATCATTTTCCATTTTCCTTCACAAACCATTTATCCATGATTTTAGAACGAAACCCTATTTACTTTCAAAAATCAATTTTGAGAAAAGAAATCCATCACTTTAACATATCTCAATCATAAACACATCCCCACAACCTTTCTCAAGAACCCATTTGAAAATCCCTATTTTACATTTAAATTTCAAACCCTGGGTTTAACCCAAAATTCCCAAATCACTAGATTCTTTCAATGAGAAAATAACTAAGGTAAAAATCATACGAAAGGTTAAAGAAATCCAGACCTCAAAGCGAGAAGACAATAGAGAGCAAGGGTTGAAGTTTGGTGGAGGCGAAAATGATAACTCCTCCGATTAGAACAAAGCCCTCGACGTGCTCTATCTTTTTCTCCAAGGAGCTATGGTGGAGAAATCAATGGATTGGGAGTATTTGGGACTTGAAATCAAGAACTAATGAGAGAGAGAGAGTGAAGAACTTAGGGTTTTGAAATGTTTAGAGAGAGAGGAATGAAAAAGTGATCCAAAAGTCCTTTTTCCCGAACTGATATACATGCAAACTGCTTGAGCAACCAAAACACCGCTCAAGCAACAGACACAATAAGTGATATTGCTCAAGTAACCAAAGTCACTGCTTGAGCGCACAATGACCCCCTCCCAAAAGTTTTGTAGACTGAAGAAGACCGTTTGAGCACAAGAAAGACCGCTCGAGCAAAGAACACCTTACTCCTAGAAGTTTTGCAAACCTGCAAAAATACTGGGAAATCTCAAAGACCGCTCGAGCACAAGAAAGACCGTTTGAGCGAACAAGCAAAAATCTGGACAATAACTCTTTTGAAAAACTAACTCCAAACTTGTTTCAAACACAATAACAACTCCCAAACAACGCGACCCACTAGAAACAAGATGCAAATGAAATGAGCAACAATTACGGGTGTGGGTTCCTAGATTCAAAAGCAAGAAATGGGTCGGGTCTAAACCAGAATTGTTATAAGTAGGCTTCCAGATATAAGGTTTTTCTTAACATCATGTACATGATAGACATCACTAAGATTTAAGACTTTTCCAGATATGAACTCCAGATCCATCGTCCCTTTGCCTTTGATAATAGCAGTTGAAGAGTTGCCCATGTAGAGAACTGTTCCATCACTTACTTATTTATAAGTGGTGAAAAGGCTCTTGTCGTTGCAGATGTACCACGTTGCTCCTGAGTCAATCCACTAGTTACTGAGCATGTTTTCCTTAGATACAACAGCCACGAACTTGTTCTTGGCATTTGATGCTTCTGACTTCTTCTTGTATGACTGGCATTCATGTTTGAAGTGCCCTGACTTGCCACAGTGCCAGCAAATATCTTTCGGCTTCTTAGCATCTTTCTTGGGTTGGGGGTTGCGCTTATGTTTCCCTGTGTTAAACCTCTTGCCATCATCCACCATGTGAATCTTGGAAGTTTGTGTCAATTGGTTATCTTTACTTTCAAGAAGTCTTGACTCTTCCTCAATTCGGAGGTGTTGAGCCAATTCCTCTAAAGTAAGATCTTCTTTTTTGTGTTTCAAGGTTTTTGTAAAATCCTTCCAAGAAGATGGTAGTTTCTCTATTATAGATAAAACTATAATAGATTCATCCATGTTCATATTCTTTTATTGGAATTGACTCAGAATATGTTGGATCTCATGGAATTGTTCCATAGTGGGTTTTGTATCAATCATAGTAAAACACATAAAATTACTAATAAGAAATTTCTTAGTGGTGGCATCCTCGGTGAGATACTTTGACTGCAGTATATCTCAGAGTCGCTTTACCGTTTCCAGATGTTGATACACATCGAACATAGAGTCTGACAGCGCATTGAGAATGCGTCCTCAACAAATATAGTCGTCATTCTCCTATTTGGTTCTGGTACGGGTTTGCTCCACCATCTCATCTTCTTACTTCGCCGGATAAGGGGTAGTCAATACATAGACCACTTTGAGAGTAGTGAGCAGGAAGTGCATCTTCTTTTGCCAGCGTCAAAAATTTCCTTTGTCAAGTCGGTCAAGCTTCACGAATCTTGAATCATTTTCTGAATAGACATTGCCATATGGAAATATTGTCTTTAGATTGTTGGAACAATTCATTTTGAATTCTTAAGTTGGTAATCTTCGTGTCTTCAAAACTTGACAATGATCTTGTCTATGTAGAATAGAAAATTGATGCTTCAAGTAGTGTTACTTAGTCGTTTTCCTAAAGACAAAATTTGCACCCACCAAAAGGTGTGTAGGAGGTTACAGTATATTTACCTCCAAGACACAATGAAGCATGTTCTAAGGATCAAGTCTATCAGTGTCTGCACTGACGATAGTAGATCAGAATACTAGTGATATAATCAAGAAAATCACGACACATATAATTAAGTTTACAGTTTGATTACCAGTAATACAAGTAGAAACTTACTTAAGAAACTCTTGATCGAAAACTATAAATCAAGAGAGAGAGAGAGAATTGCAAGAATGCTTTAAGATTTTTTTTTTTTTGGAATCACTGACATGGCTGATTTTGCAACCTATTTATACACCTTGATGCACCTGATCAAATGGTCATCTCCCTTGATTAGATCTGACAGTTGGATTGACAATCTATGGTGCAAATCCATCTCACACCGAATAAATGCCTTGACTGATCACACCTGATCCTGATCGGGTGCCATCTTAACCATACGATCGCATACTTTTCTAATCAAAATAATTAAGAAAGATGTTTTAATCTTAGTTTATAACTAACTGAAATTGTAGTTGATACTTTTCTATCTTTGTTTTTATTAAAAGTGAAATTAACCTTATTTGGGATTAAATATTTCAGTCAAAAATTAAATTTTTTTTTTATAAATTATCACATCATTTTCTTTATTATTTTTAATATCTTTTTATAAAAAATCATAAAATTATTAAAATAATATGTTCTCGAACAAACCAGTCCCATATATAAAAGTACATTCATCTTAGTTTTTGAATAATGTTATATGTACCAATTAGTATATCAATTACAGTGTGTTTGTTTGGATGAACTGGATAAGGGGGGATTGAAATCTATCGGATTGTAATCTTGGAATTCATAATTCAGAGACTATTTGGTTGGATAGGATATGTATCCCATGTTTGTTTAGTCATAAGATTAGATGTCAAGAAATGACTATTTGGTTTGATAGGATATGAACCCTATGTTTGTTTGAGATATTACGGAGAATGATAATTGCTCAAATGACTATTTTACCCTTTTCAATTATTTACTAAGTAATAACAATATTAAACATACCTTTAATATTTTAATTATTTTTGGCTAGATTAAATAAAAATTTATTTTTTTTCACACAATTAAATAAATTTATTTTTTAAAAATCAAATAAATTAAATAAATAAAATATCAATAAAAATATATGTTATTTTTTAATTAAAATTTCAAATAAATTTATTTTAAAAAATAATAATAATGAAATAATGAAATTAAATAAAACATCTATTAAAATTTAAATAATGAAATTAAATATAATATAAAAAAAATTTAAAATAAAATATCAATCAAATATCTATAAAAAATTATTTTAAAAAATTAAATAAATAAACATCAATAAAAATTAAATAAAATTATTTTATTTTTAAATTGTGACATTTAAATTTTATTAAATTTTACTAAATATAATACATAATTAAATAGTAGAGGGTAAAAATGATCATTTCATCACCGAATCTCATATCCTTCTATCCCTCCATTTGTGTCACACCCTCTCAATGGGACACAATAGTCCAACATATTTGTGACTAATAGTCTGGAGCAAAAATTTTAAACGACTATTAGTCCAATCCCCTGACTCAATCTCTCAAAACAAACACCACTTTAGTGTATTAACAGATAATATGACATAATTTTAAATATGTTAAATATTTGTGTTGGCTTTTTGGCTTTCGAAAGGTATTTTCGTAAATGCGAACGTGCCAGTAAGGATCAATCAATCCTTACAGAAATGTTAATTGCCAACCAATTATCAGACGATTGTGTTTTAGTTCTTTCAGCCTCAATGAAGAGGACTTTTACTGGTGGCTTGACTTAGGAGAAATTAAGCAAAATAATAGTTAAATGAAGAGCAATTGAAGTATTTCATTAGAATGAAAACTTACAATGATCCAAACTCAGGCTCGTAGAGGTTTACAACAACAATCTACTTGAAACTACTCCTATGAACGAAGTGCAGTGCAGGAATTTAAAGTACAGGAATGTAAAGAGCAGGAATTTAAAGAGTAGGAAATGTAAAAACTGGAAATGTAAAATTGGAAAAGAAAATATGTAAAGTAAGACTGGTTTGTATGATTTGAGTCTGGGGCTTTTTTCTAGGGTCTTCCCCGCTATTTATACTTCTCAAGGATGACCATCGAACTGCACTTCAAACCGTCGAACTGCTCTTCCATGATCGTTGATCATGCTGCCTTATAAGTAGTTCCAGTACATCATTACTTGCAGTTAGGCTTCCCTCCTATATTTGAATTTGAATCTGAGTAACCGTTGAAGTCACGTCACCTTGCACTTCTTTATTGATCCAATGCTACTCAGATCACGTGAGAACCAATACTAACTGCCACGTGTACGATCAGGATTGAAGACTTGAATAGTCTTCCTATATTACCCTTATTCTGCCACGTGTTGAATTGTAACTGGTTTGTATAAAATATGAAGCCAACAATTTGTAATTTATATAATAGATAATATTAATAATTATGTCATAATATATATTGATATACTAATTAATACATATAGCACTATTTTATTTTCAATCTCAAGATTCTCCCTAAATATTTCAATCTCACGATTCTCCCTAAATATTTAACGGTGATGTTGTGGCTTCATTTGGAAAGAAGGGTAGTGTTCGATTGAGTTAGGTTTGTGGCAATTTTAGTCAGAAAAAAGAAAAAAACAAATTTAGCCTAATAAGATAAAATATTACATTTAACTCATAATTATTATATTTTTTTTCTCACAGAAGTCAAAAAAATCAAAAAAATCATTCTCAAATGAAACTTTTTAACTCTAAACTAAAATAAAAAAAAATCAAAAAAAAAAAAAACTCAAGAAAGTATACCCACCTCCCAAACGAATTGAAATAAATCATCACTAACTCTACCCGTTTACAGCAGAAGGTACGTTCTCTCTCTCTCTCTCTCTCTCTCTCTCTCTCTCTCTCTCTCTCTCTGCCTCTCTTTGTTTCTTCTCTCCTATGGTTTCTTCTTACGATTTGAATTCGTTTCATCTTCATTTCAACATTTGCTAGGGTTTGGAACGATGTATTCATGTGCCCCTCGCGATTTCTGTTCTTCGCAATTTCTTCTTATGATCGATGCATTCAATTTCATTTGGAATTCTGTTCTTCGCGATTTCTTCAAAGGTACTCGATTTGTTCTTCTCGGTTTCATTTCATTTAGTTACAATTTCCAGTAGAGAATGGCTTTGTTCGCACTTTCTTCTTCCCTTGGATCATTTTAATTGAAGCCATATTTATATGCATTTTAACTTGTTGAGATTATATTTCAATTCTTGATAATTTTATTTTTCTATTGTGAATTCTGAGCAGCAATACCTTTTTAAGCATATGCATAAATTGTTGAATGTATAGGTCAATGGTTATGTATTCATTATCTTTGCTTTATGTTAGTGGATGTTGTCAATGTGCTTTCCCCTAATTTATCTACTGCAGTTTTTTGATAAATGGGTCAGGATATTGCTCTTCTCATCCCCTGTGTTTTGTTTTATTATGTTTTGTTCAGGAGCTATCACTTCTTAGTCAGTTTGAGCATGAGAACATAGTTCAATATTATGGCACAGATAAGGTACTCTCACTTTCCATGTTGTCTTGTGGTTAATGCTCTCTCAGTTTTTTCTATCTATGGCTATGGGTTTGAGGGTTGTGGAGTGTTCGGAATAGTTGAAGTGAAACATAAAAGAATTTATTATGACATTATTTAAACACCTAGTACAAATATGAAAAGATTTGTTTTTATGTTTCTTGTCTTTCATTTATCATGGAATCTATATGAAAAAATCCTGCATTGAAAGAAAAAATTGATAGGTGAGCTTAATGAAAGGAGTTTAGAGTATCTGAACAGTTACTCATGCTCATGCATCTATAATTGTAGAAATGTAGTTCAAATCGAAGCCATTGTGTGTACTCTGTTATGAATGTTAGCTATTTAGTTTATAATGATTACATTTTGTATTTTCTTTCTTTACATCTATATGAAATTTGTAATTTAATACCTTGAATTAAGATTGATTAGGTTTTGTTATTTACTATTAGCTACCAAGAGCATCTCCAATCATTAACCTTTTTTGGATAGTACTCAACCATCTTCAACCCTTCCATCAAATGTTCATCAAATTGTTTTTTTTTTGGATTTTGTTTATTTCCTAGCTAAGGCTTTTTGCCTGGATTTTATTTATTTTTTGGATTTTATTTTTATTTTTATTTGTGTGTATCTCTCACAACAGTCAGATTATTGATTCTACTTTTTGTCTTTGTAATGAGAGGAGGTTTTTGCACGCAAGATGTTTGTGTAAAGGTCTGGACAGTTTTTGCCAAAAGGTTTCAATCAATTCCTACATACATGTTAGTGGATCAAGTAGTTAGAGCAGTTCTAGCAGTGACTCTGGTTCTTCTTCAATTTTGAAAGAATACAGCACACAACTCTTTTTTTCACTTTCTAGTCTCTCAACTGGTTTGTTTGTCGATCAAGCAAATCTTCCCGCAAATTCATACTCGCTATCTTCCCCGTTACGTGGGAAGTGGGTGGAGCAAATCAGAAATTCCCACACTGCACGTTGAGAGTGATATAAAGAGGGATGACATAATTACACAAATTTCAATCGATACAAAAATTTCCACACGCTGGACTCTTGCAATCAATATTGAGGAAATAGAAGACTTAAAGTTTAAAGGTATTGTAGATGCTAGTAAAATCCTTCTTTGTTCTTTGTCCACTTAGTTTTTAGACTTTTTTGTTAATGATTGAAATGCCATCTGTTCTTTCCAAAACATGCTTGGAGCCTCCTCAATTCTAGAGTAACCATTGCTAACAGTTTTTTTGTGCAAATACTTGGAAAAACCCTAAGTTCATTCTATTAAAATTTTATGATATATAATACTAGCTATTATTGTCTATGATAGAGGTTTTTAGAGCTCTAAAATTATATAATAAAAAAATTTACATGACACTCGTGATTTTTAATAACATGTAAACAAATGTTATCATACCCAACAAATTCACAAACTTTCTGCTCACCTCTCATGAAAACAAATTTATACTAAAAACTCCAACCTTACAATACATCTAAATTCATATAACTCATCTAGGGTAGGGGGAGGGGGAGATAGAGAGAAGGGAGCAAGAGTTAGAGAGGTGACAGAGGGGGAGAGAGAGAGAGAGCCTTAGAGACTAGTGAGAAAGTCAGAGAGGAGTGAGAAAGAAAAGAGATTGTATGAGAGAGGGAGGGTGCAATGGAGAGAAGAATGTGAAGGTTCAGTGACCAAGTGAGATGGAGACTTTAGTGAGAGTGAGGCATCTATTATATTTTTTTTTTACAACAATCAGTGACTGTTACAAGTACGTTGATACTAATTTAGCTTGAAGCTTAGGAAGACAAAATTCCATTTATGGAGAGAGATGTGTGTATGTATATTTATGTATGGTGACATTGATAGGCCCACATGGACCACGGCCCACTGTGAGTAAACCCAGGCCCATCATGTAAACCTCATTGCACAACCCGGTTAGTAAAACCCAGCACAGCTGGAGGCCAACTGATCAGGGAAGGCCAATGATGCTCGGACACATGGCAGATACAGAACGGGCCACGTCAGCAGACAAAGATCTGCAAAGTTATTGCCACAACACATCACCATTAATGCAGCCCATCACAGCATTTATTGCGACAACACCCCTTAGCCGGGATGGCTCCCCCTCACCCTGAACAAGGCAACCCATGGCATGAGCTTTCGGCGGGAAGGTCAGAACGACAGGGACAGCAAAATGATTACCATGGGATATAAGCAAAGTCTGAAGATAAGATGAGGTGAAGCTTTCCTATCTCTCTCTCTCTCTCTCCACATTTTTCTACATATCTCCTCTTCTAATTCACACGCCGGAGGGTTCGCCGGGGGACTACCCCGTTCCCCGTTGAACTCGTTTGCAGGTTATCCAGTGGGTTCGAGGAGCTTGGATCGGTCTAGCCCATTCACCAGTACGGACTGTATCATCAGTTGGCGCCGTCTGTGGGAAGTGGTTGATCCGTGCGCCAGTTGTGTTCATTGCCGCCGGAGACCCTGTTCCATCGACTCCTTCATCTCACTCGTCGAGTGTATGGTCACGACTAGATCCATGGCCTCTCACCACAATGCTAACAATCACCAAACCGACCCTCCCAATCCAAACGACCCACCACGGTACTTCATCGAGCTCACCAACAGCATCAACCGTATGGCCGAACAAAACCAGGCCTTAATCAATGCTCTACTCCAGCGGAACCTCCCTATCCCTCCACCACCTCCAGATATTCCACCCCACCCAGAACAAGTTCCGGGCCATACTGTCCCACAACCCAATCCTCCCGACTCAGGGGGCTTGCAACCCCCTCACCCACACATACATCCACCTCCTCCACCCCCACGTCCATCAGTCATCGCTCCAGCTCCCGAGGGAGAGGCCAGCAGCATCCAACATCTGTCTCCCTCTGGCGGTGACAACATTCCCCTTTAGGACGCTGAACTCCGAGCCATGAAGCTCCAACTCCAAGGGGTTATGCAGAATATCCAACATAAGCCCTCCACCACAGCAAACTCCCCATTTGTCACCTCCATCCGAGACAAACCCCTACCCGAAATGCCTACCATCGACCCCTTTGACGGAATGACCGACCCCGTCGACCACCTGGAGACCTACCGTACCCTCATGATCCTCCATGCCTTTCCTGACGAAATCATGTGCCAAGCCTTTCCCGTGACACTGAAAGGATCGGCTCGGCTATAGTTCAGCCAGTTACCCCCGGATTCGGTCTCCACATTTCAGCATCTCAGTGACTCCTTCCTGAGCCACTTCATCGGGGCCCAACACCAGCGGCGCCCGGCGACCCAACTCCTCAACATCCGGCAGACCAAGGGGGAATCACTGCGCAGCTTTGTCACTCGCTTCAACACCGAAGCCTTGCAGGTTGCCGAAAATGATGATAAAGTCATCCTTACAGCCTTCATGGCCGGTCTGCAGTCATCCAATTTCCTCTTCTCCCTCTCTAAGAACCCTCCGACCTCCATGGCAGCCTTGCTCTCCAAAGCCCAAAAATACATGAACGCCGAGGACTCACTAGCCGCTCGGCAAGACTCAACAACTAAATACCTGACCCCCAGAGAAAAGAGGAAAGACCAAGAGCCCAGTAACACTCGGAACCATAACCAAACATCGCGTTATGCAGACCGATCCTCTCGTGCCGACCGGTCAGCACCAGTAAGACCTCCCGGCCGGTTCGAGCGGTATACACCCCTCAATTCTCCCATGGAACAAGTCCTTAATCAGATCCAACGGGATTACCCCCTCAAGTGGCCTCTTCCTCCACGGAACCCTTCCAATCACAAAGACCAGTCCAAATATTGCCGTTTCCACCAGGATCATGGCCATAACACCGACGATTGCATCAGTCTCAAGGATCAAGTGGAGACCCTCATTCGTCAGGGGCGTCTAAGCCGATTCACAGACACCCGCCCTCAGCAGAGGCAAAGAGCCGAGCCCCACAGGGACAATCGCAGGCACACCCCTCCACGACGACCAGCTCAGCCAGCTCAAGACCGCGATCGACCTCCCAAACAACCCCGGCCACAAGGAAATCCACCCCCGCCGGTCGGTGAAATCCGAGTTATCTCAGGCGGTCTTGCTTGCGGGGGACCGTCGCGCTCAGCTCAGAGGGCAGAGCTGAGAAAAATACGGCAGGGCTCGGATAAGGCAGTTATCATGATAAACCGACCCCCCAAGCAACCTAAGCAGTGGACAGAGCCCATTACCTTCACAGACGCCGACTGTACAGGCACCCGTTATCCACATGATGATCCTATCGTCATCTCTGCCGTTCTCTCCAACTATAAGGTCAGGCGAGTCCTCATCGATAATGGAAGCTCTTCAGACATCATATTCCTCGGCTGCTTCGGCCAGCTCAAGATCGGCGAGGAAAGTCTGTCTCCACTTCAAACCCCCTTGGTCGGTTTCACTGGCGACCGGGTGACCTCTATCGGCCCCATAGATCTCCCCATCACCATTGGGGAATACCCACGACAGACCACGAAGTTGCTCACTTTCCTTGTAGTCGACTGCCCCTATGCTTACAACATCATTCTCGGCCGTACCGCCCTCAACGCCTTCCAAGCCATCACATCCACCTACCACCTTACCCTCAAGTTCCCTACCGATCTCGGGGTCGAAACAGTCAGAGGAGAACAAACCATCGCTAGAGAATGTTATGTGGCCTCCCTCAAAGAAGTCAGGCTGAAGGAGGCAATGATCATTGAAGGACTTGACGTCCGAGATGAGGACGAGTTGATCAGAGGCGAACCTGTGGAGGAACTCATTGAAGTTAACATCGATCCCACCAACCCACACAAAACTGCCAAAATCGGCAGTCAACTACCTTCCCAAGCAAAGGCTGACCTCACCGCCCTCCTCACCGAGCACAGAGATGTCTTCGCTTGGACCCATGCAGACATGCCAGGCATTGATCCCTCTTTCATAACTCACCGCCTCAGTATCGAACCCCATTTCCGGCCTTACCGACAAAAGCAGTGTATCTTCCACCCAGAGCGAAATAATCTCATAGCCACGGAAGTCGACAAACTCCTTGCAGCTCGGTTCATCCGAAACATAGACTATCGCAAGTGGCTCTCCAATGTGGTCCTAGTCCGCAAGAACAATGGCAAGTGGCGCCTCTGCGTTGATTACTCTGACCTGAACCGAGCTTGCCCCAAAGATAGTTACCCACTCCCCCGCATAGATTTGCTGGTCGACGCCACGGCTGGTCACCAAATGCTCAGCTTCATGGATGCTTTCTCCGGGTACAACCAAATCATGATGCACTCATCCGATCAGGAACACACGTCCTTCATCATCGACTGAGGTATTTACCACTATTGTGTAATGCCGTTCGGACTAAAAAATGCTGGGGCCACCTACCAACGGTTAGTCAATGCAGTCTTCCACCATCAGATCGGTCGGAACATGGAAGTGTATGTGGACGACATGCTAGTCAAGAGCAAACTCTCCACCGACCATCTCACCAACCTACGAGAAACCTTTGCCACCCTTCGCAAATACCAAATGAAGCTCAACCCAGAGAAGTGTGCCTTTGGCGTAGGCTCTGGAAAGTTCTTGGGTTTTATGGTCAGTCAGCGCGGCATCGAGGCCAACCCCGAGAAGATCAAAGCCTTGATTGAGATGCAGTCCCCCAAAACCATTAAAGAGGTTCAAAGACTCACTGGCAGAGTAGCAGCCCTCAACCGGTTCATCTCCCGCGCAACGGATAAGTGCCTCCCATTCTTCAAAGTTCTTCGGCAGACTTTTGAATGGACACCTGAATCCGAAGAAGCCTCCAACAGTTAAAGCAGTGCATGGCCAATCTTCCCCTTCTCTCACAGGCAATCACGGGTGAGCCCCTCTTCCTCTACTTAGCAGTATCAAGCATCGCGGTCAGTGCAGCTCTCATCAGGGAAGATGGCTCAGTCCAACGGCCGGTCTACTACATCAGTCGGGCTCTCAGGGGAGCGGAGCAGAACTTCCCCCTGTTAGAAAAGCTGTCCCTGGCCTTGGTCACCGCCTCCAGACGACTCCGCCCCTACTTCCAAGCCCACTCCATAGTGGTCCTCACCGACCAGCCCCTGAAGAAGGTCATGCAGCAACCCGAACTCTCAGGCAGACTCATGCAGTGGTCAGTAGAACTAAGCCAATTCGACATCTCCTACCGCCCCCGGACAGCAATCAAGGGACAAGCTGTAGCTGACTTCATCTTGGAATTCACCAACCCAGTCCATACCACTACCCCTCAGCTTCCACCAACTCCACCAGAGCCTGAAGATCCTCATTCTTGGACACTCAATGTCGACGGCTCTTCTCGCAGGGAAGGAAGTGGGGCCGGCCTCATCCTCACCTCCCCTGAGGGTAGTTATTTCAAGTGTGCCCTCCGCCTCTTATTCGCGGCCAGCAACAATGAGGCCGAATATGAAGCATTGATAGCAGGACTTCGACTGGCCAAAGACATTGGTGTTAGCCATATCCGCGTGTTCAGCGACTCCCAACTCATAGTCGGCCAAATCACGGGGGAATTCGATGCCAAGGATGACACAATGCGAGCTTACAGGGACGTGGCACTCCCCCTCGTTCGCCTCTTCAATACTTTCCAGATCAGGCACATACCTCGGGCGGAAAACTCCAAAGCAGATGAGATGGCCCAGCTGGCCTCTGCCGACCATCCCGATCTCAGCCATGGAGTTCGTCTCGAGTACCTAACCCACCCGGCCACCTCCCCCGACCTACAAGAAGTGCAATTCCTCCAGACGGAGCCCATCCCCTGGGCATCTGACATCCTTCTCTTCTTGACTACTGGAGAACTCCCAAATGACCAACAGCAGGCCGCCAAAGTCAGAGCCCGGTCGGCTAACTACATCCTGGTTGACGGCGTCCTTTACAAGCGCGGTTTTTCACGCCCGTACCTGCGATGTCTCAACCCCACCCAAGAAACTTATGTAATGCAAGAAATACATGAAGGGATCTGTGGCAATCACTCGGGTGGCAGGTCTCTCGCTCACAAGGTACTCCGTACAGGCTACTTCTGGCCGACCCTCAACCAAGACGCCACTGATTTTGTGCTTAAATGTGACAAGTGTCAGCGCTTCGCCAACATCCCCCATGCTCCTCCCACTGAGCTGGTCACCCTCTGCAGCCCTTACCCGTTCGCTAAGTGGGGGATCGATTTGATTGGTCCACTTCCCACTGGCCGAGGCCAGACCAAGTTCGCGATTGTTGCCATTGATTACTTCACCAAGTGGGTCGAGGCAGAACCCCTTGCCACAATCACCGAGTGGAACACCACCAAGTTTATCTGGCAATCGATCGTCTGCCGATTCGGCATCCCTCAAGCCATCGTCTCCGACAACGGCAAACAGTTCGACAACGCCAAATACAGGAAATTTTGTGCGGATCTCCAAATTCAACCATGCTTCTCTTCCCCGGTCACCCCCAAGCAAATGGCCAAGTTGAAGTCACCAACCGTTCACTCCTAAAGATCATCAAAACTAAGCTCGAAGCTGCTAAAGGCCTCTGGGCTGAGGAACTCCCAAATGTACTCTGGGCTTACCGTACCACTGCTCGGACTCCTACTGCGAAAACCCATTTTCGCTTAACATATGGCGCTGAGGCGGTCATCCCGGTAGAAGTCGGTCTGCCCACCCCCAGGGACATACATCCGGATCTCGCCTCAACCGAAGAACTTCGTCGAGCAGACCTGGACCTCATCGAGGAACTCAGAGTGACTGCCGCTGTCAAATTGGCTTCGTACCAGCAGAAAATGAGAACAACTACAACCGCAGAGTCCGACCATGGGAGTTCTCTGTAGGGGACCTGGTCTTGAGAGAAACAACTCTTGCCACAAGGAATCCGACCGACGGCAAACTAGCGGCGAAATGGGAGGGACCATACGTTGTGAAGGCCCGCCCACGGCTAGGCACTTACCGACTTCAAGACATGGATGGACGAGACCTTCCCCATCCCTGGAATGCTGAACATCTGAAGCGTTACTATCAATGAATTCTTACTTTTGTATTGTCAAACTTGTTGTATTTTCCTTTCAATACTCAATACAAATATCGACTGGAGTTCCAACCTTCTATAATTTAACTGTCTGAATGTCACTTTCATGAAACTTTCATTTGCAGCGCTCGAAGCCTCAGTCCGACCTGAGCACTCTCCAAAGCCTCAGTCCGATCTGAGCACTTACAAAAGCCTCGGCCAGACCGAGCACTTTCAAAAGCCTTAGTCCGACCTAAGCACTCTCCAAAGCCTCAGTCCGATCTGAGCACTTACAAAAGCCTCGGCCAGACCGAGCACTTTCAAGAGCCTCAGTCCGACCTGAGCTCTCTCCAAAGCCTCAGTCCGATCTGAGCACCTACAAAAGCCTCGGCCAGACCGAGCACTTTCAAAAGCCTCAGTCCGATCTGAGCACTTACAAAAGCCTCGGCCAGACCGAGCACTTTCAAAAGCCTCAGTCCGACCTGAGCACTCTCCAAAGCCTCAGTTCGACCTGAGCACCTACAAAAGCCTCGGCCAAACCGAGCACTTTCAAAAGCCTCAGTCCGACCTGAGCACTTACAAAAGCCTCGGCCAGACCGAGCACTTTCAAAAGCCTCAGTCCGACCTGAGCACTTACAAAAGCCTCGGCCAGACCGAGCACTTTCAAAAGCCTCAGTCCGACCTGAGCACTTTCAAAAGCCCCAGTCCGACCTGAGCACTTTCAAAAGCCCCAGTCCGACCTGAGCACTTGCATAAGCCTCAGCCCGACCGAGCACCTTCGAACACCAGAAGACCCAGCGAAACAAGTACCACCATAGCCTTGGAAGAACACTTCGTCTCAAGTTGAGGTCACAAACTTTTACAACATTTCTACTTAGTTACAATTTAAAACCTACTTCCCTGTCCTCATTCATGGATCTTTCACTCATACCTATTCATAGACCTTTTCCAAAGCTCATTTTCCACGCTCTTGTTTCACAGCTTCGTACTCCAATTTCTCACTTACTCATCCATTGAAGTTTTGTACAAGTCCAATCTCACTCTGCATGAAGGGATTTTATCAGTCCACTCTGACTCTGCGCGATGGAATTTTTAATTTACAAATTCAAATTCACAAGTTCATCCTCTCCAATTTATCAGTCCAATTTTGCCAGTCCACTCTCACAAGTTCAAATTCACTTGGGTCACTTAGCTCAAGTTCACTCTGTCATGAAGTTGAATTTTTCATAAGTTCATTACTCGTTTTTATTACAGGCATTTCTCCATTTCAAACCCACTAGACAACCAAACACAGTCAATTACAAGACATAAATGGAGTTTTATTCATTCGCAAAATGTGTACATCAGTTTATTACAATACTTCAAAAACAAAACAAAACAAAAATGTGTATACAAGGACGAAACAAAAATCTTTCAAGTACATTTATCTTCAGATCACTCCCCCTCCTCACTGGAGATGAGATCTGCCTCCTCTATACCCTCATCCAGGGGGGTCTGGGCCACATCATCCTCTTCAATCGCCACCCTGCTGAAGTCAAGCTTTGGGAACAGCGCTTCAGCCTTGCGTTTGAACATTTTCCACCCGCTGTCCCAGTACTCTGACATTTCATGCTTATAGAAGTCCGACTGCTGGAAGCTTGCAATCACCTCAGACTCAGTTCTCCCAGCAGTCGTCTTCGATGGGCCAGCCCCCCCAGTCTCCTCCCTTGCTAAGCTACTGGCAACTGCAGCATCAATCGCCATCTGGAACTCAGGAGACCCTTTGAATTGAGTAACAGCTGCAACATAAGATCGGGGTAGGCTGCCCTTTCCGAGGCCGCCTTCGCCTTCTCTTCGTTAAGCTCTTTTTGTAGGGCCTCATTTTCAACCGCAGCCTTAGCCCTCTCAGCCTCCAGCTCCCTCTTCCAGGCCTCTCCCTCAGCAGTCAACTTCCCCCTCTCCGCTTCAAACTGTTTCTGCAGGGTCTCCCTCTCCACAGCCACCCTACTTCGCTCTGCCTCCAACTCCTTGCGCAGGCTCTCCCCCTGTTCCACCGCTCTGGCACGCTCGTCCTCCACCTCCTTCTGCAGAGCTTCAACCTTAGGGACTGCATCATCTCTCTGCCTGACGAGCTCTTCGTTATTGGTCATGGCTTCCTCATGCCGCTCGATCGCGATGGCACAGGCCTTTTGGGACTCCTCCAACTTCTTCTGCTCACCAGTCAACTGGAACTCGAGCGACACAACTCTGCGGCGTGTGTCCTCCAACTCTGACTTGACTGATGACAGCTCGGTGTGGGCAGTCTTCCATGTAGCACTCTCCTTCTTCAGCTTGGTCAGGTCTGCCTTGGCCTCTTCAACTCTGATCTTGGCCGCCGCAGTTTTCCTCAGCAGGGCCCCTGCCAGGGTAGTTGCCTCCATTTGGGCGGAGCATAACACCCTGAACAGGTCCGCCTCATTGAATCCAGAGGCCGAGCGCAGAGCTGACTCCTCCACCATCTTCACTAAGCGGTCTGCCACCGCCTTAGCTGGGCCTCCGTCTCCCTCCAGCGTCCCAGCCACAGCACGCGTGTGGTAAATCGTGGCACCCAGGCTGACCCCCCCTTCCTGGGGCGCAGGACCCCCCTGGGGTCGTTCCTCCCCCCTCTGTTCAGGATCCCTGCTCCCCACCCCTACGCCGATCGCAACCCTCACTGGCACAACATCTCTAACTTGTAAGGATACGTCCACCACCTCTGGGGCGACCACCCTTTCTGTAGTCTCCTCCGCAACCGGGGTCTCCTTCATCTTTTTAGGCCCAGACTCCTCTGCAGCCCCCTCTGGGGCACTTCTCTTCTTCTTCTTCTTCAGACCCTCTCCCTCCTTCCTGGCCTTCTCCTTCACAGGATCCACAGGGGGCCTCCGCGGCTCAAAAGTGCTTAGGTCCTTCCCTCCCAGAGGCTTGGGATGAGGTCGAATCCTCTCCCTCGCAAGCGGTTGAGGCGGTCGGTCAGCTTGAGCTTCTTTGAACTTCTGAGCCTTTACCATAATGGCCTGATCCTCCGCCTCCTGCGCTCTTCTTCTGGCCTCCAACTCCGATCAGTCGAGGTCCCCCCCGATCGGTTGTGGACCCAACCCCGCTTGAAACAGTGCGGACGGCTGAACAAGCTCGTCCCACTTAACTTTTTCCCTCTCCCTCCACTCCTTCACCATCTTTACTCTCTCCTCCACCGCCGCACCCACCTTTGGCTCCACAAACTTGGTCGGCACCTTCCACGTCGTGCGCACCCCAGCCCCGCCAGAATTGGACACGTAGAACCACCTGGGCCTCCAACCTTTGATCGAAGTTGGTAACCCAGCCACCAAGCCCTTCCCCACCACGGCCTGTAGGGTTACCCAAGTCTCCTGCTACCCTGAAGCTTTGTAGCAGAAAAAGAACTCATCCACTGTCATGGCCTGCCCTTCAGTCGCCTTTGGCCAGGTGCTTGCGCAAGATAGCAAAATCTTCCACGCATTGGGCATTAGCTGCCCTGGTGCTACCTCCAAGCGGTTGAGCACATCCACCACGATCTGCGGCAGCGGCAATCTCAACCCACCCTTCAGCGCCTCCTCGTAGAGGGAGAACTGCCCTGGCCTGACGTCAGACGGCCTCTCCGTCGATGTTGGCAGCACCAACTCCACCTCCGCCGGAATCTGGTACCTTTCGCGGATAGCCTCCAATTCCCCCGCAATGATAATGGACCAGTCAGCCCTCGAATGCCAGTGATCTGGTTCCACCTGGCTGATTGGTTGCGGCGCTGCTATCACGGTGGAACCGTGGGATCGCACCACTGGTCCCTCCACCCTACCTGACCTGTACTGCTGCGCCAACTCCACAGCGTCGTCCTCTCCAAGAGGATCCACCCTCACATCCCCAGCTTCTTCTTGAGCCATGTCTATGGCGTGTCTGCGTATTGCTTCTGATGCAGGTGCAAGAAAGTTGCAAAAATGTTGTAAAGGGGTATCGTCGGAAACGAAGGAACTAATACTTCAAATATTTTGAGTTTTTGTAAAGAAGTAGGTGAATCGTATGATACCAAAAGCCCACGATTTACCCGTATTCCAAGGATCCAAATTAATTTTCGCCAGTTTGAAAACTTTTCAAATCATCCGCCAAAACTACCTCCTCAATGCCCATAATAATGCCCTGACGTTTCACTTCTAATCTAACGCTTGACCTTTCCCCTCCCTCAAACTTCCGCCACGTGTATGGCCTGGATGCACTGACCTCTGCCCTTACCTTGTCTTTTCCACTTCAAATCATCACGTGACACGCCGCCTCTTGAGCACCGTGCCCTTCCACTCGGCCACCCACGCGGTCTACCCGCTCAAGATCAGTCTCACGGTCGGCCTCTCCCGCTCGGTCGGCCTCACGGTCGACATCTCCTGCTCGGCCGCCCTCACGGTCGGCCACTCCCGCTCGGTCGGCCTCACCCGCTCGGTCGGCCTCACGGTCGACATCTCCTGCTTGGCCGCCCTCACGGTCGGCCTCTCCCGCTCGGTCGGCCTCACGGTTGGCATCACCTGCTCGGCCGCCCTCACGGTCGGCCTCTCCCGCTCGGTCATCCTGACGGTCGGCATCACCTGCTCGGCCGCCCTCACGGTCGGCCTCTCCCGCTCGGTCGGCCTCACGGTCGACATCTCCTGCTCGGCCGCCCTCACGGTCGGCCTCACGCTCTCCCCCCACCAGTCGGACCCATTTTCCTTGTTATTATTCCCTTCGTTGGACTAAAGCTGCACTCGGGAATGGGGGACTACTGACATTGATAGGCCCACATTGACCACGGCCCACTGTGAGTAAACCCAGGCTCACCATGTAAACCTCATTGCACAACCAGGTTAGTAAAACCTAGCACAGCTGGAGGCCAACTGATCAGGGAAGGCCAATGATGCTCGGACACATGGCAGATACAGAACGGGCCACGTCAGCAGACAAAGATCTGCAAAGTTATTGCCACAGCATATCACCATTAATGCAGCCCATCACAGCATTTATTGCGACAACACCCCTCAGCCGGGATGGCTCCCCCTCACCCTGAACAAGGCAACCCACGGCATGAGCTTTCGGCGGGAAGGTCAGAACGACAGGGACAGCAAAATGATTACCATGGGATATAAGCAAAGTCTGAAGATAAGATGAGGTGAAGCTTTCCTATCTCTCTCTCTCTCTCTCTCTCTCTCTCTCTCCACATTTTTCTACCTATCTCCTCTTCTAATTCACACGCCGGAGGGTTCGCCGGGGGACTACCCCGTTCCCCGTTGAACTCATTTGCAGGTTATCCAGTGGGTTCGAGGAGCTTGGATCGGTCTAGCCCATTCACCAGTACGGATTGTATCATCATATGGTTTCAATTCAATTTTCACACTAGCCTTCTCATATTACTAATAAATTGATATACTTGGTGAGATGCCTTATTGAATTTCATATTGTGTTCTCTTTCATTATTAGACATTTGTAAGACAATCAGCTTAGTGGAGAGTTACCCCATCACTTAACAAAGCTTGCATAAACTGTAAATAATCTTATGTGTGTATGTATTTTTCTTTTCTCACCTTGCTGAGATACTTCAATAATCTTTTCCGATGTACCAAAAAAAGAAGAAGAAGAGATACTTCAATAATTTTCTTTCTTTTCTCATCTCATAATCCAAATGGAGCCAAACATTGATGGTGATCTTTTTTTTTAAAAAGAAAAAAAAAATTATGAATATTCCCTATAGATTACAACAAAACAAATGTCAATTATAGACTGTCAGAAGAAGAACTCTAGGTCTGAGTTCCAATGTAAAATCTTCCTAGAAATTTACCTAGATGAGCAATGTATTTCATCTTGAATATTTTTATGAATGCCATGTTTTGGACAAATACTCTTCCAATTCAATAAGTAATTTGTCCCAGAGCAAAGCAGTGTAGGCAGTCATTCTAGCTGCAGCTATGCGAATTTTCTTAGAAGATGCTTCCTAGTACGCCACTCTCAAGGTTGTTTAGATCATGGATAAGTTTAAATGCACAGAAGTCAAACCTCAGCAAAATTTAGTTATAATTTAAAACTAATGGATGTGATGTATTATTTGAAATTATTGAATGGTTATTTTCCAAATATATGGATTATATATAGAATATGATTAATTATACTACTTGTAGTTACTCTTTTCAAATTAAAATTGATTAAATCTTACATTTACTCAACTACACCAGATGAAAGATTAAATGAGCTATCAATTTTATCTATTGAAAATGATTTAGCTTATAACTTGGATTATGCGAACTAGTTTAGTAATTTTATAGCTAAAAATGTCAGTAGAATGATTTTTAACTGATTTTTTTCATTTTAGATTATTTTGATCATTTTTCTTATTGTAAATTTTAATGGATATTTAAGTAAATTTTAATATATATATATAATGGAAGTAACCTTTTTATGAGTACTGTCAAATATCCCAAAAAGAAAAATTAGGCACATAATTATTTCTTTCAAAAAAATATGTATGAAGGCCCTGTATTAAAAGTTCTCTTTGAGTCCTGAAAAAGTCAGAGCCGGCCCTGTTACGTGATGATACTGTACAAAATGTCAAAATCATTTTAAAGTTGTGTTTATATAATAAATTTGGATAGTGATATGAAAAAAGAAAAGAAATGTAAGGAAAATGAAGAAAAAATATGACTTATATTTCATTTACATTTTTTATATTTTTATTTTTCTTTCATTTAATTTATATTTGTTATTTAATTTTAAAATTCATACCTAAAATTATTATATGAATCCAGCATAAATGCCTGTGGATGCTCTAATAATTAATAGAAAGACTAATGGCTAATTTACTATGGAGTGCAGAAGGTGAGGCAATCCAGATCCGTAAATGGCAAAGCATAGTGACACCCAACATCCGAGCATGCGAGTAAAAATTCAGTTTAAGGATATTACAATAAAAAAATAAATTTATATGTAAAGGGTAAACTTCATTTTTTAAAATATGACTATCTTATATATATGAGAATATAAATGGTAAAATGTTATTAGATAGTGGGGAAATTTTATGTTACACACCTCCTCTTTTAAAATGTGTATTATATGTTCCAATTATGACTTTTATAACATTTAATGACATATTGAAATGCTATTTATGACTTAATTATGATTTGATTATATATAATAGTTATGGCTCAATTTGATATTGGTTGTGACGTTAATTTGATTATCATTCAAAACATCTTTGTTTATAACTGATGTGATATTTAATTATGACCTTTTTTTTTTTTAATTATCTTAATTGTGACTAAAAAATATCTAGTTATGATATTTGTGATAAATAACATTACAAATATCATAACTTGCAAGTAGGATAATGATATGGTTGTATTGAATTTTTTTTCCAATATATATGTACATACTAACGGTTGGTACAAGCGATGCGTGAGCAATTTAAATAAATAAAAATAAAATAAAATAAAATATTTATTGTATATTGTGTCTCACTTAATAGTAAGTGTCTTTTTCATGTAACTCAAAGTTCAAGATTTAAGTCTCACTAACCCA
The DNA here is from genome assembly GCA_036172215.1 of Camellia granthamiana. Classification (NCBI taxonomy): domain Eukaryota; kingdom Viridiplantae; phylum Streptophyta; class Magnoliopsida; order Ericales; family Theaceae; genus Camellia; species Camellia granthamiana. The sequence goes on from CM069913.1 coordinate 106,908,873, forward strand.
TCTATCAACATAAGAAGTGAAGCTTCAGGGTACACAAGAGGTGTTCACTTTACATATAGTATAAAAGATAGATAGATAAAAGAAGATATATATATATATAGATTTGGACACTTAGGTTTTTGAATCTTTTGGATCATTAGGTCCAAGTCTAATATCTTTAGTCTAAAAAGACAAAATTTGTCCAAAATGATAATTATCTGTTGAAATCAATCAATCTATCTCTCTTGAATCAACATGTCTCTTTGTTAAAATTTACCAAACTATTATATGTTGAAATGCGGCACATTTCACTCATTCAACACTCTATTTGTCAAAAATTACACATTTCTCTACTTACCATCACCATCTATTGCTGCTGGTCTTCGGCGACTTTTCCGATTAATTTTTCAACAACTTTTCTAATCAATTTTTCAACGACTTTTCTGAGACATCTTTATCACCAAATAAGATTTTACCTTAAATTTAATTCCAGGATTTAAATTACAACGGGGGGGGGGGGACATTTTAATGACGTATGCATGCATATCTCAACACAAACATATCTCACGAGTCAACATGGGAGCAGTGCCAAAACTAACACTATCAATTCCACCACTACCGCTGTGGTTTCCGCGACACCCGGCTTTAGCGGCACACAAATAGCTGCTTTTAGACCACACAGTGTTATTTCTTTCGTGGAAGCAAATCTGTGTGTGTTTGATTGTTTTAATTTAAGGATAAATTATATAATTTTCCTAACTTATAACTCATTTGCATTTTATACCTTAAATTTTAAAATTTAATAATTAGTCTTTTTAAATAATTATTTTATTATAGTTAATCTTTTTATATTAGGATTGTATTAGGAATTTATATAAATCAGATCATGTGTACACATGATATATTTATTAAATTTTTAGGATAATAATATCGGTTATTGATTATTTTATGATAATAATACCTTTATATAGTGATTTCATTTGCACTTTGTTTCCCTAATCTTAGTGGCAAAGTACAAGTGAAATCATCATATAATTAAGGACATTATTGTTCAAAAAATTTAATAAACGACATGTGTTTTACACATGATTTAATTTTGTGTAAATCCTTAACAGAATTCCAACAAAAAGAATTAATTAAAATAAGAATATACTTTGAGATGGTTAATCGTTAAGTTATAAAATTTAGAAGGGCAAGATACAAATGGCCCATGACCCTTAATTTAATTGTTCTTTTAAAAAAGTAATGTTCAACTGCTAATATTTTAGAAGATGGTGCTCCATTTTCCAAAAGTATTTGGTAATTTTTTGTTTTAAAACCCGTGTGTATATGAAAAATAAAAGATTCAACGACTCTTCTCTCACTGTCTCTCTCTTCCAATTGAAAATTAGAGACCTCTGTTAACAAATGAGCAAAGTTAGAGATATTAAATTTTTTATTTAAATTTTGACACAACACTTACATGAGTGTGAAATTCACACCTATGTCAGACTCATACTCATGTAAGTATTTGATAAGAATTTTAATAGAATATTTAGCGTTTCAAACATATTTGTTAACAAATTAGTATTTTAATAAGTTTTGCAACAAGTAAGATTTCTCCTCTAATTAGGTTTGGCATGTTGTATAAAAATATATAAATAATCATGATGATTCTTTTTTACATAGGATACAAAGAGAATTAATTCATAACCTAATGCAATGTTTAATTGTGTTTTTATTTTCTTAACAAACAAATAGGTCATGTTTGGTTTGTTTTTCAGAATTTTTTTTGAAAACTAATTTGATAAAAATAAATATCAAAAGAAACTTTTTTTTAAAAAAATTTTTGAAATTTATTTTTGGCCTCTCAATAGATAAAGTTATGAAAATGATAAGTATTTTAATTTTTTTTTTATTTCTTTCACCAAATTAATTTTTAATTTTTTAAATTTTTTTTTCTGAAAATCTAACCAAGCAAGTTTTTGAATTTTTTTTGAAAGGAGTTTCTCGCTGTTAAGTTATTTTAATGTAAACCAAAGTATCTCAGTAGTTTCGTCATTTATGCTCACTTTGATCTTTTATTTTGAAGAGGTCTGAAATTTTAATGCAGTCTTCAAATGTGTTACCTCACTGAAAAAAATTTTATTTTTCATATTTTTTGGCTGAACATTCAATTGGTTCTCTTTGATAAGTTTATTACAGAGTAATTTACCAAATTGTATGATCTTCTGACACATTAACAGATTGTAGTCTAAATTATATGTTCTCAAATTTTTTTGAGGACAAAATACATTAATTGTCAAAAGTTTTATTGTAATATTTTTAACAACGAAATTATACATTTAATAATGACTTACTATTCTATTGAGACCAAAACTTTCGCTTAAAAAAAAGTCAACATTTTGTCACAAAATTAGTTTGTATTTATTATCGATATTCTTAAAATTTTTGTCGCTAAAGATTTTTTTTTTTCCATGACAATTCACCATTAGAATTGGTTTCCAAATATTCTTTGCAATGATTTTTTTACTTTTAAAGACAAAAATATTGGATCCCTAAAACCAAAGACGAAGGCACTAAGGGATTAGGGGGTCACATGCCCACCCTAACTTTTCAAATTTTGTTGTTGTTGTTGTTGTTGTTGTTGTTAAACACGTTACATTGACAAAGCCCCAATCACGCTCATAGCCCCCTTCCCCGCCTCCCTCCCTCCCTCCCCAAATTTCCAAAGTATCAACTTTTCGATTTTTTTTTTTTTAATTCTTAACTTGTTGGGCAAGGGTCAATCTAAAAAAAAAACAAAAACAAAATTGCTGGGCAAGGCTTCCAACGGCAGGAGACCCTCTAAAACCCTAAAAGTGTATGAAATTCTTTATTATTTTTATTTATTCATAATATTTGTTAAGTGTTTTCGTATTTTCTTTATCTTCTTTGTCTTTCTTTGTTACTTTGCAATTTATCGACTCGCGATTTACCAGATTGGGCTCAGACAACACAGATTTGGGACTACACTACAATATTGGTGTTTTCTCTTCATTGTTTACTAGTAACTTTATTTATTATTTTTCACTTTTAAATAAAAATTATGAGTATTAATTTATAGTTATTTTGTCACGACCCCAAACCGCCCCTAGTAGTTTGGTGCCGAGATGGCCAGTAAATCCAAGATTCACCAAAGGCCTCTTACAAAAGTTCACACACAACAGAGTAATCATAGGGGGCTCACATATGCGGAAGCTATAAAACAATATACAAGAGGTCCTTGAGAGCAGTGCATAGATCAAATGTGATAACATACATAACAGAACTGCACCTCGACAGATAACAAACCAAATACAAGTTACATCCTGATCAAAAGGCTTCTCAGCCGACATATACAAAATACACGATTACAAGCAAAGAAGCATGATTTTCAAGAATCTGCCGAAGTAACACATATGCCGAGGTAATCACAAAAATGCCGATGTAAGCAAGTCAAGTCGGCATAACAAAAATCCCAAAACAAGCTGTACAAATACTTCTAGGCGTCGCCGCCGTCCTGCTCATCACCTACATATATATAGAGAGGGGTGAGCTTGGAAACTCAGTGAATGGTACTAGAAATAAAGGTTTGCATGAATAATAGCCGGAGTCTGCCAAAACAAAGCATATCAAAACCATTCAAACAATAGCCGAGGTTCCTGCCAAGCAAAGAATATCAAGCTGTACCAAAACAAGAGATGAACCGTATTCATCTATCAAACCTTACAAGACAAAGCAATACCGAAATTAAACAAGTAGCAGCCGAGGTTCCTTCCAAGCAAAACAAATCTAGTTGTATCGAATCAAGTGATGAACCGTATTCATCTAACAAGTCTTACAAGTCAAAACATTTGCCGGGGTAGCACAAGTAGTAGCCGAGGTTCTCTTCAAGACAAAACATATCAAGCTTATATGACTTAGGCCCGTAGCCCTTTTTCACCAAAGTTTGTGACTTAGGTCCGTAACCCTTTTTCACCAAAGTGTGTGACTTAGGTCCGTAACCCCTTTTCACCAAAGTTTGTGACTTAGGTCCGTAACCCTTTTTCACCAAAGTGTGTGACTTAGGTCCGTAACCCCTTTTCACCAAAGTTTGTGACTTAGGTCCGTAACCCTTTTTCACCAAAGTTTGTGACTTAGGTCCGTAACCCCTTTTCACCAAAGTGGTGCTACAAAAGTTTAAAGTCCTCTAGCACAAGGGACTTGTGTTACTTAGGCCCGTAGCCCGCTTTAACATTTATCTTTGCAAGATAGGACCGTATCCTTTTAACAAGAAGTACTGCGAAAGTTTAGAGTCCTCCAGTCAAGGGACTTCGGCCCGTAGCCTTCCTTAACAAGATGGTACTGCGAAAGTTTAGAGTCCTCCAGTCAAGGGACTTTCCAAGCATACCGAAACAAAGCTCATACCCATTACAAGGACATCATCAAGACGAAGTTCATACTTACCTTTTACATCTAGTGCTGCTAAAGTTTAGAGTCCTCCAGCACAGGGGACTTTCAAGAATACCATCAAAACAAGCTCATATACAAAACATCAAAATAGGCTAATCATTCATGCTTAGCAAATACTTTTACCAAAGCGAAACAAGCAAGATTTATCAAAAGCTTTATAACATAGCTTTATTAAAAGCACCACTCACCTCGGTCTTCAAGTGTAGGCTCAAGCACAGATCAAAGTCCTACAATCACATAGCAAACCATACTCTCAAAACGAGCTTTACATACATGCAAGGAGTCAAAACATGATTTCCCATCACAGGGAAGTGCACTGGGTACCATCCAGGTCAAGCCGAGGTCCTACACCTCCCCGCCGAGGTGTGGACTCGAAAGCCAAAACAAGACTAAGTCAGGAAAACCTAAGTTTCCTTTCAAAAGACCTGAAGAACAAGGTCATCAAGAACATGCAAGAACAAACACAAGAACACAGTCCCTAGTCCAAACTTTCGGATCAAAGGGGGACTTTCATCAAGAACACATGAATACAAGCTTTCTCTTTCTAAAACGAACTTCAAATCGATGCATGACATGCCAAACAACCCGATCATGCAATGCAGCTAGCTCAACAACAAGAACAACAAGAGGAGGTGAAGAATCTTACCTCCGATCACGAATCCAACGGTTCGATCTTCCAAGATCAAGCTCGAAAATCAACTCTCTCTCTAGAACTCTCCTTCTTCTTCCTTGAGAGCTTCTCTCTCTAAAGAGACAAGGATTGAGACAAAATGATGGTTCTCTAGGCTGTCGGCCGTCTTAACAGGCGGCTCGGCCACGTGGCGTCACCGGGTTGGCTCAACCCAAAAGGTGACTGATTGACAAGACAAGTCACTGACAAAGCGTACACAACACGCCGCGGCGAAGCGTGTTGGCAACAAGAACATCGGCCAAGGTCAAAACCTCAGCGACCAAATAACAAGGACGTCGGCTAATAACAAGCCTTGGCAAGAGATGTCAAAGACATCGGCTAGGGAGGACAACACTTGACTAAGCTGTGCCACACCTTGGCCTGGGTGTACCACATCTCGGCCTAGGTCATACCTGCCCCAGGGCGAGGATCACAAATGCAAAACAACTCGGCCTAGGCTCTAAGCACTACGGCCCAAAGGGTGACATCTCGGCAAGCATGCCGAGGTGAAGACAAAGATCAAACAAGGTTCCCAAAACGATTCTAAGTGCAAAAGTCAAGAGTGAACAAAGCTCAAGATGATCTCGGCCACAACCGAGCAAGGATCAAAACAAGCAAGCAATACTTAAACAAGCAAGACAAAGCAAGATAACAAGGTTCATATCACATCAAGACAAGATCATACATAGATGTATGCAACTATAGCTAAGTCAAGAATGAGGGTTGTTACATATTTGTTAGTTTTTATTTGTAAAACAGTTTTAGGATGAAGCACTAATAAATTTCAAAATATGATCTCGTGAACTGTTTAGTCCTCATTATTTTCTTATGAATCCAAAGATCCTATTAAAAAGGAAATTACACGAAAAGGTAATAACTTACACGTTTGGGTTTAATTTTTGAGAGATAAAAGTAGGTTTTTCAAAATGTGAAATTACACATTTAGGCAATCTACACTATAGAGGTTTTGGATTTTCTCTAATTCTGGAATAAATCCAACAATACGAATAAAAACATAACATTCCAATATAACACTCCAATAATATAACACACTAAAAAACACCTTAATGTACTTTTTCCAAACGTAATAACGTAACACTCCAAACTCTTTTCAAATGTAACACTCCAATATAACATAAAAAAAAACTTTTTAGTGTACTTTTTTCAAATGTAACACTTCAATCAATATAATCTCCAATTGTTGGCACCATAAAATATTATTATTATTTTCAGAATACGTGGCATCCTCTTATTCATTTGGAAGTTCTGGAGATGATGGAGAACATAAAGGACAAAGTGGATGAGTGGAATGACACACGGCAAGACAATGATAGAGATGGGAGAAATGGGCAGTTACTAAGTTGTTATTGTTGTATTTTTTCCTCTATAAATAGCCATCAATGGCTACATTGTAAAGGGTCCAAAATTCAAATCAAAGAGAATTGATTTCTATTTTTCTGGTCATTTATATTCCTGCACTTTATTTTATGCACTTCATTTTCGAAGCATAATAGTAGAGGTAAGTTCTTTACACTTTATTTTATGTACTTCCTTTTCGAAGCATAGGAGTATAGATAAATTAATGGTTAGTTTGATTGTTAACTCAATCATCTTTCTCTGTCTCCCTCTTTCTTCTTTTAATTTTTCTATTCTCTACACTTGGCAATTTAGTCCTCTTTGTTGAGGCAAAAAAACCGTCAACACAATCGCTTGATAATTGGCTTAAATTTAATCTGTAAGGATTTTTCAATCCTTACTATCACGCTTGCATTCATGATATTTTCCTTCATAGGAAAAATAAGCCAACAACACCAATAAAAGTCCTCTTCATTGAGGCTAAAAGAACTTCAACGCAATCGTCTGATAATTGGTTGGCAATTAAAATTCTGTAAGGACTGATTGATCTTTGCTGGCACGCTTAAATTTACACTATTAACCCTTGAAAGCCAACAAAGCCAACATATATTTTTGGCATGCCCGGTGGAACGTCAAGTGTAAGAAATGAAAATGAATTGGATTCGTCCATTTCAAATAGCCTAGATGAAATCTATTGGTGTAAACAAAAAAATTTGGATCTTCAAGAAGAGATCCATTTTCTTGATGAAATAAACTTTCATTCTTTACAATATTATTTGGTGGAAGAAAAAAGACATCATTTAATTGGAGAAATTCATTAACTTGATATGGAAATTCGCCAATGGAATGATGAGTTGTCAACTCTCTCTACCAAGTCTTTAACTGAGGCTTTAACGGTCGGAATTGGTGAATTTTTTCAGAATTTTTCCATGGTTGAAAATAGCAAATGCAAAGAGTTGATTTCATCAATGGCTCGAGGGGTCAAAAAATGCATTTTTAAAGAGCCAATTTATGAAAATAACATAGCTAAAAAGCATGTTGTTGAGCCAGTCATGGTTAAAAATAATGTTCCATATAAGACTAGGGGGGTTGAAAAACCCATTCTTAGGCAGTCAAACCATGGACATAAGATGTCTATGAAAGATTTTCATAAGCCATTAATGGCTAAAGTGGAACAATCCATTAGACTGAGAAATGATGAAACTCATATGGAGAATTTTCATAATCCATTAATGGATAAAATAGAAAAACAACCCCATTTGTCAGTAAATGATGAAAGTTATTTGGCCAAAGAACATATTCTCAAGCCAAACATGGCTAAAAATGATGAACAATTTAATGTTCATAAATCTGAAATTTTTGAAATTATTCAAAATGTCAAGTTGTTTGAGTTTTTAAGGCCATCTTGTACTATGGTTCTTGGTGTTCAAAATCCTTGCTGGATTTGTGGTTCACATCAAAATTTAATTTTGATAAAATGGCTAATAAAACAATCATCTTTAAGCATTGTTTTGATGAGTTTGATACACTAAAGAACAACTTAGCCATTTGAAATGTTGAACTTGGCTAGGAAAAGCCTATGCATTTAAATCAATGGTTGAGAATGGCTTATCTTTTCAAATTGATGGCCAATTGCCTTTTCTTTTCTTTTCTTTTTTAAGGCACAAAAATGACAGTATGTGTGCTTGGTTTGGCCTTTCAAAAATTTAAGTAAACATCATTTTTAAGGGCTGCAGGGGGTAATTTTGGCACCATAAAATATTTTTCTTATTATTATTATTGTTATTATTTTCAAGACATGTGGCATCCTCTTATTCATTTAGAAGTTAAAAGAAGTTATGGAGATGATGGTGAACATGAAGGACAAAGTGGATGAGTGGAAGGACACATGGCAAGAGAAGGATGGAGATGGGAGAAATGGGCAGTTACTAAGTTGTTATTGCTGTATTTTTTCCTCTATAAATAGCCATCAATGGCTACATTATAAAGGGTCCAAAATTCAAATCAAAGACAATTGATTTCTATTTTTTTGGTCATTTATATTTCCTGCACTTTATTTTATGCACTTCATTTTCGAAGCATAGGAGTAGAGGTAAGTTCTCTGCACTTTATTTTATGTACTTCCTTTTCGCAGCATAGGAGTATAGATAAATTAATGGTTAGTTTGATTGTTCACTCAATCATCTTTCTCTGTCTCCCTCTTTCTTTTTTTAATTTTTCTTTTCTCTACACTTGGCAATTTAGTCCTCTTTGTTGAGGCAAAAGAACCGTCAACGCAATCGCTTGATAATTGGCTTGAATGTAAGGATTTTTCAATCCTTGCTGGCACGCTCGCATTTATAATATTTTCCTTCGTAGGAAAAATAAGCCAACAACACCAGTAAAAGTTCTCTTCATTGAGGTTGAGAGAATTTCAACACAATCGTCTGATAACTGGTTGACAATTAAAATTCTATAAGGACTGATTGATCATTGCTGACACGCTTAAATTTGCACTATTAACCTTCGAAAACCAAAAAAAGCCAACACAAACGTAACACTCCAATGTAACACACATAAAAAAATAAAAATAAATAAAATAAAAAATAAAAAAACTAAAAAACTATTTAGTGTACTTTTTCCAAACGTAACACTCACAGTTTAAAATTATACATTTACCCAACACTTACTAAGGAATTTTTGTACTTTTTGGAATGGTTTGAAGAATCCCACATCATTTTTTTAGAATGTTACATTAGAATATTATGTTTTAAAAAAATACACTAAATAATTTTTTTGTATGTTAAATTGGAATGTTACACTAAGAAGTTTTTTTACATTGGAGTGTGACGTTTGGAAAAAGTATAACAAGGAATTTTTTTAGAATGTTGCATTGGAGTATTACGTTTAAGTGTCACATTGGAGTGTTAAACATTTGCTGAAAGCTTACCTGTAACGCCCCCAAAAAAATAACAACAGATAGTCTTATAAAGTACACTAAATATGTAGAAAACTAATAAGGTTTCAGTCTTTCATTAATTCTCTTGAAAACATTACAAAAGGTGCCACATGCATTATACATTCATAAACCCTAAATTATGAATTTATAGCATATGACACATAACGATAAATAGAGAAATGAAAAGAAATATAGATAACTTCATGCTTTAATAGCTATATATTTCCAAGACGATAGTTAGTTACAACAAAATGGGTCAAGCCCAAAACAAATAAAAAGCCCGAGACTTGTACAAAAAATATTTACAATACAAAAATGAATGAGCTTTCAGCTCTAAGATCCTTCCAAGCTAAGTCCTTGGTAGAGGAATATCATCAACACCTGAAAGTTGGTTTCCACATAAGGTGAGCTAAAGTATAGTAGAGAATACCTTAACACACTATATGATGCTTGACAAAGTCATATGGTGAATGTATATGAATGTCATTTACCAAAACATTACACTTTTCTCTTTCAAAACAATGCAATACCATAATTATAAATCAATTCGTAAAACAATACTTTAAAAAACAAAAATCAAAAAACAGGGCAGTGGATACACAACACTAGGAATCTCTAGGCATGCGTCTACCAGTAGGCTATGCAAGTACTACCAAAACCATTTTACCGGTACTAACCGAAAGGATCAACACCTAACAGCGTGGGTTTTTGGACTATCGCTAAGGACACACAAGCCAACATAGATAATACCACAACCACACCCTCTAACCAGATTCACCAAGGTATTCACCAAAACGATATCTTTTCAATATATATATATAAAGCAACGTTCAATGCAATATGTATGAATAATTGGTTTCAATTAACCTAATCCTCATGCAATTTCTATAACAATCAAAGGTATCCTTCTCTGATAGTCCAAAACAAATATCTCTGTACAAAAGATAAATATCCAAGCAACAGATATAATTTCATAATCTCAATGTAGGAGTAGTAATACATACTCAACTCCACTCTCATCGTCAACAGATATATTCATATTATCATTTCAAAAGCTTAACATCTTTTATTTTTTCCTTAGTTCAAAACCAATGATTTCCAGCAAAACATCTATTCATTTCAAAAACACAATTAAATGAGAGATTTTCAAGATTTCAATCCAACTTATCAATAAGTCAATTTTATATATTTAATTTTCAAGAACATAGGAAAAAGGTTACTATGCGTACCCAAAAACTGGTGCTTATAGAATGGGCGACTGTATAGCCATTGAGATGTTCAATTAAACGCCCTGAATTATATATGTGTGGATGCATGTAATTCTGCTCAAAATTTTATGTTACACATCTTAATTCACTTTCCTAAACACACAGCACAGTTGAACACCTACTAAACCCACTTCCTTTAACACCCATCCCAACCTTGCTCATAACCCTTTAATCAATATATATACTTTGTGAAATGAACTCACAGTATGTTTCGGAGTTTTGCTTCCTCAGTTTGTGCAAAGTATCTCTTTAACAAAATTGTGTGATTTTGCAATTGCCAACAAATGTAGTACCACTTGACCAATTAAAAACTTATTTTATAACTTATTGTACAAATCAACCATAGATAAATTAGACTCTATGAGGAAAAAAAAAATATCTCATTTTATCATGCTAGTAATAAAAATAATATATATATATATATATGTGTGTGTGTGTAAATTTTTGTATCTACATTTTATTTGTTTTTGAAACAATGATATCAATATATTAGAATTTTATTTTATTTTATTTATTTATTTATGTATGATTTGAAAAGTCTAAAAAAAATATTTTTTTTAATGTCTACCGCGAAAAAAATTCTTGGAGTACCCATTGTGAACACTATGGAAAAAAAAAATTAGAGTTGCCATTAGCGTATGATATATTTAATTTTTAAAAACATAGGAAAAAGGTTACTATGTGCACCCAAAAAATGATGTGTATGGTATGCACCTTCAAAATGTATAATTTTTATCATAAAAAATGTAAATTTTTCATCACAAAAAATATGACATTTTTTCCATAATTTGGGCCTTATGTCACTTTGGTCATTGATTTTTTATTTGTAACATATTTGAGCTTGAGTTTTGAATTTTGTTCCAAATAAGGACAATTAAAGATGTCACTGCTCAATTTCAAAGGCAAAGTCGTCAATTTGATAAAATAAATTAATTTGATAAAAATAAATGTCATGAAAATATTTTTGAATTTTAAAAATTTATTTCTACCCACTAAAAATAAAATTATGTAAAATTGATAAATTTTTTAGACATTTATTTATTTATTTATTTTAGCAAATTAATTTTTTCTTATGTGTTTGGATGATGATCATATAATGGGTGGCTATTTTTATTTTCATTAAATTAGTTTCTATTTTTCCAAAAGTTAAATGTGGCGATAACTTTGATATTATTATTAAACTATTCTATTAAATCAAAAATTCAAAACTAAAAATATTTCATATATTAAGTATATCGATTACACATTAAAAACTTAACAACAACCTATTACATGATCATCATCCAAACACATAATAAAAATTAATTTGATAAAATAAATAAATGTTTAAAAGATTCATCAATTTTATATAATTTTATCTTTGGTAGGTAGAAATTATTTTTAAAAATTCAAAAATATTTTTTTGACATTTATTTTTGTCAAATTAGTTTATATTTTATCAAATTGACGACTTTGCCTTTGAAATTGAGTAATGGTATCTTAATTGTCCTTATTTGGAACAAGATTCAAAATTTATAGTCAAATGTGTCACAATTGAAAAATCAGAGACCAAAGTGACATGAGTCTCAAACTATAGGAACTGTTAGTGTAGTTAGCCCTTTTAGTTATTCATAACTTTAAGGGCGTGCAACATTACTTCACTATTCTTAAGTTTTACTACAAAAATTAGAACTTTCATTACAAAAATTCTTAATTTTTACCATAAAAATCGTATATATATTTTTACAGTGTACAAGTACACATTGTAGCATTTTTCATATGTCTCACAAGGGGTGGGCATCCGCTTTAGCCAAGGCACGAAAATGGTGCCCAAGCCCATCCATGGGCTAAGCTTGGCGAGCTTTTTTTGACTAGTTAGTCCACAGGTCAAAACTTTAGGCACAAAAATTGCCTGAAAAGCTTAGCCAAACTGCTCACAAACCATCGAGTTTAGCCCAATAGACCAAGATTTAGGCCTATTTTTAGAGCTTTTCCCTTATTTTTCATACTTTATGCCGACTCATAGTCCAAGCAAGTTAATGAGTGGGCCCACCAACAGCCTCTCATGAGCCTATAGGCCAGACCGAGCTTCAAATCATAGGCCCTAGGCCTATCCCAAGCCTCATTCGGGCCAAGCTAGCTCGCATAGAATACGAATTTGGGGTTGGGTAAAAGCCCACTAGGCACAACAAGCCTAGGCCGGGCCGCAAGCCAAACGATGACTGTAACAACCCCCATACTGTTTACCGATAAATTACTGAATTAACTACTGATTTCTGCTAAACTGGACCGCTTAAGACTGATAATCGAAACAACTGAAGTACTGAACGGACTGATTGAAAACTGGAACTAAATTGACTGAGCATATCTATTGTATTGCATTTTTATCTGTTCGATTATTTGATTATCTGTTCGTGTTTTTATGTTTAAACTGCAAATTGAAGGCCTTATCAGCGGCCGAACTGGAAATTGTTTAGTGTTTCATGATCCGTAGAATTTCTATGATTTAATGGTATATCTATCTAAAATGTGATTAGGTATGATTAAACTAGATTAAATAAGCCAAGTTAATAGAATTGCCTTATTTACGGAAATGCCATTGTTAGTGGGCCTTTATTATACTATATTTGAGCCTTCTTATTCATTTTACAAACATTTGCTCAGCTCATTCTTGTGTCCATAACCGACCAAAGAGGAGAGAGAGAGAGAGAGAGAGAGAGGTAGAGATAGCTTGGTTCTATCTTGGTTTTGCTTAAGAATCTTGAAGAATTGAAGGAGTTTTTGTACAATTGAGCTTCTAGATTTGTAATTAAGGGACTTAGGTATGAATTTCATCATTTTGATTGTGTCTTTAAGTTGATTTATGCATGTTTCATGTCAATTTGATAGATTAAATCATGAAATAGCTCCACATGTTGGATAATGTTAGAATTCATGCATGCATGTTTGTATTGGTGCATTTTGAGTTGATTTCATGGCAAATTGTCACATGCGTGTTCATAATTAGGCTTGAGTCCATGATTTCACCATGTTCTTGAAGAAATGAGTTCATTTGAACAAGCATTGGAGCTTTAAAATGGTTGGATTTCATGCATGTTTGCATTTCTCCATGTTTATGAAAAATGGGTTTGAAAAATGGTTTTAATTGACTCACCTTTGGGGCTTGAATTCATAAATTGAGCTTTGAAACTTGTTATACAATGAATTTAGATATGTTTTCCAGAATTTGGGCCCAAGAGGTCGAGTTTAGAGTGGTAGAATGCTTGGTTTGAGCTTGGGAGGCAAATCTGGAAATTCCAGATTTGGCTTCCTCGCTCAAGCGAGCACCTTTGTCCAGGGCTCCGCTCGAGCGAGCATCGAGCGACCATCGCGCGTACAATCACAGTATCCAGTATTTTTACTGTTTCGACAGACCGCTAGAGCGAAGGATTTCTCGTTCGAGCGAATCCTTTGATTTTGGAATCTCGCTCGAGCGAAGGAAGGCTCGCTCGAGCGAGGCTCCTATTTTCAGCAAACTTTGCAAAATGTTTTCTAAGTGTATTTTTGCATCCTCATCCCATTCTAGGCATTCTTAGGCCTAGTTTAAGGCATCTTAATGAGGATATAGATGTAGAACACACCAAGGCAAATTAGGGATTAAGTTATGATATTTCCCAACTGTGTAGCTTAGTGTGTGTTCAACCTGTGAACTGTGTAGGGTTGGCGACTGGGGAGACACGCTCTAGCATACTGTAGCCCAAACTCTGTGAGTAACAATTGTGTAAAGATATGTTCAACTGAGAATGTTTTCTTACTGTTTAACGGAATTTCTTTCTGAAGTAATTATTGTTAATTGATTGAATGTACGTCCTATATTCTGAAATGTATTGTGGCATCCTTAGCAACTATTGTATACTGTTATTGCTACTGTTACAGAGATCTCTGTCGGTTCCCTCGTGGAACCACTACTGTTTACTGATTGATGGCCATCATTACTGTTCGGTCTTTAAGACCTACTGTTTACTGCTATGCTAATGGATGTACCACATATGACTGAATAACTGCCCTGACTGAAAGACTGAAATACTGTTTAATGAATTATTTTCATTACTGTAAGGACATTTCATTCCTAACCTCTTTACGCATTATGTTATTCACTGGGCTTTAGCTCACTGTATATATATATGTAGGTGTTCAGGCACCAGACCGCAGCTAGGAGCGTCGGGGTAAACTCCAGTTTTGTCGAGCCAACCACCGTGCCTCACTGTGAGGTTCCGAGCCTATCAAGCTTAGGCTTAGGGGCGTTTTTATTCCCCCATCTGTCTTGGACTATTTTTATAATACTGTATAGACTGTTACTGTACCGCTTAATAGGGATTAAGTCCCTGCACTGTATGTTGTAAATGATGTATGTACTGTTCTGTACTGTGTATGCATATATGTATGAGAAATCTTTTTGGCATACAGACTGTCACAGCTCAATGGACATTATTTATTTACTATATTGGCTTCCGCCAGGCCCTGAACTCTGTTGTACTGTACTACTGTTAAGCAGGCCTTCAGTAATCTCGGATTACTGGCCGGTTACGGTGCTAAACCCATAGGGCCGGGTTTGGGTCGTGACAATGTCCCATAATCTCCATCATTTTATAGTGGAATTTGATTGTCATCCTCTTCACTGGAAGTAGCCCAATCGGAGTGTTTAGTGTTTTTTCTTTCTATCCTTCTTTTTTCTTTTCTTTTTTTTTTTTTTTTTTTTTAAGTTGTTTTTCACTGTCAAAGGAACAGCACAATTTGTTTGGTTTATTTTAGAATTATGATTTGTGTTAGGACTTTTTGTTGTCAAATTCCATGGATCAAAACCAAGGTTGTAACAAGAGTTCTTTAAGAAGTTGATTTCCTTCAAAAACAGGATTACTTGGGAGTTCTACAAGAAGTTGGTTTTCTACAAGAAGTTGGTGAAGTTGGTTTTCTACAAGAAGTTGGTTTTCTTTCCCAACTAGGATTGCTTTTGGTTTTTTCTATAAATAGTTGGGTTTCTCCCAAATTTAGATTATTCATTGATTCATTCATTGAATCCTCCAGATCTTTCTTTTTGGTTCTTAAAGGTTTATATCTGGGGATATTTTATTTTTCTTTGATGTCTTATTGAGTATTCAACTCATGATCTGAAAAAGCTACATCAAAGGTTTTGTTTGTTACACAAAAGAGAGAGTTGTTCTTCAGTTGTGGATTCTGAAGAATTCGGTCTGAAGCTTCGGTGGTGGAATCCGGAGTGGCTCATCAGAAAGACAATTCCGTGGTGAAGATGGGGTTGGAAGAGGCACATAGAGGTTGGTTCAATTAGGCGTTGTGGATTCGCTAGATAATTGAGAGTGATACCTGTGTAATTCCTTTATATCTTCTTAGTGGATTGTTCTGGTGGCTGTGGCCCGTGGTTTTTTTATCACAATTGGAAGGTGTCCAATTGTGGTTTTTCCACGTAAAATCTTTGTGTCTCTTTCTCTTGATTGTTTGATTGGGATTGTTTTTATATTCTGCTTAAAATTGATACATAATCACAAATCAACATCTAGGAGGTTTCTAGATTTTTCAATTGGTATCAGAGCGGGTCGTTCTATTTTTTTTTTAAAAAAAATTTCTTTTAGAACGCTCTATTTTTTTTTAAAAAAAAATCTTTTAGAACGAGATCTTGTTTGATTTGTGTGCATGTTTTTTTTTCTTACTTTATTGTTGAAAAAAAAAATTAAAAAGATTTTCTTAGTATGGTTTTGCAAGTTTGAATTTTTTGAGATGTCCTTGATGCATATTGGAATTGATGAGAATAAACA
The DNA here is from genome assembly GCA_036172215.1 of Camellia granthamiana. Lineage (NCBI taxonomy): Eukaryota > Viridiplantae > Streptophyta > Magnoliopsida > Ericales > Theaceae > Camellia > Camellia granthamiana. The sequence continues at coordinate 106,925,325 of CM069913.1, forward strand.
TTACATGTTAATATGTGTGTGCTTTCTATGGTCATTACTCATTATGAAGTGTGTGTTCTTTGATTAGTATGTCTCATTCTGTACACACTTTTGGATTAGCAAATTTTAGAGTCTTCCGCCTTAGTGATTATTTTTCTCTATGGACTTCTGGCATTGTATCTTTTGCTTTTCTAGAGGAATTGACCTATACTAGCATATCATGGGTGATGTTGAGTCTCTTAACCATCTTCCATCTTTTTGCATCTCCATGGCTTTCCTCTCTATTTTTTGTATTCTAGACATGAGGAAAAGGCTACCTCAGAGTCACCAACCAGGCCATCCTTAATATATCCATGCTTCTCTGGTTCGGTTTCCATACTCTTGAGCGTGTCAGCCGCCGATGAGTGTGCAAAAGAAAAAAAAGAAAAAAAAAATGTGCACAAGAAAGAAAAGAAAGAAAATAAATGTGCAAAAGAAAGAAAAGCGAAAAAAAAGAAGTGAAAAAAGAAAAGAAAAGGATTCATTGATTGAGGGGGAGCCTCCGCCTTTACTCACCAAATACCCCTTGATTCCTAGTGGTTTGACTTTCCTTAGTTATGCTTAGATTCTCGTTGGAGGTCCAGCTTTCATATCACTACTAGGATTTGAATCTTGTGTTTGTCGAACTCCAAGAGTCACACACACACTTTTATCATGAGATCTATGCTTTTCACATAATGCATCACTTTTTTTCATGAGGAATCTTCTATAAACTGTGCACATTGTATTTTCAAGTAATTGTGCTTCTTGGATAATCTTGTGTGTTTTAAGGTACAAATCTGAAATTCCTTACTTGCTCAACCATATTATATTTTGTTTTACTTGTTTAGTGAGGGGGAGTGTGGTTTATCATTCAAGAGTTTGTTAACATGAACACTTTGTTTTGTTTGGTAAGGGAGATTGGCTTTAGTTGGTTTGCTTGATGCCTTGTATTGCTTATTTATTATTTTGTGTCAGGTGCATGTGTCTTAGTTTTCATCTATTCATACTACATGTTCTTAAAATCTCCAAGTTGCATCTATTTATGTTTTCCATCTCATACTTCAAGATAATCGTGTCATATGTTTATTGCTTTTTCATATATTCTTGTGGGACTAATAGTTGTTTTGGAGATGGTGGCACTAATAGTTGTTTTGCAGATCATGACCTTGAAAAATAAGTTTGGAAAGAGATTTGGTTATAAGTGCTGGTTCCTAGTTGGTGATGTTGTTCTTGTTTTGATTGGAAATTTGTTTTAGTGATTTTGTTAGGAAATTTGTTTTAGATTGGTTTTATCCAGGATTTGACAAAGGGGGAGATTGTTAGGACTTTTTGTTGTCAAATTCCATGGATCAAAACCAAGGTTGTAACAAGAGTTCTTTAAGAAGTTGATTTCCTTCAAAAACAGGATTACTTGGGAGTTCTACAAGAAGTTGTTTTTCTACAAGAAGTTGGTGAAGTTGGTTTTCTACAAGAAGTTGGTTTTCTTTCCCAACTAGGATTGCTTTTGGTTTTTTCTATAAATAGTTGGGTTTCTCCCAAATTTAGATTATTCATTGATTCATTCATTGAATCCTCCAGATCTTTCTTTTTGGTTCTTAAAGGTTTATATCTGGGGATATTTTATTTTTCTTTGATGTCTTATTGAGTATTCAACTCATGATCTGAAAAGGCTACATCAAAGGTTTTGTTTGTTACACAAAAGAGAGAGTTGTTCTTCAGTTGTGGATTCTGAAGAATTCGGTCTGAAGCTTCGGTAGTGGAATCCGGAGTGGCTCATCAGAAAGACAATTCCGTGGTGAAGATGGGGTTGGAAGAGGCACATAGAGGTTGGTTCAATTAGGCGTTGTGGATTCGCTAGATAATTGAGAGTGATACCTGTGTAATTCCTTTATATCTTCTTAGTGGATTGTTCTGGTGGCTGTGGCCCGTGGTTTTTTGATCACAATTGGAAGGTGTCCAATTGTGGTTTTTCCACGTAAAATCTTTGTGTCTCTTTCTCTTGATTGTTTGATTGGGATTGTTTTTATATTCTGCTTAAAATTGATACATAATCACAAATCAACATCTAGGAGGTTTCTAGATTTTTCAATTTGAGTCTAAAGTTGTGATTTAAGTGTAGAATTGTGAGTCGAGTTTTGAAAAGATAAAAATTTTTTGGTTATGAGTTTTGAAAAGAGTTTTGAGTTTATGAATTTTGAAAAGAGTCTTGAATTTATGAATTTTGAGTTGTATTTTAAAAAAAATTTAGATTTATTTTTTAAAATATTTAAAAATGTATAAGAAAATTTTATTTTATATATATATAATTTTTATTTAAATATATTTTAATTTTTTATTTTCCTTTTTAAATATCTTAAACTCAAAATACAATTCCACACTCAAATCATAACCAAACACATAATTCAAAGTTCAATTCAAAAATTATTTTCAAAACTCATAACCAAACTATTTTCAAAACTTTTTTCAAAAAAATATTTTTTTATTTTGTTCTTTAATTTTTTTTATGTTATATGTTTCTGAAAAAAAAATCAAATTTTTTTTGTTTATTTTTATTTTTTCAAAAATTAATTTTTGTTATTTTTTTAAATATTGGTCAAATAATTTGTTATGATTTAGATATATATGGCGATCCAAATTTTATAAAATTTGAAAAAAAGTAAAAATATTTAAAATATTAAAATTTTTTTAAAAATAAAACTAATAAAAAAATATTTAAGATGAAAATTATATATTTAAAATAAAAAATAATTTTTAATTTTTTTTAAATATTTAAAATATTAAAAAAAATACAGCGTACAAATGTATGAAATACAATGCACATTAAAATAAACAAATAAATATTTATAATATAAAATATTTACCCTAAAATAATAAAATTAAGAAATTTTTTAAGTATTTAAAAAAAATCCAAAATTTTTTAAAATACAACTCAAAATTCTTTTCAAAACTCATAATCAAACAAAAAAATTTTTTTTTTCAAAACTTGACTCAAAACAACACTCCACTCAAATCATGATTTTAAAAAACAAAATAAAAAATATTTTTATTATTATTATTTTTTTTAAATAGAGTTTTGAAAAAAATTTGGTTATGAGTTTTGAAAAAAATTTTGAAGTGAGTTTTGAAAAGAGTTTTAAAATTTTTTGATTGACATCACGATTCCGAAAAATCAAACACAACCAAATGTTTCTCTTTCACTTCTACATCCTCTGAATTTAAATGTCATGCCGCAATAAATTTGAAGGAAATTCGAAAAAATCAAACTTCAGTTATTCCCCAAACATTTCTACATATATGTTATGCCATATCACTTCAAAACACACAATAAAAAAATAAAGGGTAAATTACACTGACACCATTTGAGGTTTATGTTTATTACAGTTTCCCCCTTTATCTTTTGGAAATTACATCTCTTCCCCTGAGATTTAAAGCTTCATTACAGATTCTCTCCCTTAGCAATTTAATTTTTTTAAATACCAATTTTGCCCTCATTAGGTAAATTACATTGACACCCCTCACATTTTAAAAATTACAATCCCCTCCCTAAGGTTTAATGTAGCATTACCAATTGCTCTCTCGGTTAGTATTAGTTAGAAAAAAAATTCATTGAAAAAAAAATTAATTGGAAAAAAAATTATTTGAAAAAAAAATTTGTTAGTAAAATTTTAAAATTTCTGTTTAAAAACCAAAATAAACTCATTTTTTGAATTTACATTTTTTTCTCAAATTTACAAACTGAGACAACCATTTATAAACCAAAAAAATTATCAAATAAGTTTTTATGATAGTTTTTAAAATTTTTGTAAATATAAATTGAAAGTTGAAAACGAAATGGTTACCAAACAGGCGATAGATAGTAAAAATGTAGTAAAATTAACAAATAATTAAATAAGTTACCAACGTAAGAAATGACTTATCAAAAGATTCTTAGGCTATGTATGGTTTGATTTTTAGAATTTTTTTTTAAAAATTAAAAATTAATCTGGTTAAGAAATAAAAAATAAAAAAATAATTATCATTTTTATATAATTTTTATCTTTCAAGTCCTTAGAAATAATTTTTTATAAATTAAATTGAAACAGCTATACGTATGTATATAACCTGGCCAAAAGTTAAAATGATAATTATTTTTTACCCTTAAATGATAATTATTTTTTATTTTTTATTTCTTAACCAAATTAATTTTTAATTTTTTAAAAAAAATTCTAAAAATCAAACCATACATAGCCTAAGAATCTTTTGATAAGTCATTTCTTACGTTTGTAACTTATTTAATTATTTGTTAATTTTATGACATTTTTACCATCTAAGACCTATTTGGTAATCATTTCGTTTTTAGTTTTCAATTTATATTTACAAAAATTTTAAAAATTGTCATAAAAACTTATTTGATAATTTTTTTTTGGTTTATAAATGGTTGTCTTAGTTTGTAAATTTGAGGAAAAAACATACATTCAAAAAATGAGTTTACATTGGTTTTTAAACAAAAATTTTACTAACAAAATTTTTTTTCAATTAATTTTTTTTTCAATGAATTTTTTTTTTCAACTAATATTAACAGAGGAGGCAATTGGTAATACTATTTTAAACCTTAGGGAGGAGATTGTAATTTTTAAAATGTGAGGGGTGTCAATGTAATTTACCTAATGAGGGCAAAATTGGTATTTAAAAAAATTAAATTGCTGAGAGGGGAAATCTGTAATGAAACTTTAAACCTCAGGGGAGAGATGTAATTTCCAAAAGGTAAGAGGAAACTATAATAAATATAAACCTCAAGGAGTGTCAATGTAATTTACCCAAAAATAAATCAAGCTGCCACTGGTAGAGCATTGAGCTATGCGAAATAGGTATGTAGCAAAAAATTCGAATTACACAAAGCAAATTACTTGAACCTATAAGTGCATTAATCTTCACAAACGACAACATCAATATCAATTTCATAAAACTCACTAATCAATAGTAATAATAAATCAATATCAATTTAATAAAACTTAAATTATTCACTTACATTTATAACTAAGTCTAGCATTGGGCATTTCACAGGTTGGTCTTCATCCGGCGGCTCAATCGGATGTTTTGCTGGCTAGAACTCAGTGTTGCATTCAACCCATTTTGGCCAGAGCTCAGTTATCACCCGGTTATACATATTGTGGTATTAGTTATCACTCATTAGTTATCGTATTATTTTAATTATGATCTAAAAATTCTTTGATTCTACTTTATATGGTGTTTAATTATGACTTCTTTTTTTTTTTTTAGTTATGACTGAAAAAGACAGTTATGACATTTATAATGTCAACTCCATAAATATCATTACTTACATATTATAGCACAATCCAACAAATCATACTATGAAAAAATATATATATATATATAAGTAGTAGAAAGTTGTTACACTGATGAAAATTTCAAAGATTCTATAATTAATGGACAAAAATTGAAAGGTATTTCCATATTGATCATTAAAATTATAAAAATCAAAGTGAAAATTGATGAGAACCAATAAGGTGATGACACATATTTTTATATTATAAAAATTCAAAACTTTGAGAAAAATAGATGGAGATTTTGATTAACAAAAATTTTACAACGTGTTTGCATATATAATAGTATATATATTGTGGGGACATATTTTTTGAGTGTCAACACGTGGCCAAAGTGACACCGACGTGTCAGCCGAGGTGCCACGTGCCCTGGTCATGACGCCGAGGTTACCTCCGAAGCTATCGGAGTCCGAGATAAGCAGATAAAGGACAAGAGTCCTAAAGTGAGAGAAGACTTCAGTTTGGGTAAAGATAAGACTCTTAGAGAGTTTATCTCAATCGTGCTGGCAGTCCAAGAATAGCAGTAATCCTAAGTCCACTAGAGCTAGGCTTCTATTGGGACTAGGATCGTATTAGCTATAAAAAAGAGGCACCCCTATGGGTCTAAGATACGCAATTTATATTCTGAATAGTGAGTTAAGCTCTTTGTTATCTTTGAGAGATAACTGACTTGATCATCGGAGTGCCCCCGGGTGGATGAACCACTGGCGGAATCTCTTCTTTCTGTTGCAGGTTGTTCGGGACTAATCTATTCTGCCAGTGCTCTCCAGCTAAGTACTAATTTGGCAGTGTGATTGGAAATTGACACACACAATTTGGCGCCGTCTGTGGGAAAGAAAGGAGAATAGATGGCCAACGATGGACAGAGAGAGAAGGTTGGGGACGACACTCCTACTGGGAGTGGAAAACCTATTGACCTTGACGTCGAAGGAGACAATTGCAACGAAGAGACTCGTGATAAGAATCATGAAGGAAAGGACGTCGACCAAGAGGGCGACATACAGAAGAAATCAGACCGAAATGAGTACTATAACGAGGATAACCTCCAGGTATGGAAAGATAGATACCTACGGAGGGACGAAGAGATGAAGGGGATGGCGAACAAATTGGCAGACCTGCAATCAGTCGTCAATTTCATGATGCAAAACAACGTCGTGCAGCCACCGTTCCCGCTGCAGGGCACGCCGATTCTAGCGGCCAATGCCCAGAAGGGAGGTCAGAAAACAATCCCTACAGTCCCTCAACACACCAGGAGCGAAAAACACTCTCACTGACCTTCAAGGGAGGTCGGGCGAGGAGAGTCGAGAAGGGAAGAATCTCGAAGGACATATCGCACCAAGGAAACAGACCCCAAAGAACATTGGCATGTTCAAGGGCAGGAGTTGTGCTTTGACGCAACTAATGGAGAAAGGTCGAAGAGAGCTCACAACGAAGCTGAAAGTAATGCACCTAAAAGGCTGAAGTCAGGAGATAGCCGAGCTCCTGGTCGGACCAAGGAGGACCTACGGGATTACCTACAGAGGAGGCAACAAAATGTGCAGGTAGCTTCCCCGGTCAAGCTGAGAACGCCATTCTCGGTAGAATTGGACAAATTCGAAGCCCCAAAGAGGTTTAGCATGCCGAGATTCCAGATCTACGACGGGAAGTTGGATCCCAACTTTCACGTCGGTTTGTACCTGAACTCGATAGCGTTATACACCGGGAACGAGCCGTTGCTTTGCAAGGTGTTCCCCTTATCCTTCAGGGAAATTGCGTCAGACTAGTTTCACAAATTGCCGAAAGGAACTGTGAAAACCTGGAAAGGCCTGGCAGAGATGTTTGTGGCTAGGTTTGTAACAAACAAACTACAACCGTTAAGGGTAGATGCTCTGATGGCTCTGAAAATTGGCAAAGACGAAAGGCTGAGAGCCTATTCCAAAAGGTATTATGAGGTATTCAACCGAATACCCGAGTGCAACCAAGAGGTGACGGTTGTGTCTTTCAAGAATGGCCTAAAAGATGATTGTCCACTACGAAAGTCATTGGCAAAGACATTGCTAAAAAGCATGGAAGAGCTCATGGCCAGAATTGAGAAATATGCCAGTGCCGAGGAAGACACGCCAAGGACTAAGGAGACAAAGCAAGAGAAAGGAAACGGCTCACCGAAGCGAGGCCGAGGTAACAATGGATCCAACAAGCAAGAGATAGGACTGAGGGCTACACAAGCAGTCACAACTGTATTCCTAATTTCAATTCACAAAGTCCTGGATAAAATCTGAACCCAGCCCTATTTCAGAGCACTAGCAAGGGTACCAGGAGAGTTTATGGGAAGAAGCCTTGGTAAGCATTATGCTTACCACAATGAAGATGGGCATCTGACTCAGGGTTACAGGGCCCTGAAAAGCACACCTGGAAGACCTGGTAAGGTAAGGCCTTTTAAGGGACCTTGTAGATGAAGCTAGGATAAGGGAAGAGCAGGCAAGACTGCCTCAGGCACCAGCAGCTCCACCTCCCCCAGCACAGCAACCGCAGCCAGGCGAACCTCGGGTGATTAATGTAATTCACTCGAAGGTCAACGAAAACGAAATACGGGGGGAAACCCAGAAGGTAAAGCACTTGCAGCATATGTACCAGGTCTGGGAGAAAAGACCTCGGGCCGAGGAATTCCAGGGACTAGTAGTGTCCTTTACTGAAGCTGACCTTGAGATGGTGTAGCATCCACACAACGATGCCTTGGTAGTATCCCTCCAAGTTGGGGAGTGCCAAGTGAAGCACATCCTAATTGACCAAGGCAGCTCTTGTGACATCATGTATGTCAGGTGATACAAGGAGCTTGGCCTTCACCCAGACGATATAGAGCAGTCCAACAGCCCAATGGTCAGGTTCAATGGAACGCCGACGTGGCCACTGGGATCAGCAAGCTTGGAGGTGAAGGCTGGCACCAAAACGATAAAAATAGAGTTCACCATAATCGATACACCCTCCCCCTACAATGCTATCTTGAGAAGGCCATAGCTGCATGCAATGGGGGTTGTTCCCTCAATGTTGCATCAGCTATTGCGGTTCCCAACAGAGCATGGGATAGAGGAGGTTAGAGTGGATCAGCTGCAGGCAAAGAATTGCTCCATGGAAGCAATGAAATCCACTTGCAGTATACGAGAACCAGAGACAGTAGAGACCGAAGACGAGGATAAGGAGGTCCTAGAGGACGTCGGCAAAGAGCCAGCCGAAAAGAGTGAAGAAGCCCTGAAAAAAATCCTTGTCCAGCAAGGGGATGAGGAACGCTTCTTCCTTCTTGGCTCGAGCTTAGTCGAAGAAGAGAAAAAAGAACTAGAGGCTTTCTTGAGCGCAAACATTGAGGTGTTTGCCTGGACGCCTTACGAAATGCCTGGCATTGACCCCGAGGTCACTTGCCATAAACTGAACGTAGACAAGTCGGCCAAACCTGTAATCCAACGGGCAAGAAGACTGACGTTGATGCATGTTGAGGCAGTGGAAGAGGAAGTAGACAGACTTCTAGTGGCCAGAGCCATACGGTAAATTACCCGACATGGCTATCGAATACAGTGGTGGTGAAGAAAAAAAATGGTAAATGGAGGGTCTGCGTGGACTTTACCAGCCTAAACAAGGCCAGTCCCAAAGACAGCTTTCCTTTACCAAAGATTGACTAACTGTTGGATGCCATTTCAGGGCATGGAAGGATGAGCTTCTTGGATGCCTACAGGGGGTACCATCAGATAGCCATGTACCCCCTGATAAAGAGAATACTGCGTTTATCACCCCAAAAGGGCTGTATTGCTATAGAGTGATGCCTTTTGGATTGAAAAATACAAGAGCAACTTACCAGAGATTGGTAACCAAGATGTTCAGACACCTAATTGGCCAAACAGTAGAGGTATACATCAATGACATGGTCGTGAAGACCAGGGAACCTAAAGACTATCTCGAAGACTTAAAGGCAGTCTTTGACATCCTAAAAACATATCGGCTCTGACTCAATGCATCGAAGTGTGCATTTGGAGTTGGATCTGGTAAGTTCCTGGGATACTTGGTGACCAGAAGGGGCATTGAGGCCAACCCAGATCAGATCAAGGCCATCCTAGAACTGAAAAGCCCAACATCGACAAATACAAATGTTGACTGGAAGGGCTGCAGCCCTTAATAGGTTCGTAAACAGAAGTTCTGACAAATGCAAACCCTTCTTCAGCTTAGTGAAGAAGGCCACAGACTTCTTATGGACAGAAGAGTATGAAAATGCCTTGGCCGACTTGAAGAAGTATTTGACCACGGCTCCAGTTCTCTCAAATCCAGAACTTGGAGAGAAGCTATTCTTGTATTTAGCAGTTTCGGAATATGCGGTAAGTGCAGTGGTAATCCGAGAAGAAAAAGGAGAACAGAGAGCTGTTTACTACGTAAGCAAAACCCTGGCTGATGCAGAAACCAGGTATTTACCCTTGGAGAAGTTAACGCTGGCTTTAGTAATGGCTTCAAAGAAGCTGAACCATTACTTTCAAGCTCACAAAATTGTGATGCTAACTGAACATCCTTTGAAGTCCATGTTGTAGCAGGGAGATCTGACAAGTAGAATAGCCAGATGGGCAGTGGCCTTGGGCCAATATGACCTAGAATACAGACTCAGAATAGCAATCAAAGGCCAAGTTTTGGCCGACTTCGTGGCCGAGTTCACACCAGGAGCCATCGTACATCGAACTCCGTTGAGTCAAGGTGAACGATGTCCAAGCGAACAAAGAGGAGCCCAGCCGAGAGCAACGGAACAAAGGAAGGAAGAAAAACTCAGGCCCTGAAGCATTTACATCGGCGACTCCTTTCGACTGTTTGTTGATGGGAGTTCAAACTGACAAGGGGCGGGGGCAGGAGTAGTACTGGTATCTCCAGATGGACAAATACTAGAACAATCCATTCGTTTGGGGTTCAAGGCCTCAAACAATGAAGCAGAGTATGAAGCACTGATTGCAGGACTGAAACTAACAGTAGCAATAGAAGCAGATGAGGTGATAGTCTTCTGTGATTCTCAGCTTATAGTCAACCAGACAACAGGCGAGTCCGCAGCCCGAGACGAAAGGATGTCGGCCTATGTAAAGGAGGTTGGCAAATTGGTGTCCTTATTTCAGAATTGCCGACTACAGCAGGTTAGCCGAGATGATAACAGTCACGTTGATGCCCTGGCCAACCTGGCTAGTGCAATACAACCTGGAAAGGCAATGACGATAATGGTTGACTACTTGCCTGGTCCAAGCATAGAACCACTGAACACAGAGCGCGAAGCAATGTGTGTGGAGCTGGGACCAAGTTGGATAGATGCAATAATAGCATTCCTCAAAGACGGAAAGCTGCCCGATGACCGAAAAGAAGTGCACAAGATCAAACTGAAGTCGGCAAGATTTAGTTTGACCCCAGAAGGACACCTCTACAGAAGATCATTTACTGGACCCCTTCTGAGGTGTGTGCATCCTGCACAGGTTGAAGATTTTCTGTACGAGATACATGAAGTAATATGTGGGAGCCACGCTGGGGGCAGGTCACTTGCCCACAGGGCCATCACTCAGGGGTACTAGTGGCCCTATATACAGAAAGATGCCGAAGCTTATGTGAAGAAATGTGAGAAGTGCCAAAGGTTTGCACCTTTGATACATCAGTCAGCAGCCGACTTGAACCCAATATCCAGTTCTTGCCCATTTGCCCAATGGGGCATGGATCTTGTCGAAAAACTACCTCAAGCAACTGGACAAAGGAAGTACCTACCGGTAGCAACAGATTATTTCACCAAGTGGGTAGAAGCTGAACCCCTTGCCAAGATTCGAGACATTGATGTGAAGAACTTCATCTGGAAAAACATCATTACCAGGTTTGGGATTCCAAGAGCAATAATTGCAGACAATGGAACACAATTTGACAGTAAACTAATCAAAAGCTTCTATTCAAAGTTCAAAATCAAGAATTACTTTTCGACCCCAAGTTTTCCTCAAAGCAATGGACAAGCAGAAGCATCCAACAAAGTTATCTTGGATGGGATAAAAAAGAGGCTGCAAGCAGCAAAGGGAAAGTGGGTAGATGAATTTCCCAGTGTACTCTGGGCATATCGGGCTACACCGAGAAGATCAACGGGGGAATCCCCATTTGCCATGGCTTATGGCACAGAAGTAGTCATTTCGCTGGAGGTCGGCATCCCAGGGATCAGAACCCAGGCAGTGGAGAATGGAACTAATGATGTATTTTTAGCCCGAGATCTGGATCTTCTAGAAGAGAGAAGGGAGAAAGCAACAATTCAGCTGGGGACATACTAGCAGTAGCTTGCTAGGGCTTATAATAAAAAGGTTAACCCACGAGAGTTCCAAATTGGTGACCTCGTCCTGAGAAAGGTCGTCGGCAACAAGAAGGATCCCAAAGAAGGCAAGCTTGGCCCAAATTGGGAAGAGCCCTATAGAATCATCTCGGTATTGGGCAATGGGGTATATTGGCTAGAAGATAATGAAGGCAAAGAGTTGCCAAGGCCCCGGAATATTTGCAATCTGAAATTTTTTTATCATTAGACTTTCTTGTTCTTTGTTATTAGCCAAAGTAATAATAAAGTTTTAGCTTGATTTTTTTACACTTATAACTGAGAAAATACTTGGCAATATCTCTGGAACACATACATAATGAGAACCCAAGTAGAACTTAAGTTCACATTAGAGGGCAGAGAGTTGGGAAATGGTTCTTGGAAAGGTAGAATTTACAAACTAAAAATCAGTTTAACGTTTGTTGAAATTTAAGTTTACAAGTTGAAGTTAAACCGAGGTCATGTTTAACGCTTGTTGAAACTTAAGTTTACAAGTTGAAGTTAAACCGAGGTCATGTTTAATGCTCGTTGAAATTTTAAGTTTACAAGTTGAATTTAAACTGAGGTCAAGCTTAACGCTTGTTGAAACTTAAGTTTACAAGTTGAAGTTAAAACTAAGGTCATGTTTAACACTTGTTGAAATTTAAGTTTACAAGTTGAAGTTAAATCGAGGTCATCTTTAACACTTGTTGAAACTTATGTTTATAAGTTGAAGTTAAACTAAGGTCATATGCTTGTTGAAACTTAAGTTTACAAGTTGAAGTTAAAACTAAGGTCATGTTTAACACTTGTTGAAATTAAGTTTACAAGTTGAAGTTAAACCGAGGTCATGTTTAACACTTGTTGAAATTTAAGTTTACAAGTTGAAGTTAAACCGAGGTCATGTTTAACACTTGTTGAAACTTAAGTTTACAAGTTGAAGTTAAACTAAGGTAATATGCTTGTTGAAATTTAAGTTTACAAGTTGAAGTTAAACAGAGGACATGTTTAACACTTGTTGAAATTTTAAATTTACAAATTGAAAACAAGGTTATGACAAAGAAAGATTGGTTTAAATACTCGTTGAAATTTACAAGTTAAGACCAAGGTTGTATTAGAAGAAGTACTTATGTACTTGCCAAGATAAACCGTTGGTGGATATAACTAAGGTATTTCACCCCGAGAAGATCGCACAGATAAGGTGTATTTTGAAGACATTCAAATTATTCTAAGTATAGAGTCATGCAATGAAGACAAACATATAAGCATTCAAAAGAGGAAGTTGTATTTACATTTGAAAGAAGACACATCGGCCAGACAGAAAGCTTACATTGTTTCAAAAGAACAAAAAAAGTACAAAGTAGAGGAAAAAAAAGGAGAAAAGAATCAAACTAAGACTCTTTGGTGTCTTTAGGCAGTTGGGTCTGGAGTTCGGAAGACTGCTGAGAAGACATCTCAGCGGCCCTCTCAGCTGCAAGCTCGGCATCGATTTCTTGAAGAGTTTGGTCGAGGCTCTTGTCGGCAATAGGCACGTTTGATGTTGCCTTCTCAAGAACAATGTCTTTGGAGACCTCACCCTCCTCGTCCTGAGTCAAGTCTAGGACTTGCTCATTTGGAGTAGGGGACTTGGCCCCAGCAGCTTCCTTCGGTTTCCTCACCAAAGCTTCCTCCTCAGACTCAGAATTGTCTTCAGATTGGCTTGGAGTAGGAGGGAATGGAAGGGGGAGGACGTCAGCATTCTTGACGGGGGAGTCCTCGGGGACATCAAGCTTTTTGAGAGCAGCCATCCAACCAAGGATAAAACCCTTGTTGCATGCCTGCTTCACTTGCTTTTTGTAGTCCTCATTGACGTCAGCCGTCCCTTCAGCATACGCCCTCTCATCGGCGGCCTTGATCTCGGCCTCTTTTGTGGCTAGGGCATGTTGAAGTTCCTTTTGGGCCTCAGCCATCTTGGCCTCGACCTCTTTCTTTTCGGCCGTGAGGACTTTGGCAATGGCCTCTGCAGCATCCGTCTTTTCCTCGGCCTCATCTTTAGCCTTAATGGCTTCCTCGGCTTGGTCTGATAAAGTCTTCATCTTGGCCTCAGTCTTCTTAGCAGCCCTTTGTAGACTAGCAACCTCCTTAGTCTTTTCGGCCAACTCCTTCCTTGTCTCAAAAGATTGCATTGAAAAGGAGTGGGCGTGCTGGATCACCTGAAGGAAAATGGACAGAGCAGAAGTTATTAGAAAATTCTCTAAGTATAAAAAGAAAAAGAAAGGAAAATACCCAGTGTAAAGAACTTACTTGAACGGAATGCTGCAACATCAGAGCAAAATTTTCGTATTCGCTCATCTGAGCATTACAATTAAGACCTTCGGGCAGAAGCAAGGCGGTAGAGAAGGCAACGTCGACCTCAATGTCGTTGGCACTATCACCAGCCTTAACTGGCTTGTCGTCGATTGTGATTGGCGGGGCCTAAGGGGATGACCTCGGCCTCTTTGATGGTTGGGCCTCAGCGGGCCTCTTCTCAGCAACAGAAGAGGTCTTCTCGCTCTCGACCAATTTAGAAATTAGCAAGGTGTCCCCAGTGTCAATCTGAGTCACCGTTGCCTTGGGCTGAGCCTTCTTCAGAGGTTTTGGCTTTGACTTTGGTTGAGGCTGGGTTTGTGTTGGTTGAACGTCAACTGAGTCAGGGATGTTGGCCAGAAGATCTTCAGCGACAACCTTCTTGCGACCCATCTCGGTAACAATTGCAGTTCTACGGCGACGTTGGCGTTGAGATGGTGGGATCAGATATGGAGCCGAGGTTGACGGTTGCTCTGTTGGATCAGAGGTCGATCCTTGATCTGGCCGAGATGATGAGGCTGGTAGAGGAGTTGTGGCGGAAGGTAGAGATTTGCTTTTCTTCCTCTTTGGGACGTCGAGAAGCACTGACTTGTAGGTCGGGATGAAGTTCAGAAGCAAGGGAGCTCTCCGCTTGTGAACTGGCAAATCCAGTAGCTTCTTCAAGTCCTTGCTGGGGAAGAATGACTTGTGAAAGCCCTTTGGAGGTTGTGGAAGAACTTCAAAAAGAAGAGCACATACATTAGAACAAAGTATTGAAAACTTGGAAAAAAAGCAAGTAAAGTATAAACACTGGGCTCTTACCATTACCTTCTACAAAAACTGTTCGAAGAAGAGGGTAGAGGTGGAGGTCCTCATTTGGAGCGAACTCCAAGTTCCCCGAGATAATGAAGTAATCATCCCCGGCTCCCTTGTTGGAGTCTGGGAGGTCGGCTACGATTTTATACTCTGTGGACCTCGGCTTGAGGTAGTAAATATAGCATTTCTCTAAATTGAGGCCACACATGGTGTAACAGTATTGGATATCGGCTAAGGTAATCCTAGCATTCTCCTGTTTGGCTAAGGCTATTATACCATTAATGACTCGGTAGGAATTGATGGCGAGCTGCATTGGGTTCAATTTATAGTAATGAAGTATCTCACGAAAGAGGGTGTCTAGTGGGAGCCTAAGTCCACACTCAATAAAAGCTACAACAGGAAAAGGCATAGAATCAGTTGTGGGCATGATGGAGTCATCCTCCCCAGCCAACCTCAGATGGACGTCGGTGGGGATGGAAAACTCCTGCCTAAAATATTCCAACTTGGTTGGGGTATTTACTCTATGCTTCCACATACCCATGACATCGGCTTAGGGGGAAGGTGGATAAGTTGGAAATAAAGTGTTCTGTAAAGGCTCAGAAGACCTCGGCAAAACCTAAACAAGTGCTAGGGTAAAGATTTTTTGCGATCCAAAGTGAAGGTTGTTTCAGTTTTTCCCTAAGATTCATGTGTTTTATGGCAAATCTCAAACCTAAGTCTAAGCAAATGGAGATTGAAGGCAAGAATCTGGAGAAAATACAGAAAACACAAACAAGAGCAATGATTCAGAATCAAGAATAGTGGTGAATCATCAAGAACACTGTGACAGAGTGTGTGCAAGGGTACAAGGTGAAGAATAGTGGCAGAATGAACAAGTATGTGGGTATTGCGTGTATATTAAAGAACGGTTTGGGCAAATAGCAAAATCATGAGATAAATATGCTCAGAATACATGGTTGGATTCAAACCACAAATAAGAATGACGTTGCAATTGCAGTATACAGATGTAACAGTTTGAGGAAAAACAAAAATTAAAATAAAGGAACAGTGACTTACAAGGGAAGATTAGGGTCGCCGAGATCAGACGGTGGCAGCAACCGGAGAAGTGCGGCAAAAATTCTCGCCGGAAGGGAAGAGCGAAGCTGGTTGTAGAAAGCCTCGCGAGAATGACAATGGCAGATTTGGGAGAAAAAGTTAGAGAGAGAAAAAGCTTTAAAAACGATGGTGTAAAGTGAAAAGACGGGGAGAGGAAGGAAGTTTTGTTGAAACACAAAAACGGCGGCAAAAAGGCAATTAATGTGCCTAAAACGACATATGTGTCAAATGGCGCACGCAAGAGCAATTCGACTTAGTGGCGCGTGACAGGTACAGCCCAAAGAGAGAGAGAGACGCGCGACAAGAACGGTTGAGTAGTCATGCGTGACAGCTCATACGCGTGTTGAAGCTCTTAGAATTCTCGATTTAAAGGAGTAGAACCTCGGCTTGGAGGATGATCTCAGCTGAGGAACTTGAACAAACTAGGTTATTGGTTCTAAAAAGCCTTGATGAGACAGATTACAAGACCTGGTAATAGATGATAGAGCAAGATAGCTGACATGCTATACGATATGACGATATAGGTTCCATCACCTCAGGATGCCGAGGTAATAGAACCTAGGGGGCAGTTGTGGGGGCATATTTTCTAAGTGTCAACACATGACCAAGGTGACGCCGAAGTGTCAGCCGAGGTGCCACGTGCCCTAGTCATGACGCCGAGGTGATCTCGGCTAGGCCGAGGTGATCTCGGCTAGGCTGAGGTTACCTCCGAAGATATCGGAGTCTAGGATAAGCGGATAAGGGACAAGAGTCCTGAAGTGAGAGAAGACTTTAGTTTGGGTAAAGATAAGACCCTTAGAGAGTTTATCCCAATCCTACTGGGAGTCCAAGAATAGCAGTAATCCTAAGTCCACTAGAGCTAGACTTCTATTGGGACTAGAATTGTATTGGCTATAAAAGAGAGGCACCCCCATGGGTCTAAGGTACGCAATTTATATTCTGAATAGTGAGTTAAGCTCTTTTGCTATCTTTGAGAGATAACTGACTTGATCATCGGAGTGCTCCCGGGTGGATGAACCACCGTCGGAATCTCTTCTTTCTGTTGCAGGTAGTTCGGGACTAATCTATTATGTCAGTGCTCTCCAACTAAGTACTAATTTGGCAGTGTGGTCGGAAATTGACATACACACACACACACACACATATATATATATATAGAATTTCTCATATATATTAGAAAATTCTATAATACTCATCCCTTTTTGAGATGTGCACCATGTACCTAGTTATGACATTTGTGGTATTTAGTTATGACTCAATGTATTGTTTGTTATAACTTGGTTATGATTTACTATGGTGTTAGTTATGACTAGTTATATCCTGTAGTGGTTTTATTTTGGTTATGACTGGAGAAGTCTTTAATTATGCCTGAAGTGGTGTTTGGTTATAACTAAGACTGACTTTCGCCCAAAGTTAGCAAAACCGCTGCTTTTGGCCCTCGAAAATTGAGCAAAAAAAAAGAAGGCTCGATTTTTGGTATAGCTATCATATTAGTCTTAAAAAAAAAGAAAGAAAATCCACCTGAATTTGAAAACCCCCAATAAAGTTTGGTATAAATTCAAAACTAATACTTGGTTAATGTGATGAATTATTTAAAACAGATTACAAGACCTGGTAATAGATGATAGAGCAAGATAGCTGACATGATATACGATATGACGATATAGGTTCCATCACCTCAGGATGCCGAGGTAATAGAACCTAGGGGGCAGTTGTGGGGACATATTTTCTAAGTGTCAACACATGACCAAGGTGACGCCGAAGTGTCAGCCGAGGTGCCACGTGCCCTAGTCATGACGCCGAGGTGATCTCGGCTAGGCCGAGGTGATCTCGGCTACGCTGAGGTTACCTCCGAAGATATCGGAGTCTAGGATAAGCGGATAATGGACAAGAGTCCTAAAGTGAGAGAAGACTTTAGTTTGGGTAAAGATAAGACCCTTAGAGAGTTTATCCCAATCCTACTGGGAGTCCAAGAATAGCAGTAATCCTAAGTCCACTAGAGCTAGACTTCTATTGGGACTAGAATTGTATTGGCTATAAAAGAGAGGCACCCCCATGGGTCTAAGGTACGCAATTTATATTCTGAATAGTGAGTTAAGCTCTTTTGCTATCTTTGAGAGATAACTGACTTGATCATCGGAGTGCTCCCGGGTGGATGAACCACCGTCGGAATCTCTTCTTTCTGTTGCAGGTAGTTCGGGACTAATCTATTATGTCAGTGCTCTCCAACTAAGTACTAATTTGGCAGTGTGGTCGGAAATTGACAGACACACACACACACACATATATATATATAGAATTTCTCATATATATTAGAAAATTCTATAATACTCATCCCTTTTTGAGATGTGCACCATGTACCTAGTTATGACATTTGTGGTATTTAGTTATGACTCAATGTATTGTTGGTTATAACTTGGTTATGATTTACTATGGTGTTAGTTATGACTAGTTATATGCTGTAGTGGTTTTATTTTGGTTATGACTGGAGAAGTCTTTAATTATGCCTGAAGTGGTGTTTGGTTATAACTAAGACTGACTTTCGCCCAAAGTTAGCAAAACCGCTGCTTTTGGCCCTCGAAAATTGAGCAAAAAAAAAGAAGGCTCGATTTTTGGTATAGCTATCATATTAGTCTTAAAAAAAAGAAAAGAAAATCCACCTGAATTTGAAAACCCCCAATAAAGTTTGGTATAAATTCAAAACTAATACTTGGTTAATGTGATGAATTATTTAAAACAGATTACAAGACCTGGTAATAGATGATAGAGCAAGATAGCTGACATGCTATACGATATGACGATATAGGTTCCATCACCTCAGGATGCCGAGGTAATAGAACCTAGGGGGCAGTTGTAAGGACATATTTTCTAAGTGTCAACACATGACCAAGGTGACGCCGAAGTGTCAGCCGAGGTGCCACGTGCCCTAGTCATGACGCCGAGGTGATCTCGGCTAGGCTGAGGTTACCTCCGAAGATATCGGAGTCTAGGATAAGCGGATAAGGGACAAGAGTCCTAAAGTGAGAGAAGACTTTAGTTTGGGTAAAGATAAGACCCTTAGAGAGTTTATCCCAATCCTACTGGGAGTCCAAGAATAGCAGTAATCCTAAGTCCACTAGAGCTAGACTTCTATTGGGACTAGAATTGTATTGGCTATAAAAGAGAGGCACCCCCATGGGTCTAAGGTACGCAATTTATATTCTGAATAGCGAGTTAAGCTCTTTTGCTATCTTTGAGAGATAACTGACTTGATCATCGGAGTGCTCCCGGGTGGATGAACCACCGTCGGAATCTCTTCTTTCTGTTGCAGGTAGTTCGGGACTAATCTATTATGTCAGTGCTCTCCAACTAAGTACTAATTTGGCAGTGTGGTCGGAAATTGACACACACACACACACATATATATATAGAATTTCTCATATATATTAGAAAATTCTATAATACTCATCCCTTTTTGAGATGTGCACCATGTACCTAGTTATGACATTTGTGGTATTTAGTTATGACTCAATGTATTGTTGGTTATAACTTGGTTATGATTTACTATGGTGTTAGTTATGACTAGTTATATCCTGTAGTGGTTTTATTTTGGTTATGACTGGAGAAGTCTTTAATTATGCCTGAAGTGGTGTTTGGTTATAACTAAGACTGACTTTCGCCCAAAGTTAGCAAAACCGCTGCTTTTGGCCCTCGAAAATTGAGCAAAAAAAAAGAAGGCTCGATTTTTGGTATAGCTATCATATTAGTCTTAAAAAAAAAAAAATCCACCTGAATTTGAAAACCCCCAATAAAGTTTGGTATAAATTCAAAACTAATACTTGGTTAATGTGATGAATTATTTAAAACAGATTACAAGACCTGGTAATAGATGATAGAGCAAGATAGCTGACATGCTATACGATATGACGATATAGGTTCCATCACCTCAGGATGCCGAGGTAATAGAACCTAGGGGGCAGTTGTAAGGACATATTTTCTAAGTGTCAACACATGACCAAGGTGACGCCGAAGTGTCAGCCGAGGTGCCACGTGCCCTAGTCATGACGCCGAGGTGATCTCGGCTAGGCCGAGGTGATCTCGGCTAGGCTGAGGTTACCTCCGAAGATATCGGAGTCTAGGATAAGCGGATAAGGGACAAGAGTCCTAAAGTGAGAGAAGACTTTAGTTTGGGTAAAGATAAGACCCTTAGAGAGTTTATCCCAATCCTACTGGGAGTCCAAGAATAGCAGTAATCCTAAGTCCACTAGAGCTAGACTTCTATTGGGACTAGAATTGTATTGGCTATAAAAGAGAGGCACCCCCATGGGTCTAAGGTACGCAATTTATATTCTGAATAGCGAGTTAAGCTCTTTTGCTATCTTTGAGAGATAACTGACTTGATCATCGGAGTGCTCCCGGGTGGATGAACCACCGTCGGAATCTCTTCTTTCTGTTGCAGGTAGTTCGGGACTAATCTATTATGTCAGTGCTCTCCAACTAAGTACTAATTTGGCAGTGTGGTCGGAAATTGACACACACACACACACATATATATATATAGAATTTCTCATATATATTAGAAAATTCTATAATACTCATCCCTTTTTGAGATGTGCACCATGTACCTAGTTATGACATTTGTGGTATTTAGTTATGACTCAATGTATTGTTGGTAATAACTTGGTTATGATTTACTATGGTGTTAGTTATGACTAGTTATATCCTGTAGTGGTTTTATTTTGGTTATGACTGGAGAAGTCTTTAATTATGCCTGAAGTGGTGTTTGGTTATAACTAAGACTGACTTTCGCCCAAAGTTAGCAAAACCGCTGCTTTTGGCCCTCGAAAATTGAGCAAAAAAAAAGAAGGCTCGATTTTTGGTATAGCTATCATATTAGTCTTAAAAAAAAAGAAAGAAAATCCACTTGAATTTGAAAACCCCCAATAAAGTTTGGTATAAATTCAAAACTAATACTTGGTTAATGTGATGAATTATTTAAAACAGATTACAAGACCTGGTAATAGATGATAGAGCAAGATAGCTGACATGCTATACGATATGACGATATAGGTTCCATCACCTCAGGATGCCGAGGTAATAGAACCTAGGGGGCAGTTGTGGGGACATATTTTCTAAGTGTCAACACATGACCAAGGTGACGCCGAAGTGTCAGCCGAGGTGCCACGTGCCCTAGTCATGACGCCGAGGTGATCTCGGCTAGGCCGAGGTGATCTCGGCTAGGCTGAGGTTACCTCCGAAGATATCGGAGTCTAGGATAAGCGGATAAGGGACAAGAGTCCTAAAGTGAGAGAAGACTTTAGTTTGGGTAAAGATAAGACCCTTAGAGAGTTTATCCCAATCCTACTGGGAGTCCAAGAATAGCAGTAATCCTAAGTCCACTAGAGCTAGACTTCTATTGGGACTAGAATTGTATTGGCTATAAAAGAGAGGCACCCCCATGGGTCTAAGGTACGCAATTTATATTCTGAATAGCGAGTTAAGCTCTTTTGCTATCTTTGAGAGATAACTGACTTGATCATCGGAGTGCTCCCGGGTGGATGAACCACCGTCGGAATCTCTTCTTTCTGTTGCAGGTAGTTCGGGACTAATCTATTATGTCAGTGCTCTCCAACTAAGTACTAATTTGGCAGTGTGGTCGGAAATTGACACACACACACACACATATATATATATAGAATTTCTCATATATATTAGAAAATTCTATAATACTCATCCCTTTTTGAGATGTGCACCATGTACCTAGTTATGACATTTGTGGTATTTAGTTATGACTCAATGTATTGTTGGTAATAACTTGGTTATGATTTACTATGGTGTTAGTTATGACTAGTTATATCCTGTAGTGGTTTTATTTTGGTTATGACTGGAGAAGTCTTTAATTATGCCTGAAGTGGTGTTTGGTTATAACTAAGACTGACTTTCGCCCAAAGTTAGCAAAACCGCTGCTTTTGGCCCTCGAAAATTGAGCAAAAAAAAAGAAGGCTCGATTTTTGGTATAGCTATCATATTAGTCTTAAAAAAAAAGAAAGAAAATCCACCTGAATTTGAAAACCCCCAATAAAGTTTGGTATAAATTCAAAACTAATACTTGGTTAATGTGATGAATTATTTAAAACAGATTACAAGACCTGGTAATAGATGATAGAGCAAGATAGCTGACATGCTATACGATATGACGATATAGGTTCCATCACCTCAGGATGCCGAGGTAATAGAACCTAGGGGGCAGTTGTGGGGACATATTTTCTAAGTGTCAACACATGACCAAGGTGACGCCGAAGTGTCAGCCGAGGTGCCACGTGCCCTAGTCATGACGCCGAGGTGATCTCGGCTAGGCCGAGGTGATCTCGGCTAGGCTGAGGTTACCTCCGAAGATATCGGAGTCTAGGATAAGCGGATAAGGGACAAGAGTCCTAAAGTGAGAGAAGATTTTAGTTTGGGTAAAGATAAGACCCTTAGAGAGTTTATCCCAATCCTACTGGGAGTCCAAGAATAGCAGTAATCCTAAGTCCACTAGAGCTAGACTTCTATTGGGACTAGAATTGTATTGGCTATAAAAGAGAGGCACCCCCATGGGTCTAAGGTACGCAATTTATATTCTGAATAGTGAGTTAAGCTCTTTTGCTATCTTTGAGAGATAACTGACTTGATCATCGGAGTGCTCCCGGGTGGATGAACCACCGTCGGAATCTCTTCTTTCTGTTGCAGGTAGTTCGGGACTAATCTATTATGTCAGTGCTCTCCAACTAAGTACTAATTTGGCAGTGTGGTCGGAAATTGACATACACACACACACACACACATATATATATAGAATTTCTCATATATATTAGAAAATTCTATAATACTCATCCCTTTTTGAGATGTGCACCATGTACCTAGTTATGACTTTTGTGGTATTTAGTTATGACTCAATGTATTGTTGGTTATAACTTGGTTATGATTTACTATGGTGTTAGTTATGACTAGTTATATCCTGTAGTGGTTTTATTTTGGTTATGACTGGAGAAGTCTTTAATTATGCCTGAAGTGGTGTTTGGTTATAACTAAGACTGACTTTCGCCCAAAGTTAGCAAAACTGCTGCTTTTGGCCCTCGAAAATTGAGCAAAAAAAAAGAAGGCTCGATTTTTGGTATAGCTATCATATTAGTCTTAAAAAAAAGAAAAGAAAATCCACCTGAATTTGAAAACCCCCAATAAAGTTTGGTATAAATTCAAAACTAATACTTGGTTAATGTGATGAATTATTTAAAACAAATAGATGATTGTTTTTATTGGAAAAAATCAAAAAGTTGATTGATATAGTTAATTATTTTAAATTAATGGATAGTTGTTTCTCAAATGCATGAAACTCACAACCATCTTTCACAAAATTTGTCACTTTTGTTCATTGAAACTCACAACCATTATGAATCATGTTAATTTATAAGACCGAAAAGATAATGAACAAGATTCATCAAAAAATAAAAATAAAATAAGAGAAGGAAAGAAAATCTTTGGAATGGAATTGCCCACCCATAATACAAGATTAGGATTAAAAATCCTAACAAATATCACAAATGGCAGAAGTTGCATATGGTACACATCCGAAAGAGGGTGTGTATTGTAGCATGACCCTATAAAGTATATTCAACTGATATGTAATTTTTTTTGTACTTTTAGACTGAATTGTTATTTACCCAAAATAAAAGAATAAACATAAATATGAAAAAGAACATACCTTTAGAAGTAATATCTTTACACTTTGACTCAAAAGTCCCAACTAAATTTCTTTATCAGCACTTTCAACCAATTATTTCCAATGCTCTCTTGCTCTTCCTTAATTTTCCTGACCGATTCCACAACAGAGAAATGACAAATGTTTACCTCAATCATCTACAAAGTGAGTATATCCCCCAAACTAAATGGTATTTCCTCGATAAGTGTTGAAGGCTTGGAAAGTGACTAGAGCAGGTGATCCATCGCTCAACTTTGAGCTCCTTCAGTTTCAAGAATTTGAGTCGAGGAAACCCACCATCAATTATTATCCATTGTCGTCCACAGGCAGCATAATTTTCTAATTTGAGAAGCTCAAGGTTGGGTAACGACATCCCAAGGACTGATATCTCCTCCCACTCTATAAATGTACTTTTCAAGGTGAGCCTTTTAACATTTGTAGGAAACTTGATATCTCCAAGATTGGTTGAGTGAAGGAACTGATCGCGTATCTTCAAAGTCTCAAGGTGTCTTAAAAATTATAAATTAGGAAACATCAAATTCTCCGAAAATGAAAACACTTCTCCACAAATTCCCAGCTTTGTAAGATAAGGAGTCCTTGCCAATATATCCTGAACAAGTCCTCAAAGGTTTAACTTTGAAATGGTTTGTAGGTTTTCTAATACAGAGGGATGGTTGTGATCCAATACTGCTTCTTCAGAACATAGACAAGGAAAACTTCGCTCCTCCTTTAGCATAAAGATGCCTCAATGTCTGAATCTTCCAAAGGCTACGTGGCAGAATAACCTCAGTCCAACGTGTAAAAATAATAAGTGTTTCTAGTGGCGGTAATTCATGTTGTTCATATTGTGAAATTAAATAAATAGATTTATGAAGAAATCAAATTATATATATATACTAAGAACACATGCTGATAATCACAACTAAAGTTCAACAGAAACACACAAAATAATCAAAGGGTAAAGAGACGAAACCGAAGCCTGCACGGAAGCAGTTTCCTTAAAACAGATTTCGCCGCCTCACGGGTCGAGTGCTTGAGGAAACCCGGCGTCTGTCTCCCAGGATACGACGGTCAAAACCAGCTACGGCAGAAGCACTCTCTGTCTAGCTTAGCAAACAAAACAGTGGCAGCACTCTCTCACTGTAGGAACTTTCAGGCAAACTGACTTGTGAAATGGAAGGAAAAATTTCTGTGTTTGAGACTTGACAGGAGGGTCTCAATTTATACATGTATAGGGGAGAGAGGAAGAGCCTCTAGCCTTTATGGCTGGTCATAATGTACCATTAACCTCTGCAATAAAGGCAGGAGTTACAAACCCCATTAGTGCAGGAGTTACAAACCCCGTTAATGCAGGAGTTACAAACCCCATTAATGCTCTATTAAACTTTGTAATAAAGGCAGGAGTTACAAACCTCATTACCTCTTTCATGAAGCTAACTTCATGAGGCAATTTCTCATTCATATCTTAATGGTTTTTGGCCATTCTAACTGTGGTGTACAGATCTCATAGCAAAGTATCTAGACCCACTTAGACCCAACTCGAGAGATGGTTGGGACCCACTTTAATATTTAATTAAAGTCACCAAAAAACCTTTTTTTCCAACAATCCCCCACATGAATAAAAATTGACCGAATGACTCAACAAACGGACACCGTTCAACAATAATGACTCGGAAAGAGAGTACAACGGACTAACCCCGACATCAGAGAAGGTAGCTTTTGGCTTTGAACCTCTCCCAGTGAAAACCTATCGAGTTTACTGGCTGATCAGTGAATATGACATCTTGAACTGCTCTGCCGTTTATGTAAACTGAGACAATAGATCTCACACGGGAATTACTCCTACCACCATTCTGTTCTCACTGGTGTGCCCTGTGTGGCCCTGGACACTAGCCTGGTTCAGCGAGTGGTTTCAAAGAATCTTGGCCTTCCCAATTCTTCTAGAAGCGGCCCCACTTCACACTCACATAGGTGACTCTACTTGAGTATCCTGCTATACTCAGCTCAACAGCTTAACACACTAGAGTCATTAAAAGCTCAGCTTAACCTCTACACTTGCAGGTATCACTGATAGAAGGAATGGCTGGAGGTTTAACCTCCTCAGTGACATACCACCGTTACACGCAATTAGGTTGTCCCATTGAACCTAGATCTTGGGATCTCCAGTCAACTAGGTTGGGTTTCCATTCCGGTAACTTCCAAAGGCCTTAACCCCATTCCTTTTGACGACGTTTCGACTAACACTCGATTTAACCCTTTGGTTAGCAGATCCGCAATGTTGTCCTTAGACTTTGCATAGTCTATAGAGACAACTCCATTCGAGAGTAGTTGTCGTATGGAATTATGTCTACGACGGATATGTCTAGACTTTCCATTATACATATTACTCTGTGCCCTACCAATTGCAGATTGACTATCACAATGAATACAAATAGCAGGCACAGGTTTAGACCAACATGGAATATCTTCAAGAAAATGGCAAAGCCATTCAGCTTCTTCCATTGCTTTATCCAAAGCAATAAACTCTGATTCCATCGTTGATCTAGATATACACGTTTGCTTGGAAGATTTCCAAGACACGGCTGCTCCACCAAGAGTGAACACATATCCACTAGTGGACTTTGAGTCTTTTATATCTGATATCCAATTTGCGTCACTATAGCCTTCAAGCACCGCTGGATATCGAGTATAATGCAGCCCATAATCCCGAGTGTAGCGTAAATACCTTAACACTCGCACAATGCCCTTCCAATGAGAAGCATCGGGATTACTTGTGTATCTACTAAGCCTGCTAACCGAGTACGCTATATCCGGCCTAGTACAACCCATCAGATACATTAAACTTCCAATTACCCGAGAATATTCTAACTGTGAGACACTCTCATTATTGTTCTTGGTAAAATGTAGACTTAAGTCTACAGGTGTCGATGACACACTCGTATCTGATCCACTAAACTTCTCAAGTATCTTATCAACATAATGAGACTGAGATAGTACAATTCCGTCAGAGATTCTGGTAATCTTAATTCCCAGAATAACATCTGCAATGCCCATATCCTTCATGTCAAACTTAGAGTTTAACAACTTCTTGGTAGTTTTGATCATTTCATCGTTACTACCTATAATGAGCATATCATCAACATATAGACACAAAATGACATAACCTCTGTCAGTGTCTTTGACATAAACACACTTGTCACATTCGTTGATTCTAAACCCATTTGACAACATTGCGTTGTCAAACTTTTCATGCCATTGTTTAGGCGCTTGCTTCAAACCATACAAAGATTTGACAAGTTTACAAACTTTCCTGCTTTGCCCTGGAGCTGAAAAACCCTCAGGTTGCTCTATGTAGATTTCTTCATTCAAATCTCCATTTAAGAAAGCTGTCTTTACATCCATCTGGTGAATTTCTAGATTGCGCAAAGCAACAATCGCAATCACCATCCGAATGGATGTTATCCTAGTAACAGGTGAGTACGTATCAAAGTAATCCAGGCCTTCTTGTTGCCTGTACCCTTTGATAACGAGCCTTGCTTTATACTTGTCAATTGACCCATCGGCCTTCATCTTTCTTTTAAAAATCCATTTGTAGCCTAAAGGCTTGCAACCTGGAGGTAAATCTACCAACTCCCAGGTGTGGTTTTGTAAGATGGAGTCAATCTCACTTTTGATCGCTTCTTTCCATAATGGACTCTCAGGAGAAGTCACAGCTTCGTGGAAAGTTTGAGGTTCGTTCTCAACCATATAAGTTAAGAAGTCTGGACCAAAAGATTTGGATATCCTAGCCCTTTTACTCCTTCTGGGCTCATCTAAAACCTCAATTTGATCATCACCTGAATCATCAATATGATCATCCTCACTAGCAAGCTCATCAAATTGCTCCAAAGACCTTGGAACCCTTTCATAGGTTCGGCAAGGAAAAATGTCTTCAAAAAACCATGCATTCCTTGACTCCATAATGGTATTCCTGTGTATGTCTGGAATTTCAGACTTGTGTACAAGAAACCGATATGCACTACTATTATGTGCATAACCAATGAATATACAATCCACGGATTTCGGGCCTATCCTAACCCATTTGGGTGTAGGAATTGCCACTTTTGCAAGACACCCCCACATTCGTAAGAATTTATACGAAGGCTTAACGCCTTTCCATAACTCATATGGCGTCTTGTCCACCTTCTTCCGGGGTACTTTATTCAGAATGTGATTTGCAGAGAGAATTGCTTCCCCCCACATGTTCTGTGGCAACCCAGAACTTATCAACATTGCATTCATCATTTCCTTTAGCGTCCTATTCTTCCGCTCAGCAACCCCATTTGATTGAGGAGAATAAGGCGCCGTGGTTTGGTGGATAATCCCGGATTGAGCACAAATCTCAATAAACGGTGATTCATACTCACCACCACGATCACTTCTTAAAGCCTTAATCTTGCGGCCTAATTGATTCTCAACTTCATTCTTATAAAGAATAAACTTGTCAATAGCCTCATCTTTGCTTTTGAGCAAATAGACATAACAATACTTAGTGCAATCATCAACCAAAGTGATGAAGTATTTATTGCCACCACGTGATTGTATAAACTTTAAGTCACACACATCACTATGCACTAAGTCCAATGGCTCTGAACTTCTTTCAATAGAATGAAACGAAGATCTTGTCAACTTCGCTTCAACACAAGTCTCACACTTGTGTTTTGGATTAATCTTAAAAGATGGTATGTGATCTAACTTGATTAATCTACGTAAAGATTCAAAGTTCACATGTCCTAGTCTACCATGCCACAAATTGGAAGACTCAAGCATGTAAGCAGAAGAAGATGCATCTTTATTTATCTTTGGGATAACAGTCATTACATTGAGTTTAAACATACCCCCCAACATATAACCCTTACCCACATACACTCCGCTCTTGGTCAAAACGACCTTGTCGGACTCAAAAACAATGCGAAAACCATGTTTGCTGAGAAGAGACCCTGAGACAAGATTCTTACGAATGTCCGGAACATACAGGACTTTGTTCAAGGTCAGCTCCTTTCCTAATGTCAACTTCAGGACCACCTTTCCTTTCCCCTCAACAATCGAGGTAGTAGAGTTTCCCATAAACAACTTCTCACCGGTTGTAACCGGTTCGAAAGTTGTAAACAGCTTTTTCTCGGAGCATATGTGGCGTGTAGCCCCAGTATCAATCCACCATTCTCTTGGGTTTGAACCTACCAGATTCACCTCAGAGACAACGGCAGACAAGTGCATATCATCCTCCTCATGGGAGTGCTCTTGTAAATCTGCCATATGAGCACGAGGTTTAGTCTTGTATGACTTCTTCTGCTTATGGCAGTCACTAGCCCGATGCCCATTGTTACCACAGTTATAGCACTTCCCAAAGAACCGATTACTTGGTTCCGGTGGCTTGTAAGCCGGCTTCTTTGCAACACCACCTCTAGGCCCCAACTTAGAGGGCTTCTTTCTTATTCCAGAAGATTTGCCATGCTCAATGACATTGGCTTTTACTGAAGAGGTACTCCCTCCTTTTTTTCTATTATCCTCCTCAATCCGGAGTCGGACAACCAGCTCTTCAACTGACATTTCCTTGCGCTTGTGCTTCAAGTAGTTCTTGAAATCCTTCCAACCATTGGGAAGTTTCTCAATGATCACAGCAACTTGGAATGACTCGTTCAAAGGCATTCCTTCAGCATGAATTTCATGCAAGATCACTTGAAACTCCTGGACTTGGCTTATCACAGTTTGAGAATCTACCATTTTAAAATCAAGGAACCGGCCAACCACAAATTTCTTTGCCCCGGCATCCTCAGTCTTGTACTTTTTGTCCAGAGATTCCCATAACTCTTTTGCTGAGCTCTTGGAACAAAACACACTATAGAGTGAGTCTGCCAAGCTGTTGAACACATAGTTCCGGCAAAGATAGTCTGTCTGCTTCCATGTGTCAAGCGCCATGACTTTCTGCCTATCAGGCTCATTCTCTGCCACGACTGGAGGATCCTCGCTTAGAACCTTTGCAAGGTTTAGCGTGGTCAAGTAGAACAGCATCTTTTGCTGCCATCTCTTGAAGTTCACCCCAGCAAATTTCTCTGGGCGCTCATGATGACTGAGCGGTCCTCCCGGAACAGCCGGAGTAACGCCATGGTTGACCACAGAGGTCACAACAGTAAGGGTTGGCAACCCAGTTGCCCCGGGGTTCAGATCCCCACCAACATTAGCAGTAGCAGCAGCATCAGTGATAGTTGCCATTTCTGAACAAATAAAACTCCTTTTTAGCCAAGGCTAAACACTTTGGTTTCTATTCCAGAAAACCAAACCAAATTCCAAACTTACAAGCAATTTAATCTTGCAAACAATTTAAAAAATTGCTACAACCAAATACATGCATATAAAATGCGTCTAATAAGCAAATAAAACTTGCTACTACAAATTGGTAAACAAACCAACTAAATCTCAAGCAAAAATTTCTTCAAACATAAAGGAAAAATAACCAATCCAATTGAGGATTATAAGTAGTCCATACAATTCCTTTCTACGCTTAGGTATGCCTACAAAGAGAGTTAGTAGAAAACGACAACATAATATAAAGCAATTGTACATACAATCAAATATTATTTAACCTTCTAGTAAATCATAGAATAGCAAAATAACTAAGGAATTAAGATACTACACAAGTTACACAAATTTTATAACTCCAAATAACTACATTTAATTCACACTCTATTCATGGAAATAACTTATGTGTATAACTCTAGAAAACTAGAAGCAATTTCACATGCAAATTAGATAGTAAAACTAGAAGCATGCAAAATCAAAATATACATATGTAACATTAGACAAATAGGATGAAACCAAATAAGTAGCATGCAGTTTATGTAAATAATTTGAATTGTTTATATAAATCTATTCGATCAATTTCATAGAAAAATATATAAGAAATCTGTTTTAAGCTTGTTGTTCATATTGTGAAATTAAATAAATAGATTTATGAAGAAATCAAATTATATATATATACTAAGAACACATGCTGATAATTACAACTAAAGTTCAACAGAAACACACAAAATAATCAAAGGGTAAAGAGACGAAACCGAAGCCTGCACGGAAGCAGTTTCCTTAAAACAGATTTCGCCGCCTCACGGGTCGAGTGCTTGAGGAAACCCGGCGTCTGTCTCCCAGGATACGACGGTCAAAACCAGCTACGGCAGAAGCACTCTCTGTCTAGCTTAGCGAACAAAACAGTGGCAGCACTCTCTCACTGTAGGAACTTTCAGGCAAACTGACTTGTGAAATGGAAGGAAAAATTTCTGTGTTTGAGACTTGACAGGAGGGTCTCAATTTATACATGTATAGGGGAGAGAGGAAGAGCCTCTAGCCTTTATGGCTGGTCATAATGTACCATTAACCTCTGCAATAAAGGCAAGAGTTACAAACCCCATTAATGCAGGAGTTACAAACCCCATTAATGCTCTATTAAACTTTGTAATAAAGGCAGGAGTTACAAACCTCATTACCTCTTTCATGAAGCTAACTTCATGAGGCAATTTCTCATTCATATCTTAATGGTTTTTGGCCATTCTAACTGTGGTGTACAGATCTCATAGCAAAGTATCTAGACCCACTTAGACCCAACTCGAGAGATGGTTGGGACCCACTTTAATATTTAATTAAAGTCACCAAAAAACCATTTTTTCCAACAATTCATAGCAACCTCTCAAATTTACTGCCAAATACCTCAAATTAACAATTTGTGTTATTTTGCTTGAAGAGAAGGCAATCATGTACCGCAGGTCCAACACTCTAAGAAGTTTGAAGGTCCAACAAATAAACGAGGACACATCACCGAGCGCATTGTCGCAATAACCAATTTCTTTCTCTGGCATATTTTCGAACCACAAGAATGATTGAACAACTGCTGCAGAATAAGACTAAAAGGGAACTTGATCAAATTTTTCTGAGAAGTCAGAATGGATGCACAGGCGACATTGGTTTTTTTCTGTGTAATCACTGGAAGAAGGATAAGCATGTTTATAATTGTAAATCCAATGCAGAAAATTAATTTCCTTGGCTTTCTTCAAGGATAAATCACGCAAAAGATCACGCATGCAACATGCTTTAATTCGACCATCAAACCTTTTTCGAGCAACAATTACCAGACTTCTCTGAATTAGATCCATTATGTAATCCTCTGCTACTTCCTCCAAGCTTCTCTGTCCAATTTTTTGTATAAACCCCCTCAGCTACCCATAACCAGATTTAAGTTCTGCACGGAGATTTCATAATTGTAACTCAGCACTAGTGTGTCCAAGTACTGGTTTGGATCTCTAACAATGTATGAGCTTAAACTATGGGCAACTTGTTTCCACGACTCTTGTGTCTTCTTGTTCTTTGCAAGAAGTCCTACTATTACAACAATAGCTAATTTGCATAGCCAGGTTTTCTCCACCATATCCTTGAGAATAGCTCCTAGGAATCTTAGCCGATTGTAAAAAGATTCGATTTCATCCCTCTCTTCAGCTGCCATCAATTTGTCCTCACTCTTTATTAGATACTTCAGTTTCGTCATGATATAATAATTTTCAATCATTACTCTCTCTCACACACAGTTTATTTACTGCTTTCTGGTGCTTCTATCTCAATTTTAGTGGTCTAAAAGAGGATTAGATATTGGAACCTGAATCAGAAAGACTAGTGGAAGCCAAAGTGGAATTTGTCCACAGGCTATTGGAGAGATACGAGTCTCAAACATCAAGAACCAGGTATATATCAAGTAGAATATACCTGTAAAAAATCAAGTTAATCGGATATCGTTAACTCTTTCATCCACTCATATTTGTATTTATAAAAATAAATGACAATTGTGATTTAAATTATTAAAATGAATACAAATGTGAGTGGATGAAAGCGTTAACGATATTTGATTAACTTCATTCACTCATATTTGTATTTACAAAAGTAAATGACAATTGTGATTTAAAGTACTAAAATGAATACAAATGTGAGTGGATGAAAGGGTTAAGAATATCTTATTAACTTAATTTTTTGCAGGTGTATTCTACTCGATGTACTCTAAAATGTGAATGGTTTGAATTATCAAAATGGGCCCCGAAATAAACCCATTTAGCAGCACAGCAGTGGCTGCTGTCCAAATCCAAGCCTATGGCTGCCGATCATATGCATCCTATCACAATTAGAGTAATTTTATTATAAAATTTTATAATATCAATCACAAAATATGAAAGTTTCTCACAAATTAATCTAATAAAATATTTAAAATTTTGTGATTCATATGAC
Source organism: Camellia granthamiana (assembly GCA_036172215.1). NCBI lineage: Eukaryota > Viridiplantae > Streptophyta > Magnoliopsida > Ericales > Theaceae > Camellia > Camellia granthamiana. The sequence goes on from CM069913.1 coordinate 106,958,176, forward strand.
CGAAGTTTGTGACTTAGTTACGATATTTTTTATTATGCCAACTTATGACAAGATTACGTATTTTGTGATTAATATTACGAAATTTTGTGATAAAATTACACTAATTCGTAATAGAGTACATATGGTATGCACTCGTAAGGGGGTGCATGGGGTTTCTCCTTCGTAAATTTTAAATTGTGCCATGTCATTGAAAGAGAAATGGGAAAGCATATTTAGGGGTGCATACCATATGCATTCCATCACAAATTGATATGATTTTACTATAAAATTTCGTAATATCGACTATAAAATGCTTAACCTCATCACAAATTAACGCAACAAAATATCTCAAATTTTGTAGTTCATATAACAAAAGTTCGTGGCTTAATTACGACATTTTTTGTTATGTCAATTTATTACAAGGTTATACATTTTATGATTGATGTTATAAAATTTTTAGTAAATTACGTCAATTTATGCCCCTGTAAGAAGTGCACACCATAAAGCTTTCCAAGAGAAATTAATAATATAAATTTTTTCATGGCGCCGACACTACTACAAAATTGATTAAAGGTCACAGTGAACCTTCAATCTTATTATTTCCTTTGTGATGGATGAATGTCTGACTGTTTGTGCAATTTTTCCATCACAATTTTTAACCGTGACAAAAAGATTAAAAATTAGTGATCAAATGTTAAAAATGTGAATGATAGTAGCAATTGTGACCATTTGTCAAGTTATAATCTCAGTTTTTTCATAAAAATTGTGATATATTTAAGAAAAAGATCACTTTTTTGAAAAATTGAGATGTTTTTCTCAACACATTTTCTCACTATTCGGAAAGAAATTTTATAACCAAAATAGAGATGAGTACAATGAGCTCAAGGCACAGACCTTAATTTTATTACCAAACTAGGACAAATTTATCACAACCCAATGTACAATTTGAAGCATAAGGCAAAATATAGATACAAATATAGTACAATATTCCAAAGAAAACCTACAAAAAACTGAAAAATCAAATAAACTTGAAGTGGCTCCTCCAAAATCTGGAAGCGCCTCTATGGGAAGAATCATCATCAAGACCATCAATAAGAAATTCATCGCTATCACTTCCACAAGGCAGGGCTATGTTGACAATGCTATTCTGAAAGACAGCAAAATATAAGAGAAAAAAGACAACCATTTACTAGTTCCTTCAAATGATAAAAATGTTAAATAACTTCTGCACTGGATCAAGAGGACTCAAGAGACATTGATGAGTCTCAAACCACAACCTAATCAGCGACTTGTGACTATTCATCAGCAACTAAACATGTAGTCAATAAGATATATTGACATAAAACTTCAAAACTTTTAAGATTTCAAAATCTTAAACATAATGCAATTTCTTAAAAGTGTGGGTTCCAGAGATGCCCAAGAAAGAAGGATGAAACAAATTTCCTCCGCAAGACGAGGGAACATCTACATAGGCACAAAAAATCACAATAGAGTAGCTGGAATATTATTGCTTCCAAATACGAAGCAAATCACTACCACAACTCTAAATCTGAGTCTCCAAAATGGCAACAAAATCAAAATTGAAGAAACATAAAATCCAAGATCCTAGAAGATTTTAAACACAAGTAGGCGCCTTGCAAAGAAACAATCCAACCCTCTGTTTCACAAACAAACCCAATTCACAACAAAACCACAAAAACAGATCATCATCAACATAATCAATATTTTCAAAAACTCACATTTAGGAAAAAGTAGCTTTGTCAACAATCTGCTTGGTCAAGTTTTGTAATTCGTCGCCCTTCAGTAGTGATTTCCCTGTCATGTGGGAATATATATAAAAAGAAAACAAGGCAAGAATAAGCACAAAAAGCCTTTCAACATTAACAGATTCCACTAGAATAAAATCAACACAATATGTAGTCGTAACTACACTGTATATGCAACAGAGAATCTATGTTAGTCACACACACACACACACTAAGAGAGCTAGTATAAAATGTGTGCTGGTGTTCATATCTGTATGAGCATACAAATCAAGGTAATATTATTTGTCATATTGATCTTGAACATAATTCATAATTTAGTTTATCTAATTCATATTGAAACTAAATTCTGATGCTTTCCTATTAAAATCAAAATACCAATACTTACGAAGTTTTATCCTAAGAGGTAGATGGTTGAACTTTTCCCTATATTCACTTTCATGACATAACCAAGGCAATTTGGAAAGCATTTTTGTTATGGAAGCACACCACAATCTCACACATAAACCAAAAAGAAAAAAACACAAAGAATTACGAAAAGGAGTGTGAACAAGAAGTACTAATATCAATAAAAGGCAGGACATTACATAATATGCTTCTCCTAAATATAGTAACATGTGTCAAGAAAAGGAACATTGTTTTATCCTATAGGATAGCCGACAATGCACAGACACTATAAGAGATGGAAGCATGCACATCTAGTATCTAATATTATGCCGTGTCACAATACATAAGAGAAAAAAAACATACAGCAGCTCCCCATCGGCAAGTAAATCAGAAATTGTTAGCTGGTCATGCAATCGCTTGTGCAGGACTTCTCCAAGCCATATTCTTGTTTGCGTCTGAATGATTGGGAGAGAAAAAAAATCAGGCTTGCGCAAATAAAATGAGAGAACCAATACAATTACAATCACGGGCTTCATAAATTTGTTTCGCCTCAAGCCTAGAAAAACTAGGTACTCTGAACTGGTTTCTAACAAAAATTAACATTCAAGGTCATAAAGGATGTCCATCAGGAAACAAATTTACCATTTAATATTTAATCCACTAATAAGGAAATGAGAAAAGTCAAGACAAGTAAGTCTTTAGCTTAGCTTTGATTGCCTCTTATCGTTTCATTGTTTCCTCATCCAAGCATTCTTGTCAGTTGTGAATTAATAAGAAGAAAATTCAATTTCTGCTTATCATACTCATTGACAAGCTAGTGGGTACCCACACCAAAGTATACGTGTAACTTACATTCCTTTAAATTTTTTACATTCCAAGCCAGACATATGTCATTGAGATTAATTTATGAAATAGTAAAATACAGTTTTGACTAACTCTTCACTTCTTTGGTGTAAATTGAATTTCAATTAGCAATTTTCATGGACAATATGAATTACAAGATCTTTTGCTTCCAAGGCTTTACTCCAGCAGAAAGCATAAGAGGTTGAATTTATCATAGATGTTTTCAGTGTCAAGTCCAAAATAGATGCAATAGGCCCCATCAGGGACAAATATAATTTCAGAATATCAAGAGACAGCAAGAAGGGCAACCCGCTCTGTGGACCAAATTGACTACCTTAAGTCACTGAGGTCCCACAGGGAACAAGAGTAGAGCAGAGATGTCACTGTAAAGACTCAAATAAATAAATAACTCACCTGATCCTATTATTAAAATAAAAAATAAAAATTCAGTTGGTTGTTGGTCCAAAAAAATAAACACAAAAATTAGGTGCCTAGTTGTCATATATGTATATCTTAAAACAAGCAACCAATGTTGGCAACAAATTGGTTTAGCCAAAGAGGGGATCATAGTTAATCAATCAACACATTCTCTCGCTATTATCCTTAAAAGATTATCACCCAATAATCCTTTTTTTTTTTTTTATTGATAGGTAATTTCTCTCAAATAAGGTCTTTCATATACCACGCAAAAAATCATTATCTACAACTTCCATGGTAAACCGAAAGATTTTTTTTATTGACTATTATCGTAGTAACATTTTAAATGAAAGTGAGAATTTGAATAATAATTAATTGAAACATGATGTGTAATGTCTCTCAAATCAAGCAAGTAACGGGCATGGATGTGATAAGTCCACAGAGGGGCATGTGCATAAGGTGACAACCTTACATTTTCTTTTTTCATAAGGTGGGAACCTTATGGGAAGTTCAGATTTATCATTAAGGCAATAGAAACCTTGATTTCAGATCTGGATGCCATTTCAACATATGACATGGACTGCAAAAGCCTAACAAATGATGGAAATTTCCAAACTCCAACTCATTTAGCTATGCTATAAACAACAATGAAATTAACATTACTCTAGGAGCAGATTCAAACCGAAAAACAAGAAGAAACAAAGGCAGAGAAGAAACAGAGAACGAAGAACGAGAGAGAGAGAGAGAGGAGAGAGAGAGAGAGAGAGAGAGTAACTTGGATGGAGTAATAACAACATTATTCATCCTAATCTTGGATTGATCACGAGTGTCATCAGCAAGTGCAATGTAGATCATATCTTTTCTTTTCTTGCCCTAAACACCGAAGGGTAAATCATAAGATGTGTTGTTAGAACCCACAAAAAAAGTCCATGAACCATTAGACAGCCAGATTGAAAAAACAATGAAAACTCCCACATACATTCGAGTGCAAACAACAAAAGCAATTAACAATTGCCGAAACCAAATACTTAAATTCAATATATTTTTTGTTTTATAAAATGAATCTATTTTCTTTCTCATGGATTAAAACCATATATATGGACCGTTAAACTTGATATCAGTTTCAATGCTGTACTGGGAAATTAGTTATGGTAGACTTCTTGCCTGACCATTGATAAGCATGAAAGAAAATCAAAAGCATACCCAAATTACATAGATAAACTGCAATCGATAGCACAAATCCACACTTAGTGAGGGGTTAGCCTTAGAATCATAGATCACTAATTGGGGTACAAAATAATATAGAACTTTAACTTGCCTAGTGATATATCTCTGCCCAAAAAAAGGGGACAAGAAGCGTGTAAGTTGAGAAAAAGAGAAGTCCAGGCAGATCCAATAGTACCAAAATTGGTACCCCGTCCAAGACACAACCAGCCCATGTCAGCAAAAAGTGTTTTAGAAAAGGTAAAAAGGTTTTAAAAAGTTTTGGAAACAATGAAAAGTGTTTTGAAAAAAAGTGAAAAATGCCTTGTATTCTTCACTTCTTCTTTTTTTTTTGTTGGTTTATTTCTTGCCTTAGATTAGATGCACTTGTTAGCAAGAAGGTATGTATGTGTAAATCCAAAACATGTAGTACACACAGAAGGTATGTATGTCTAAATCCAAAATAAACAAATTTTGGAACAACAAAAAAACTACATTGGGATTCAAACAAAACACTTGCTTGTGAAACAAAAATTCATAAAGTAAAGGAAAACTAAGAGATAGAAACTGCCTTTATGCTAAAAGCAGAACACATTAGGTGAATAACTAGTGAAGCCAGTCCAATTAAACTTTTTGGATACTTAGACAATTCTCCATATTTGTGCTTCACAGCATGTGAATAACTAGTGAACAAGTCCTTAAATATACCACAACGAGCATATATTAACGCAATTGAAGCCAATTCAATTAAGAATCATTCCACCATTTTCTTTTTTCTTTCTTTTCTTTTCTTTTTTTTTTTTTTGGAAAATGTTTTAAGTTCCAGCACCCTAAAATCTCCACTTCACCTGTTCCGAGCCATTACGTAATTTTTTGCATTGAAAAGACTACTAGTAATAGACTAATATAGTGCAGAAATAATTATTTGAAAGTGAAGGAACTCCAAAAGAAACCATCACTTTGCTCAAGAATCCAGCATTCGAAAAGCTCTAATTCAACGAACATAACAGCTCCAGTTAAAATTATAGTAGCTTGTAACATTAATAAAACCTTCCTTGCTTCAAAACTTTAATCTCCTAACCCCTAGAATGTTAAACAGTCACTCATTAAGACTAATAACTATCAATATGTCATTAGTAGCTTGTCACATTCTTGTTTATAAGGACAATGATTAAATGATGTACATGTATGTTTTTATTTTATTTGTTTTGTATTTAGATGGGTAGTTTCGGTATTATAACTTTTTTGTAAAGAGTAATTTTGGGGTTATTCTATTTCTACACACTATTTATTCCTTGTGCACACACTTTTAATGAATGAAATTTTTATTATAATTTTACCATTAAACAAAATGATCACTATAGACATCAATGCATACCAACTCTTAAAACTAAGCCTTCTCTACACACATCTTTTAGAAGAAAAAAAATTCTCAATACACATCTTAAAAATAAAAAAATAAAAAATAAATAAAAACTTAGAATACATCACGCTACGACCCGAGTGATTTTTGTATGCATGTAGGGTATATGCCATGTGGTACCTTCTATTCTACTATTGTGATTGACTTTGACAGTAGGGTCCACTACATTTATGTTGGGTGTGGGAAATAATAGGAGACATATACATTTGTGATTAGTGGAAATACCCTATTGGCATACAAAAATTTCTCCTAAGACCTACATTGTTCTTGGCATTGTTTTTCACTCCCTCCATTGTTGTACTCTATTACTCTTGTCATTCTTAATTTATGTGATGAAAGATTTACAAAATAATGAAAGTTCAGATTTGAAGAAGAATATATGTGTTTACAAACAATGCAGCAATGAAAATGTGATTTTTTATGTGTAAAAGTTGCTCTTTATTTATTTATTTTTTACGATCCTCATTTGGCAAACCAGTGCTGGATAGGTGCAACCTTTTCAAAAATCAACAACCAAAATTGTTTCATTCATTCAAAAGTTAACTTCTAAAATATAAAACTTTATTTGATTTTTACCTTTCAAATATATAGAATTGAATGGGTTCAAATTGTTTGGTAGTTGTGTGTCGAATGAATTATTTGGTTCCAATGTTGATCATCATTAATTACTCACCTCATTAATATAAAACTTTTATTCGATTTGTTTTTATTTCCCACCATTACTCACCTCATTAATCATCTAAATAAGTAATGAGAAACATTATTATCTCAATTTCCTTTCTTTTCTTTTCTCACTAAACCCTTCAACCCAAACAAAATTCCTTCCACTATAACCCGTTTTCGAGTTACCCTTAATGTTTTTAAACTTCACACTTTACTCCAAAATACATGAATTTTAAATGTTACTAACACCGTGGTTAATGGAGAATACCAATTTACTTTTTGGACCTAGTTCCTCTCAAGTAATTGGAAGGGGTTTTTCGACGCTAGTGGGCCCTGATTTGGGTTAATATCGATGATCCAAACCATTCAATATGTAGAACCCATCAAGTACATCATCCCTGTAAAACATCACGTTGATTAGATCATGTTTTCAAAATAATTTTGAAAATAAATTATGATAGAAATGTGATCTGATTAAGTGATTATTGATATCTAATCAATGTGATTTTTTGCAAGAATAATGTACTTGACGAGTTCTACACATTGAACGGTCATCGACATGGGCCCAAATCAAGGCCCACTAGTGCAGAACAACTCCCTCCAGTTACTGGAGAAGAACTGGGTTCTTACTAGTAATCCTTTACTCATAACTTACCATTATCTCGTAAACCCACCAATTCTCTATTTAGCAGGGGCCAAAAAAAAAAATTAATTGAATAAACCCACCACCTGCCAACTCCAACTCCACCCCTCTTTTGCCCTCCCCATCCGCATTACCATAGGTTTACTATATTTATCATGTAGCGATTTTGAAAGATGAAAACTGGCCGAGAATAATGGTTAAAAATGTAGAATTTGCTTGAAGTTTTATTAAAACAACTTTTCTGCCTTAATTTTTTATTTTACATATAATTTGGCAAGTTTAATCATTGAATGTATAAAATTCAAACATATAACACGGAAGTTGATTTTGAAAGATTGTGTGTAACTAAATATACAACCTCTCCTCAAGTATTTGACAAATACACGATTCTTACCTGTGCTTTTTGAAATTCTACTGCCGTCCCCTGTCAGATTTGTCAAGCAACATGGTTCACAAAAGATGTGATTTGGCATATTTACCTTTCTACTCTTACCATTTCCTAAAGCCAAACAATATTTCAAAAAATCACATCCCACTACTTAATCTCTGTAACCAAACATACCGATCGATTTTCTTTTTCCTCTTCCCTTCTGTCTCTAAAACCTACCCAAGGACATCATCTTGCAGCGTACCCGCTACACCAACACCACCGTCAAGCTTCTTTAGGGCTGATGACCCACACTCATAGAGCTCAGCTATTAGGCTAGTTAGGCTGTACTTAAGAAGGGTGCAACTTGAATGGGTTCAATTTCGAGCAATTCGACTTCAGTTTGAATTTTTTTAAGATTTGGACAATATTTTTAAATTTGGTATGGACTTAGGTAAAAATTTAGAAGTCTGAATTAAATTTGAACGGACTTGGGTAAAGACGTCAAATAATTCGAAGCCCAAATTATATATATATAGATAGATATATAAAAATATTAAATATACATATAAATTATTAGCCATTACATGATATTAAAATAATTTATATTATTAAATCATATTGAATATATATTATATATACAAATAACATAAAATCTTACTTTTTTCTTTTTATTTACACTCATAAATTGTAAGGACTACTATAGTGGCATCTCTCTTACATTATATAAATTATTTGTTTTGATGGTATTAATGATTTTCTATATAAAGAAAAAATGTAAATAGAGTCAAATTTTAATAATTTAATAATGTAGCTACAAAAAAAAAAAAAAAAAAAAAAAAAACTGAAATTCATTTACAATTGGGGTAATTCGAGCAATTCGGGTTTAACTCGGGTTAGGCTTGGGTAGACAATCTTGAGTTACAATTTAGGCTTGGGCTGGGTTCGAATAACCTCCCAACCTGACCGAAACAGCTTGAGTTGCACCCCTATTTAAGACCTATGAGAAAATTTCGAAAATCTCTTATTGTTGAAGGCCCAAATTTTCTAACGTTTAGTTATATAAGGCTTTATTTGCATATTTAGTCTGAGATTTCCAAAACTTTCAAGTATGTTTAGTACGATGGAATGAAGTTGAATGGAATGAAATGTTCATTCTCGTTCCATTGTTTGGTTGTCAACATGGAATAACATAGGAATATGATGATAATTTTCATTCTCATATTTGGTTATACCTATTAAACTCATGGAATGGAATGGAATAAACTTTTATTATTTATTTTATTTTTTAACAAGCTAGTAACAAATAAATTAAAAATTTATATAGATCATTATAATATTAATAGTTCTGAAAGTGATGGTGTGAGTCATAATAGTGGTGATGGTGGTAGCGATGGCGGTGGCATCGATGGTGGTGATAACAATGATATTAGGATGGTGGTAGAAGATTGTTGTGGCCTTAGTGGCGGTGGCGGTGGCGTTGTGCTTGCGGTGGTGGTAGTGGTGGTCGTGGCGGCGGTAGTTGTGGCAACTAACAGTAGCGGTGGTGGTAGTAGTGGCAATATCGGTAGTATGGTGGTGGTAGTATGGTGGTGTAATGGTTATGGTGGCAACCGTGGTGGTGGTGGTAGTGGTGACAATAGGGTGGCGGTGGCGATACAGTAGTAGGAGAACAAAATGGTGGTAGCAGTTAAATAATAATATTTTTATTTAGTCAACAAAAAAAATAATAAATTTTTTTTATAATAATTATAATGGAATGGAATGACCATTCCTTAGATTAGAAGAAGTAATAGGCATTCCCATATTTTGTTAGAATAGTCATTCCACACTTAAGACCCAGCAAACAAGAGAAAGGGAACGCAAAGCTAGATGAGCATTCCATTCTAGCCCATTCCATCCTACCAAACTCTTAAGCCGCTACTACACTCACATAATGAGATTTACAGCTTAAATTTGAAGGGAGCTAATCACATAATTGTTTGTGCAGTCAACAATTTTAGCAGTATCTCTTCTTGATCACATTTTCTTTAGTGTGTTAAATTTTCATAAACGTTTCCTTGAACACTTCTTTTGTCTCAGCACATGAAACTCATATGTTTGTAAATCGAATACTTCTAGAGCTCTTACTCTTTGGCTATATGGCCCCGTTTGTTTTGGGGTATGAGAGGAAGATTGGGATTAGAATAGCTGTGGGCCCCATTTAATATGCTATTTGTTTACAGAGTTGAGGAAGGAACTGATAAGCCGAAAGGCTTAAGATAGGCCTTGCAGATGGGATTCGGATGGGCCTCCAAGATTTGGTATTAGAAAAATAGTCCAGCGGACAAGAAATTTTTTATTTTTATTTATTTTTTATTTTATTTTTACATGTCTGGCATTTTTTTTTAACATTGATGTTTTATTTTTTGTATTTTTCGTTAAGTAAAAATCATTATTTTATTTATTTTATTTTTTTCTGAAATTTTTTTATTTTATTTTTATTTTTTAAAATTTTTTTACATGTGGGCATTTTTTTTAAAACATTAATGTTTAATGTTTTTGTATTTTTTTATTTGTTTTATTATTTTATATGAAAATAATTTAACAATCCCTACACTAACAACCATCATCAAAACAAATACAATTTTACTTAATCCCCTCACTATCAATCCCCTCACTAACAATCCCCTCACTATTAATCCTCCCACTATCAATCCCCTCCATTCTATCTCTGAAAACAAACGGGACCTATATGTATACACACACATATACACACCAATCCCATGGGTTGATTGCCATCACAAATTATATAAGTTTTGGTATGTAAGTGAGGGGGTTTTGTAGCATGACCTCAAGATTTGATTTACCTGCATCAATTTGAGTCGAGAAGCGGTGGTGGAGACTCAACCTAAATAGAGAAGTGGTCTGGCTCTTGAGCACCGTTCCAGTGGACAGGGAATGAGGATGAGAGAGAAAGGAGACAACCATATCCATTACCAGAATTTCACTAAAAATTCCAAAAAAAAAAAAAAAAAAAAAAAAAAAAAAGACATATCCATTATAATTCGATTCCATGTATCACAGTCGAATTCACCATCACATACAACATCAAAAAAATAAATTATTCAAATACATTTAACAGATAAACTTCTCTATTCACATATACCCAGGGATTGGCACCCAATTTTCCCATATATATATATATATTTCAAAATGTAGGGGCAGTAATTGACACGTACAATGTATGTGGTATGACCTATATGTACAACTGCTGCATCTTCCAAACAAGCCATAGGTTTCTACTAACCTCAATTTTTTATCAGCTCACTAACCTTGGCTATTAGTTTTTTTTTTTTTTTTTTTTTTTTTTTTTTTAAAAAAATTGTTGAGTTGGGAAAAAAACCAAGAAAACAAAACAAGGGTTATGGAGATGTTCAATCTATCATAGTACATAGTGAAACAAAACACAATCCGAGTATTATTTGGAAAAAAATTCATTGGAAATGGCAATTTTAAACTATAACAGAAACAAGAACAGAAAGATATATACTTTTCTCATTATTCATATTAACCCAAATCGAAAAAGTTAGAAAGTATGTAACATACGAGTCAAACAATCTAAGACAGTTCATCATAACATATTATTATTTTATCCATATTGGATCCAAGTGAATCCACAATGACATGTAGGTTAAAGCTGGCACCTTCATAAAACCCTAAAGACAGAAGGGTTGACAGACATTTTTATGCATTCTACCTGCAATATAAATCTCAATGTTTTCAATACAAACAGGATCAAACATGCTTCCTCTACTAGGTGCAATTGTGTAAACCACCCCGGTATATTATCAATCCTTTCCACTATGTAATGATCCCCACCATCTGCAATAAAAAAAACAATCGTAGATCATCCATTCTATTATTCTGCAAAATAAGGTATAGTCGAATACCTTATTGAACCAACGAAACTGTATCGAAATCATCATCACCCAACAACCCAGGTAAGTGGAATGATCTCAACCCTCCAATACAGCCAGTGAAACATTAGCTTAATACAGTTTAAATTCATTGCTCTCACATTCCACTACACTCTGTATGACATCCAACCAGATGACCTCTTGTGCTCCATCATTATCGCACCATCATTGGCCAACTCTAAAATATGGTTCTATTACCATGCACAACCAGAGAATCTCAAAATGTTGATAGGGCGCCTTCATCCTAATCCTGAAGTAGATCTGGTAAATAGACACGATCTTTGTACACCACATTCAAATAAAATGTAACCCTAGTGTTCTGAAGAAGGACCCAACCGGCCACGATAGAAAAATCAATCAATGGAGGACTTCCAACTTCATACACACAATTCAATGGAGGACTTCCAAATTCATACACAATTATTCTCTTGTGTGAATGTGTTGAAAAACTGAATATAAGAAGGCAAAGTATAATTATGAATTGTTTGCATTTAATTAGGCACTTTGTTTCTTGGCTCAAACTCACCCCCAAAAAATGCAAAAAATCATAAATTTATACTCTCTAATATTCCTAAGTCATCTTTGGATAATTGTTTACATCATCAATTGCTCAAACTTTTAATATATTTTCTGGTTCATTTGTGCAGGAGCTATTGACACAAATTTTAATTTTTTGTGGTTTAACAGCCGCGTGTCAAGGACCTCGGTTTTTCCAAGCCAACCGTGCAACCTTAGAAACTTGTCACCCGCCTGGTTTGTACCTAAGTAAGCCTTATTGGAAGAGAGCTAGGAGAGATTGACACACTCACAAGGATTTTTAGAGAGAGAAACACTTTCTAGAGAAAGAAGCTCTTGCAGGATGCTTTGTTTTCTATTCACTTGGATGGTTTGGGCAAATGAGGCCCTCCCCTTTTATAGGCTACAAGGAACATTATAGAGATGTAAGGATGGAAAGGATTCTAGATCCTTCCTACATTTTCTCCAATGTCCTATTTTAGAATATACAAGAAGAGTATACAAGCTTCTAGAATTATGTACAATATTCTGCTATTCTCTCGAGGGTTTAGGGAATTCTAGATTCATCTATTAGTCTCAAATTTTGTAGCATTTCCCTAGAACCTTTTGGCAGGACGTCACAAGCGGCTGAAAAACCCTTAGTTAATCTGAAATGGTTCATTGAAGGGAAGACTCCCGAGCACATAGCTAGAATGTTTTATAGAGGTATCCCTTGTTCTAGGAAAAGAAACTCCAATACTTTAAAAGACAGGACTTAGCTCTTGTAGTAATTGAACATATGGTTATTAACTCTCACATGACTTTTGATTGTCGTAGTAATTGAACTTCTAGTTATTAACTCTCATATGACTTTTGATTATTGTTTGTGCAGGAGCTGAAGTCTTGTGTTGCAATAGACAAAAAATAAAAAGCTTTGTGAGGCTGCTGGAAGCTTTCAATAGAAGCCCTTCTTGGTTGATTTGAACACCAACAACAATATAGTAGCATGGTTTATTGAACCTGTTGATCTGAACACCAACAGCGATGTAGTAGCACGGTTTATTGAACCCTATGCAGATTCATGATACAGTGCACTAGTAGCACAGTCTATTTCAACGATACACTCGAGGCAAGGAGCAAGTTCTTCTAGGTTATTTCCCCATCTGCAATTGGAAATTATGCAAGGACAACGACATTTTCTATCAGTTGCATTCAACACAACCATTACAAATTTTGAGGGTTGAGAAATCACCAACTGCTTGTTTGACAGTTGAAGGCCAAACCTCTATTCTGTGTTGTTAGACATTGACTAGGAAGTTGAAACAACTTGGTTTCTGAACAAAAGCAATGGATGAACGCCCAATAGCAAATCTCCAATCACAAAAAGCCAATTCAAATGCACATAATAGATATTTGATGGTCCAGTCCAATGAGCTAAGTTCAAGAGACAATTGACTTTAGTGTTTTTCTTTGACAAAAAGTTTTCAATATTATTAGTTTTGCTACTTTCGACTTTTTTGGGTCCTAAAAAGTGTTATATGACATTCGTTAATATTTATAGAATTCACATAACCTATGGCCCAACACAAGAATTTTAACAGATAAAGTTTTTTTTTTTTTTTGGATCGGCAAAAAAAAAAGTAGCCTTATTGATGAATAATGAAACACGGCGTACATCAATAAAAAGGTTGGATGCACAAGCATCAAAGCAAAACAAAATGATCCCAACTACGTTGGCACAATAAAGTCTACCCACTCATCTACAAGCATCACATCAAGTTGGTGAGTGACCAACCAAAAACAAAAAGAACAACCACAAATAAATGTAAAAAGGAACAAAACCAATGCAGGCCCCCTAAGCTGCCAATCCTTGTACTAGGTACATTCCATTCATCAACAAATAAACATAAACACACTCTTTATCAGCAGCCCCTTCAATTCATTAGTAGCAGCAAATACACGCCTCAACCACAGTAGCAAGAGAGAATAGCAGCCTCTGTTTCACCAAAAAATAATCCCATACCAGCAGAGCACTCCAAAACTTATCAAACCCTTTACGCCCAATCCAATCTTTAGCATCATCTAATGTTTCTCCTAACCAAAGTAACAATAAGGACAACATCATCACATCAGCCCCAAACAGAACCAACCTACACAGGCATTCAGAGGCATAATGATAGTTAATCCTGACAATATAACAACTCCAACACTGATGGCATCTTAGCTCTCCCAATTTCAAATTAGCCTAGGAAATTACATGAACTTGATTAGATCGATAAGTTCCCCTCAATTCGGTTGCGTATTATTGAACAAACATCAGTTCCTCAATTTCCACACTGACCATAACACAGCAAACGGTATTGCCTTCCATACCACTTTCTTTGCTTTCCAAAACTTCCAACTCTGCCACCAAACCAGAAGATAATTGACTGAACAAGGTACCACCCAGACCAGACCCCACCAATTCACAATCACAGACCACACTTTCCAAACATTTCTGCACCAAAGCAGCACATGTTAGGATGACTTTACTTCCTCCCAATGGAAACAACACAATCCCTCCTCTTGAGTACTTATAATCCCCTATCTCCTATCTTATCAACCTCTCCGCCGATTTGATTATGCCACACTAAGCCAGCCACCCAAAAAATCTCACTCGGTGAGAGGCTACATTTTTCCAGACTAAATTTACTCCCTCCTTCTTTGGTCCCAATGACAACTCGTAGCACTTATACAGTGATGCAACTGAGAACATGCTACTTGAATCAGCTGCCCGTTTTAAAACATCCAAACACCCCTACCTAATTAATGGAGCCTCCGATAATTTTAGCTGTAATCTAGACTCCTTCTCTTCCCATGAGAATAGGGTTCTCCTAAATGTCATGTTTTGGCCAGCTTTGAAGTTGTTCAAAAAATCTGCTACACTCCCTTCCTTGTTCAAACATGTCTCCCCCTGTTGGATATATTCATCATCCCATGTGAGTGGCTAACCCACTTTAGAGAGAGTGGGGTGGTTGGAGAGCACTTTAGAGAGAGTGGGGGTGGCACCTCCCCACTAACCAAGTCTTGACTCCTCTTCTTCAATTGTGATTAAACTCCTCTCCCTCAATTGTGTATAAATTGAGGTGCGGAGGAGAGGTTTGTAGACGTGCCCGGAGAACTCCTGAGAAAATCTCATTTTGTTCTCTAGCTACTACAGTTCGGACTCAATGTCACAGTTTTGAATCTAATCTCGCAAAGTGCAATGCAAGACCAATAAATCACCAAAGAGTCCAAATCCGGCAAATCGTTTTGGAAAACTGATTTTTAAGAAAAAAAATGCCAAACATGGACTGCTTTACCAGATACAAAGTCGCCACCTAAATATTTTATTTTTTGGGGAATTTAGGAAACCCTGACTCGTGCCGAAGGCCACGTGTCCGTCATCACCAAAGTTGCCTCGTCTCGAGAACTTGGGTACGAGAGGGGAAGGTCATGCAATGAGCACCCCCGCTCGCCCGATCAAAGATCGGCCTGTACTAAGCATGATATCTTGTTTTTGAAAACACATGCATTCTTATTCTGGTTAATTAGCTAGAATTACTATGTGATGCGCACAATACACAAGTATAGACTAGATTGCCTAATTTGGAACAAAGCATCGCATATCCGTTCGTTTGGAAATGGTTTGAAGTTTGCTACTCGCAAGTAGGCTAAAACACGGATTTCAATGAATCGTTCCAATTCAAGTAATCCAACCTTCACCCACAGGCATTCAGGCAGTTATATCACAGAAGCAATTAGCCTCATGGCAAGCATGCTATCATGTTAACACTCACACACATGCAAGATGCTAAAGCATAAACACTTACAGTGTACTCCGAGCCAAAACAAAAACTAGTTAGTAATCAAATGCATGATCTTAGCTCATGTTAAGATGTCTAATGCAACTAATATGCAATAGGCATACAACCTAAACATGTAAAGATGAATGGCATAGGTATGTGACAACAATACCAACAACAAGCATGTGACAGCATGTAATCCAACAAGTATGCAAGATGGATGAGCATGCAACAACATGTCAATTAGCAAGCATGTGACAACATGCAATATGACAAGTATGCAACAAGCACGTAAGCATGATGTAAAGTAGCAATTTTAAACAACATGGTAAATGGACTTAAACTAAAGATGGACAGACCTCAGCCATGCCCAAAGTCAGTGGCCAAAGTTATGAATTGGAAGCATGAAAATGCAAAGCAAACATGCACATGTAAATGGTCCAACACCTAGGCATAGGAGGGAAACTTTCAAGAGCACTTAAAAGGGGACAAATATGGACATGTGACAAAC
Organism: Camellia granthamiana; assembly: GCA_036172215.1. NCBI lineage: Eukaryota > Viridiplantae > Streptophyta > Magnoliopsida > Ericales > Theaceae > Camellia > Camellia granthamiana. The sequence continues at coordinate 106,974,653 of CM069913.1, forward strand.
ATTGTAAGTTCTGAAATCATGCATGGGAAGGTGCCAAACCAACCAAACAAAGCAAGCAAAGCATACAAGAAAGCCCAAAGCTTAAGGCTAGCCAAAGGACTCAAACCATGGCCATGCAAGGCAAACCCCAAAGGGCCAAGGGCACTCAAAACAGTCCCAAGGCAGGTCAAGACAAGACCAAAAACATGCTCGAAACTAGCCAACACAAGCTAGAATACAACTCCAAAAGGCATGAGGCATGCAAGGCTACAAAGGGGTGTTAACACTACACCTATCAAAACCAAACATGGCATGAATTATCCAATGAAAAACAGAGTTATGGCATATAAAATAAGCCCAAAAACCCACTTAGATGGCATCCCAAAGACCTAAGCATGGAGGCATACACAATGGTCCATTCATGAGGCATAAGACATCAACTCTTTAAAGCATTAAAGAAGTGATAAGTGCAAGTATATGAGCATGAAACATGGACTGAAATAACATTTCAAATGATGCCAAATCATGATAATATTCCAAATAAAGCATGCTAGAGGACTCAATACTCAAAGCTAACAAGCTAGATTGAACCATGGCTATACAAAGCAAGTCACGCATGACTAAAACAACCTAAATCAGAGCTAGAGCATGCTAAAACATGGACAAAAGCTTCTTGAAGTTAAGCCAAAAAGCATGCTAAAATGACATGTCAAAGCATAATGCATGTTAAGGCAAATGAGAGGATTGCAAGACAAGTAGATGAAGCATGTAAGAGCCAACTAAACCCACCCAAAATAGAGTCATGGCATGCTAAAACAACACCAAAAACCCACTGAAATGGAGTCAACATAAGCTAGAAAGACATGCTCAAACATGAAGCATATAAGACTAGTTCGTGTGACTTACACTACAAGTGTATTAGGCATGCATGGATTGACAAAACCAAGCAAAAAACAGTGTTGTATCATGGCAAAACAAAGCCTAATACATACTAAAATGAAGCTAAAACAAGCTAAGCAAACATGCTACCAATATAAGCCATTTATACTAGCATACAAGACAACAAGGAGAGGGGATGACCCTCTCCTATTTAGGACTCCAAAACCACCTTTCCACCTCCTCTGGATTTCAGTGGTAGAAAGGTCATGCAAAACATAAAACAAGGGCCAAAAGGGATGGCCTAAAACAAGGCCTAGGAGGGGGTAGATGATCCCCAACCAAAAAATGACCTTAAACAAAGATCTAAATCATCAAAAATCAGAACTTATTGTAGTTTAGAGTCAAGCTTAAAACAATAAGCAAAAGGGTCTAAAAGCTTAAGCAAGAATGGGGGTTTAAAAGCAAGGAACTCACCCTTGAAGACCACCTTTAAGAACACAACTCCAGCAACTTTTCCAAGCTTAAACCAGTCCAAAAACTCTGAAATCAACCTCAAGGGACCTCAGCTCCAAGAGGATGGTGTTCTACTAGGTGTTTGTGTACAATAGTAAGACAAAATAACACTTTTGAAGCACAAAATGAAGAATCAAGGCAAGATAGATACAAAACTATATCTAACACCCAAACCCTAATTTTTTGAACCTCTGAGAAGGGAGGAGGAGGAGCTCCCTTCTTATAGACGTTCAATTCCTAAGCTTGTTGAGCAAGCTAAGCAATTGAATCAAATCCCTCCATACACGTGTATAGAGGATGTGAATTGTGCATGCCAGCTCATAAAATATCTGCATAAAGCAGATGAATAGGGCTTGGCTAGAAAATATGGCCGATCGACCAACACAAGTGCCAATCAACTAAAAAGAGTGCCGATCGGCCAACACTTTTGGCCGATGGCAAGAAAACAAGGCTAATGGCTTCATGCCTTCGCCGATGGGCTGAGGGGATGGCCAACAAGCCACCCTCTTCCCTCAAAAACAAAAACACAAGTGCTTGGTCCACAACCAAGCACAAAACAGACAAGTTAAGAGATCTTGAGGCAAGGCGCGCGACCGAGACCTCCGAGAACTCAAAATGAACTCGAGCATGGATAATCATCGAGCGTTCAAACGATGACGTCCAAGTCTTGAAGACGGTCAAAAATGGGGTGTCTACAAGGTTGAGTGTGAGAAAGAACCAACAGAGCAAACAAAGAGAGTAAGAGATGTGAGGCGGAGAGACTATCTCTCTCGGTGTGAGTAAGGGAGACATGTGAGTGAGGAGAATGTGAGCTCCTCCTCTATTGTAATCTTTCTGTAATCTCTCTATTGTTATAGTGATAACCGGTTACTTTCTCATGGACGTAGGCTTTGTTGCCGAACCACGTTAAATACAGTGTCTCCTTAAGTGTGGGTGTGTGTTTCTGCTTGGTATGATTTCTACAAGGTCTTGGGCAGGATCCCCGATCCCCAACAAGTGGTATCAGAGCCTCGTCGGTGGCGTTTCAGAACAAAAACAGAGCGTTTTTCGAAACTGCCCAGAAATCAAATTGCTCAAAATCAGGTTTTGAGCATACCAAGAGCAAGGTCTCGACGAGAGGAGTCCAAAAATGCAAAGCAGAATCCCGTAAGAGCCCACACACACCCTTATGCGCCGCCTGAAAAAGGCGCGTGAGACTCATGCGCAGGCATGCACCCACACGCCGTCGAAGGAAGAAAATGAGTGGGAAGGCACGTGGGTCTGACGTCATCGTGACACCACGCATCATTGACTAGCTGTTGACCGAGCCGAGCCGCCGTTGACCAGAGCCGCTGACCAAGCCGAGCAATGCAACTAACCGAGCCAATGACATCAGCACACAGAGGATTAATCTAGTGCTTTGTCGCTAAGGTGTAGCCGCAGAAGGAGTGATCCAGTGCTATGCGGCTAAGGTGCGCCACAGATCTAAGGCGTCCAAACTGTTTTGGCTTGATCTAAGCCATTCAAAGTCCATTTCTGACGATCCAATAGTGTGTTCCAACTATTTGGACTATTCTGGACACATCCATATGGTCAGATTTTGGAATTGGAGTTTCTGTAAAAGGAAAGAAGATTAAAGTAGCAGACGACGTCAGGTGCAGTGGATAGAATATTCTGTTAGAATACGAAATATTTCCTGAACTTCTGAAAATTGCAATTTGGCCCACAATTTTCAGAAAATTATGGTGTGGCCTAACTTTCGGGGATGTTCTTTTTTCAGTGAGGTCCCTGGAAGTGCAGCGAAGGTTGGTCCTAGCTAAACAGACCGTTCCGGACACAACCGCGAGGTCAAAATAGTGAAATTCTGAACGGTTTTTAAATATTGTCAAAACATGGGAGTTTGTCATCTTTAATAGTCGAAGGAAGGTTGCCGGATATTGTGGAACGCTGTGGATTCACTGAGGAGGTTAGAATGGATAGATTCTGACCAGATTGGACAACCAAATACAGATTGAGATAGATCATTGAAAACCAAAGGAGATCAGCTTGATCAAATGGCAAATCAAGGGAGATCAGGATTGGTCAGGGGCGATCAGAGGATTGTAGATATGATTATCTCCGGAGTTAATCAGAAGATCTGGTTCAATCTAAAAGTCCATTCATCGACGGATAGATGATTTGGCAACAAGTACAGGCTCAAGGAAATGTTGTGGCTATTGAAGCTACTGTATATGAGTAGCTACTGATGGTATGTGGACGTATAGAACAATAGTTGCAGAGGAGCATACTAAGCGCAGAAGCACAAATGCAGACGTTCAACAGTGCAAGGGTACGCTAGAGTGTCGTACAGAGGCGCGAGAAGAGTGTGTAGCAACGAGTTGTTGACAGTTCATAGGAACTTCCAGACAGAGAAATTGAGACGGGTAAAACGCAAGAGTGCGTGCCAAGGAGTGGCAAGTCTTTTTTTCTCTATGGTGCTTTCTTTAGTTCCATGGCAGCGGAGGACAGAGTTAATGCGAATCTCTCAAGTGAGCTCGACGCAGGGAGACCAAAAGGCATGGGTGCTATGCAATAAATTGCATAGCTGACGATGCTTTGACAGATGAAGCTACTGTCAACCATCAATCTGCTGGACAGCAAATCAGGGATTGCAAAAGCACAGACAACAAACGTATGTGGAAACACTAGGAGGTTGTTCATAAGTGCAGAGGGTGAAGGCTGATAGTTCAGATGAAAAGCTCCAAGCAAAGAAGACAGAGGACGTTGATAAGATAAACAACGAGTTTTCTATTACTCCAATAACTGGTCCTGCGAGGTAATGCATGACAGTCAAAGGCATCCCACCAGGGGGTGTAGGACATCTAATCAGGGGGTTTCGGATATCTTGGTTGCGCAAGTTCAAGCATAGCAAGTGAAGAGATCTGAGACATGAAGTGTGGAAGAGATTTGTGGGAGATAGGAGCAGAGGCTCTCTCCAAATCAGAGAGTGGTATGAGTTGAGTTGAGGATGTAGGATTCCCTCCTCCTCTTATGTCTCTGGTGTGTTATCTCTAGCTTCAAGGGATGCAAACGTCTCACTGAGGAGATGCAAACTATGTTGAAATTTGGGCGTGACAAGATTAGCAGCAGTATGTGCACTGGATCACCTCACATGGGTTGAGGGGGTGATTTGTTAGATATATTCATCATCCCATGTGAGTGGCTAACCCACTTTAGAGAGAGTGGGGTGGTTGGAGAGCACTTTAGAGAGAGTGGGGTGGCACCTCTCCACTAACCAAGTCTTGACTCCTCTTCTTTAATTGTGATTAAACTCCTTTCCCTCAATTGTGTAAAAATTGAGGTGAGGAGGAGAGGTTGAGTGTCAGAGAGAACCAAGAGAGCAAACAAAAAGAGTAAGAGATGTGAGGCGGAGAGACCGTCTCTCTCGGTGTGAGCGAGGGAGACGGGTGAGTGGGTGAGTGAGGAGAGTGTGAGCTCCTTCTCTATTGTAATCTTTCTGTAATCTCTCTATTGTTATAGTGATAACCAGTTACTATCCCATGGACGTAGGCTTTGTTGCCGAACCACGTTAAATACAGTGTCTCCTTAAGTGTGGATGTGTATTTCTGCTTGGTATGATTTCTATAAGGTCTTGGGTGGGATCCCCGATCCCTAACATCCCCTTCCTAATCCACTCATCTTTCCAAAAGGACATCCTACAACCATCGCCCAAACTAAAATTCACATGATCAAAAAAGAGGCCAAAAACAAGTGGACTCCTAACTTGCACCAATAAAATATCTTCCTATAATCTGGAAGCAGACTGCTCAGAGATCAGATTTGGAAACCAACACCTTCTATCCACCCTGTACACCTCGCAAATAAAATTCATCCATAGACTCTGTTTCCGTCCCAAATCTCCACCACCATTTGAGAGCAAAGTATGGTTCATAATTCTAATATATCTAACACCCAACACTTCCCATTCCTTACCTTTTATCACTTTTTCCCACTTAACCAAGTGTAACTTCTTCTGAACACTATCCAATTTCTTTCTCCACCCCCACAGGCATTCTGAAAATTGAGAGACAATACAACGGCAATGTGCTTAACACTGATTTCACTAAAGTCAGTCTAGCCCTGAACAATAGGAACCTTCTTTTCCATGATGCCAACTTCAATTTGATTCTTTACAATGCCGGCTTCCAAGTTTTTCTTAACCTAGGGTGTGCTCCCAACAGAAGACCCAAGTACTTTATTGGGAAATTCTAAACTTTGCAATTTAGAGTTGAAGCAAAATCATCTAACAGGCTATCCTCAACAGATAAAGTTAATACATGAACTAAATGCATCCAGGAAAGAAAATTTGTGTAGCTATGAAGAACCTTACTTTGTTCAACATAATTATTCTAGCAGTAAGCATCAACTGAGCCTCTTTGAAACATATTTCACAAGGACAATATCTTAGCATTAAGGGACAGTAACCTCTGGATTTACCCAAAAATTTAAATACAAGCGGTGGATTCCAAGAATAACCCTGATAATATTAGATTTTTGATTCCATTATAATAACAAAATAATATAGCTATTTCAAAACCCTACTCTTTTACCTTCTTACAGTTGTGTCTCTAATTCCACTTTAAAACAAGAAGCACATGTTACCCATGCGGGGAAAATGAAAAATAAGTAACAAATGTAGCATCACAACCAGAATAACTTAATTTGAAAGCTCAAAATCTTTGGATTGATATTCATGGAGAAGCAAAATGTAGGTCAAGTGTGGGGAACTCTCCTAGGACAGTGTAGTAGGAGAGATTTTAAGGTTGATTTAGTTATATTTTAGAGCTAACTAATTGGTTAAAATATAGGATTTCAGGATTTATTGTATGGTCAAAAAATGGTAGGGTTTTAGGAATGGAAAGGCAAGTAGTATCCAATGGCTCTTTTGATTACCATCAACAGTAGCATAGGCTTGATTGGTTAACGACTTAATGCTAAGCTAGGCTAGCAAAGCAGGGTTAAGAATTGGTAAAGGATCTGATTAAGATTTTGCTTTGGAGTTGTAATGCAGAAAGTGTGGAGAATAAAATAAATGAAGTAGAAAGAAAAAAAAAACATCTAGGCATCATACTTGGATTTCCATAGATATATAATTTCTTGGTTCTTTTTACAAACTTGTTATTGATAAATCTGTCTCGGGTTAGAATTGTGTCAACATCAGATAATCCATAAAGAGCTTCAAAGTTTTCACCAAATTCTCCAGACTATTCTGTGGAAAACTATAAACGAAGGATGTTGGTATTTATAAGTTTTAGCTTTGAAGAATAGAAACGGGACACATCGACATGACATGTATCTAAAAATTAGGAACGGAGATATCTGGTACACTTTTAATTATGTATTTATAAAATAAAACAACATTATTTCACTCCAATTAGCGATATTAAAAAAAAAAAAAAAAACAAACACACACACACACATTATTTCACTGCTTAATCTTTTTTTCTCAAGTTATCAATTTTCAATTTTAGATTTAGTCAAATTGTTCTCAATTTTATACTATACAAATGCATTAAGTCTTGTCACATTTTTTTTGCTTTTCAACACTGCCCCTAAATTTGATAACTACAAAAACAAACATCTATAACCAATTGATGATCTTTTTTCAAATTTAACACATCTTCTTCATTCATCAAAATGAGAAAGCCCATGGTGTGAATCCCTTTAGGGGTGCATAACTCAACAAAATATGCCTAAAGGGGTGCACATCATAGAGTTTTCCGTAATTCATTTGTACCCACTGCTAATATACATCTATTCTATTATCTATTTATCTATCTATCTATCCATATCTATCTGTTTATACTATTTATAAAGCAAAGACTAGACTTGATGTCTTCAAGACTTTGTTTTTTCTTTATTGGCACACCTGTGTGGATATGTATTTCCTCTAATTCTTAAACTATAAGTAGACTTGGCATGAGCCCTTTTCTATCACAGCTTTTTATATTTCTAAATTACCCTTATGTAATTGTAAATCCAACCACACCATAAATCCTGTGTAAGTGCCAATTTCAAGCACACCCGTGCACACCTTTCTACTTATTATAATGTGAGCACCCAAATTGGTGATATGCTTTTTTGACTACCAATTCTGACCCACAAATAACAGATTCGGTTTCAAAATCTTGGGGGCCAGTATGAAAACTAAAATTTTGCAACGGTGTTTGGTGTGAATTATTGTAAGTTAAAAGCTGATAATCAGCACCCCTTCTCCAGCTTCTAAATAATCAGCTTTTCTCAGCTTATTTAAGCTATTTCTGCCTAAAAAGCTTTAAGCAGAAGTTACACCAAAAAGTCTGACACAGATTCCCAAATTAAAATAAGGTATAATCACCCCTACAATCCACACCAAACACCCCCATATTTAAAAATTCTTTCAGTTTTTGCTATTAATATTTTAAATTCAATTGGGCTCTTCACGATCCTATCCACCACTTCTGGTATATACATACATATACAAACAAGTCTTGTTAATGGTTTTGAATATAAAAAAAAAAAAAAAAAACACAAATAGGCAATTACCTGCTACTACCACGGTGGCAATAGGGAGCTATAGATCGAAAACCTAGCTAGCGACGGCAGAACTGTAGATCTGGGCTGATACGAAACTTTGGGGGGTCGATTGGAATAAATAATTTTAAATTAATCCATTATTATGTCAACAACAATGATACATCCTTTTAATTTTGGGTTCTAATTGAGCTATAATGATGTGAAAATTAATAAAAAGAAAAAAAAAACCAAGGCCAAAACATCACATCAATAGTGGGGCCCTTCTTAGAGCTCCTTTAGAGCTCATATTTTAAAGCTCCTGTAGACACCCCATTTTTGACCGTCCTCGAGACTTGGACGTCGCCATTTGAACACTCGGTGATCATCCTTGTTTGTGTTCGTCTTGAGTTCCCGGAGGTCTCGGCCGCGCGCCTTGCCTCAAGACCTCTCGACTCGACTGTTTTGTGTTTGGTTTTGCACCAAACACTTGTGTTTTGCTTTTGAGGAGCAGGGAACGGCTTGTTGGCCATCCCCACACCTCACCGGCCATGGCTTGAGGCCACCGGCCATTGTTTTGTTGCCATCGGCCAAATGTTTGGCCGGCAGGCACTCTTTGTGGTCGGCCGACCATTGTTTTGGTCAATTTGTCATTTTTGGCTGGTCGATCACTGTGCATCTGCTTTTGGTAGATATTTTATGCCAGCTGTGATAGCTGGCATACACTTTGCACCCCCTCCATACACGTGTATGGAGGGATTTGCTTCCTTAACTTAGCTTCCCATGGAAGCTTGGATTGGCCTTGCCTATAAGAGGACGGCCTCTCCTCCCTTTCCAGAGGTTGAACAACTCTGAGATTAGGGCATATATATATATATCTCTATATAGTTGTGTGTGTTTGGTGTTCCAAAAGGGTGTTTTGTTCTTAGTTTTGCACTAAGGCACCTAGTATTACACAATACTCCGGTTGTGGAGGTGTTGAGGGACTGGTTTCAAGGTTTTTGAGCTAATTTTGATCCAAAGGGAGGTTTGAGGTTGGTGTTCTTGAAGTGTTCTTCAAGGGTAAGAACCTATCTCCTTTATTCCCCATTCTTGCATTAGCTTTTAACCTATCTGCCATCTATTTTTGAGCTTAGTGTATAACATATAAAAGTTCTGATTTTGTTAGTTTTAGAACTTTGTTTAAGGTCTCTTTGAGGTTTGGGGTTGTCTCCTCCCTCCAAGGCCTTATTAGGTCTTGTTTAAGGCCATCTATTTTGGCCATTGTTGTGGTCTTTGCATGACCTCTCTACCACTGAAATCCAAAGGATTTTCAGTGGTAGAGAGGTGGTTTTGAGGTCCTAAATGGGAGAGGGTCATCCCCTCTCCATATTGCCTTTGATGCTCACACAAATGGCTTGTGTTGTAGCTTGTATGCTTAGCTTTGTTTAGCTTCTTTTCAATGCATATTTGTGCTTATTTTTCCATGATATAGCACTATTTTTAATTGGTTTAGACACACCATGCTTGCCTTGCATACTTGTCTAGTAATGCCATGAATTTGCCTTAATATGTACTTAGTATTTAGACTACTATGCTTACTTGTTTTGGCCAAGATTTGTGAAGCTTTTATGCATGTTTTAGTATGCTTAAGGTCTGTTTGTGGTTGTTTTGGCCATCCATGACATGTTTTGTATAGCCACCTTGCATTTTGGCTTGTTAGCCTTGGGTGTGTGAGTGTTGAGCATGCATTACTTGGCTTGTTTCAGTGGTTTGGCACCCCTCATAACACCATTTCAGTCCATATAGCATGCTTGTATACTTGCATTTATGGCTCCTTTGATGTTTCAAAAGGTTGATGTCTTATACTCCATGTTTGGACCTTTGTGCATGCCTTTAGACTTAGGCCATTTAGATGCCATCTAGGTGTGTCTTTGACCTTGTTTTGGTCTGCCTTGGGACTGTTTTGAGTTCCTTTGGCCCTTTGAGGCTTGGTTGGCATGGTCTTGGTTTAAGCCCCTTTGATAGCTTCGAGCTTTGGGCTTGCTTGCATGCTTTGATTGCTTTGTTTAGTTGGTTTGGCACCATCCTTAACATGATTTTCAGAGTTTATTATGCTTGTCATTTGTCCATGTTTGTCCCCTTTCAAGTGTGCTTAAAAGTTGCTTCTTTATGCCTAAGTGTTGGACCATGTATGCATGCATGTTTGTATGTACATTTGCCTTCATGTGCTTAGCATATTAGCCACTGTTTTGGGCTTAAAAGTTACTCCTTCATGCTCAAGTTTTAGACCATGTGTGCATGAATGCTTGTGTTTACATTTGCCTTGCATGTTGTCACATACTTGGCCCATAGACATGTTGTCACATACTTGGTCTATTGGCATGTTGTTGCATGTTCAAGTGGTGTTGCATTTGGCATGCATCTTTTGTTAAGTTGCTTTACATGTTCCTATGCTAAGTCCCCTTCACATGTTGTTGCATGTTGGTCATTAGCATTATTGTTACATGTCTAGCATGCTCGTTTGCTTAGTATTGTGCCTAGTGCACATTATTTGCTTGCATGCTCATATTGCATACTTAGCTTGCATGCTTAGGTTGCATTTTGCATACATGCCTTGCCTCTTAAATCACCATGATAGAGGTTGGGCCTCTTATTTGTTTGGTTTTGCATTACATTTGAAATCCAAATAGTGCACTTGGATTCTTGGGCCATCACGCATTGAAATGCGCGATTGGTGGTCCGAGAATCGAGTACCATCCCCCTTTGAGTCATAAACATGATAAGGGGTGTGGTGGTGCCCACATTGCTTTGAAATGTATTGTCATACCTTGCTTGTCCTCTGTTACTGTCAAAACAGGATTCTGTAGGCATAGATGGCCGACCGACTACACTCAGTGCCGGCCGGCCATGAATTGGTGGCCGAGAGCTCAATAGATGGTCGATGACCACTTTACCATGGCCAGTGGTGTTTCCTCTTGGTCGGTGGCACCCCACAGTGTTCAGAGAGTGCTTCTTGGGACTTATGAAATTTTCAGAGGAGGAAAACAGTGAAAACAAAGGCAGCTTATGCATGGCGTTGGATTTCCGAGCGGAGCCGAGCATGCGTGCATTGGGCCCTCTTCCCGAGGCTATTTTATCACTTTATTGGCTTAGTTAATTTGCTTAACTAGTTAATTGGTTTGTAACTATTTAATTAGCTTGTCAGTTGATTAAATTGTATTATTCTTTTGGTCCTTCCGAGCGAAGGCGAATTTGTAATAAGTGTGCGTGTGTGTGTGAATGTCTTCCCACCCCACGTCTTTCTCCCTTTTACTTACCTGCTTTTGATAGTTAGTATTAGGGCATATTTCAATTAGCATCCTTATGCTATGCATGCGTGCATCCATTCATTTGTATTGCATGCACCGGGCTCGGCACATTATGCTAACTGCATAGTATTTCAAATCTAACTTGAATACGTGTTATTTGTTGCATTCCACATGCCATCCTAGGATTAGGCGAGCCTATTCTAGTTGCATTTTGTATGCGATGCATTAGCCACTTAACATGGACTTGGATCATACATTGATTGCTAACAAGTTCTTTGTTTTGGCTCGGAGTACTTGGTAAGCTTTTTATGCTTTAGCATCCTGCATGAGTGTGAATGTTAACATGATAGCATGCTTACCATGTGGCTATATGCTTATGTGATATAAACTGTCTGAATGCCTGTGGGTGAAGGTTGGATTGTTTGAGTTGGAACGACTCACTGAAATCCGTGTTTTAGCCTACTCGCGAGTAGCAAATTTCAAACCATTTTCCAAACGAGCGGATATACAATACTTTGTTCCAAATTAGGCCATCTAGTCTATACTTTTGTGTTGTGCGCATCACATAATAAGATTAGCTAATTAACCGAAATAAGAATGCATAATGTTTTCAAAACTATATATCATGGTTAGTAAAGGCCGATCTTTGATCGGGCAAGCGAGGGTGCTCACGAAGTGACCTTCCCCAATTGTACCCATGTTCCCGAGCCGAGGCAGCTTTGGTGATGACGGACACGTGGCCTTAGGCAACGAGTCAGGGTTTCCTAAATTTCCCCAAAAATAAAACATTTAGGTGGCGACTCTGTATCTGGCAAAGCAGTCTATGTTTGGCACTTCTTTCTAAAAATCTGTTTTCAAAACGATTTGCCGGATTTGGACTCTTTGGTGATTTATCAATCTCGCATTGCACTGTGCGAGATCAGATTAAGAACCGTGACAATTTGAATCCTGAACTGTAGTGAGCCCAAATGAACAGAACGGGAATTTTCCCTCCCGGGACGTTCGGGTACGTCTACAGCTCCCAAACATTTTTCTTATGTTAATTAACTATAATACAAATTTTTAAAAATTACACTTCTTCCAAAAACTAATATGAAAAGATTTTTAAAATTGTAGAAGGTTCGTTATGTCACAAAAATGATTAATAATTAATTATTATTATTTTATTAAAATATACTTATCGGATTTGTTTGGTTTAATTTTTGAAAAAATATTTCTTGTTTTTAATAATTTTTTTTTTTATATTTTAGTTAAAGGCATCTAAAGAATAAGATATTTATATATATTTTTTTAAATTACTAAAGACAAAAAAATAAAACATGTGTCATTTTGTATTATTTTTACCTTTTCATTTTAATGATCTTTTTTCAGATTTTTTTCACATATTTTATTTTTAGATGCAATTAGATTACATGTATGTCAAAAAAAATTAAAAATTTATTAAAATTTGAAAAAAAAAATTAATGACTATAAAAAATACAAAAAACAAAAACAAAAAACTTAAAAAATTGTATTTGAATTTTAAAATCAAGCAGAGTAATTCTAATTAAATTATACTTCTTAATGAAATTATTTATAGTTTTCAAATACCATAAATCACACCTTTATAAAAATAAATAAATAAATAAAACACATTATCCTAACATTAATTTTTTAAGTGCAAATATTACAAAACTATTATTTTGATTCATTTTAGTTTTCTTCAATCAATTTTTTTTTTAAAGTTTTGTGCTTTTGAACTAAATAATATTTTTTAGAAATAATTTATTTCTAACAATCTGCATATTTACATTTTTTTTTTCAAAACATATATAACAAAATATACAATAAGAAAATATATATCCATGTATATGTGTGTTTCCGGGTTTAAACTCAAACATTTGTCAAAAGGTCAAAAGTCATTTATAGTTAAATTTTGTTAATGGTCCGAATTGAAATTGATGGGTATGGCCTAGAAGGGCCCAACTCGTAGTCTGCACGGGCTGCCCGAATGACCATTCGATTAATTATCATCATAAAGCCCAATAATTGGCTCAATCAGAGAGCCCATGGTAATCAAACCCAACTGCCGATTGGGTACATGTCAAGCAGGAAATCGGCCACGTGGCAGACAAAAAACTTTGGCCCCACGTACCAAGCATTAAATGAAGCATTAAATGAGACTGTCAAGCATTAAATGTGTGACGCCCCAAAATTTTGGAACATCATAATAAGGTTTAAAACTTAAAATCAATTTTCTTAATTAAGAATCCTCATCAATGTTGCCACCAAATTTACCATCATCCATTAATTACAACACCAAAACTAAAAGTTCTTAAATTACAACTCCAGTCAAACTTAAAACTTTGTCTTAGTACACAAATAAAAAAAAAATTAGAGAAAAACTAGAAAACTCAGAAAAATGGTTCATGGAACTTTGGTACGCTTCAAGCTAATCAGGGCTGAATGTTGCCTTCCAACACCTCAGTGTTTCCTTCAATTTCTTCGGTACCTGGCATGAAACGCCAGGGCAACGAGGATGCCAATAAGCGACGAGCTCAATAAGATATTACACCCCGAAATACCCATCCCGATAATAATACCCACAATGAATAATGCGTAGTAATAGAATAACAGGTAGCATTTAATAAGCATGGTAGGAATGCCATCAGTTGAAATAATAACAATAGATAATAAATAAATAAATAAATGACAAACAGAGGCAGTATTTTATCATAAGGAAAATGCCCACTTTTTCTCTTTAAATTCTCATACATTTAGTTTATCAGATAAGTTTAAGTAACTCCCCGCGGAGCACTATTTCCACTCAACCGCTAAGCAATGGCCACGGGCAATTCTGACTCCCCCTTGGTCAAATATTCAAATGTTACCTACAGTAACTACCAATGATGCCCACGCACCAGGGTTACGTACCCGAGTCGTGACATCACGGTCTGCCCCAAGGGAACGGTCTATGTTGTGACACCCGCACCGCCAACCTTTTATCGCCTACACCGATAAGAGCCGAAATACCTTCCCGTGCCATGTTAGGGTGCGTAACTCACTTGCGCAAGATTCCAGACCGGGCTCACCCCATCACTTTTACATTTTAATGCATCATTGGTTAAATTTCGTGTCTCTTTACTCGTTGAGATATATTCACAATAATTCAAAATTTAATTACCAATAATGTTATACCAACTCATTAAAATCCGAACATAAAATATTACACATGTCACACAATAATAAACAGTTGTACAAAATTTAAATAAACAATTTATTTAAACCATGGCATGAAATAATAATTTAGATACCCAAAGAATAGAAATAATTTATAATTACACACATGCATGGACTTTTAATCTACAAGATTAGACTAGCACAATATTAAATAAATTACAATACACCCATATATGGATTACTAATTTACAACATTTGATGAATTAGACCAACGCAATAACTGATTTTATCCAAATAAATAATTAAAGTGATGATCTTAAATCTGTCCAGAAATTTTTAGGTTATACCGCACGTAATAAAAATTATAAATTAATTATTTATACAGTTCTAAAATTCGTGAAAATGTACAGAATACTCAATAAACATGTTATGGTCATTTTTCAGAAAGCATTTTCCAAAGATAAATTATAAATAATTCTTAAAAATTCCAAGAGTGTTTATGACACAGATTTATCACATTTTCTTAAATTAATTCCATACTTAAATTTATAAATCAATACCATGATCTAAAAATTTATTATAAAACTAGACTTCTCAAATTTCATTTTTTGCTTATAAATTATTAGATTTGGTTTAATATAAAATTTTTAATGATTTTTCAAACACATAATAAAATCTGCCTATAGCTCCAGATTTGGTTAAAAATATGTATAAATTCGTAAAAAACTCAATAATTGTTGAAAAATTTTGTGGATGAACTAGATATCATTATCAACAACGTTTTAGAAGAAATCATCTTCAAATTTTGAGTATAAAATTATCTAAAAATTCGTATAACTTCCTGGCAGATTTAAAGGGCCAAAAACATCTTCAATAGTCTTTACTTGTTCTTCTTATACCCAAACATGAAATTAATTCTTCAAATCTCCTAAAATTCCATTGATGCATGTAAGGATGAAGCCCAAATTCATGAGGAAAACACAAATTAAGCTTAAAATAATTAATTTTTAGTTTATTTTCCATGATCATCCACATGCATGCAAGGATGGGTTTTAATTTGTGAAGAATAAAAATAAATCAAACTCTTACTATTTAATTTCCAAATATATATCCATGATCTTAAAGCGTAACTCAAGATTTCTTGGTCTTCTTGTTAATTCCTATTAATTACATGATTTTGAGTCCAAGTTTAACAAATTTAAGAAATCATCACTTATAATCTACAACCTAACTTGATTTACATGCAAAAATCTAATTTCTATCCATTTATATAATTGATCTACAAATCTTCATTTAATCCTCTCAAAATTCATCTTGAATTAATTTATATCTAGATTATTTAAACAATAGAAGGAAGAGGGTGAGATTTCTTACCATAGAATGATTTTTCCACAATTTTGACTTGAATTGTTTTTTTTTTTTTTTGGGTCTGCCGAAGCCCTCTTCTTCTCCCCTGATTCTCTTAACTCTCTTCTTTGTTTTTCTTTACTTGTTTGTGTGTTTTGGCCCCAAGGAAAAATACTCTAATCTTGAACTCACCAGCACACACATGCACACCTCTCATGTTGACACCTAATGCACACTTGTACCTCCCTTCACCAACACAGCACATGTGCACTCTCTTTTTGAAGTCCACCTCAAGACTTACATGCACACACACACACATGATTTCTCTGCACACACACGAAATTTCTCTGCACACACACCCACATAATTCTAGTTTATTTCCATAATTTAATTCATGTCAAGGATCAATTTAATTAAGCATCATTTAATCTTAATAGATTTTGATTAGCATAAAATTAGTTAATTAACTAACCTCACATCCCATATAATTTAATTAGTCAATTGACTTCCATTAGAGCCACTTCCATTAGAGCCTAATTAAATATAATTAAATTTATAAATCTGAATCAGATTATTAATCGAACTCCTAAAAGGTTCCAAATATTAAATTAAACTTACTATCATTATCAATTTTGATTTCCGAAATCGTTTAGGCCTTCAATTTTTGATCAGACTCAAATTTCCTTTAATTAATTTACGTATTCCAATTGGACACCCCATAACTAAATTTAATTCGTAACAATCACAAATCTCACTCCTCATGACTCAATCAACTCCAATTAGGACCTAATTAATCGAACCTTAATTTTACTAAACTGAATCGAATATTTAATTACACTTTCATAGAGTCCAATACTTGAAATTAAACTGATTTAACTTATCAATTTCACCTCCTTAGACTATTTGGATGTTCAATTTCTAATTCTAAAATAAATCCTTAATAAAATAATTTATAAATAACAAATATTAAACACCCACAAAATTATTATTATTATTTTGTCATTTATTTTTTTTTTTATTTTTTTTTCCCTTGTTAGTGATTGAATTGGGTTAATTTAAAACTAACTTTTACACTAATATATTTTTGAGATAGACTCCGGATAAAATTAATTAATTTATTTATTTATTTTCTTTTAAGAATAATAAAATGTGGGTTTTCACAAAATGTGAAAAGGTCGTCTCCCTCTGTGGCGTGGTGAAACCGCCATGGCCGGAGGCAAGTAGGACATAGACTTTCGGCCAATAGGACAGTGTGAATAGATAGGGGAATAATTGGTAAGAGATATAGGGAAGTTGAAGACCATATGGTAACGGATTACTTGCTCACTTTCTAATACTACTCTCTCATTTCTCTCTAAGCCTCTTCCTTCTTCTCGGATACTTCACTAACTTGATTGTCGGAGGGTCCTCAGGAAGAAACCACCCCCACTTCAGAGCCTTCCTGCTAGACTTGTCGCAGGTGCTATTGGGAAGATGAAGGCCAATTGACTCGTGGAGCATTCAGATCTTATCTGACCCATATCTTGCAGACCGAACTGCATCATCAAAAATTATTATTAAAAAGTATAATTCATTTAAAATCACTTCGAGACATCACCAAAAAAATATATTAAAAACAATTAATAATAATCAATATATATTGAGTTAATTGAGCAAGCTTAAAATTTAGAATTTTTGTAGGGCTAAACTTAGGATGAATATATTAGTCTAAATGTTGTGTTAAAGTTGAGTTGACACATCATATTTCTTTGCAGTTCAAGCTCAATATGACCCTAGCTCAATTGAAACCTCTATACCAAATATACTTAGCAGATAATTCACCTAATCAATACAGAACGTTGATAAACAAAATATCCCTTAATGAAATTTGGCATTCTTTTAACAATTAAATTTTAATAGTTAGTTTAAGATTATTCAACTATTTTTGAATTAATAGAAATTTCTTTATATAGTTCAAATAAATACAATAAATTATTCTCATTTTACAATATTTTGTATTAAAAAGATATGAAACTTTCATTCCGTGCATAGCACGAGTTTGTTACTAGTACTATATATAAAGTAAAAGGATCTTTCTAACAATTAGGGCTCTAGGAAGTCCAAAACTTCAACCCAATTAATAATTGGCAATTATGTCGATTTTTTTTTTTTTAAATATACATTAGCTACTAAAAATTAGAATTTAAAAATTAAATTTGTAGACAACAAAACATTAACGGAATGGTCACGTATAATTTTGGGATTCAAATTGTAAAAGTTTACTTGACAAATTACACCTATGATTCGGGGAATTAGTTCCCATAATAAAACTTACCTAAATCTCTTCCAAAAATAAAGCTTACGTTCTAAATCTCTCATGCATCTCCATTGCTTCCTCTCTACAAGAAAAATATTCTTTACACCTCTCTCTCTCTCTCTCTCTCTCTCTCTCTCAAAATAGTGATTTTTAAAATTTCATTTGTTGTTTTGCAGTTATTTTTGCGCCTTTCATTCAGGCTTAGTCTCTAGCCCTTATCCCTGTTAGTTATATTAGGTTATTGACAAATAGTTAATTTTTACATGTTTGTTATTTCTAGGATATGTGTTTGTAAAAATCTAGTTTATGCCTAATCAACAGTGATCAACTTAAATTAATTTTCACACAAACACAAAAAAGATCAGACTTGTGATTGAGTTCTATACCTTAAACAGATTAAGGACTTCCTTGGAGGTAATTAAATAAAGAACAAACGGAACAGAATATGTATTATTCAAATAAATTGCCACTTGTTATAAGTTGCATGAACTTAAATAAGAACAAAGAATTGAAAAATATAGCAATCGACAGAAGAAAAGAAATAAGAGTTGGAAAAAGCTATCACTAATTTACTCCTAAAATTGCTAATTTAACTACTCCTAATTGGATATTCACGAATTGTGAGTGGTTTAGATTTTTTTTTTTTTTTTTTTTTTTCTCCGTTTGTATCTATCTTAGCCTATTTATAGGCTCAGCCACATGAGAGAAAGAGATATAATCTAAGCCCACGATTTCCTCAACAAGCCCATAATTTCCTCAATATGCCATGATTTCCTCAACATTATCCATATCTCATATTTGATAGGAACCACTTTGCAGATTTTGTGTTTGACTTGATCTTGGCTCCTTGATCTAAGCAACTAACTTTGAAATGGCCACAATGGCTAACTCTTCTGACCCTCCATTTGATATATCATCATGCCACCTAATTGGCACACTCATCATGCCACGTTACGCATGCCTGATTACCACTTTATACTTCTACTTTTTTGCACAATAAAACAATAATAGTAAGATTAATTGTGGCTGACTGACAGCCGATCAATTCTTCTCTGTTGATAGGACGAATTTGGGGTTACTGTTGTAATCCCTCACTAATGTGCCTCTGCTGTACTTTGAAATGACTCTGTTTTATTTTATTTATTTATTTATTTTTGGAGTAGTAAGCTAGGTCACTCTCCCGTGCATCCTTCCAAATTAAATCGAAAGTTGTAGTGCTTTTGATTTTCTTGATGCTATAAACCAGATGATCTTCTTTCTTATAGCGATTCTGGTTTAAACCCGACCCATTTGATATTCTGGATTCATGTTTCATTGTTTTGTATTGTTGTTCATGTCTTATTCCTCTTTTCCCTCATTGAGTTTGGCTATTAGGATGTGTTGGTTGCGTTTGGAACAAGTTGGTAGCCTGTTTTTCAAAACTTTGGTTGCCCAGATTTTGGCCTCTATGCTCGAGCATAGCTTTTTGCGCTTGAGTGGTTCTTCATGTGCTCGAGCAGTCTTTGTGGCCTCCCAGTATTTTGGCAGGTTTGCAAAACTACTAGGAAAGTGTATTCTATGCTCGAGCGGTTCTTCCTGCGCTCAAGCGGTTGTGCGCTCGAGCGACACTTCTTGAGCTCGAGTGGTAGACATCTGACTATAAAACTTCTGAGAATGTGTATTCTCCACTCAAGCATCACTTCTTGCGCTCGAGCGGTGACGTATTTTTCTCTGTGTCTTGACACTCGAGTGTCACTTCTTGTGCTCGAGCAATAATCATTTTTGTGTCTAAACGCTCGAGCGTCACTTTTTGTGCTCGAGCAGACTGTGCATATATCAATTCATAAAAGTCACTTTTTACATCACTTTTTCATCTCTTTCTCTCTCTAAACATTTCAAAACCCTAAATCTAGACTCTTTCTCTCTCTAAAACTCACATTCTCTCTACAAATACACCTAGATCTATTGATTTCTCCACTCTATTTCCTTTGTTAAAAAGATAGAGCTCACTTAGAGCTTCATTTTCATCCGAATAGAGTTGGGTTTCGGCTTCATCCGTGTTTATCTCGTCTTCTAACCTTGAGGTAGGGATTCTTCACACTCTTGTATGAGTCTTACCTGACTTATTTGCTATTTCAAAAGATATAGTGGTTTAGGGGTTTTTGGTAAAACCTAGGGTTTGAAATCAAAATGAAAAATGGGGGGTTTTCCAATGGTTTCTTGGAAAAGCTTGTGGGTATGAAATTGGGGTTGTTATATATTGAAACGAGGTATTTCATACATTGAAATTGATTTTCAAAGAGAAAGGGATTTTTCCCTAAAATGTGAATGTTTAAGATTGTAAAGAGAAAATGGAATTAATGTTGAGAATTATGAAATTGAAATAATGTTGATGATGATGACGGAGTTGGATATGTATAATCACTCTCATTTGAGATTTCAAAAAAGTGTATCTTTAATGAAATTTGTTTATCTGTTTAGATATATCTGTTTTGGGCTATCGGTGGATAATAGCTATGAGTGTTGTAGAAATTGCATGAGAATTAGATGAACTAAAACTAATTTCTCATCCATGTGCATTGAACATCGTTGTTTATTTAATACATTGAAAATGTATATGATTTTGAGAAAAAATGGGTGAACGTTGAAAAGATATGTGTATCACCAAATCAAGTTGGCATGTGTGTTCAGGGTGAAAGTCCTAAAAAATGCACATATACATGGGTGCAGGTTCCTATGGACGAAATATTCGTAACATAGTGTAGACACTCCATTTTTGACCGACCTTAAGACTCAGACGTCACCGATTGAGTGCTTGGTGATGTTGCATATTGTGCACGTTCTGAGGTTGCAGAGTCACGGTTGCGAGCCTTGCCTCCGGACTTCCGGACTCTTTTGTGCTTTGCCTCGGTTTGCGAACCAGGCCCTGTTTTCTTTGTTTTCTCTTCCCGAAGGGAGGGAGAGGTTCGTAGATCATCTCTCAGTGGCCGTAGGCTACGTTTCATGGTCGTAGGCCATTTTTCCCGTTTGGAGCCCGGTTTCCGGTTTTCGGAGCCGTTGGTCGTGCGCCTCGGTTCAGGACTGCTTAACTACCTCTGTTTGCTCCGGCTTTTGGCACACACCTTATTTCCTCCCTTTTGAGGGACACTGTGGCCTGAGAGACCACCTTTGTGGTCGAACGCCACTTCCTGTGCCCAACAACCTGTTTTCAGGGCCCCGAACTGCGCGTTTTGGACCCCGAACCTTTGTTTTGCATCCGTCTTGGTCCATTTTTGGCAAGGACCTTATTTTCATTGTTAGAAAGGTTGTAGGAGGGTGGGAGACCAGCAATTTTTCTGAAAAACCAGCTTTTCTCTTCATTGCTCTTCGTCGCCCGTTTTTCTTACTAGAAAGTTGGTTTTTCCCATTCCCGGGCCACTTTTTCTGACTTTCCACCACACCATTGTGTTGTACACACCTGGGAGGCCACCAATATGGGTAGGCCGACCAGTAGTTGTCCCTGACCCTTTTGAACCCCTCTAAAAAACTAATTTTTCTTTCTCCTAGATCACTTTTTCTGGTTTTAACCATACAGCTGTGTTATACTCATCTGGGAGGCCACCTTTCTGGGTAGGCCGACCAGTAATTGTGCTTGACCCTTTTGACCCCTGGTCGGCCGACCAGGGGAGGTGACCAGCCGGCCGCCTGGGCCTTTTGAACCTGGCCGGCCATGTTTGCCCTCCTGAGTGTGTTCCAACTGTGCCAGCTATTTTCCACTTGACCCACTGTCCGAGGGTTTGTCCTTGTTTGTGGTCCTTTTAAGTTAGTTTTGACCCCTTTGCTTAGCTTCTTAGGGAAGCTTGACTCTTTTGTCAAGCTTCTTGAGGAAGCTTGACCCTTTTGGTTTAGCTTCCTCAAGAAGCTTGACCCCTTTTGATCAAGCTTCTTTGAGAAGCTTTGCACCACCCTTGAGGCTTCTCCAAGAAGCCTCACCTCTCTCCCTCTATAAAACACACACTTCACCTCCATTTGCAAGGGTTAGAAGCTTTAGGCTGGAAAATAGACATACAACCCTCTATCTCTATATTTCAAACCTCCAAACACCCATATTCTTGGCCTTTTTACCCTACACCTCATAGCCTACCACCTCCATCATCCATTCCAGCACCTTGGAGATCATTCTCAGAGGTTGAAAGCTCACCAACTTGGTCCAGAAGCTGCTGGAGGTCGGCTCTACAAGGGTAAGTCTTCATTTCCCCTTTTCTTGCATTCTTTTGCTCCATATCTTAGCCCCTTTTTCTTGCATTTTTGGACTTCGAGCTAAACTGTAAAGTGTCATATTTTGAGCTCCTCTTTAACTTTTTTTAAGGGTACTTTGCTGTTTGAAGTCATCTACTCCCCCCTTTGTGCTTTATCTCTCTTTTAGGGCTTATTTTGCATGGTATATTAGCCTTATTTGTGAGAATTTTTGGGCTTCAACCTAAACTGTAAAGTGTCTTATTTTGAGACCCTCTTCAACTTTGTTGAAGGGCTCTTTGCTGTTTGAGGCCATCTACTTCCCCTTACCCTCTATCTCTCCTTTAGGGCTATTTTTGCATCGTATTTTAGCCTTACTTGTGAACATTTTTGAGATTTTTCATAAACTGAAAAAGATCTTGTTTTAATCTCCTCTTCAAGTTTAGTTAAGGTCTCTTTTCTGTTTGGGGTCATCTTCCCCCTGTGCATGCTTCATCTCTTCATGGTTAGGGCTATGCATTAGAGCACTTGCATTGGCCATGGTTTGGCCTCTTAGCCATTGAAATCTAGTAGATTTTCAGTGGCTTAGATGCATTTTTGAGGG
The DNA here is from genome assembly GCA_036172215.1 of Camellia granthamiana. Classification (NCBI taxonomy): domain Eukaryota; kingdom Viridiplantae; phylum Streptophyta; class Magnoliopsida; order Ericales; family Theaceae; genus Camellia; species Camellia granthamiana. The sequence continues at coordinate 106,997,424 of CM069913.1, forward strand.
CCAAAATTAGAGGGGGGTGACGCCCTCTCTCCTTGTCTTGTTTGATGGTCCTTTTGGCCTTCCAAAGGGACCCTATTTTTCATACTTTGAAGTCACTTTCCAGGCCTCATTCTGAGGGTTTTGTGGTCTGCCTTGGCTCTGTTCAGGGCCCTTTCGGCTATATTTTATGTCTATGATGCATGTGTAGAGAAATCCCATTCAAGGCCTTTCAAAGAGGCCTTTCTTTGCATGTTTCTGAGACTGATTCCAGGGCCTATTTGGTGGGTTTTAGGGCTGTCATAACCCATTTCCATAGTTGGTTTAGTCTTGTTAAGTGTCTATCTTGCATGTGCTTAATAACCCCTTGTATGGCTCTCTAAAGGAGCTCATCATTTTGGCATGCATTGGCTGCATTTCAGTGATTATTTGCGCATATTTGGCATATTTTATTCACTGATTTTTTCTGGTTTGATAAGTTCTCATACGCTTCATATATATGCCATGTAAACTATGTTTGCTAGTCAAAGTTGCATGCTATTTTAGTCCATCATGCTAGCATCTTTTGGTCATGCTTTGAACTAGAAATGTTCATGTTTTGGGACTTCCTTGGCTCTGTCTTTGTGCTTCATAGTCAAATAATGCATGCTTTGTATAGCTATAAGTCAATACATGTGCCTAGTTTTGAGTTTCGGGGTTCATCTCATGCATCGGGTGCCATGTTTCCATATTTCGGGACCTTTTAGCATCATGTTTCAGTCCTGGAATTTACATGTTTGAATGCCATGCTTCATCCTTGCCATGCCTTGTTAGAGTTGCATGCTGTGCCTTAGGTTCGGTCCTCGGTTTGCGTGCATGTGTGCACGCATTTCGGTAGTCTCATTTTCATCTTGTGGCTGCTGATGTGAGTGTGGCTGAGGTCCACTCATATTGGTGTAAGCCCATATTGCATTGTGTATGCCATCTTAGTCTATAGCATTATGTATGCTAGGTTGTATGTTAGAGCATTGTGTATGCCATGTTACATCGAGCATTGTGTATGCCATTTCATAGCATTGCGTATGCTAGGTTGCATGTCAGGATTGCATTCATGCATGTCATGCATATTGCATTGTGTTTGGGATAGGAGTTAGCCCAAGCACGTGAAACGAGGGACGTTCCGTACTCCGAGTGACGAAACGTGTCTCAATTCCCGGTCGCCGACACTTCGGATTAACCATGATGGAGTCTAGGCCTTGTTGTGTTTATATGTGCATTCATTTCACATTGAGTTGTGCAATTTGACTCCTCGGCCATCATGCATCGAGATGCGTGATTGGTGGCACGAGGATCGAGGCATGCATACATATGTGAAAATACTTTGCCATGCCCCTTTCTTGCTCTCTGTTGCAGTAAATCAGAAATTAGCAGCCTTCTCGAGCTTTGCACAACATCCTGGGATTAATTGCAAACAGAGGCAAACCGGGGCATCGCAAGGAATTTCCCGACAAAGGCAACCCGAGCATGCATCATTCATCATTCGGAACAGAGCCGAGGCGGTCCATAGCTTGCATGCTAATTCCCTGCTTTCCTAGATTAATTTGTTAATTAATTAGGATTTTGTATTTATTCGGACTGTTTTACTTTCGGACTGTATATTATTTATTCGGACCCTCCGAGTGAGGGCACAATTGTAATAAGTGTGCGTGCATGTGATGTATGTCTTCTAACCCCACGTCTTCCTCCCTTTTATTTACCAGCTTATGATGGTTAGATTAGGGCATGTTTCAATTAGCATACTTATGCTCGCATGTTTGCATCCATTCATCTGTCTTGCATGCACCGAGCTCGGCGCATCATACTAACTGCATTGTACTTCAATTCCGAGTTGAATACTTGTTAGTTGTAGCATTTCACATGCCATCTTTAGAATAGCCGAGCCTATTGTAGTTACATTCCTGCATGTGTTGCATTAGGCATCTCAGCATAGTTAGGATCCATGCATGTTTTCTAATTAGCTTATTTCTTTGGCTCGGAGTACTAGGTAAGCTTTTTTGCTTTAGCATCCTTGCATGTGTGTGAGTGATTGCCATGATAGCATACTTACCATGAGGCTATGTGCTTATGTGATATATCTGCCTGAATGCCTGTGGGTGAAGGTTGGGTTATTTGGATTGGAACAATTCATCAATTGTGAGTTTTAAGCCCACTAGATTGTGGCAGAACCATGTTTTCTAAGCCCACCTGAGGGTAGCAAATCCACATTTTAGCCTACTTGCGAGTAGCAAACCGTTTTCAAAACAAACATGAGATGTGTTATTCCAATTCAGGCGATCCAGTCTATACTTGTATGCTGTGCGCATCACATAGTAAATCTAGGCTAATAACCGGAATAAGAACGCATAATGTTTTCAAAACTAGATATCATGGTTAGTAGGGGCCGATCTTTGATCGGGCGAGCGGGGGTGCTCACGAAGTGACCTTCCCCAATCATACCCAAGTTCCCGAGCCGAGGCAACTTTGGTGATGACGGACACGTAGCCTTAGGCACGAGTCAGGGTTTCCTAAATTCCTCCAAAATAAAAATATTTAGGTGGCGACTCTGTATCTGGCAAAGCAGTCCATGTTTGGCACTTCTTTCAAAAAATCTGTTTTCAAAAACGATTTGCCGGATTTGGACTCTTTGTTGATTCATCTGTCTTGCATTGCACTCTGCGAGATTAGATATAGGACCGTGACACAAATTGAATCCTGAACTGTAGTGAGCCCAAATGAACAAAACGGGATCTCCCTCCCGGGACGTTCGGGGATGTCTACAGTTTCTGGCGACTCTGCTGGGGAATTAGAGAACTTGACTCGAACTCATGATATCTTGTTTTGACTACACTTACGTGTTTCTTTGCATTGCATGTGCATTGGTGCGCCTAAGACACCATGTTTGCCATCTGCTATTCCTGAGCGATTAGCCTGAGGCTGCGTGCCATAAGGTTGACCGGTTACGGGGCTCTGTCAGTATGGAAACACAAACCCCGGTTTTACCGAGGCACCATTTTGACCATTCGACCTAGTGCATATTCGGAATCCATAGTGACCATTCCAAACTAGCACAGGTTGCTTACCCGATATAGGTTGTTTGAAACCGCTGCTTGCACAGTGAAACCCTAGCTCCTGACAAAATAGGACAGGGAAACCACACCCCAACATAGGGGTGTTTTGGCTCTCATATTATCTGTTATGTGCTTTTAGAGTGCGTCTCTACAGGAATGCATGTATCAGTTTGCGAGTTTGGGCATTAGGCCTGCGGGCACCAGTTCAGTATTTTGAGGAATCAGTTATATCTGCGGGTATCAGATTCAGTTTTTGGGGCAGTGATTTTGGGGAACAGTGATCAGTAGTAGAGTACAGTTATTCAGTTATGCTTGTGTCTGTTCTGATTGGGCCGAAATGCTGCGTGTTTTCTCTTTCAGGGGGTTCAGAGATTTAGTACAGAATAACCAGTGTTCTCCTTTACTGGGGCAAGAGAGACATCTGATCCGTCAGTCACCATTCAGTTCAGCGAACTTATGATGACGCAAAGTTCAGAGAAAATTGTGGTTATGGCAGCCACATTAGACCAAGGAATCATCTTGCAGGATGAGACCAATGTTGGTGTATCGCATCCGCCTAGGTCGCCTGTGGCACACCCAATCTGGACGCCCCAGTCGTGTCAAGCTCGTGAGCCTACCATGTTTGAATTGATGGGAATGATTGGTGACCTTCAGAGGTCTGTGACTGATCTCGCTTATGGAATGTCGGCTTTGCCACCAACCACATCCTACGCCGGTAATTTCGTACCGCAAGAGCCCCCGCTATTGGGGCGAATTGTGGTCGAGCTCAGCCAACCTGAAGCTGTCTCAAGCTATGGCCATGACATGGCAACAACAACCAGGTTTCGCTCTGATATAGCAACCCAGACCCTCGATCAAGCTGAGGCCAAAGGTAAGAATAAGGTGGGAACAGATGCCGATCCCGTTGAACAACTGCTGTGGGCAGTCAAGGCTTTGAAAACTGGAGGATTGAGTAAACAGAAAATATTCGCAGTGGTGGCTAAAACTATGGATGATGCTTTCCCCACTCCAACCGAGGGGAGTTCCTGCCAGGCGGAAAATCGGTATAGGCCCCGTCATGCCAGAATAGTTCCTTCCATTCCCAACTCTACACCTGGGAAAGATCAGAAAGCCAAGGCAATGCCTGCCGACCCTTTCGCTAGTGCGTCTAGCAAGAATTCTCAGACTTCAAAGTACTTGCCTCAAGGCCGCAGGGTCTTTCATGCTCTCTACATGCCTTTGTCTAAGGCGCTCCAGATCCTTGCTGAAAGGGGGCACCTTAAACCCCTTTAGCCTCGGCCTCTCCCGAACCCTCTTCCGGCTACACATGACGCTACCCAGTACTGCGCATACCATCAACAAACTGGCCATACTACCGACAACTGCTTTCGTCTTCGCCATGAAGTACAGGATCTATTTGACAACGGGGTCATCCTCCCGCCGAGCTCAACAAAGTCTATCGGCACTGGATCGGTGAACTTGGGGGATAATGTAATGTGATCAGGGGATGAACCACCTACGGGCGGCGCTCAATTAACTCCAGATATGGTGGATGGCATGCACTCTTTTGAGCACATTCGCGAATGTTGTTAATTTGTACTTTCTGACTTGGGTATTGAGTCAGTCTTGTTGTTTGTATAGAGTCAGTCTTTTCTTACTATGTCGGTCAGGTCTGTCTTGTTGTGTCGAGTCAGTCATGTTGTACAGAAGTTCAGTGATTTCGGGGATGTTACCTCGGATATCACTCTTTTGTTTTGTGATTGTCCTTTTGTTTTCTTTTGAGTCTGTTTCTGCCTTGGAGCCAGTTATGCCAACAGATCTGAATGGAACAACAGTGATTTTCACACCCTTGTGTTTGCTTCTGTCGTGTGCCAGTTGTGCCAGAAATTCTAAATGAGATGGCAGTATTTGACTAGAAGCTGTGTCTTTTCCGTGCCTTGAATTCATTGCATCGACCTAAGTTTTCCAAAACTTTTTTTCGAAACATTGTGATAAAAACGAAGAGGAAGGAATTTCTCGGGTTTTGCAAAATTTGATCAATTGAGAGAAAGAGAGGCATGCTAAGCCCTTAATGATCGAGATCATGCTTGTTAATATGAGTACTGAGAAGGATCCCGACTTGATCCAGATTGGTTTTGCACTGTCTTCAGCGCGAGCAATTAGTCGTTTTCTTAAAAGATTTCAAAAAAAAAAATTGTTTTGCGCGGTCCTGCGAAGACCTGTATGGAATCGCTCTTGAGATTGTGCAGCTTAGGATCGCTCTCAGCCTCGAGACTCGACCCCTCACTTTCAAACCTTGAACTTGAATTCAGAACGTTCAACGGTTAACCACAATATGAGGCCTGTGTGGCCAGATTTGAAGCAGCCCTCGAACAAGAGGCCAGAAAAGTCGGATCAAGAAGATCAGAAGGTCAAAAGAAGCTTGTGAAAATAGATCAGAAGCACCCCTCGAACTAGGGGCAAAAATGTTAAAGGTATTCAAAGAGTCAAAAATTGGGATGTTTCTCAAGCTAACAAAGATCGGCAACAATGCCAAATCCCAGAAGGGAGGAAAGAAGAAAGAATTGCTAAAAGATAACCGAGTTCCTATCCACAACACTAGGGGCAAATTCAGCCCCCATTGGATGGAGTTCTACATCATCAGCGAACAGCAGCCATTCTTTTGGATTCAGATGGCCTCGAGATCTCAAACCATTCAGCATGGACAAAGCTACACTTTTACCCTTGAGAGGGTCGCTGGGTCGAAAACTCGGAAGGGCGACCCAGGCAAAAGTTAGAGCAAGAAAAAGAAGAAAGAGAACAAAAAAAAAAAAGAAAAAATGCAAGGAATAAAAAAAAAAGAAAAAGAAATGAAATGAAAAAAATGAAGAAAAGATGAAGAAAAGAATTCAAAAGAAAAGAAGAACAAAGCTAGCAAGGTTGAAAACCCGGAAGGGCGGCCTTGGCAAAAGTTAGAACGCAAAAGGAGAGGTTAATACCCGAGTGTACCTTAAACCCCGAACTATGTAAGGCTTGATTCCCATCTTTCGGATACGTAGGCAACTTCATTCTGAAGTCCAGCCGTAAAACACTTCAAATTGATTGTGCCCATGTAATGGTTTTGATCATCTTCGCCTTCTCTGTATCCAAGAATTTGGTTGTGTTCGTCACTCTGAGGACTGACTATAACGCGCTGCGGTGCCATTCAAACAAGGGGCAACTTTCCGTTGTCATCCAATGCGCTGCAGTGCCATTCAAACAAGGGGCAACTTTCCGTTGCCATTCAATGCGCTGCAGTGCCGTTCAAACAAGAGGCAACTTTTTGTTGCCACTCAGCTCCCCTCAAGTAAGGGGCAATTTTCCTTCGGATCTTAGGTTGTGCATCTCAAGAGTAGGTTCCGTGCTTGTTAAGCAATGGCCGTTTTCAAAAACAGTTTTTGAGAATTTTTAATGAGGTTGACTAATTCTCTCGAAAATTATTCCACTTTTCCAAAACTGGACCATTTCTTGGACCCAAAAAAGGAAAATTTTCAGTGCTCATAACCTAACTCGCATGATTTCAAATCAGAAAATCGAACAAGCGCGTTAATCTAACTCTCATTTTGGTTAAAATTGTTTTAAGCAGAAGCCAAAAACAAAAAAATGGTCAAAATAATGAACTAGGGGCACAGTTGAGTCAGACTTCCTGTCTTTCCCCCGTTATCAATGCATTTGCCAGAAAGGGCACCATACTTGTCGGAAAGGGCACCCTATTCGCCAAGAAGGGCACAACTGAAGCTAACAGCAAAAGGGCCGAAAAGCCCTCTCATCCTCTAAGCAGTGAGGTATCGAGCCAAGTGTGAAGCATGAGCTAGAATGGATCAAGATATTTCACTCCCTCATCTGGACAGATCTGATCACGTCCAAACTCCCCGACGGAGCATCACCAACCGATGTCAACTGTAGATTTGCCACACACCTAGTTGTAGCATAACCCCACTGTGAGAAAGTTCGCTGTTGTGAGCAGAAGAAGAGAATCTAACAGAGTGTTAGGGGGGCAAGAGCCCGCAACTTCGTGTTTATCCATCAATCACCCTGGGGAGGGATGAAGAATGAGAGATTAAATAATAGAGAGATGTGCGATGAGAGAAAAAGTGAGAAAAGGGATTTTTCAGAAAAATAGAGCCTGAGGGTCGAGTGATGTAAGAATCACAAATGAGAAAGGGTAGGAAACAATACCCGGAGAAACTGACTCCTCGTAAATCGAGAGTTCTCTCGTCTTTCCAATACGTCTGAGTGTCGTGTCTTTTGCTTTCTCTCGATTCTTGTTTTGAGTCGTTTCGAGTATCACTCGGCGTGTTTAGGTTGTTTTACCTTGTTTTTCCTTTCTTGAGTTGTGTTTAGGTTGTCTTACCTTGTCTTTCTCTTTGTTGTTGAGTCGTGGTGTGCTGTGTTCAGTCATAGGCTCAATACCCAGTTGAGAACTTATTCTCACTCTCAATTTCAAAAAATCGTTTTGTGCTCAGAGTGCCATGTCATTCTCCACATTTGTGCAAAACAAGATTTTGTTCTTTTAAAAAAAACGCAGGGTTCAACCCGGGTCATATGAGAACAGTAAAACCAGGACCTATCTGAAGCTATATAGGTTCCAGACTTCGAAGCAAAAGAAAAAAGGACAATGTCGGGCATCTGAGTTTGTTTCAACTTCTGTAAGTTCCGTCATCGCATCTTGTATGTTCAGAATGAGCTGCATGTTCAAAAATTAAAAGAATACTGTGTTATGAGCCGTGTGTTCCGATCGAGCAGTTTTGTGTTATGAGCTGCGTGTTCAAAATTAAAAATTTATGGGCTGCGTGTTCAGAATTGAAATGTGTGAGCTGCGTGTTCAAAATGAAAAGAATGAGCTGTGTGTTCAGAAACGAAAATTTATGAGTTGCGTGTTCAAAATTAAGAATGAGCTGCGTGCAAATGCAAATGTCTGAGCTACGTGTTCAGATTCAAATGTGTTCTGAGCTATGTGTTCAAATTCAAATATCTAAGCTGCGTGTTCAGATTCAAAAACTGTGGGCTGTGTGTTTACCATCAAGAGTTTGGGCTGCGTGTGCAACTTTCAAAAATAGTGGGTTGTGTGTTCACCTCAAGAGTTTGAGCTACGCGTTCAACTTTCAAAAACTGTGGGCTGTGTGTTCAACATCAAGTGTTTGAGCTGTGTGTTCAGACTTCAAAAACAGTGGGCTGCGTGTTCATAACTAGCAAGTTTGAACTGTGCGTTCAGATTTCAGAAATAATGGGTTGCGTGTTCAGAATTCAAAATTCGAGCTGTGTGTTCAACATCAAGTGTCTGAGCTGTGTGTTCAGACTTCAAAAACAGTGGGCTGCGTATTCATAATCAACAAGTTTGAACTGTGTGTTCAGACTTCAAAAATAGTGGGCTGCGCGTTCATAACCAGCAAGTTTGAACTGTGCGTTCAGATTTCAGAAATAATGGGCTACGTGTTCAGAATTCAAAGTTCGAGTTGTGTGTTCAACATCAAGTGTTTGAGCTGTGTGTTTAGACTTCAAAAACAGTGGGCTGCGTGTTCATAATCAACAAGTTTGAACTGTGCGTTCAGATTTCAGAAATAGTGGGCTGTGTGTTCATCTCAAAGTTCGAGCTGTGTGTTCAACATCAAGTGTTTGGGCTGCATGTTCAGATTTCAAAATAGTGGGCTGTGTGTTCATCTCAAAGTTCGAGCTGTGTGTTCAACATCAAGTGTCTGAGCTGTGTGATCAGACTTCAAAAATAGTGGGTTGTGTGTTCATAATCAACAAGTTTGAGCTGTGCGAAAAATGGGCTGCGTGTTCAGAAATTCAAAAGTTTGGGCTGCATGTTCAACTTTCAACAAATGGGCTGCGTGTTCAGAAATTCAAAAGTTTGGGCTGCGTGTTCAACTTTCAACAAGTGTGTGCTGCGTATTCACAATCAAAAAATGGGCTGCGTGTTTAGAAATTCAAAAGTTTGAGCTGCGTGTTCAACTTTCAAAAAACTGTGGGCTGTGTGTCCATGACAACAAGTTTGAGTTGTGTGTTCAGATTTCAAGAAAATGTGGGCCGCGTGTTCGCCGCAAGAGTTTGAACTGTGTGTTCAGATTTCAAGAAAATGTGGGCTGCGTGTTCGCAACAAAAGTTTGAGCTGTTGTTCAAATTTCAAAAATGTGGGCTGCGTGTTCACGCCAAAAGTTTAAGCTGCGTGTTCGGAAATTCAAGTGCTTGAGCTGCGTATTCAAAATGGAAACCAAATGCTGTGTTATGGACTGAGTGTTCAGATTGAGCAATGTTACGAGCTATGTGCCCGGAAGACGAGCTGTGTGCCCGAAAAACGAGCTGTGTGCCCAAAGAACGAGCTGTGTGCCCGGAAAACGAGCTGTGTGCCCGAAAAATGAGCTATGTGCCCGAAGAACAAACTGTGTGCCCGAAAAATGAGCTGTGTGCCCAAAGAACGAGCTGTGTGCCTGGAAAACAAGCTGTGTGCCCGAAGAACGAGCTGTGTGCCCGAAGAACGAGTTGTGTGCCCGAAGAACGAGCAGTGTGCCCGGAAAACGAGCTGTGTGCCCGGAAAATGAGCTGTGTGCCCGAAGAACGAGCTGTGTGCTCGGAAAACGAGCTATGTGCCCGAAAAATGAGCTGTGTGCCCGAAGAACGAGCTGTATGCCCAAAAAATGAGCTGTGTGCCCGAAAAATGAGTTGTGTGCCCAAAGAATGAGCTGTGTGCCCGGAAAATGAGCTGTGTGCCCGAAGAACGAGCTGTGTGCCGGAAAAATGAGCTGTGTGCCCGAAAAATGAGCTGTTTGCCCAAAGAACGAGCTGTGTGCCCGGAGAACGAGCTGTGTGCCCGAAGAACGAGCTGTGTGCCCGGAAAACGAGCTGTGTGCCCGAAAAATGAGCTGTGTGCCCAAAGAACGAGCTGTGTGCCCGAAAAATGAGTTGTGCGCCCGAAGAACGAGCTGTGTACCCAGAAAACGAGCTGTGTGCCCAGAAAATGAGCTGTGTGCCCGAAAAATGAGTTGTGTGCCCAAAGAACGAGCTGTGTGCCTGAAAAACGAGCTGTGTGCCCCCAAAACGAGTTGTGTGCCTGAAACGAGCTGTGTGCCCAAAAAATGAGCTGTGTGCCCGAAAAACGACCTGTGTGCCTGAAGAACGAGTTGTGTGCTCGGAAAACGAGCTGTGTGCCCAAAAAAAAAATGAGATGTGTGCCCGAAAAATGAGCTTTGTGCCCCCAAGATGAGTTGTGTGCCCAAAGAACGAGCTGTGTGCCCGAAAAACGAGCTGTGTGCCCGAAAAATGAGCTGTGTGCCCCCAAGATGAGCTGTGTGCCCGAAGAATGAGCTGTGTGCCCGGAAAACGAGCTGTGTGCCCGAAAAATGAGCTGTGTACCCCTAAGATGAGCTGTGTGCCTGAAGAATGAGCTGTGTGCCCGAAACGAGCTGTGTGCCCGAAATTGAGCCGTGTGCCTGAAATGAGTTGTGTGCCCGAATGAGCTGCGTGCCCAAAAGAGCTATGTGCCCAGATAAACAGAGTGCTGTGTTTCGAGCTGCGTGCCAAATAAACAAAGTGTTGCGTTGTGAGCTGTGCGCCAAATGAATGGAATGCTATGTCGTAAGCCGTGTGCCAAGTCTTGTTTTGTCCACTGCATTCATCGCGCTATCTTGCGCACCTCCATCGCACTGTTTTGTGTAGTTTACACTCACGCTTTCTTGCGCATCGCACTATCCTGTGCATTTCATTACTTGCTCCCTCTCATCTTGCGTAGAAAATACTAGTAGCACTTGTTAGTACATTGTTCGCGCTATCTTGCACACCTTTCTTGCACTTGTTAGTGCATTGTTCGCGCTATCTTACGCACCTCAATCGCACTGTCTTGTACTCTGCATTGCTCGCGCTGTTTTGCACACCTCTCTGCACCTGTTAGTGCATTGCTCGCACTATTCTACGCACCTTACCTGCACTTGTTTGTGTATTGCATCGCACTATCTTGTGCACATCTGCGTTGCACTGTCTTGTGCATTCACTTTCACTCGCATTGTCTTGTGCACTTTGTTTTTTTGTATCATTCACACTGTCTTGTGCACTCTCTGGTCTAGGAGACCTTAAATCTTGCATCTTCATTCGCACTGTCTTGTGCACTCTCCGGTCTAGGAGACCTTAAATCCTCTAAAGGTGCAAATCCTTTGGTGTTTGTCGTGCCCGAACGACTTCCGGTGGTCTGGTATAGCCACCTGCCTGTGTTTGCGGTGAGTTCCTAGGAGACCAACTGAGACGGTGGAAACTAGAGTTCGAATGGCTCATGCCTAGAACGCAAAGATTCGGGATTTTCGAGACTAAAGTCTGGTTTAAATACCCAGGGGTATATCCTCGGCTTGAAATCTGTATGGCAGCCCCATAGATTGAGATAGCATGTGTATGCGCCTCAATTCTGGATACTGAACCAACCTAGTCTGTCACCCTGTTGGAGAATAGGGAAAGCTGCAACCATAGTCAGGGAGAAAAGTAGTACCTGTGGTTCAACTAAGAAGAAGCGAAAGCCCCCAGCAGCATGAGGCACAATATTGTATGTACGATTCATCTGAGGCTGGCACGACCAGACGAACCGGACAGGTATTGTACTCTCCGAGTGAAACGTAGCGAGAATTGAATAATTCTCTTATATCCTTTCTGCATGAAATGTAGTTAGATTTGTAAATGCTTGCTTAAAACTGTTGCATGACTTGCTTCATTACAGCTTTCTTTGCATGATCATGAGTTATGTCCAGCTTTGTGCATGTCTTTTGCATCTTCCCCCTGCCTGCGGGCACATCTTTGTTTATCTCGCCTGTTCGTCTAAGTTTTCGGCCTTGTCAAAAATGGGTCGTCTCTAGGCTTTGACATTCACTCCCGTCACTTATGACTTCTGAGTTCTGTCAAAGACGGGCAACTGTAGACACCCCATTTTTGACCAACCTTAAGACTCAGACGTCACCGATTGAGCACTTGGTGATGTTGCATATTGTGCTCGTTTTGAGGATGCGGAGTCACGGCTGCGAGCCTTGCCTCCGGACTTCCGGACTCTTTTGTGCTTTGCCTCGGTTTGTGAACCAGGCCCTGTTTTCTTTGTTTTCTCATCCCAAAGGGAGGGAGAGGTCTCGTAGATCATCTCTCAGTGGCTGTAGGCTACGTTTTGTGGTTGTAGGCCATTTTTCCCGTTTGGAGCCCGGTTTCCGGTTTTCGAAGCCGTCGGCCGTGCGCCTCGGTTCGGGACCGCTTAACTACCTCTGTTTGCTCTGGTTTTTGGCACACACCTTATTTCCTCCCTTTTGAGGGACACTGTGGCCTGAGAGACCATCTTCGTGGTTGAACGCCACTTCCTGTGCCCAACAGCCTGTTTTCGGGGCCCGAAACTGCGCGTTTTGGCCCCTGAACCTTCGTTTTGCATCCGTCTTGGTCCATTTTTGGCAAAGACCTTATTTTCATTGTTAGAAAGGTTGTAGGAGGGTGGGAGACTAGCAATTTTTCTGAAAAACCAGCTTTTCTCTTCATTGCTCTTCGTCGCCTGTTTTTCTTACTAGAAAGTTGGTTTTTCCCCGGGCCACTTTTTCTGACTTTCCACCACACCATTGTGTTGTACACACCTGGGAGGCCACCAATATGGGTAGGCCGACCAGTAATTGCCCCTGACCCTTTTGAACCCCTCTAAAAAGCTGATTTTTCTCTCTCCTGGATCACTTTTTCTGGTTTTTGACCATACAGCTGTGTTGCACTCATCTGGGAGGCCACCTTTCTGGGTAGGCCGACCAGTAATTGTGCTTGACCCTTTTGATCCCTGGTCGGCCGACCAGGGGAGGTGGCCGGCCGGCCACCTTGGCTTTTGAACCTGGCCGGCCATGTTTGCCCTCCTGAGTGTGTTCCAGCTGTGCCAGCTATTTTCCACTTGACCCACTGTCCGAGGGTTTGTCCTTGTTTGTGGTCCTTTTAAGTTGGTTTTGACCCCTTTGCTTAGCTTCTTAGGGAAGCTTGACCCTTTTGGTTTAGCTTCCTCAAGAAGCTTGACCCCTTTTGACCAAGCTTCTTTGAGAAGCTTTGCACCCCCCTTGAGGCTTCTCCAAGAAGCCTCACCTCTCTCCCTCTATAAAACACACACTTCACCTCCATTTGCAAGGGTTAGAAGCTTTAGGCTGGAAAATATACATACAACCCTCTATCTTTATATTTCAAACCTCCAAACACCCATATTCTTGGCCTTTTTACCCTACACCTCATAGCCTACCACCTCCATCATCCATTCCAGCACCTTGGAGATCATTCTTAGAGGTTGAAAGCTCACCAACTTGGTCCAGAAGCTGCTGGAGGTCGGCTCTACAAGGGTAAGTCTTCATTTTCCCTTTTCTTGCATTCTTTTGCTCCATATCTTAGCCCCTTTTGCTTGCATTTTTGGATTTCAAGCTAAACTGTAAAGTGTCCTATTTTGAGCTCATCTTCAACTTTGTTTAAGGGTACTTTGTTGTTTGAAGTCATCTACTCCCCCTTTGTGCTTTATCTCTCTTTTAGGGCTTATTTTGCATGGTATATTAGCCTTATTTGTGAGAATTTCTGGACTTCGACCTAAACTGTAAAGTATCTTATTTTGATCCCTTCTTCAACTTTGTTTAAGGGCTCTTTACTGTTTGAGGCCATCTACTTCCCCTTACCCTCTATCTCTCCTTTAGGGCTATTTTTGCATCATATTTTAGCCTTACTTGTGAACATTTTTGAGATTTGTCATAAACTGAAAAAGATCTTGGTTTAATCTCCTCTTCAAGTTTGGTTAAGGTCTCTTTTCTGTTTGGGGTCATCTTCCCCCTGTGCATGCTTCATCTCTTCATGGTTAGGGCTATACATTAGAGCACTTGCATTGGCCATGGTTTGGCCTCTTAGCCACTAAAATCCAATGGATTTTTAGTGGCTTAGATGCATTTTTGAGGGCCAAAATTAGAGGGGGGTGACCCCCTCTCTTCTTGTCTTGCTTGATGGTCCTTTTGGCCTTCCAAAGGGACCCTATTTTTCATGCTTTGAAGTCACTTTCCAGGCCTCATTCTGAGGGTTTTGAGGTCTACCTTGGCTCTGTCCGAGGCCCTTTTGGCTATATTTTATGTCTATGATGCATGTGTAGAGAAATCTCATTCAAGGCCTTTCAAAGAGGCCTTTCTTTGTATGTTTCCGAGACTGATTCCAGGGCCTATTTGGTGGGTTTTAGGGCTGTCATAACCCATTTCCATAGTTGGTTTAGTCTTGCTAAGTGTCTATCTTGCATGTGCTTAATAACCCCTTGTATGGCCCTCTAAAGGAGCTCATCATTTTGGCATGCATTGGCTGTATTTCAGTGATTATTTGGGCATATTTTGGCATATTTTATTCACTGATTTTTGCTGGTTTGATGAGTTCTCATACGCTTCATATACATGCCATGTAAACCATGTTTGCTAGTCAAAGTTGCATGCTATTTTAGTCCATCATGCTAGCATCTTTTGGTCATGCTTTGAACTAGAAATGTTCATGTTTTGGGACTTCCTTGGCTCTGTCTTTGTGCTTTATAGTCAAATAATGCATGCTTTGTATAGCTATAAGTCAATACATGTGCCTAGTTTTGAGTTTCGGGGTTCATCTCATGCATCGGGTGCCATGTTTCCATATTTCGGGACCTTTTAGCATCATGTTTTAGTCCTGGAATTTACATGTTTGAATGCCATGCTTCATCCTTGCCATGCCTTGTTAGAGTTGCATGCTGTGCCTTAGGTTCGGTCCTCGGTTTGCGTGCATGTGTGCATGCATTTCGGTAGTCTCATTTTCATCTTGTGGCTGCTGATGTGAGTGTGGCTGAGGTCCACTCATATTGGTGTAAGCCCATATTGCATTGTGTATGCCATCTTAGTCTATAGCATTATGTATGCTAGGTTGTATGTTAGAGCATTGTGTATGCCATGTTACATCGAGCATTGTGTATGTCATTTCATAGCATTGCGTATGCTAGGTTGCATGTCAAGATTGCATTCATGCATGTCATGCATATTGCATTGTGTTTGGGATAGGAGTTAGCTCGAGCACGGGAAACGAGGGACGTTCCGTACTCCGAGTGACGAAACGTGTCTCAATTCCCGGTCGCCGACACTTCGGATTAACCATGATGGAGTCTAGGCCTTGTTGTGTTTATATGTGCATTCATTTCACATCGAGTTGTGCAATTCGACTCCTCAGCCATCATGCATCGAGACGCGTGATTGGTGGCACGATGATCGAGGCATGCATATATATGTGAAAATACTTTGCTGTGCCCCTTTCTTGTTCTCTGTTGCAGTAAATCAGAAATTAGCAGCCTTCTCGAGCTTTGCACAACATCCCGGGATTAATTGCAAACAGAGGCAAACCGGGGCATCGCAAGGAATTTCCCGACAAAGGCAACCCGAGCATGCATCATTCATCATTCAGAACAGAGCCGCGACGGTCCATAGCTTGCATGCTAATTCCCTGTTTTCCTAGATTAATTTGTTAATTAATTAGGATTTTGTATTTATTCGGACTGTTTTACTTTCGGACTGTATATTATTTATTCGGACCCTCCGAGTGAGGGCACAATTGTAATAAGTGTGCATGCATGTGATGTATGTCTTCTAACCCCACGTCTTCCTCATTTTTATTTACCAGCTTATGATGGTTAGATTAGGGCATGTTTCAATTAGCATACTTATGCTCGCATGTTTGCATCCATTCATCTGTCTTGCATGCACCGAGCTCGGCGTATCATACTAACTGCATTGTACTTCAATTCCGAGTTGAATACTTGTTAGTTGTAGCATTTCACATGCCATCTTTAGAATAGCCGAGCCTATTGTAGTTACATTCCTGCATGTGTTGCATTAGGCATCTCAGCATAGTTAGGATCCATGCATGTTTTCTAATTAGCTTATTTCTTTGGCTCGGTGTACTAGGTAAGCTTTTTTGCTTTAGCATCCTTGCATGTGTGTGAGTGATTGCCATGATAGCATGCTTACCATGGGCTATGTGCTTATGTGATATATCTGCCTGAATGCCTGTGGGTGAAGGTTGGGTTATTTGGATTGGAACAATTCATCAATTGTGAGTTTTAAACCCACTAGATAGTGGCAAAACCATGTTTTCTAAGCCCACCTGAGGGTGGCAAATCCACATTTTAGCCTATTTGCGAGTAGCAAACCGTTTTCAAAACAAACATGAGATGTGTTATTCCAATTCAGGCGATCCAGTCTATACTTGTATGCTGTGCGCATCACATAGTAAATCTAGGCTAATAATCGGAATAAGAACGCGTAATGTTTTCAAAACTAGATATCATGGTTAGTAGAGGCCGATCTTTGATCGGGCGAGCGGGGGTGCTCACGAAGTGACCTTCCCCAATCGTACCCAAGTTCCCGAGCCGAGGCAACTTTGGTGATGACGGACACATGGCCTTAGGCACGAGTCAGGGTTTCCTAAATTCCCCCAAAATAAAAATATTTAGGTGGCGACTCTGTATCTGGCAAAGCAGTCCATGTTTGGCATTTCTTTCAAAAAATCTGTTTTCAAAAACGATTTGCCAGATTTGGACTCTTTGATGATTCATCGGTCTTGCATTGCACTCTGCGAGATTAGATACAGGACCGTGACACAAATTGAGTCCTGAACTGTAGTGAGCCCAAATGAACAAAATGGGATCTCCCTCCCGGGACGTTCGAGGACGTCTACAAATAGCAATAGTAGCGCTTATATAGCCTACGTTTACATGGGTGCCGTTTGACAGTTTCCTGTGGACGAAATATCCATGACAAGTTGTATTGGTTTGAGATTTCCCCATTTTTTTTTATTGTAAAGGGCATGGTTTTGAGAATTGTGATATAAGCCTGGCATAGCATGGCTTTTGAAAAAGGACATAAAGGTTTTGGTACTGGCATTGCATATACATAAAACCTTATGACTTTGTTAAGATTTATACATTGTGTTGTAGTGTTTCTACTGGGCTTTGGTTCACCTTATGTGGGAAAAACCATTTTCAGGTGCTGGTGATATGCCTTTACCAAAGACTTAGCTTGGGAGAACTGTGGAGCTGAAGGCTTAGTGTTATTATTTTGTATTTAATTTTGTACAAGCCTAGGGCTTTATCTGTATTGACCTTATGACTCACTTTTGATGTACCCAAGCATTGACTTGGAAAGATGTAAGCCTTTAGGGTATATGATTATCTGTTCAACTTTCATTTCTTTTCAAAATCTTGTAACACATGCTGTAGATTCAGTATGTACTGTTTATAAATGTATATCGCATGTGTCACCTTTTGTGAATCAAACTCTGATTAATGAGAGCTTATCTTTTCGTTTATGTTACTATGTATTAGTTGTTAGGAGATGGATTATAGTAATTATTTTGGGGCGTTACATTTCTTTATAGTTTTCTCGAAGTTGTTAGCTTCTAGGTGTTCATAAGTACCCTCTATCTCAGAGCTTTTTAAATCTACGTGGTTTCAACTGTCGAATCTTTAATAGATTGTGCTAGAGACCACTCCGAAAAACTTTTGCCTTCAATGAATGATCTTAGAGCATCATCCAAATTTTCAGTAAATTTGAGTAAAAATTTGATTTGATATGATGCGCTCCAATCGTTTCATTAAATCTAATTGGCCATTCGGCTAGTTGTTTGGCTTAGAGTAAATTTTCATCAAATCTTTCCTAATCCAGTCGTCCACCCGGTTGTCCAGAAGGTCATCCACCCAGTTGATCGGATGGTCGTTCACCCAATCGTTTACCAACCCTCACCTACGAAATTTTAAACGCTCTTTTGATTTGATGAAAGTTTTGGATTTGCCTTCATTTGATATGAGTTTAATGATACAATTAGAACCCAAAAAGTAAACGTTTTTCATCAAATTCAAATTTGATGAAAAATGCCTACTTTTTGGGTTCCAACCATGTCATCAAGCTTATATGAAATGAAGGTAAAATCAAAATTTTCATCAAATCAAGAGAGCATTTAACCTTTCATCGAATTTCGCAGGTGACAATTGATGAACAACCGGCTGGTCAACCGAGTGGACGACCGAAATAGGGAAGATTTGATGAAAATTTATTCTAGGCTGGACGACTAGCCGAACGACTGGCCAGATTTGACAAAACAATTGGAACACATCATATCAAATTAAATTTTTACTCAAATTTAATGAAAAATTTGATCAAACGTTGGAGATGCTCTTACTAACCTCATTTTGGCACTGAGAGCATCATATGCAGTAGTATTAATCCAAATATGTTTTTATTTATTTATTTAAAGATCAATATAATTTAAATTCACGTATCAATGTTTGTTAGAGTAATGCTACATCTACTTAAATTCTATGCAATACACTTGACTTTTTAGTAAACTTGGGCCATGATATAGTTTGTTTCAGTCAAAATATTGTTTCTATATTTTCTTATATTTGGTCACAAATTTAAAAAGTGGTGGAGGTGGTGTGGTGGTGGGGTAGTATGGTAATATTGGTATGATTTTTGTCGAAAAGATCGACGGAAAATGTTTCTATCTCTTAAAAGGAAAAAATGTTTGCCACCTAAATTCGTTAATTGAAAATGTTTTTCTTTTTGACTTTATTTTCCTGTTATACCAAATGCTTTCTGGTTTTTGGTGGGTAGCACAAATCTTACTAACGCTGTGTTTGGTTGGAGGGTTTGGGTAGATATTTGGAAAAACGAATGGGAAAAGGTAGGTGAAATGTGAATAAAATATACCTACATTTCATCTAGTTTCACACATCTATTCCCTTTTCATTTCTAAATTCCTTCCCAAATCTCCTAACAAAACACAACATAACATAATATTAATGCATTTCTTGTAACATTAACAAATTTCAATTGTAAAATAAATATGAACTTTTAAGAAATATTTTAAGGTAAATTATTTATAACTCCAATTTGGAAGACTTATACAAGATATGGTCTTATGAAAAAATTTATAATCCAATAGGTCATGTGGTTTTCTTGTGGACATATTTACCCCCAATCTTAATTCATTGATAACTTGATTAATGATAATACCATATATGGAAAATCCAATGTTATCATAGATTATGATCATATCTATATGGTTAGAAATTTGAAATTCAAAATAACCTAATTAATGGCAATACCATATATGGAAAATCTAATGTAACCATAGATTCTGATCATATCTATATGGTTAGCAATTTGAAATTCAAAACAACCTAATTAATGGCAATACCGCATATGGAAAATCCAATATGGTTGGAAATTTGAAATTCAAAACGTAAATGTAACATGTAACATGTCAAACCTAATGTGACATTCCCAAACTCAACATGACATTCTCATATGCTTATGAAATTCAAAACAACTTGATTAATGGCAATATCATAAATGGGAAATCCAATGTTACCGTAGATTATGATAATATCTATATGGTTGGAAATTTGAAATTTAAAACGTAAATGTAACATGTAACATATCAAACCTAATGTGACATTCCCAAACTCAACATGACATTCTCATATGCTTATGAAATTCAAAATAACTTGATTAATGGCAATACAATATATGGGAAATCCAATGTTACCATATGTTGTGATCATATCTATATGGTCGGAAATTTGAAATATAAATGTAACATGTAACATCCCAAACCCAATGTGACATTTCCAAACCCAACGTGACATTCTCATATGCTTCTCATCCCAAACTCAACGTAAATGTAACATGTAACATCCCAAACCCATCGTGACATTCCCATATGCTTCTCATCCCAAACCTAACGTGACATTCCGATACTCCATCGTTGAATTATGAATAATGTAACCTCCTAAATGTAACATGTAACATCCCAACCCAACCCATGTATTGAACCACCATTACCCCTAACCCAGCGTAACTTCAACATCGAGCGATGGGATTCAATCCACATTCAATTACAAACCCAAATCCCCAATAATTTTGCGTAACGTACTGTGACATGTATGTAAACACTGATTACAATAAAGACACGATACACATTCAAACATATATACAACCGAACAAACACACAAATGTCATCTACTATATGGTGTATGTGAATTAACGTTACACACTAAATGTAACATGCATCGTAACACGATCATGCAGATCCCAATATACAATTGACATCCTACGACGTGGTTCACATTCAACATCTAATTAACAACCAAAACCAAATACCTCAAACCCAGCCCTTAAACTGATACACACCACCCCACACATCGAACATATCAAAACATATCAACCATCACAATGTCAAATACACATATTCAATCAGAACATTGGCCAAAGTGTGCCTATCAATGAGTGTAATAGATTGTCAATGCCCTATTAAAGACGAACAATTCACACTTCAACAAACAACAACACTTCAAAAAAAAAAAAAAAAAACCTCTCCCTCTCAACCGATTGGAGTCAAAATCTGTCGAAGGAATCAACACGCGACCCACAAACTTCATCATATCATTGACCATATCCACATCCATTTAAGCAACATTTTGAAAATGCACTGGAATCCCACGATCAAGGCGAAAAAAACTCACATGGTTGTTGCCTGTAGACTTGTCTTTTGCTAAAAGCCTTCCCAAACATGATATGATGAATAAAAAAATAAGGTACAATATAGAAACAAATTAGGGGTATAATAGTACACCAATATCATTCATTTACAACTCATAGGACCTTATGGAATACATTCCTATTTAAATAGGACTTCAAACTCTAAAAGAATATTCATAGGACTTCACATTAAATAAGTCTTCCAAATAGGAATTAAAAATAATTTTTCCAATGTTTTAATTTAAGATTTAAAACAAAGTGTATGGATATATACTTTTCTTTATCTTTTATTATTTTTTCTAGTTCATTTTGTAACTAAGTAAAGTAAATATAAAAGTTAATATTATATAAAGGGTACTCGGTCTATAAATCTAATTTTGAATTTTTTAAGTCTAAAAGTGCACACACTAATTTATTATGTCTATAAAGACATGCTTCATTGAAATGACCAAAATACCTATAGACATATTTTTGTACACCTCTCTTCTCTAGGTTTTTCTTTTATTTTGATTGACTCTCTAGGTTTTTCTATGGCCCAAATCTCTCTCTCTCTCTCTCTCTCTCTGAGCTCCAACACAAACGAAAATCTAGGGTTTCATTTTCTCTCTCTCCTCCTCATTCGAACCATCACCCAGCGCTCTACACTCGACACCCTCAACGATGCAACTGCCAAGTTTAGATCCAAGGCCAACAACAACCACCACGAGTTCCCGAAGATCAACCCCAACAACCCCTTCAGATTTTGCGAATACCATTTTCCGACCACGATCCGATACCATCTCTTGACACCGTCACCGCCTATTTTCTGAGAAGCATGGAAGTTTTGGTGGGTGTGGAGGGTCGGTGGTGGACAAAGATGTATAGCGGTGGCTATGTGGTAGGGAAAAAGAAGTGGGTTAAGGTTAAGGTGAGGGTGAGGGTTAGGATTAGGGTCAGGGTTAGGGTTAGGGTCAAGGTTATGGTTTGGGTTTCAACATTCAACAGGTAGAGGGAGAAGTTTCAAAGAAAGAGAAAGATAGAGGGATTTCAATAGATATAGGTGTGTTCTTGGATGCCCAATTTGGTTGTCTAGAAAAATTTGGACAGATTAGATTTGGATAGACAAAATTTAGAATTAAAAAATATTAAACAGATAAGAAAAACAAAGCTTGGTGAGTTTTAACAGATAAGAAAAATGAGTGAATTTCAATAGATAGGAAAAAAATTTCAACAGATAGAAATTTTACATAGATAGAATAAAAAATTTAACAGATAGGTAAAGTGTACTCACCAAAAAAAAAAAAAAAATCAACGGACCTAATGCCTTACACCATCTTTAAATTGGACTTTCACCAATTAACCATTTTATAAATGGGTGGTTCGGGCTGGGTTAGACTAAAACTCTTTATGTCAAGCTTAACCAAAAAATTAAATGAACTGGAAATTTTAGTCCAGTCTAACCCTATGAAAAAAATATTTTTTTTCAAACTCTAAAATTATCAGGCTAGGCTAGGGGTTGGGCGGGTCATCAGGCCCATAACCATCCTCATGTCTATAATGACATTTAAAAAAAAAATGAAAAGATCACATTAAATCATATTATTCTATATAGTAATTATGTATAATTTTTGTACGTAAACAAACACTCACAAACAGTTATATTACAACCTCTACTCCTATTGAAATTTTGAATCTAAGCTATTGTCTGACTTGTGATTTTTTCAATTAATTTTTTAGCTTTTTAGCTATTTTAGCTCCGGCTAAAAAGTTCTTTTGGGTCACTTTTTTGATTTTTGTGAAAGAAAAAATAAAATAATTATGGCTTGGATGTGACATTCTGTCTTATTGACTTTTTAGCTTATTTTGTTTTATTTTTGGCTAATTTAGCCCAAACAACCAATGCCAAACGAAGCCTAAACAAGTCATGGAATAACACTCCAAGAATTTCTTCACGAACAGTTAAATAATAGAAAAGCACTCACAAACAATTATATTACATACAAGCAGACTTAACGCACAATTTCTAGCACAATAATGCTCAATCAAACTCTCAATCTCTATGCCCAATTTCTAGTACATTTTCCCTTGTAGTACCTTTGAAAACACTATTTCTATTTGATTCAGACTAGGGGGGGAGCCAAAGCATGATAATCTTCATGCTGAAACATATTATCAAAGTGGTTTACATTTTTAGCCAAAGGACAATGTTATGTAAATCAATATAAGTACTACCAAAATAGTTGAGAAAAATAAAATTAAACTTGAAGTTGCATTCCTGATTAATCTTCTCACGTTAAATCTATATAATAAAAAGAAGAAAAAAAATAAAAATATGATGAAAAAAATAAAAGCAGCACAAAAGAAATTATATTATTAGATGTTTCAAGACATATTTGATTGGATGAATTCTAACATAGGATTGGAATTATTAATCTATGGAACTCACATTCTATTGTTTGGTTATAAATTTTATTATTTGGATTAGATTCCAATGGCCATTTATCTAACAAAATAGACAGATTTTATAATCTTACAATTGATAACACAAAAATACATATAATTGAAATTATATATTTTCATATCTATTGCAAAACAAACGTGAGCTAGAGAGAATTATGTATCTCATTAATCTAGTTGGATAACCAATCCTATACTAATTTTTTTGGATTGTTATCCTTCTCACCATTAATCCTGCTAGTCAAACATACCCCCAATGTACTAGCTCATACGTTAGTCTAGAGTTTTCGACTTTGCTAGATCAAGATTTTTGGTCAGTTGTTTCGGATGCATAATACTTAATCAGGATTGATGAGACATGAACATAGGAATGAACAAAATAGGAATATAAATCACATGTGCACACAAGAACACAAGATTGAAGGTGATTCATCCCAAAACTAGGCATATGTCCATAGTCATTACGGTTTTGCAAGGATCATAAAAAATTACAACCAAGATACAAAGATAGTCACCTCCCAATTACAATTACTTCGTCGGATCTACAATTGAGTGTTTAATATTCAATACTTCTTAGGATCATCAACACTTCCCAACAAAGATTTGGTACCAAGCCAAGGATCAACATCTCTTTCCACTCTTTCCTGATTTTTCTTAAGGTTAAGCTCTTAAACTCTCATTTCATAACATTTATGTTTATAATATTTTGTTTATGTTTACAAAAATTCTTAAAATGGAAACAATTTGAGAGTTTAAAAGTTTAATGCTGAATTCATGTCTCCAAAAATGGAAACAATTTTCAAATTTTACTAAATTATAGCTTTTAATGCAAATAGGCAACACAAAATTTTTTAAGGGTACTACTCATTTAAGATTCTATAAGTTCTTTAAACATCAACTTTGTATTACCACAATTTTTCCAACCCTGTGCTCACTTGATATAACTCAAAATAGTATTTTCCAGACATGTGCTCACTTGTACACTTAAAACAGTATTTTCCATCATTGTAGTTAAACCTAGTGTAGACTGTGTGTATACATTTGGGCTAGTCTATGGTGTTAAGCTATTAAACTCCCATTTGGCAAAGTTTATGTTTACAAAAATTTTGAAAAGGGAAACAAAAACTTCTTTGGTATCTAATTTTTTGTTTCCAAAACTTGGAAACAAATTTCAAAATTTGTTAATCATCTTTCCTAATACTATATTTTGGCAGATGCATTAGAAGAAAAGATTCAGTATGTTAATTAAAGATCAACTTTGTTTGATCACAGTTTTCCTAGCCTTGTGCTTACTTGATATACTCAAAACAATATCTCCATCATATGAGAAAACATGTTGATTAGTTTTGAGGATGTTAGGTCATGACTTGACACTGTGTGTGTACACTCGAACTAGGCGAGCCCAATTCACAAAAGTGGTGCCCAAGCTAAACATGGGCTACACTTAGCAAAATTTTTCTAGTGGGCCAGCCTAGCCTAGAGAAAAAATTCTTTGGGCCAAGCCCTGATAAGCTTGTGAGGTGGTCCATAGGTTAGGCCTAGCCGTTTTAGATTAAAGCTTACTTTTTTCCCCCCCTTTCTATCCTTGTGGACCAGGCTGGCAGGCCAACGGGTCTGGCTACAACTCCTAGGTCCAGTCCCAACCCAAGTCCTTTTCGGGCTTGCCCAGCCTAAGCAGGGTATGGGCCTAGTACAGTGGTCAAATGATGAGCCTACAACACACTTTGATAACATCTTAAAAGACACATACTTTTGCCTTTTTTTTAATATGTTTTTCCACTTCTATTGCAACATGCTTATTATGCACTAAAATGAATACAAGCAAAACCAAAACAATGAAATTCAATTTGCATTTGCATCCTGATTCTTATTCTTGCTTGCTTTTCTTGCTTTCTTGGATTCATTTCCAATGATTTTTCTTTGAACTAATTCACCATAAAGTTATGGATAGATAGATGAGAGCAAAAACTTTAACAAAAGGTAAAATACAAATTCAACTATAAATTGAACAAGGCATTGTTGTTAAATTGTCATGGGATAAAGCCAAGCTAAGTGAATAGGCTTTGCTTTTATTGCCAAGTCATATATTGGAGAGGAAAACATGAAAAAAATTGACAAAAACAAATATGTAGAAGAACTGAACCAAAATAAGAAATATAATTTTGACATTTCAAACGCAAAAAAAAAAAAAAAAAAAAAGGAAAAAGAATGAATGAAGAGCCAAAATATCATTGGTTTTCTACAATCCTTCCATTTTGTGGATGAATTTATTTGAATGGGCCAAATACATATTGGTTTGTTGATACGAATCATGTATTGGTTTATTTATTATTATTTGTTTGAATCGTGTATCATACAATTTTTTAATAGCTTTAAAAATAAGTAAAAAATAAATATAGTCGTGGAAAAAAACAAATATCTTGTGAGAACAAAATACAAAATGTCACGACCCAAACCCACCCGTATAAGTTTAGCATCATAACCGACCAGTCTTGGGATTACCCAAGGCCTCTGATATAGATTAACAAAATAAGGGGCCAAAGGAAGCAAATATTAAAAATACAATGTCCATAGAGCTGTGCAGATGTATATGAGACTGAAAATCAAACTTATATTTACACATATATTATGATGTCATTCTAGCGTCATCACATTCACAGAAAGGACTTACCCTATATACAGAGGGTACAAAAACTTGTTCAGACATAAACAAAAGAAAATGAAAGTTTTAAACTTAGTTCACAAATTTCGACCACTTGAAGCATTTCGGGAACCTCCTAGTGAGGCGCACAGGTTGGCCGACACAAAACAGATCCATGCAACAACTTAGGTCTGATCACACGCCTGATCACCTACATACATAAATAATACAGGGAGTTGGAGCCCAGTGAATAACAACAGAGTAAAGGTTTTATGAATTATGTCTATAACAGATTCAAAAATCAGAGTTCAGATCAGAAACAGATTCATATTCATATTCATATTCATATTCAGAATTCACAAATAGTCATACGCGGTACATTAATTAGCACTAACAGATCAGATTGGTCATAAAGACCCACGTGCAGATGACCCATGATCACATGAGACGGTAATAAAGACCCACGTGCAAATGACCCACGATCACATGAGACAGTCATAAAAACTCATATACAAAGCAGATAAACGATTATGTATAACCAGTTCCATAATTGGAACCCACGTGAAACCCTGGTACCAGGTAACAGATAACAAATATCACATGATGCTAAGGATGGCACAAATACATTTTATAAAAACGGACAATCATTCTTTTAATTACAAAATAGCATTTCAGAAAACAGATCATATCATATTATTCAGAAAATACTTATAGTAAACATAGCTTTACAGAGTTGTTACTCACAGATAGCTTTAGAAGCAAATTAGACAGATTAGACGCTCTATGGCGCGTGACCTACACAAACGCGTGACAGATACACATTGAAACACACGCTCGGTAATTACTTGACTTATTATATTTTGTTCTTAGTGTGTTTCTAGTTCTTACCCTCATTGTTATATCTTAATCATGGCTTAGGGATGTCTAGGATGCAATGAAGATATCAAAATGTACTTTGAAAACACTTTGCAAAATTTCTGAAATAGGGTAGTTCGCTCGAGTGCACCTTTGGTCGCTCAAGCGGACCCCTTGGTCTGCAAAACTTATGGATGCTGTGTTTTTACGCTCGAGCCAACATCTTAGTCGCTTGAGCCAAGATTGAGAACAAAGGGTGGTCGCTCAAGCGAAGCTTTTGTCGCTCGAGTCAAGTGCTCATGTCTGCAAAACTTCTGAGAGCTTGCAATGTTTGCTCGAGCAAAGCTTTCACTGTCCGAGCGAATAGTGCGAATTCTGGAATTTCCAGATTTGCTCTCCAAGTTCAAAACACAATTCTAATGCATCAAAACACATTCTTTTGGGCCAAAACTTAAGAAAACACTTATAAACTTGTAAAACTTCATGAATTGAAAACCATTTCGCAAAATCAAAGCCCAAAAGCAAGTCAATTGTTCAAAACCAAACTTGAAACTTTATATATATAACATGCATGAATTGGCATGGTTTTCTTCTCTTCCAAAACATGATAGAGATGTTTAGCACAAAAACATGTTGAATTCCTACAACAAAGTTAAGATAAGTACATGCATGTGAGAATTCTTTAGAAATGACTTCAAAATGCCATGAAATATGCATGCATGTATGTATTCATTCTCAATTCTATCTCATTTTTAAACACTTAAACCTCTTGAATTCATACACTATTGTATTGAATACTAAGTTTAAGAGCATGATTATTACCTAGAGTTCCCAATTCTTTGAATTCCAGTAATTTCTTGCTTGATTCCTCTAATTCCCTTTCAATTGCCTAGCAATTTCCTTCTTTTCTCCTCTTTTGATCTCAATTTCTTCATCTCCCTCTCCTTTTCACATTTTTGAGTTCAAGTAGATAAAGAAGGTGTGTGTATGTAAGTTGTGGAGGGATGAAAATTAACCCATGTGAGGTGGGGCCACCCAATACCTACATGGAAATAGAATTAAGGTAATACAATAATACCTAGCAACGTAACTTGCTCAAGTTGGTCTAACATACATGTATCAGATAAGTTTTGGACCATACAAGTGGCTTATTTTCATTGGACCAAATTGGTGGTTTAAGCTCATTGGACAAAATGAGTGGCTGGTTTGCCTATATAAAGAGATGTAATCTTCATCTCCGGGGAGGAGGTATGCCTAAAATATTCTATTTGCTTATTCAATTTGATTTAGATATATGTTATCTAACTTGATCATTGAAGTGCCCTCTGGCTAGCAACCACCAGTCGAGAGGCACTAACCGTTTATTCTTTTTATAGATTCAGAACGATGTGGCTCAATTCTTTGTTAATCTCTCGACTAATATATGGGGACAATTTCTACCCCCACAATTGGTGCTGTCTGTGGAAACGAAAGAGATTAATTAAGAAAATGACAAAACACCGTTCTAAATCAATGGTTATAATCAATCATTGTTGCAAATATAATATATTTTCTTACTAACATATGATCTGCTTTTTCAAGCTTTAATAATAATAAATGAATATGTATACTTGAATAGTGGAAATATGGGCTTCATGTTTTGATCTGCTGCATATATGAAGTTAAAAAGATATGTTTTACACAAATACTAATATATGTGTGCCTTTCATAAATAGCTTTATGATTTGTTTGGCTCAAGAATAAAATATTGTGGTTAGACCAAGGCTGGGTATTCACTCTCTCTCTCTCTCTCTCTCTCTCTCTCTCTCTCTCTCTCTCTACAAGTATTCTTAGCAAAGATAGGGCCATGAGTTATTGCGTAAAAAAATAAAATAAAATAAAGTAATAATCTGTGGTGATCGACTACATATGAGGCATATATATATATATCCAAACAGTTTGATCTGGGGCTAACTTCAATTATCATGAATGGCTCATGATATTTTCTGAATCTTCTAATTCTATTTCTCTAATATAATTTCATGAATTTAATGTTTATGTAAACTGTGGAACTCCACTAAAAATTTTGCATAATATTGTGGGTGTTGATTTCCAACCACACAACCAAACGGGGAACTTAGCTAGAGAGCACCGGCAGAATAGATTAAGCCCAATAACCTACACAAGAAGATGAGAATCCGGCGGTGGTTCGTCTAGTCGGGGGCACTCCAAAGATCAAGTCAGTAAACAATATCTTTCAAAGATAGCAAATAGTACTTAAATTCATAAGAAAGAACTTACCTTTGACCCACGAGGGTGCCTTGCTTTTATAACCAACAGTGACCTGATCCCTTTAGAAGCCTCACTTTAGTAGACTCAGGCTCAGTGCTTATCATGGACCCTTAACTAGATAGGGATAAACTCTCCTTGAGCCTTATCTTTATCCAAACTAAGATCCTCCCTTGTTCTAGGACTCTTGTCTCTTATCTGCTTATCCCAGATTCTGGCATCTTCGCAGATAACCTCGGCCTAGCCGAGATCACCTCGGCAATCTTGACCAGGCCACGTGGAACCTCGGCTGACACTTTGGCATCACCTTAGCCATGTGTTGTCATTCATAAAATACTTCCCCACAACTTCCCCCTAAGTTCTATTACCTCGGCAACCTGAGGTGATAGAACCTACATCGTTTGTCCACACAACTGTCGGCTAAAGATTCATTCTTTTCTTCGACTAAGATTACGACTCGTCAGCTTCAAGTAACCTGGACTCAGCTGTCCACTTTATCTAGGATCAAGAACCAAGTTCTTAAGTTCTTTACATATCTCAACTGAGATCGCTTCTATGGTTGAGACCATGGCCTCATTACTTCAAGAATTACAAGAGTTCCAGCTGCACATGAGCTGTTACGTACAGTCTTTTCACCCGTTTTCTCCATGTGTTCCTGTCTCATTAGCTCATAGGGGTGGGCGCGGGTCAGTTGCGGCCACGGAACCTCCAATCCGCCATCCGTCCGCCTGAGAAAATCAATCTGCATCCATCCGCCAATCCGACGGATTGAGCGGATTGGCGGTTTAGCGGATGGATGCGAATTGGTTTGGCGGTTTGAAATTTTATAAATTTTCAACATAGTTCAACTTGTGCACTTCCTCAAAAAAAAAAAAAAAGTGTATTACAGTTAATGACTTAAAAAAGTATTACAATTACTGCATGCCTCATCCAAAGAAATAAAGTTTGAAACTTTAGAATATCACAATTACTGCATGCCTCATCCACATATTATAATCACAGCATGCCTCATCCACATAAAGTATTACCATCTGTTCTTAAAATATAAAAACAATTCAAACCACCAAAACCATGAACAGAGCAATAGTAGAGATTGTATGTCTCTATATTGTTACATTCAAATATGTTTTTGAAAACAAAACTAACCACCATATATCATATTTTCTATTTATTACTTTTAGAGTTAGATTTAAAAACCAAAAAATATAGATAAATAATACGTTTATTTTTTTCAATTTAAAAAATATATTCAAGTTAAAAAAAAAAATTCAACAAAATATTTGAACTCTTTTTCAATTGAAAATACAAACAAAATATTTAAACAAATTGAAAACACAAATCCGCCATCCGTTACGGCCAAAGGAACCTCAAATCCGCCATCCGTTATATAGATATATATAGATATATTTGAAGTCTTATAAATTAGATATAAGAACTTCTTGTTTTGTTATATAGATATATATAGATATATTTGAAGTCTTATAAATTACTAAGAGTGCTCGCAGTTTGGCGGTTCAGTTACGGCCAAAGGAACCTCAAATCCGCTATCCGTCCGCCAAATTGGCGGAATGGAGAAAATCAATCCACAACCGTCCGCTCGTCATCACGCATCCGTCTAAAATGCGGCGGATCGATTCAGTTCGGTCAGTTTTGGCGGATCGGTATATCCGCTGCTCACCCCTATTATCTCGTACTTGACATGCGCTATCAAGTCGCATCATTTTTGTCCATGCCGCCTGACAGGCACGTTGCCTAAGGTCAATTCATTACATTTTTGCCACCTTTTTAGTTTTTAACAAAACTTTTTCTCTCTCTCTCTGCCTCTTCACTTTTCATTCTCGCATTTCCTCCCTCTGTTCAGATTTTCTCTCTCTAAAATCTGTTATTTTCAAGCTCTCTTAAGGTCTGCAACTGCTTCTTCTATCACCGCCGGCCACCTTTCATCACTTGACTTCGATCGTTCAGGTTCTCTGATTCCGGCGTATCTCACTCCGGTGTCCTCGTTCTCGACCTCAACTAGTAAATCTCTAATTTCTTTTTTCCATTTTCAGTCTTGTACTATTCTTTTAATGTGTTGTTTCTTTGAACTCACCACATGCTCTTTATACTACATTCGTTGCCATTGAATCTTGTATTCAGAGATGTACTCTATTTTTCTGCATTTTTCACGTTCTGGACACCATGAATCAATTTCATGTTCTTGAATCTGTTTTGTGCATCATTATTTGTCCCTGAGTTTCTAAAGTATTTGTATTGCTTGTGGTTCTTATACATTGCCTTGCACACACTCACTCATTGTTTACGGATTCGTAAGTTTTCATACTCTTGGATCATCATCACTATGCTCGTCATATTGTTACTTTTCTCTGCTGTTTTTCTCTGTTACCTTCTTGATTCTAAATCAGGTTCCCTTTCTTGCTTGTTTCCAGATCTTTGCCTCTGATTCTTGTTCATCTTTGTAGATTTAGGTTTGGGATTTGCTATAAATCTTTACAATTTAGGAAAATTGAAACAAAATCCTCCCCTTGATCTTCAAAAAGCCTCACCCTAGTTCTCTCTAGGGTTTAGCTGAGGTCTGCAGACCCATATCAATCACTTTTTCCTGAAATCCAGTATCGATTTCCTCAAGCCGACATTTTGGATATGTTTAGGAGGAGGGTAGACACCCCGACCAAATTAGAATACTTTAGGCAAGAGTTCTCCATTCCAACCGACGTTTAACTCCAGTTGGCTGGAGATGAGGACTCTATTATGCCTGGGAAGGATTACATGCCCTTTCCAGTAGTCTCCATCATTGAGGGTAAAGTCAGGTTTCCCCTTGACATCCTCTTTAGGGAAGCCCTCCATTACTGCAAGCTCAATCCCATGGAACTAGTCGTAAACTCCTTTAGGATCATCAACGGTATTGCCGAGGTGGCACGCCGGCAGAATGCTAGAATTACCTTATCTGACATCCAGTATTGCTACACTATGTGTGGCCTCAAGACCAACACCAGCTACACGTACTACCTCAAACCAAGATCTACACAGTACAAGTTTATAGCCGACATTCTAGACTCCAATAAAGGCGTGGCAAAAGAGTACCTAATTGTCTCGGGCAATTAGGAGTTCGCGCCAGACGATGAGCTCCGCCTTTTTCCATTACACCGTGAAGTTTTTAGGGATGACAAGGGTAAGGACTTAGCTCCCCCTTCCAAAGTCCCTTCTCTACTTCCTTATTTGTCAATCTTTCTGCTAATCTATTATAATGCTCTCTTTTTTGTCTTTGCAACTCTTCATCAGCCAGGAAAGAACTTTCGACAGACATACGTGTCGAGTAAGGACTTGGTTCGCCTTCTCGGATTGCTAGTTGAAGCACGCAAGGCTCCACTCCTTTTCAACTACATTCTGATGTACTAGAGCCCTTTGCCTGACGTCCCCAGGAGAAGTCAAACGCCTCTTTCTACCACCACTCCACCGTTAATTCATCACCAAGGCCAGACCAAGCCTCCACCTTAGATCCAGTGGACCAGCCATCCATTTCTGCCCCTAACTGATTCTACCATCTTAGTGCCAACGCTGACGCAAGCTCCTCCTAATGCTCTAGCCGGAAGAACCCGCAGTAGAAGGCACTGAGGTTCTGACATCTCGGTGATCGACCCATCCAACCCTCCTATTGCCCTACCAGCAATTCATTTCGGCCCCAGTCACCGTTGCTGTTACCGCCGACGAAATGGCCCGCGCTAA
The DNA here is from genome assembly GCA_036172215.1 of Camellia granthamiana. Taxonomy (NCBI): domain Eukaryota; kingdom Viridiplantae; phylum Streptophyta; class Magnoliopsida; order Ericales; family Theaceae; genus Camellia; species Camellia granthamiana. The sequence continues at coordinate 107,029,958 of CM069913.1, forward strand.
AATTGTTCCAAATGACCTTCTCGTTGACATCCCTAGCATGGTGTCGGTCCATTCTTCTTCTCCTTCTCAATCCCAGCCCAAGCCTAAAGTCAAAAGGGTGAAAAGGACTAAGGCAAAGGCCACTGTTACAGAGGTCGAGTCTGAGGACATCGTGCCGATATCAAAGTTGGCCGAGATCGAGAAAAACTTATCTGCCGCTGAGAAAAGGCCTGTCGAGGCCGGGTCATCTGAGAAACCCTCATGAAAAAAGCCGAGGTCGGAGGGCACAGCTCATCCAGTCATTTTCCATGCCGACGAGCCCTGGGCTCCAACAGTCATGGTGGGAGACCGACCTTTGCTGGCAGGAGACAGCGCACTCAACAATGTGGAAGTCGATGCCGCCTTCTCTACCACCGTTCTCTTGCCGACCAACCTCAACTGAATGGTCGAGCTTATTAAGTATGAGAACTATGCTTTGATAATGCAACACTGCATTTTGGTAAGTTTGCACACTTAGTTCTTTCGTTCAGTTTCAATTCCAGGTTTTGTACTTTAACAAAATCTTCTGTTTCCTTTCTCTTTTTGTAGGCCATTCAACAGGGTCACTCATTCGTGGTCAAAATCGAGGAGTTTAAGAAGGAATTGACCAAGAAGACTAAGGAGGCAGCCAAGCTCCTTTCTTCGCTGAATCAGGCCGAGGTTCGGATCCAAGGTCTGTTGGACCAAGCCAAGGCTGCCCACGCAGCCTAAAACAAAGCCGAGGACCGTGCCAAAGCCGTAGAAAATGTTGCCGAGGTCACCAAGCCCGAAGCAAAAGATGTTATGGAGAAGATGGCCCAAGCCCAGAATGAGCTTCAAACTACGCTCTCCACCAAAGAGGCCGAACTCAAGGCTGCCGATGAGAAGGCCTACGCCGAAGGGACAGCTGACATCCGTGATGCCTACAAGAAGCAAGTCAATTAGGTGTGCAACAAGCGGGTACACCCTTGGCTGGATGGCTGCTGTGAAAGAGGTAGACATCTCCGATGACTCGCCCTTTCGCGATGCCAGCCAACTTGCTTTGTCATTCATTTCTACTCCAAGCCAATCCGACGACGAAGTTAAGGGGAAAGAAGAAGCTAAAGCCGACAAGTCCGAAGATGCAGTCGCCGGGGTTGATGCTGAAGAAACTGAAGCTACTGGGGCCAAATCCCCAATTCTAAATGATCAAGTCCTAGACGTGACTCAGGATAAGGAGGATGATAAGGTCTCCAAAGATATCTCTACAAAGAAGGCTGCTCAACAGACCGAGATCCAATCCACCGAGAAGAGTCTTGACTAGACCCTACTCGAGATCGACGCCGAAATTGAAGCCAAAAAATCTGCCCAGCTAACTGCCGAGGTTGAAACAACTCCAATTGCAAAGGCAGGTCAATCTCAAGAAAACATTTAAACACTCATGTACCTAGAATTTTTTCCTCTTTTCCTCAAACTTTTCTTTTTTCAGTACTTGTAGTCTCTTTGCTTGTGAATGATGCTTGCTCTTATTTGACCGATGCGCCTTCTTTTGTATCTGAACAAGTTGTTTTCTTTGTCAGGCCGAAGTGCCTTTTTGTAATAGAACAAGTTCTCTTTGAATGTATGCCATAGAACAAGTGTTGAATGCGTATGCTTGTCTTTCACTACCTTCTGTGCTTCTATACTTAGAATTTTTTTCGTATTTCTCCTATGTATAACTTAATTGTATAATCACTTCGGGTTGGAGCACCTCGGACAATTATTACCTCGGATCCATGTTATCTCGGGTGAATCGATTGCTGCTATCTCGACCAATTGGCACTTCATAAAAATTCTTTAAATAACTTCCAACAAGTGTTATTTCTTTACGTGTGCTTGTTGTATTTCATCAATACTTCACTCTTTCAACCCTTCGAAGCTTGACAAACTGTTTGGCTATCTCGGGTAACAAATACCTCTGGTATCCCCTATTTGGTTATCTCTGCTGACTCCAACTTGTAATTTTCCAAGAATTTCAACAAGTGTCAAACCTATTCCTCATTCCTTCTTCCTACCCCCTAATGTGAACCTAAGTACCACTTGTATGTTCACATTAAGCCTGCATATCTGGTTTATGCCGAAGTCTGATTCAAACAAATTTTAGCCGAGGTTTTCTACCTTGGTGTCTCTGTTAATCTGACTAGATCAAACTTAGTTCAACTCTGTCATCATGGCAAGTCTAAGTTAGTTGTCATGTTTCATTCAGAAACATCGTAAACTTAGTTCAACTCTATCATATGGCAAGTGTTAATTCAACTCTACCATCTGGCAAGTCTAAGTTATTTGTCATGTTTCATTCTGAAACATTGCTAACTTAGTTCAACTCTACCATATGGCAAGTTGAAGTTATTCGTCATGTTTCACTTGGAAACATTATCATAAGACTATTCAGTCTTATCACACATATTTCAACAATAAAAACAAAATCAAGCTAGTGTTTTATTAAAATTTCGGCTAATAAAATAATTACATAAATCTCAAAAAACAAAAACTAATGGTAGAAAAACTTCAAATTGCAAGTGTTTCGGGGTCTTGGCAACTCCTTGCCATCACTGCCTTCCAGCCGATATGCTTCATTATCGACAACTGAGATAATGCGGTATGGTCCTTTCTAGTTTGGGCCAAGCTTGCCCTCCTTGGGATCCTTCTTATTGACAACGACTTTTCTAAGGACGAGGTCCCGAACCTTGAACTCCCCTGGGTTGACCTTCTTGTTGTAAGCTCTAGCAAGTTGCTGCTGGTATGCCCCCAGCCGAACTGCTACTCTCTCCCTTCTTTCTTCTAACAGATCCAAATCTCGGGCCAAGAATGCCTCGTTGATCCTATTCTCCACTCCCTTGGTTCTGATTCCAGGGATGCCGACCTCCAATGGGATAACTGCCTTAGTGCCATATGCCATGGCAAAAGGAGACTCCCCAATTGATCTTCTAGGCATAGTCTGATATGCCCACAACACATTAGGCAATTCTTCTATCGACTTTCCCTTAGCTACGTCCAGCCTCTTCTTAATTCCATCCTGTAGACGTCCCCGAATGTCCCGAGAAAAATCCCGTTTTGTTCATTTGGGCTTACTACAGTTCGGACTCAAATGTCACGGTTCTGAATCTAATCCCGCAATGTGCGATGCGAGACCGATAAATCACCAAAAAGTCCAAATCCGGCAAATCGTTTTGGAAAACTGATTTTTAAGAAAGAAGTGCCAAACATGGACTGCTTTGCTAGATACAGAGTCGCCACCTAAATATTTTATTTTTGGGGAAATTTAGGAAACCCTGACTCGTTGCCTAAGGCCACGTGTCCGTTATCACCAAACTTGCCTCAGCTCGGGAACTTGGGTACGATTGGGGAAGGTCAGCTATGAGCACCCCTGCTCACCCGATCAAAGATCGGCCACTACTAAACATCATATCTTGTTTTTGAAAACACATGTGTTCTTATTCCGGTTAATTGGCTAATCTTTACTATGTGATGCGCACAACAAAACAAGTATAGACTAGATCGCCTAACTTGGAAAAAAGCATCGCATATCTGTTTGTTTGGAAATGGGTTTGAATTTTGCTACTCGCAAGTAGGCTAAAATACGGATTTCGATGAATTATTCCAATTCAAGCAATCCAACCTTCACCCACAGGCATTTACGTAGTTATATCACATAAGCAATTAGCCTCATGGCAAACATGTTGTCATGTTAACACTTACACACATGCAAAATGCTAAAGCATAAACACTCACAGTGTACTCCGAGCCAAAACAAGAAACTAGTTAGAAATCATGCATGATCCTAGTTCATGTTAGGATGGCTAATGCAACACATGCAAAATGCAACTAGAATAGGCTTGGCTAATCTAATAATGGCATGTGGAATGCGACAACTCGATACACGTATTCAAGTTAGAATTTGAAATACTATGCAATTAGTATGATGCGCCGAGCCCGGTACGTGCAATACGAATGAATGCATGCAAACATGCTGACATAAGTATGCTAATTGAAACATGACCTAAAACTAACCATTGAAAGCAGGTAAATAAAAGGGAGAAAGACATGGAGTTGGAAGACATTCACACACGCACGCACACTTATTACAAATTCGCCCTCTCAACGGAGGGTCCGAATAAATGATACAAACCGAATAATTAATCAACTACCCTAGCTAATTAAATATTACAAAGCCTTTAATTAATCAACAAATTAATTACAAAACAATCTAAGTATGAAATTAAAGAGGCCGCCGCAACTCCGCCTCAAAATGATTGGATGATGCATGCTCATTCGCCTCGCTCGGAAACCCGTTGCCATGCCACATGTTGCCTCTGTTTGCACTGTTTTATGCCTCTGAAAACTGCACAAGTCCCAAGGCTGCTTCTGAACCACTCCCTAAGCATTGTGTGATGCCACCGGCCAAAAGATAGGACCACCGGCCATGGAAAGGTGGTCATCGACCAAAAGTGGGGCCATCGGTTGGATTTTTGTAGCCGGTCGGCGGTGAAGATGGCCGACCGGCCATAACTTCCTACAGAATTCTGCTTTTGCTACAGCAAAGGACAGACAGTACATGGAAAGGCATTTACAAGATAATGTGCGCACACCACTCTCCCTATCATGCTATGAACTCAAGGGAGTATGGCTCTCGACCCTCGGGCCATCAATCACGCATTTCAATGCATGATGGCCAAAAGTGCCAAGTGTGCAAATTAATGTGAAATGAATGCAGCAAAACATATGAATGCCTAGAACTCTATCATGCTTGATCAAGAGTGTCGGCGACTAAGGCTTGAGGGACGTTTCGTCACGTCAAGTTCGAACGTTCCTCATTCCTCGTGTTTGGCTTGACACCCCAAACCAAACAAAGTGCAATGCATGTATGCCAAATACAATGCAAAACATGCAACTAATGTAATGCGACATAAGCATGCCAAATGCAATATGACTCGAACATACACACGAGGTTAAGGTAGCAAACATGCCAAATGTAATACAACCTAAGCTAACATGTGACAAGATGCGAACTAACAAACATGCAAGATGCAATCTAGATATACAAACATGTATGGCATGCAATGCAAAGGTAGACAAGCATGCAAAATTGAACAATATGATGAATGGACTTAAACTAAAGATGGACAAACCTCAGCTGTGTCCAAAATCAGTGGCCAAAATGATGAAGTGATAGAATGGAATACACAATAAGCATGAGCATGCAATGGTCCAAGAGTTAAGGCATAAGGTCACAACACCCAAACATGAGCGAGGGGTGACAATCATGGTAGTGTGGTGACACCATAAGCTCTGAAATTATGCTAAGAGTGATGCCAAATCAAACACATAACACAAGCAAGGCATGCTAATGGACTTCAAGTTCAAAGCTAACCAAGGTACTTGAACCAAGGCCATATCAACCAAGCCCCAAAGGACCAAGGTGACCCAAAACAGTCCCATGGCAGGCCAAAACAAGGCTAGAACGTGCATGGGATGAGGCCAAAGCATGCTAGAAAGGCGAGCACAAAACAAGACGCATACAAGGCCAAAAAAGGGCAATTGCACTACACTTATTACAACCAAACATGGTACAACCTAGGCCAGTAAAATCAGAGTTATGGCATGTTAGAATGAACCCAAAAACCCACTTAGATGGCATCCCAAAGGTCTAAGTATGGTGGCATGCACAATGACCTATTCTTAAGGCATGAAACACAAACTACCCAAAGCACGGAATAGGTGATAAATGCAAGTTTGTGACCACACTACATGGACTGAAATGTGATTTCAAATGATGCCAAATCATGAGAATGGTCAAAACAATGCATGCTAGCAACTTGGTAGACAAAGCTTAACAAGCTAGGATGAACTAAGGCTATACAAAGCAATGCATATATGATCAAATCAACACCAAAAAGAGCTTAAACATGGTAAAACATGAGGGAAAGCTCCTTGGAGTCGAGCCAAAACATGTAAGAATAGTGGTCCAAACACAAGATACATGTTATGCAAACATGCAAGATGCCATCAAACCAACATGGAATAAAGTTAAGGAAGGTCCTAAAAACCACCAAAAAGTGCTGAAATAGAACCAACACATGCTAAGTAAACATGCTACTCTTATAAGCCAACAACACAAACAAATGAGACACAAAGGGAGGGGGGTGTCCCTCCCCTATACAAGACCTCAAAACCACTTCTCCACCACTGAAAATCCTCTGGATTTCAGTGGTGAGAAGGTCAAAACAAAAGGGTTCTAAAGCCCAAAGAGGAAGGCACAAAAAGAGGCCAAACAAGGCCTAAGAGGGGGTAGACAACCCCCAACCCAAAAGTAGCCTTTAACAAACATATTTAGCATACAAAAACAGAACTTTTTGTAGTTTAGAGTCAAGCTTAAAACAATATAGAAGTATGTGTAAAAGCTTAAGCCGAAATGGGGTATCAAAAGCAAGTTGACTCACCCTTGAAGAACACTTCAAGAACACCAACTCCAGCACCCTTCTTGGATCAAAACCAACTCAAAAACTCTGAAATCAACCTTCTAGTGCCTCAGCAACCAAGGATAGTGTAGTGCTAGGTGTTTATGTGCAATAGTAAGAACAAAACACACTTTTGAGCTCAAACACATACACAAATCTAGAGAGAGAGAGAGATATCTAACTTCTATATCAGTCAGCTGAACCGCTGGAAAGGGAGAGGAGGCCCTCCTTTTATAGAAATCCAATTTTGCCAAGCTTCCAAGAGAAGCTAAACAAGGCTCAAATCCCTCCATACACGTGTATGGAGGGCAGAGTCTGTGCTCACAAGCTGGCACAGCTGGCATGCACAATACTTGAAAAAGGCAAAGAAAAAGCCTCGGCCAAAAAAAGTGGCCGATCGACCAAATCAATGGCCGGCCGGCCGACCATAATGCCGATCGGCCAACACTCTTGGCCGATGGCAAGAAAAAAGGGCCTCAGGCCTTGGCCGGTGGGTTGAGAAGATGGCCAACAAGCCACCCTCTTCTCTCAGAAGCAAAAACACAGGTGTTTGGTCCACAACCAAGCACAAAACAGACAAGTTGAGAGATCTTAAGGCAAGGCGCGTAGCCGAGACCTCCGAGAACTCAAAACGAACACGAGCATGGATGATCATCAAGTAAGCCCTACTCTTATTAGGCATCGAAAATTAAATAAGCCTTAGTCTTACTAGGGATCGAAAATTAAATAAGCCTTAGCCGAGCTAAGCATCAGAAATTGAGTAAGACTTAGCCGAGTTAAGCATTGGAAAATGAGTAAGCCCTAGTCTTACTAGGCATCAGAAATTGAATAAGCCTTGGCCAAGCTAAGCATCAGAAATTGAGTAAGCCCTAGTCTTGCTAGGCATCGGAAATTAAATAAGCCTTAGTCGAGCTAAGCATTGGAAAATGAGTAAGCTCTAGTCTTATTAGGCATCAAAAAAATGAATAAGCCCTAGTCTTACTAGGCATTGGAAATTGAATAAACTTTAGCCAAGCTAAGCATCAGAAATTGAGTAAGCCTTAGCTGAGCTAAGCATCGGAAAATGAGTAAGTCATAGTGTTACTAGGTATCGAAAATTGAATAAGCCTTGGCTCAGCTAAGCATCAGAAAATTGAGTAAGCCCTAGTTTTACTAGGCATCAGAAATTGAATAAGTCTTGGCCAAGCTAAGCATCAGAAATTGAGTAAGCCCTAGTCTTACTAGGCATCAGAAATTGGATAAGCCTTAGCCAAGCTAAGCATCGAAAATTGAGTAAGTTTTATCCGAACTAAGCATCGAAAAATGAGTAAGCCCTGGTCCTATTAGGCATCAAACAATAAGATCCTAGCCAGGCTAAGCACATTGAGTAGTGTTATCAACACTAGAATTAAAGGAGTGTGCTTGGCTCTTATAGAAAGCCATTAACTCGTACAAAAATCAATCTCGTCGACACATTCCATGCTTTTACAATATCAAGGGTGATGGGAAACCAAACATCATATCAAGGCCAACTGCCAAACAAAAACGATCTTGCCAAAAGTAAGGAAAGGCCTACGAGGGTCTATTCTCTAAAGGTATAGTTCGACGACTAGGTCGTCAGCTTATCTTGCGTAGGGTAAAGGAAAACCTATGTGGGTCAACTATTAAAGTCTACTTAAGGGTAGCAGTTTGGCGACTAAGTCATCATCTTATCTAACTGGGGGAAGGAAAGATCTATGACGGTCTTAGCAACGTAATTGTCAAAAGTAGTAGATCGGCAAAACAAGAAAGATAACATACAGAAAATAAGTGACCACGTCAGAATGATTGCAAAATCAAAGGTATCACACGAAAAGATCGGAGGGCACGTGAAAAATATTCACATTTTGCAAGATAAAGGCAAATAAAGCCAGTTTATGACAAGTACAGGATAGGACAAAAAAACTCCTTTGATTATAAAAGTAACAAAGGTATAGGAGTCTACTAGAGATAAGAAAAGTTTCCACTTCTTCTCACTTCGATCGACTGAAGCGAAAACTTGGGGGCACTTGTGGAAGGATAAAATTAACTCGTGTGAGGTGGGCCCACCCAATACCTACATGGAAATAGAATTAAGGTAATAAAATAATACCTTGTAATGCAACTTGCCAAGTTGTTCTGGCATATATGTATTAGATAAGTTTTAGGCCATGCAAGTGGCTTATTGTCATTGGACCAAATTGGTGGTTTAAGCTCATTAGACAAAAATGAGTGGTAGGTTTGCCTATATAAAAAGATGTAATCTTCATCTGCGAGGAGGAGGTATGCCTAAACTATTCTATTTACTTATTCAATTTGACTTAGATATATGTTATCTAACTTGATCGTCGGAGTGCTCTTCGGCCAGCAACTGCCGATCGGAAGGCACTAACAGTTTATTCTTTTTATAGATTTGGAACAGTGCGGGTCAATTCTTTGTTAATCTCTTGACTAATATATGGGGACAATTTCTGCCTCCACATAAGTATTTCTAGAATTGTCTTAGCTTATATAGGTGGAATTAGTGGGATTTAATCAAGTATAGTTTAAGTTGGTTAATCTAATTCAACTTATTCTAATTATTTGATTCCGAATCAAATTCAAATTAAACCTACCATAATAGTCCAAAAATTCTAAATCACACATTGACCTAATCAATTTTATGTTCAAATGCCAATAAGGCCTTCAATTCCCATGTTAAAACGGAATTTCAAACAGATACTCCTACTTTAGACAGATATAATCACAAATAACACATGTAACGCGTAATTAACACATGATTTCATCCTAATTACTCATTCAGCGTTCTTAATCATGTTTTATTAGTTAATCATAGGTCGGGGCAGTCACACAAAACAATGTATAGTTTTTAACATTGCAAAATTAAGGTTCATTGAATTAAACATATATTCACGTATTAATAGTTAATGCATATAAAGCCTATAGCGGAGTTAAAATATATATAACAAAAGATATAACACTTCAATACATTATTCTATCTTCAAAACGAATTTATCCTCAAAATTGATAAAGGGTACTACTCATTTATCCTAATATTTTATTTTAGTAGATGCATTAGAAGAAAAGATTCACTAAGTTGTTTAAACATCAACTTTGTTTGACCAAAGTTTCCCAGCTATGTGTTTGCTTGATATACTCAAAACAATATTTCCACAATAGGAGGAAACTTGTTGATTAGTTCAGAAGATGGTAGGTCATGACTTGACACTTTGCCTACTGTACATTGTGTGTGTACACTCAAGCCAGGTTGGCTCAACTCGCAAAATTGGTGTCCCAGCTTATATGTAGGCTAATCTCGACAGGGTTTTTTTTTTTTTTCTATTGGGACAAGCCAGCTAGAGCCAAAAATCTTAGGCCCCTAAAGGCCTAGCAGGGTGGTCCACAGGCTAAGCCCAATAGTTTGAGACTCGGGATAACCTTTTTTTTTTCCTTGTACTTTTTTCCTATTTTTTGCTCATGGAATGGGAGGCGGGCCAATTAACCATCTCTCAAGTGCCAACGGGCCAAGGTATAACACCTAGGCCTAGTCCCAACCCAAGTCCTTTTTGGGCTTGTGCTACTATACACTTTGATATCATTTTTTGTTTTGTTTTTGGGAGAACATATAAAACAGTTATCTTTTAAAATAAAAGCAAAACAACATACGGATAAAAAAAAGAGATGACCCTAAATGGCTAAACAAACAACCTAACAATTTAACAAGAACTACAAACAACAAAAAACAAATTTTCCAAAAATCACATACGTCTACCATTTTTTCTGTTATGGATTTTCAACATCTGTCCAAAATACTTATTATGAATAAAATTAATATAGGGTAAAGCCAAAACAATGAAATTCAAATTGCAATTGCATCCTCATTCTTATTCTCGCCCATTTTCTTGCTTTTTTGGATTCACTTACTGTTTAAACTAATTCACCATAAAGTTATGGACAAATAGAGGAGAGCAAAAACTTCAACAAAAGATAAATACAAATTCAACTATAGATTGAAGAAGGCATTGTTTAACAATTGGCATTGGATGAGGCCAACTTAACTGAATCGGCTTTGCTCGTATTTTCAAGTTATACATTGGAGAGGAAAACATGAAACAATAGAGAAAAATAAAAATGAAGAAGAACTGAACCAATATAAGAAATATAATTTTGACATTTCAATAGGAAAAAAATGGAAAATGGATGAATGAAGAGCCAAAATATTATGGGTTTTCTACCATCCTTCCATTTTCTGGAAGAATTTCTTTGAATGGGCCAAATATTAGATTGGTATGTCCATACAAATCATGTTGGTTTTTGGGGGGGGTTTTTTTTTTCAAAGCATGTATCATGTTATCATAAGATGTTTTTAATATCTTTAAAAAGACATAGAAAAATAAATATAGTAATAAAAAAATCAAGCATTTTTTGAGAACAAAACACTAAATAATGTATAATCCTTAAAACTGTAAAATTAATTTATTGAATTAAAGATATGCATATATCAATACTTAATGTATATAAAACCCATAATAAAGTTAAAATATATATAAGAAAAGATATAGTACTTCAATACATTATTACATCCTCAAAACAAAATTACTCTCATTGTCAATAATTGTGTAATATGTTTCTTATATTGTTTTCACTTCCCATTTAAGTTTTAATATTTAATTTACAATTTTTAGGTTTTCTAATAGTTTGAAAGCTTTAACCAGTGTAAGTTGGCAAAAATCAATAGCAAAACCGTCTTGATCAATATATAGGAAACTTTTAATATACACACCCTTTAAAAGGGTGTATCATATACACCATTAATTACGTTATTATTTTATTTTATTATGATATTATTTTAATTATAACTAATGAGATTTTTAGTTATGTTTATGTTATGTGAGTGTTTGGGAATTGGATTTTTATATAGGTTTTTTTAGTTGTATAATATTATTGGATAAAATTTTTTTAATGTTTGGGAAGATAGTTAAGTTTTTTTATGGTTAGATGTGATGTTTGTGAGAGAAAAAGTGAAATGATTATAAGGTTGGATGTGATATTTTATTTGGATTTATTTTTTTTTTATTCTATAAAAACTTTATTGTTTAGTGAAAAAAATCAAAAAAAATCCAAAATCAAATCTTGCCAAACACCGCCATGTTTAGTTTAGAATTTTTTTTAAAATTTTTTTTAATTATAACCGACAATAAATATAAAGTTAGTGTGTTCCCTAACAATAATCATAAATCAATGTCAATTCATAACTGAGAGGAGTCTGGCATTGGGCATTTCACGGGTTGATCTTCATCCGGCGGCTCAATCGGATGCTCAACCGTCCAGAAGTCAGTGTTGCATTCAACCCCATTTTGGCATAAATCCATACATCCCCTGTTTCTTGTCTCTCTGCTCTCATCTACTACCACTGGAATTAGGGTTTCCTTCTTATCCTACAAATTCAGAAATAAAGAAACAACAAAAAAACCTCAAGGTTGATATGCCGAGTTTGAACTGCTGAACCATTTAATGTTGTTCATTTTTGGTGAAATTATCTGGACGAATTCCAATTGATCTGTGTATTGTTTGAGTAGATCTCAAAACAAGGTCACGTTTCTTTTTGTTTGATTGTTTTTAATACATTTCATTTTTGGTAAGCATGGCTTCCCTCATTTGTTTAGCTGTATACACTAACGTATTCTTCTGGACTTGAGCAGTTTTTTTTGCTGAATTCATTATTGTCTTGTATTGAAGATGCCTCTCTCTCTCTCTCTCTCTCCATATACTAATTTTAACTTTTCTGGGTTGTTTCAGTACAAGGAAGACCATCCAAGGCAGTTGTCGACTCATTGGCTTTATTTGGGGTCTGATTCTTCCTGCCTTTATTATTATTATTATTATTCATGTTCTTTGAGTTTATGGATTTGAATTGTTACTTTCTTCTATGTTTTTGGCTGTTACATCTGTTGAGTACATGGATTTTAAATTTTTTTATTTATTTATTCAAGAAGCTGTTTGAATTGCTTGATTTTTTTGTCACTTCAATAATTATGATGATGGATTACTTTCTAATTTGTGACTACTACTTGGATTACTGCATGTGCTAAGCTTTGGATATTTAGTATTCAAAGTTGCAATAAAATTTGTCCATAGCTAATCCACAAAAGGTTGGATGACTTTGAGTTGATATGTTGCAATAAAATTTGTCCATTACCTTCACTCTCTCTCAGATATCTTTGATTTGTTGATGTCCTTTACTTTTCGAACTAATGTAATCTTTATTTAGTTACTAGTTAGTTGTTGAGCAAATGGGGGACTAATTCTTTGGGTGAAATGGCACATCTGTGGGATTTTGTTTCTTCAGTTTCTTTGTTATGAGGCTGCTTACCTTCATGAATTTTTGCTATTTACAGGCGGGAGCTATGCTAGGCGAGGCTTTTCTTCACCAATTGCCACATGCTTTTGGTATACAACGGGTCTAATGTCATTCTTTGGTACTTTAATGATGCTTAGTTGTTTGTTTGTTTTTGTTTTTTTAATTAAATTTATTTATATTTTTTTTATTTATGTTTTATATGTACTACTGCTTCTTGAACTTCTATCTATCATTGCCACCAAACAGCTTTGGCTATTATTATTTCAGAAGAAAATTTTGATATATGGTTTCAGTTGAAATGTAAAAGTATGGAAAACTTTAGATTAGGGTTAGAGAGAAGGAACAAGGAGAGGATGATTTTTATTTAACGTTTGTCCTTAGGTTCTTAAAATAAGCCTAAACAACCAGCTAATATTTATATGAAATATAATATGACCATATGACCATAGTACCCTCAATTAACACAAAAAATAACAGATGACTATATATTTTAACACTTCCCCTCAAGCTAGAACATAGAGATCGAACATGCCCAGCTTGGTAGATAGACGTTGAAACAAAGAGTGAGCAAGGGGTTTGTTGAGTATATCACCCAATTGATCATTAGAGTGTACAAACGGTGTCACAAGTTGCTTGTGCAACAACAAATTCCGAATAAAATAACAATCAACCTCAATATGCTTCGTGTGCTCATGAAACATGGGTTATTAGCAGTGAAAATAGCCGCTTGATTATCACAACACATAGTCATAGGAGTAGGAACACAAATACCAAAATCTTGTAAAAGAGAACATACCCATAACATCTTAGAGGTGGTATGAGTTATGGCACGATACTCAGCCTCAGCACTCGAATGAGCAACAACCAATTGTTTCTTGCTACGCCAAGTAACAAGATTACCCCTAACAAATGTGCAATATCTAGATATAAAATGACGGTCAGTTCGACTACGGGCCTAATCAGTATCACTAAAGGCAGTGACAAACAAGGAAGGAGAGGAACGGTAGAGTAGACAGCGATCTGGAGCTCGTTTTAGGTAATGCAAGATATGAAAAACAACATCAAAATGGGGTTGGCGAGGAGCATGCATAAACTAGCTAATAACGCTCACAGCATAAGTAATGTCTAGACGAGTGACAGTAAGATAAATTAACTTCCCAACCAAACGACGATATCGACCAATGTTAGGAAACAATGCCCAGTCTCACCACCAAGTTTAACCGAGGAGTCCATAGGAGTATCGCTAGGACGAGTGCCCAAGAGACCAGCCTCAAAAAGAAGATCATGAACATACTTGCGTAGAGAAAGAAATAGACCCCGAGATGAGCGAGCAATCTCGATCCCATGAAAATACCGATGATAGCCCAAGTCCTTATTCTGGAATTGCTTACCCAAATAAAGTTTCAAATCAGAAATATTGGTGGAGTCATTGCCAGAAATGATGATGTCATCCACATAGACAATGAGAACAGTGACCCTAGCAGATGAGTTGTGAACAAAAATAGAGTGTTTAGAAGTAGAACGACGAAAACTCATATGCAAGCACGACAGTACTGAAGCGATCAAATCAAGCACGAAGAAACTGCTTGAGTCTATACAAAGCCTTCCGTAGTCGACAAACCATATGCTCACTACTAGAAACAATATAGCTAGGGGGTTGATCTATATAGACCTCGTGTAAATCGCTATGAAGAAATGCATTCTTTGTATTAAGCTGATATAAAGGCCAGGACTGATCAACGACAACAGAAAGTAGAATCTGAATAGAATTAAGCCGAGCCATAAGAGAGAAAGCCTCTAGATAATCAACACAATAGGTTTGAGTAAAACCTTTGCCCACTAGACGCGCTTTGAGCCGCTCAACAGTACCATTAGGATGATACTTGAAAGTATAAATCCAACGACAACCAGTAGTAGGTTTCTAAGAAGGAAGAGGTGTAAGTTCCCAAGTCTGATTTTTATGAAGAGCACTCATTTCCTTATCTATAGCATGTTTCCAGCCCAACATGGACAGAGCCTGTTGATAAGAAAATGGAATAGAAAGGCAAGACAAGCAACAAACAAAAGAGTGAAAATTAGGAGAAAGACGAGCATAAGAAACAAAATGAGCAATAGGATGCTGAGTGCAAGTACGTTTACCTCGAGGCAATGCAATAGGTAAATCATCAGATGCCATAGGTAGAGGAGGGGCAGGAGCCTCTGACAAGGAAGATGAAGTAGCTGGGCCATAAGAAACAATACGATGAGCTTGGGACCGCTGATAAACCTGTAGCGGAGATGGTGGAAAAGAATCTAAATTGATGGAAATGGAGGGAGAGGACGGGGAGACAAAGGGCAACGGAAGAGTAAGAGTGGGAAAAGATGACTCCCCCTCACGACAAGAGATAAGATCATTTGACAACCGTTGACCAGAAGGGGAAAAAAAAGAGGACTCAAAAAAGATAACATCAACACTAACAAAGGACCGGCAAGACTCAGGATAATAACACCGATAACCTTTCTGAGTACGAGAATAACTTAAAAAAATGCATTTCTGAGCACTGGAAGATAACTTATCTAGTCTCAAATCGAGGACATGGACAAAGGTCACACAACTAAAAACACGAGGAAGAGGAAACGAGGAACAAGTGGGGTATAATTGAGAGAATGGAGACCGATTTTGTAAAATAGCTGATGGCATGCGGTTAATAAGGGAACATGCAGTAAGCACAACATTACCCCAAAATTGTTTAGGAACATGTATGTTGAACATCAAGGTCCGGGTAATATCTAACAAGTGGCAGTGTTTTCGCTCAGCAACACCATTTTGCTGGGATGTATGAGCACAACTAGTTTGATGTATAATACCATGATCATCACAAAAAATATTCACAACAGACTGCACATATTCTAAGGCATTATCAGACCGAAATATTTTAATACATTTCTTAACTAAGTAAAAATTTCATTATAAAACTTAGAAATTATTTAAGGCAAGTTAGACCGTTGCCGTAGTAAAAACAACCAAGTCATTCGAGAGTAATCATTCACAAAAAAAAAAAAAACCCGTTAACAATGGAGTACGAGAAGGACCCCATATGTCTGTATGGACTACATTAAAGGACGTAGAAACACAACTAATACTACGACTAGAAAAGAAATTATGGTGATGTTTGCCAAGCTGACATGCTTCACATTCAAGCTGAGACACGACTTAAACTAGGAATAGCTAACTTAAGCTTGGTCAAGGATGGATGACCACCCAAATGAAAATGTCATTGTAAGGGAGAGACGGTAGCACTTAAAACAGCAGAAGTATGAGGAGAGCCATCAGTCTAAAAAACATAAGCCATCTTTCTCATGCCCCGAAACAATCATCTTCTTGGTCTGGAGGTCCTGCAAAACACATGAAGAGGGAGAAAAGGTTACAGAACAGTGAAGAACTTTAGTTAATTGACAAACAGAGAGCAAATTTAATGGGAAAGAGTTAACATAGAGACTAGAGGGTAAGGAGAGAGATGGAGTGGGTTGAAGTGTACCCTGGCCACTGATAGGTCGGGAGCATCCATCAGCTAGTATAATATTATGGGTAACCAGATGAAGAGTATGAAAAAGAGAGGAATTACCCGAGATATGAGAACTAGCGCCAGAGTCTAGAAGCAAAGGTAGGGATTGAGCCATACATGTAATATTACCTGAACTAGCCAATGTAGCGGTAGAGGATGAAGGAAGAGTAGTACGAAGAGAATTGACTAGCTCAATAAGCTCGCTAATCTGAGTGGTAAGTGCATCATGAGAATCAGCTAGGGAAGCACCAGGACCAGAGGGAAAGGATATCGATTAAGAGGATGGAACATCCATAACCTAATTCACATGATCAGGCGTATCATACTTTTGCCAACACTAGGGTTCAGAATGACCCAAGGAATCACAATGACTACACTTCCGATCACCACAAGACGCGGAACCAGTACCATTTCCACGACGACGACGAGAACCATAAGAATAACAACCACCATGAGAACCATGAGAATAACGACCGCCACGAGAACCATGGGAACCAGTATGGGATCCACAATGACTGGAATTACTATGAAAACTACCACGGTTAGTCCCACGGTCACCATTGCTTGAGATCAAGGCAGAGGAGGACAATGACTGAGAGGAACCAGATATGGAAGAACGCTGTCCCAAAGAAGAGCACAACAACTGAGAATAGGCATTAGCACCCAAAAGTAAGGATGCCATCATAAATTCCTCCCAATATTTCTTTTGTTGAGCCAAATCAGTAGTAAAAGATCGGTGTTGCAATAATTGATCCCACAAGGTCTTAATGCCATTGTAAGGCGATCGTAATATTCAGAAAGAGGACAGCCAGACTGTCGGGTAGCAAAGATCTACTCATATAACTCAAACACGAGAGACATTACTTTGATTAGAAAAAGAATCAGCAAGGGAGTCCCAAATGTTCTTAAAGGTGTCACAAAATTCCATTGTAGTAGCAACATGAGGTTCCAAACTATGCCAAAGCCACCCCATAACACATGAATGCTCACTCAACCAATCAAAACTCAGGTAACTCATCATCCTTAGCTACTGAAGATTTCACATCAGGTTTTGGCTCAGCCATGATAAGGAAAACAAAGACCAGCTACAAACACAAGATTCAAAGGGGGGGGGGGGGGGGGGGGGAAATGCACAAGGGAAAGCAGCCCACAGGAACAGAGTTTGGGAAAGAAATTACCCAATCACTAGCATCAGCAAGCAGCCAAAGATGAGCATAAATTAGCCAGAATGATCAAACCAGGCAGAACAGGGTTGCCGAACTAGGGAAAACACCAAAAACCATCAACAAATCAACCCAGCAGCAGCAGCGAACCAGGAAAACACAAAAAAATACCAGAAAATCAACCCAGCAGCAGCACCGAAGCAAAACAAAGTCAAAAAGAGCCTCCTAGGGCTATTTCGGATCCCAAGGAACGTATTTCAACAATCAAAAAATTCTGGGTAAGGAGCTTTAGCACATATCAGAATATTACCACCAAGAACTTGAAAAAAATTTCAAAAATAGAAAACACACACTAGATGTTACCCAAAAGGCAATCTGACGAGGGGGGTTGAATTGGATTTCTATAAATAAAAATTAACAATTACCCAATAAAATTAACAACTGGTACAACAAATAATTAACTGATGATAGATGGATGAATAACAGTTAATGATCAAGCACAATGATGAACTTAATAGTGATGTAGCTAACAGTTAATGCAGTGAATGTTTTTTGACTTAACTGATTATGATTTAGATAATTAGCAATGGATTTAACTAAATCAGGTAAGTAGAGATATTTGTAGATTTAGCACAATAATAGCAAATACTATAACAGTTATAGCAGAGACAGAAATGTAAAGAGATTAGGGAAAAGGAGGCAAACAAATTTATAGTGGTTCAGCTTTAACCATGCCTACTTCCACTCAAGCTTGACTTGAGATTTTCCACTATCTTCTAGCTTCACAGGGGTCCTGGCAACCTCTTCACAAATGGAGCAATCCTCCACATATTTTACACAGGCTGTACCATTCTTCAAAACCTTGCAAACCTTAGGTGATTCACAATCACTCTCAAGAAATCAAGAAAACTGAGTGTACTAAACTCTTATAAGATTGAAATGAAGGTGTTTTTTCTTTGAAAGAAAGCTACAAGGATAATCTCTCAAAGATAGATACACAATATTGAAGCTCATAAAAAATAGAAACTCTTAGAAGCAGACAAGCATACGGCTTAAGCTTAGTGTATATGTTCTGAAGGAAAATGAAAACTTAGTTTAGGAATTCTTCAGAAACTCGGAGAGATGGAGAATATGTGATTGATAAAAGATGGAAAAATGTTCAGCACGTTGTATCTGTTGTTGTCTGTCTCTCTGTTGTGTCGGTGTCTTTATATATAACAGAGATGCTGCTCTGCTATGTCTGATAGAGCCCATCCTCTTCTTCCCATTGAAGAGATGGAATGGTGATGGGTTGGGAGGTTGTATAAATCGTTGCTCAGATATTTCCTGACATCCATGTGTGTTTTGCCAATTGAATGATGGGTCATTTGATGCAAAAACATTTTTTTTCTCTTCTCAGCATTTGTCAGATTCAGTGAGCATTGCACAAAGAAGACGTCCCTGGGAGGTCCTGAGTGAAACTTTGCTCTTGGTGGTTGTCCACTCAGATGTCCCTCGGACGTCCTTGTTGAAGCTTTGCACTTGGTGGTCATCCACCCGATTGTCCACCTAGATGTCCTTGGGACATCCTGTCAAGTCCCGGTTGAGAGGTATGATGACCACGGTCGTCGAGCATACTGTTTGTGTGACAGCCAGAGCAAAGCTTGGTGGTCATCTACCCAGACGTCCCTGCAGCTAGAATTCCTGCTTTGCAGCTCTCTATTCCTGTTGCCTTGTGTTAAACCTGTTTAATCTTCATTTTGATCTCCAAATAACATAATTAACACAAAGAGAAGATATTTTATCGAATTATAAGTTTCCAATGATAATCTACTCTTCAAAATAAATCAAAACAAAGAATTAAAAATCATCAAAATATATTATTTATGACACTAGATGATCCCAAAAAATTCCAGAAAAATCACCATTAACATCAAGAAACGACCTCGAGTGGGTTGACTTGTCTGTATGGACTGTGACGTCACGCCGACATGATCGTACGGAAGATGACGTCAGACGTCATTGTCACCTCAACGGAATCTCAAGAGTCTGATGAACACTTGACAAAGTCAAATCGATGCTCTGATACCAAGTGGAAGTGTAAAAGTATGGAAAACTTAGATTAGGGTTAGAGAGAAAGATAGAAGGAACAAGGAGAGGAAGATTTTTACTTAACGTATGTTCTTAGGTTCTTAAAATAAACCTAAAACAAACTGCAAATATTTATATGAAATATAATATGACCATATGTCCATGGTACACTCACTTAAGTTCACAAAAAATAGCAGATGACTATATATTCTAACAGTTTCTATTGGGATAAGATTGACTTCATTGATGAAGGAACCATGCTTTCCCTCTTTTAGGAGTGGTGCTTTTGTTTTAACCCCTTGCCCAGTGTCAATTTCTGAGAGATGATTTACTTGGGGTTGGGGATAAAGCTATTATACTGGTGAGAATCTTAAAGGCCATTACACCTTGTTTTTCAGAGTCTTGACACTATGGTAGCATGTCGTAAATTGAATGTTTCAGAAGGTAAATTGTCTGATTGTGGGAGGGGGTTAAGTCTTCCAGGGGTAGGAAACTTAACGAAAATGTGAAATGGTTGATTGAGTTAAACAAGAATACACCTTCTACTCTTGATGAGGTGGGGTTGGGGGTGGGGGTTAAGTCAGGTACTAGACATAAAGGGTTTGTCTTTGATAAAGTTAAGTGAAGAAGGTGAGAGGATGGATCAAAAGGGGATATGTGTTAGAAAGGGAATTAGGAATTGAGGAATTTGACTTCTTGAATTAATATGATGGCCCATGGGTAGAAGTGGTTCTAAAATGAAGATTATAAGTTGGAATGTGAGTGGAGAACTATCCAAGAAAAGCAGAAGTGTGGTAAATGAGGTTTTGATTAGGAATAATATAGACATTGTAATTCTTCAAGAAACAGAAATAGAAAAATTCGATGGGAAGTTGATTAAGAGCATTTGGGTGGGAAGGGAGGGTTAGGATAGGATATTAAGTATGGACACCTCTCCAAGGGCTGCGTTTTAGTGTCGGACACGCGGTGGACATGTGTCTGACACGCTAAAGAGAGTGTCCGACACGCTAAAGAGAGTGTCCTTTCTTCTTCTTCTTTTTTCTTCTGTAGGGGACACGTTTGGACACCTTCAGGACACCACAGGGTCAGAAATATAATTTTTGAAACTTCAAGTGGGGGTCAATTTGTAAAAAAATAAAAATTAAAAATCAATGGCTGACCTAGTTTCGAATTGAGAGAAGAGAAGAGACAGAGAGAGGCTCGTCAGTGGTCACTGGTGGCTCGTCGGTGGTCGGTCGTTGCTGGTCAGTGCTCGCTGGTCTCTGCTTGGTGCTCACTGGTTGTTGCTTTCACTGTTATCGAACGTATGTTGCTCGATTCTCTTCTTCTTTCGTTCTTCTTCTTCTTCTTCTACTTCGTCGTCTTCTTTCTTTTTGATCTTCTTCTTCTTTGCTCTCTCTCTCAGTCACTCTCTCTTTCTTCTGTTCTGTCCTCTCCTCTCTTTGACTTTTCTTTTTTTTTCTTTTCTTTTTTTTTATGCTGATTCTAACCCCCCCTTCTCTCTCTCTCTCTCTCTCTTCTATTTTATTTTATTTTTTTCTTCAATTTTTTGTGTGGTTTTTCTCTCAATCCGTCTGTCATATTTATATATATATTGTTGATTAGTTTATAAGAACAATTTTTTTTTAAAATTTTAATGATATGTATTTATTAATTTTATAATTTTATTACATATAATAAATAAATTTAATTAAATATATTAAACGTATCCCCAACGTGTCGTGTCTTCTATTTTTTGAAAATTTGCGTATCCGTGTGTCCATGCCATGTCACGTGTTCGTGTCCGTGCTTCATAGGGTATAGGAATTGGACTTGTGGAAGATTTGCTTCGGGAGAGGACTTGATAATTTGGGATGAGAGAGTGATTAGTGAATATGTAGTAGTAGTTGTTGGGGAGTTTTAGTGCCTAGTTGGTTTAGGATTTAGGAATAATTATAATAGAGAGTGGTGGCTTACAGGAGTCTATGTATCCAATAGCCCAAAGCTTAGGGGATCATTTTGGGAGTTGCCTGGTTTGTTTGGACTTTGGTCCCCAAATTGGTGTGTTGGTAGCGACTTTAATGTAATCAAAGTAATTTCCAGAACGCTAAAGGGTGATGAAGTCACTAGGAGCATGAGGGACTGATATACATTTATGAGAGTACGAGTTGGTTGATCCTCCATTGTCAAATGGTAGGTTCACTCGATCAAACCTATAGGCGAATTTGGAGAAGTGGTTTGGAAATACTCTTCTGATTTTGGGGGACGCTCGTGATCTTCTGCTAGTCACCTGAAAAGGAATAAACACTCCGGTCGGAGGTGCCGGAATTAGCACTCCGACGGGCAAGTTAGTCTCTGCACTCAAGATTACTTGTATTCTCAGCTAAGCTTAATAATTCTCACATACCTTTCTAGAACTGAAGATCTTGTATTTATAGTATTCTCTTTGGGCCTTTGGGCTAGGCCCATCCTTGTTCCGTTACATGTACCTCTACTCGGCATCTGTTCTGTTGGCTGAGGTACTGGTTATTCTATTCGACTCCTTGATTGATTGGGGTATGTGCTGAATATAGGTTATGTTTTGGACCGGACACGCTTATCCGTCCCTATGGATCTGATGAAATTCAGCTCCCACAATTGCCCCCCAAACACACTACTAGTACCAGTTAGTCGGCGTGTTTGGCTTTCTTGCCTGGGACGTCAAAAATTCAGCAGTTAACCCTCTTCCCAATGCGTGTCAGAACGCGCATACGCTTCTTAGTCATTGTAACGCCTTCCCGCCACTTCGTATACTGCTTCCATTTAATATGATTTGAAATTGTCTCTTCGAGCGTATGTCCTGAATATTCAAAAGATATTTTGCTTGCCCTCTTGTGCAACTCTGTCTCTTTGCGGCTTCTACAACTCCTTATTTCTCGCTTCTCCCTTCGTCTCCTGTAAGTCTTCTCCTCCTCCATTTTTAATCCTGCTTCCTTACTTGCTTTTAACTTTCCGTAATCCTTTGGTTTGGCCAAAAAATGGCAAAACATCTAAAAGAGCTCCTTTCGGCGGATCGAATCTCCGGCTTTCAACGCCATTTCTCCATCCCTGATGATGTCCATCTGTCATTTTTGGCAGACAGCACCACTGATATGCAGAGGGAAGATGAGAGCACAATCGTCTTTCCTCTCCTATCAATTGCTGAGGGCGGAGTCCGCTTTCCTCTTCATCCACTTTTGAGGGCCGTTCTTAGATACTGGGGTCTAATCCCTTCCCAACCCAACGTGAATTTCTTTCGCATCATAATGGGGATCTTAGAACTAAACCGCCGTCTTAAGATCAATTTAGATATTCCCGCCATTCGGCACTGTTACGTCCTAGCCAAATCTATTGGCCGGCTAGGGCGCTACTTTCTTAGAGCCAAGGATACTGATCATCACTTAGTGACTATGCTCGCCAGTTCTGGCAAGCGTGTCGACGATGTGATGGTCGTGGTCCGCGGCAATTGGGAGTTCGGCCAAGGCGAAGATCGCCTAGACCCGGTGCTGAGGAAAAAAGGAGAACCAAGTGGCCGATTGGATTACTTGTTTCCGTTATTTCCATACATATTTATTCGGCACTGTATTCATCTAATCGTTTTGTTTATGCAGGCAGTGATTTGAAGAGAGTGTTGGTTTTAGACGACGACGTTGTGCTCGCAGAAATTAAAACTGCGCTACAGTTTGTCGGCCGTCCGGACCTTCAAAAACAAGGGAGGGCAGCCCGCCTTCTCTTGCAATACGAGCCAACTTACACGACGTTCTCAGCGGCAGACAATATTCTGATCGCGCGAGGCGACAACCATCTTACGGCCCTCATCTTCCCCAGCTTCAAAAACTTGAGGCAAATCGGCTTAGAATCATCTGATTCTGAACACGAACAAGTGGCCGAACCAATCGCCGAGTACCCGGACAGCTCGGCAGCGGAAGTTGACGAAGCTATTAATTCGGCCTTCGAGGAAGCCAGATTGAACTCGTCTGACCCTCCGTCTACATCAGGCCGAGGGGACCCCTTCGAAGATATTTTTACAGACTTGGGAAACCTTCCCGGCGATTATTCTGAGGATATGGCTGGGGAAAATCTGACGTAGATGGCGCGGAAGAGAAATGCCGAACGCATGGCCGCCCGACAAAAGGCCAAGGCCATTCGTTCCGGACTTGTTCCGGCTGAATCTGTTCAACCTACTGTTGTAGAAGAAACGACTCGCGTTGTCGTGGCCGAGATGGAAAAAGATGTCGAGCGTCCAACTACAGAGGAGCGGCCGATTTCAGAGGATCGAGGCGAAAAGCGAAACGCTGAGGATAAGGACGACTCTGAAGAGGGATCCATTGATAAACGACCACGCTTAGAGGAGTCGGCTGTGGTTGTTCCTTTTGTCATTGAGCCAAAGATAAAAAAACATGTCGATCTCCTCTGAAGCGTCGGCTTTGAAAGATCCAGCTGTGGCGCTGAGTTTAGCTGCCTCGATCTCCCTGCCGGCTGACAAGGCGACCTTTCGTGCCGAGCCGGATTTGGTAACGATAGCATTAGCTGCTCAGTCGGCCCTTCTAGTATGTGACTAACTCCTTTGTTGGTTTGGTTTGTATTCGATGTTTTTTGGAATGTGACGACCCTTTGTTTTGCAGACGGTTGGAAGGATCGCCGAACTACGGCACCTCCAGCATGAAGCCGTTGAAAGGATTGGCCGCTTGCAATCGGAAGTCGATGGTCAAAGGAGCAGGGCGGAGTTTGAGGCAATGAGAGCCGCAATGGAAAGTGCGCGGGCCGAGGCTGAGAAGGAAAGGGCCAGGACTGTTGATCAACTCAGATCTGATGCCGAGGAGAGGGCAAACGCGAGAGAGGAATCGCTCAAGTTAGCCCAGGAGGTGCTTGCGAAACTGGAGGCCGAGTTTGAAAAGTTGAGGCAGGCTAAGGAAAAAGCCGACTTTGAGGCTTCCGCGGTGTTCGAGGTTGGGAAGAGCGCCGCCTTTAATGACTACGTAGAAGAAGTCCCCAAATTTGAGAATCGGGGATTCAGACACGGCTGGTTTAAAGCCCTTGTTGCCGCTGGAGTTACATTGGCCATGCCAATTCCATACGAGCAAGTGGACGTTGAGCCGCTTGAGTCTAATCCTGAGACTTGATTTGGGTGACATTCCAGTTTTGTTAGGCTTTTCTCAATTTCAATGTATGTTTTTTGTTAGTTGACCTTCATCTTTTTTGGATTTTCATATGTAAAATGTCCGCTGCTAGCGCCCAATTTATGAATAAAAATTTTATATGCTCTCAAGTTATTTCTCGTATTGTTTGTTGTATGAGCACATAATTAGGATAATCAGCAGTTAGAACAAAATGTCAAGATTACGTGAGACGGCAGACTTAAAAGCCGATTAAATTTAGGGATCTGATTTAATCAACAAAATGAATTCATGAATCTTGTACTGATGAATCGATTCGTGGAACAGCTGGGGCACTAAAGCCGACTAGATTGATGAATCTGCCCTTGCCCCAGCTGGTTCATGATCGTAGAACACCGAATAACACGTTATGAATCTTGTACTGATGAATCGATTCGTGGAACGGCTGGGGCACTCAAGCCGACTAGATTGATGAATCTGCCCTTACCCTAGTTGGTTCATGATCGTAGAATGCCGAATAACACGTTATGAATCTTGTACTGATGAATCGATTCGTGGAACGACTGGGGCACTCAAGCCGGCTAGATTGATGAATCTGCCGAATATCAGTGGTTGATGGGGCGATTGGGGCATATGACTCAGTCGGCGACGGGCTGTTGACGCTTCAACATTAATGAGATTGCCTCGGAGGTGCTGCTCTCAGGAAATAAATGGGCGTGTACTTCGTGAACGAGGGTCCTATTTATGTGCTCAGTGAGCAACTCAGTTCAGCTCTTTGAGGAAGATTAAACAAGTACGAATGTCAAATAGGCTTTTCTTCAATAGCAGAGGTGAAGCGAAGACGTTAGCAGAGCTAGGTGGAGCCATGAGTCGAAGCGATGAACCTTCACGCACGGGCAGTAGGACTTTGAGGGATCGGGAGAGATACCAATCTCTTCGTCGTCGAAGCAGGTCGCCTAGGAGGGACAAACAGCCACAGTGTAAGTCTCCCCAACCCCGTCCTAGAAGGGAGTCCGACGCGACTCCTCGCCCATTGAGTTTTGCGGTCTTCGTGGGTAATAGACCAATGACAGAGGCGGATTCGATCATTCGAGATCCAAATATGGCAGTCGAGTTTGCTCGACAGATTTTTCCACTCGAAGTTCAGCAATCGATGGTAGGTCGGCAGGACTTCGAAGTGTTTCATGAAGGTGTTCACGGGGCGGTGAGGGGACTGTACACGGCTTACGAGATCAGCATGCGTCTCCGCGCCGCTCACCGCGATATAGATCAGAGAGACGAACGCATTCGGAAGTTAGAAGCTCGCGTCGAGAAGGCTGAGCGTGAGCTCAGGAAAATGAAGTCCACCGAGCCTCAATTGGCCAGCCACCCAAACCTAGTTGTTAAAGAGAAGGTTACTCAACGGTTGATTAGTGATGCGATCGCCGATCGGAACACGGCCAGCATGCTCGCGATCGAGACTGCGAGGTCCGCGGCCTATGAAAAAGGCTTTCACAACGGTTGAAAGATCGGAATTCAGAAAACCAAGGAGAAACTCTCCTAAGAAGTTTGCCGATGTGAAAATCGTGGATTTAGGCACGGTTGGATCAAGGCACTTCAGCAAGCCGAGAGTCTCCAGGCAGCAGGGTTGGATCCAGCATTTTTGTTTTACCAACAGAATGATTTCCCCTTCTCCGCTTTCGAAATTGAGGAGTGATGATAAAGAAGCTGCCGAACCGAAGAAAACCTTGAAATGATTAAGTAGATCGAAAGTGAAATTATGTATTTATTGGCTTAATTTTAATAAAACGCTTAGTTCTTAATTTGTAGCGTACTTGTTATCTATTAGTACACATTTTATTCTGAATGTGCACACGTTTTAGATTACGTTTATGCGGCTTGAACAATCTTACTTGAATATTTGCATTTTTCGGCCTTTGTTTATGGAGGCTTTAATTTAGGTAATAGTACATTGTACATTGTACATTTTCTATTTCAACCGTTTGTTTCGATGTAATTTATATTCGGCACACACGTGTTTGCATGTTTTATTGTATAAACATTGACCGGCCCGAGATAGCTAGTCATTTCGGCGGCTCGGTATGAGAGCATTTACATTAAGTATTTAATCGGCACAATTATGTTACGCATGGAGGCTTAATCGGGACAAAGGTGTCATGCACCAGGGGCTCCGAATCCGGAGACTGTCAGCCTATCTATAATTGCCGTTTAGATAATTAGGCCATTTTAACTCCAAAAATCCGAAAATTAGTACATGGAGTGGCTGTGGCCAATATCGATTGGCGTCCGTCTTTTGGAGTTCAGTGTTAATGAAATCGCCTCGGGGTCACTGCAAGGATTAGAAATAAATTACCTCGGACTCTTCACGCCAGTAACTTCACTTACTGTGTTCAGACTCGATTTAAAACAATTTTGTTGCGTGGGGTTAGATAAGTGTGAATGTCAAATGGAGTTTTCTTCAACAGCAGAGGAGAAGCTCAAACGTTGGCTGAGCTTGATACTGCAATGAATCGCAGCAGAGAACCCACCTGTGTGAGAGGTAGGGCGTTTGGAGAACGGGAAAAACGTCAGTCCAAGTCGTCAAAGCAGATCACCCCGAAGGAAGAAACAGCAATGGGGAAGTTCTCCGCAACCGCGACCGAGAAATGAGGCCGACGTAGAGCCGCGACTGTTGAGTTTTACTGTTTTCGTGGGGAATTCCTCTCGTCTTGGATCTTGGCCTTGACGTTGTCTATGGTGTCAAAGCTCTCCACCTCGAGGGTGATTGTCTCGCCGATGTGAACATCGTGGATTCAAGCGCGGTCAGATCAAAGCATTTCAAGCTGCGGATGCTCTCCGAGCAGCGGGCGTTGATTAGGCGCTGCCGCTGTACCAACGCGACCACTTCCCTTTTTTCGCCTTCGAAGTTGAGAAGGGTGAGGACGAAGGCGACGCCGTATGAAAATAGATATTGTAATGCTCGAACGCGGATTGCATTTTTGTAATTACTGTTTAATTGAATAAAATGTTTTATTTTAAAAGTTTATATCTCATTCTGAATTTTTATATGCTCAATTAAGTATCTTATTTCGAATGTTGGAACGTTTTGTTTTGTTCATGCGGTTGTGCCGGCTTAACTTACATATCCCTGATTTGACGTGTAAATGTTTTTTCGTTCTGGAGGGAGTTTCGAATTCGGAATATTACTCGGCCCTTGAGCGTCGCCCGTTGGGACACTATTTGGTTAGCCGAATTTGGAGGCTTTATTGGCCAAAGACGTCGTGCCGATGGGGCTCCGAATCCGGAGTCTTTGGCCAATCGCGATATCCACGAAGGGTGCTCCGAATCCGAAGGCTTTTCGGCCCAAAGGTGTCATGCGCCGAGGGGGCTCCGAATCCGGAGACTGGCCAATCGTGATATCTACGAAGGGTGCTTCGAATCCAGAGGTTTTTTCGGCCCAAAGACGTCATGCGCCAATGGGGCTCCAAATCCGGAGGCTTTTCGGCCAATCGTGATATCCACGAAGGGCGCTCCGAATCTGGAAGCTTTTTTGGCCCAAAGGCGTCATGCGCCGAGGGGGCTCCAAATTCGGAGACTTTTCGGCCAATCGTGATATCCACGAAGGGCGCTCCGAATCTGGAGGCTTTTTCGACCCAAAGGCGTCATGCGCCGAGGGGGCTGCGAATCTGGAGACTTTTTGGCCAATCGTGATATCCACGAAGGGCACTCCAAATCCGGAGGCTTTTTTGGCCCAAAGGCATCGTGCGCCGAGGGGGCTCCGAATCTGGAGGCTTTTCAGCCAATCATGATATCCACGAAGGGTGCTCCGAATCTGGAGGCTTTTTCAGCCCAAAGGCGTCATGCACCGAGGGGGCTCCAAATCCGGAGACTTTTTGGCCAATCGTGATATCCACGAAGGACGCTCCGAATTTGGAGGCTTTTTCGGCCCAAAGGCGTCCTGCACCGTGGGGGCTCCGAATCCGGAGACTTTTTGGCCAATCGTGATATCCACGAAGGGCGCTCCGAATCTAGAGGCTTTTTCGGCCCAAAGGCGTCATGTGCCGAGGGGGCTCCGAATCCGGAGACTTTTTGGCCAATCGTGATATCCACGAAGGGCGCTCCGAATCCGGAGGCTTTTTCGGCCCAAAGGCGTCCTGCGCCGAGGGGGCTCCGAATCCGGAGACTTTTTGGCCAATCGTGATATCCACAAAGGGCGCTCCAAATCTGGAAGCTTTTTCAGCCCAAAGGTGTCATGCGCCGAGTGGGCTTCGAATCCGGAGACTTTTTGGCCAATCGTGATATCTATTAAGGGCGCTCCGAATCTAGAGGCATTTTCAGCCCAAAGGCGTCATGCGCCGAGGGGCTCCGAATCCGGAGACTTTTCGGCCAATCGTGATATCCACGAAGGGTGCTCCAAATCTGGAGGCTTTTTCGGCCCAAAGGCATCGTGCGCCGAGGGGGCTCCGAATCCGGAGACTTTTCGGCCAATCGTGATATCCACGAAGAGCGCTCTGAATCTAGAGGCTTTTTTCATCAGAGGACTTTTTAACTGGATTTTGCAGTGGGTGGGATTACAACTTTTCAACAAGAATCCTTCCATTACAAAAGTGGAATGTGTACATGGCGAATCATTTAGAACTAAGATCATTCCCCACAAGTCGAGTTTAATGACAGAATTTTCGCAAGTGCGTCGAGTTCCAGGGCCGTGGCGGACTCCTTCCTGACATATTTCTGAGCCGATATGGAATCTATCCGATAATGGCCGTCTCAGTTAGGACCTAATTTTCCATCAACTGGTTTCTTGTCATCCGGAAGTACCTTTAAGATTAACTCTCCCGGTGTGTAGCAGTGCAACTGAACGTGTTGATTATACGACTTGGCAAGCTGCTGCTGGTATCGCCTAGGGCTTCTGTGGCTTTTCGCTAGGGAGCCGTTCGACATCGTCGAGGCTGTTTCGATTCGGCACTTTTGTGGAGTTGACCTGCGACTCCGTTGGTGTCTTTCCAGAAAGGAGATAACATGTTTGTGCAGATTGCTGGGAACCACAGATTTGCTTAATGCTGTGTTCGGTCGGGAAGCGTAGCAGCTGATGATAGGTGCTTGGCACCGCCTAACTAGTATGCAACCAAGTTCGCCCCATGATGAGATTATACGGCGAGGGGAGCTTGACGACCAAGAATTCCACATCTACTGTTTGGGAGCCCGCTCGAACGGGTAGTGTGATTTTCCCCAACGGGTACTCTGGATTTGCGATGAAGCCGAATAATGGATAAGGAGCCGGAGACAGGTCTGATTCGTTGAAGCCGAGTTTGATAAAGGTCTCGTAATACATAACCTCCGAAGTGCTCTCCTGGTTTATGAGGACGCGTTCAATGGTAAATCGGTTTACATGTAGTTCAATGACCAATGGATCAATGTGAGGGAGTGTTATGCCGATAAGATCGGAATCGTCGAAGATAATAATCGGAGCTTCGTGGGGCCATTTCGTTGGTGTGCGTTGCTTTTGGGGGGCTGACTGAATTGCGCATACGGTAGGAGGCGTTGGAAGGTTGTATATCATATGAATGACGCCGAGCGGAGGTGAATCCTGCCAAAGGGCAACTGTTTTGATTGCGCTCTTTTGGACATGCTGCTGGAGCCGACCATCTTGCACCAATTCCTCAAGGTGGTCTTTCAAAGCATAGCAATTGTCCGTATCATGACCGTGATCTTTGTGATATTCATACCGTCTGTCCCGCCTTCTCGTGTCAGGAGGTCCCACCATTTTGGACGGCCATTTGAAGAACGGAAGATGTTGGATTTTGGACATAACCGAGCTGATTGACTCTAACAGCTTCGTATATTTCTTGTCGGTGCCCTTTGTGCGACTACTATCAACTTGCAGTTGCTCGTTTGCTCAGTGTGAGCATTGATCGCTTGATCGGCGAGAATCCCGTCTCTTGTCTTGTTTAGCCCGCTGTCGTGGTTCAGGGCTCTGAGGTGGTACGAAACTTATTGGCTGAGCAATTTCAAGAGGGGCCGTTTTGTTGGCCTTGTGTCCGGCTTTAACCCGCAAGGCGTCATCTTCCACTTTGCAGTATTCGTCTACTTTCTTCATCAACCCCCAAACTATTTTGGGAGGTCTTCTAGTCAAGGAACTACGGAAGGCACTATCTGGATGTAATCCTATTTTGAAGGCGGTGATAGCCATGGAGTCGTTGCAAGCGTCATCAACAAGATTAAAGCATTCCCAATATCGCGCCGAATATGCTCTTAGTGTTTCTCCTGGCAGGATTTGCATTGCCCAGAGAGAGTTGGCTTACTTTGGCTGGACCTCATTAGTGATAAATCTTGCCCTGAAGGACTTTTGGAGTTGGTGGAAGCTTTTAATCGAAGCCGGCTCCAGTTTGTAATACCACCTGACAGCTAGTGGTCCCAAACTGCTCGAAAATATTCTGCACATCAAAGCCTCGTCATCTGCGTGCAGTGTCATGGCTTGCTTGTAATGGCGGATATGATCGGTGGATCCGATTTACCGTCATACAAGGTGAATGACGGTGCTTTGAATTTTTTGGGTAGCACTACCTTTGCAATCTGTCATACGAAGGGATCATGCCGATCTTCATCTGAGCTATTTCGTCTACGTTTATGCCTTATACGTGGACTCTCTTTAGAAGAGCTGGAAGTTTCAGATTGTCCCTTCTTCTTAGGCTCCGGGGATAATGAGTCGGAGTCACTATCAGTGTCTTGTTGTCGGGCTCGAGATCGTCGACCTCCTGCCCTCACAGGTCATTCTGAATCTTGGCGTACAGCTTGTTTGGACTTTGCTACCTCCAAGGCCAAATCCTGACGGAGACGTTCGTTTTCTACGATCATGTTCTCCAACCTTTGTTCGTTTTGCTTTGCTTGTTCCATGATTGCTTGCATTGCCTCATGTTCTGAAGTTGAGGGTGAGGCGAAGTTCAAAGCGCGTCTCAAGGATAGTCTCCGGTCCAAGCATGTTCGTTGAAGTGAGGTCGTCTCTCTGCGTGGTTTCATCAATGACTATCGGAGGGTCTTCCGTTACGCCCGCCATGGATATGTTTGAGTTTTCCCACAGACCTTAGTAGCAGGAATCGTTCATGCTGCTCACGATTCTTCCTCAGAATCGCGATTCTGCGCTTCTGACTCAAATTCGTTGAAGAATCGCGATTTTGATGCAAGAGAAACGCGAATCTGATACGAATCTGTCTTCTTCTCAGTCGAAGCTCCATCGCGGGCCATCGCAGACTTCTACCTTCCTCCTCGCTGGTCTTCGCGAGTCGCACACAGGCCATCGCGACTTCTCTCTCCTCTTCGCTGGTCTTCGTGAGTCGCACACAGCCATCGCGACTTCTCTCTCCTCTTCGCTGGTCTTCGCGCGACGTCTCTCTCTCTCTCTGCGACTGGTTCACAACATCTCTCTCTCTCTCTGGTCTTCTCTTCTCAGATCAAACATAGATGGATAGATATATAAATATATATATAATACGTATTATGTATATATGTTTTTGTTTTTGTTTTTATAAATTATATATATAAATATATGTTTTTATTTATATATTATATATAACCTTTATAAAATATATATATATCTGTTTTAATTTATATATTATATATTATCTTCATAAATTTATGTGTAATTATTTATATATTATATTTATTGAATTAATGTTATTATGTTATTTTTTTAAAGAAAATAACGTAAAATAAATAATTTTTAACAAAAATATTTTAGAATAAATAGATAAAAAAGTAATAAAAATATTTTAGACTAAATTAAAAATATTCTAATAAAAGTATATAACTAGAATATTTTAACATATAATTTTTTATACTTCTTATTTATTTATAACATGTATAGTCCCATAAAAAAATATAACCTTACAATATATTTTTATATATTATTTAAAATATATACAAACGCTCCCAACTAAACGATTCCTGAAATGTCTACGATTTCACGCTCTCGCTCCCGCTCCCGCTCCCGCTCCCGCTCCCGCTCCGTGCAACTAAGCCACAGACGGTGCCAATTGTGGAGAAGTGGTTTGGAAATATTTTTCTGATCCTGGGGGACGCTCGTGATCTTTTGCTAGTCACCTGAAAAGGAATAAACACTCCGGTCGGGGGTGCCGGAATTAGCACTCCGACGGGCAAGTTAGTCTCTGCACTCAAGATTACTTGTATTCTCAACTAAGCTTAATAATTCTCACATACCTTTCTAGAACTGAAGATCTTGTATTTATAGTATTCTCTTTGGGCCTTTGGGCTAGGCCCATCTTTATTCTATTACATGTAACTCTACTCGGCATCTGTTCTATTGGCTGAGGTACTGGTTATTCTATTCAGCTCCTTGATTGATTGGGGTATGTGCCGAATATAGGCTACGTTTTGGACCGGGCACGCTTATTCGTCCCTATGGATCTGATGAAATTCGGCTCCCACAGCGAATTTTGTGCGTAATAGTCTGGATAGATTTTTGTATTCTTTAGGTTGGGAAGAAAGATTCCTGAGTGTTAGACAAGAGGTGCTTCCTAGAGCAATGTTTGATCATTATCCAGGGGTCTTAGAAAGTCATTGATCAATTGGGGTCCCACTCCTTTTAGGTCTGAGAATATGTTAGAGCATCACTTGTTTAAGAAATGTTACCAGGAATGGTGGGAAAGTTGTAGACCTCACGAGTAGGGGAAGTTTTAAATTCATGAAGAAACTAAAGTTTATTAAATAGTTGTTGAAAATTTGGAACAAAGGTTTTCGGAGACTTGAAAGAGACTACAAAGTAAATTTCTAATTAGGATCAATGAGTTGGATAGTCTTGAGATGAGTGGTGGTCTTATTGAATCTCTTAGAAAGGAGAGAGAGGTTTTCAAAAGTAAATTTGAGAAAGTGGTCTTTAGGTGAAGAAATTTCTCTATCTAAAATATCTAAATATAATTTCAAATTATTTCCTTAGGTTGCAAATGGAGATCAAATCATTAATGATGTTTTTCCGTTTATTCCAGATTGTATTCTTTTGAGGGAGGGGTGAGTAGGTCGAGATAAGAAGGGTTGGAATGGTCCTCCATTGATTCTGAGAAGGCTAGTTGGTTGAAAGGCATATGGGTCCCTAGGGCTTAATGGCTTTCTTATGACCACTTTTTACGTTTGTTGGGATATTGTTAATTTTGATTTGTTAAAAGTTTTTAATGAATTTTTTGAGAAAGGAATTGTTGATACTTGCGCAAATGCTGCATTTATATGTTTGATTCCAAATAAAGAGTTTTCTTTTAAGAATATGTGACTTTTGACCTATCTGTTTAGTTACTTATTTGTATAAAAGTTTGGCAAAAGTGTTATGTATGTCGTTGAGATTTGGTTTTGGGGGATTTCATTTCTCTTCTCAAGGTGCCTTTGTTAAGGGGTGTTAAATTTTATATGTTATTTTGGTAGCTAATGAGGTGGTTGAGGAGTATGGATTACCTAAGAAGCACGGATGCGTACATAGACACGAGGACACATGATACGGTGATTTTAGAAAAATGGGGACATGGACATGAACATAGTGGGGACATGACAATAAAATATTTTTTCGTATATTTTTGTTTCTTATGTAGGTTAATATTACATTCACAAACAATCAAAACTAACAAAAACTAAAACTAATTTGATATAAAAGAAATTAAAAAAAAATCACTTTTATATTAACACTTATTATTTATATCTTTTTTATGGATGATTTATTAAGTATTTAAATCTAAGCAAAAATGAATAAACATTCAACATCTAACATCCATTAAATGCACTAAAGAAAGCGCCGGGGGGGGGGGGGGGGGGGGGGATTATTTGGCGTGTCCCCTGAAAAAAATTAATTAAATGGCGTGTCCTTGCCTTATCGCCATATCCCCATGTCCGACATAGGTATGGCACTTATTTTGAACTGTCGGTGCTTCATAGCAGATTACAAACAAGGAGAGGGTTATCTTTAAGACATTTTGAAAAAGTATATGATCATGTGGGTTGTTTTTTTTTTTTTTTTTCAGTAATGATAGAGACCCCCACAAAACACAACCCCCACAACTCTCAAAATGATCTGGACCATTCATGTCACTATCAGAGATAGAAAAAAAAAAATTAAACACATCAATGATCAATACATCAGTGGGGGTCGTGGGGGCCCTCCTTTGTGGTGGTCCCAAACATTTTCTTTCTTTCTTTTTTTTTAAAATTCTTTTTGGATTTTGTCATGCAAAAGAAATGATTTGGTGAGAGATAGGAGGAAGTGGATCAAGGGTTGTTTGTCCACTAGTAATTTTGTAGTAATATTAAATAGTAAAGCATGTGATACTTTTTAAGACTACTAGGGGTCTGAGGCATAATTCTTCTTTATCTCTATTTTTATTTACTGTAGAGAGTTGATTTTTGGGGAGGTTGGTTGATTGGTCTTAGGAGGTGGGTTTAATGGAGGGTTTTGTGATAGGTTGGGGTAGGATTTCAGTTTTTCACCTACAGTTTGCAAATGATATTATATTTTTCTCTTTTCAGATTTTCTCCTACACTTTGTAGCATTTTTTAATTGTTAGTGGTCATAATATGTTTTTCTATGATTATGTTATATTTCCAGGTGGTGAACACTTCCATTCACATGATCATGATGTGGACCATGCTCATTCTCATGTTCATTTTGGACATGAGCATTCACATCCTCTTAAACATGCACTTCCTTAAAAGATCTTTCCGTTGGTTTGTCCGTTTTGGGTAAGTTGAGAAACATGCAACGTGCATACGTTATTTGTTAATCTCAATCACATGCTTTCTTGTTTTTCAATATATATGTATGCATTATGCACATGCAACAATTATCTCTGTTTTATATATTCCTGTAATTTTGCCTCTAATAATGTATAGAAAAAAAGCTACTTCTAATAATGTATAGAAAAAGTTACTTTCTTTCTGTCACATTTGAAAATTAATAATTCTGAATAATCAATAATTATTAATGGTTAGCAAAGTAATAAACAAATTATAAATGCACATTTATTGATAATCCAAATGTGTCACTGGAGTACATTGGACCACATGAATGGTTCAAAAGCCTTGAACATACTGTTGATGGTTGAAAGAGCACAATTTCATTGATTGAGGTAATGGTAGTCACTCTTTTGGAAGGAATATCACCTTAAGAATATGAAAAGGTTAACAGAGTAAATACACGTGAAATTGAGAAAAAGTGGCCCTAGTTGATATACGGGACTCAAGAAAAGTGACACAGCCTACATTACGGGTAATGCTAGCGGACGAGGAAGACCAAACTAAACATGAGTTAAGATAGTAAGTGTTAAGTATGTGTTTGTTTAGCATTAAGGGTAGTTTAGTCATTGTTAGCCTCTAGGGTTTTACTTAGTTTTCTTATATATATATATATTTCTCTTGTAATCTTTAATTAATTAATTCAATAATAGCATGGTTTAGTTTAAACCTAGTTTTCATGGTATCAGAGCCAGGTTTTGATCCTGGGACACAAGTTAATAGCTTCTTGTTCAACTAAAATTATGGATCTTAATCAAATATGCAAACTAGGATTCATCTAGCCAACCCCAAGTAGTTGGTGAAGATTTGTGTAGTTGAATTGATTTAATATATTTTTTCAGTTTGTATGTTTCTTTAACCTTAAGGTAATAATATACTTAGAAAGCGGTTGTGCATAAACCTGTAACACTTGGGTGTGTGTTTTAATCTATCGGAAGGTGTGTTTAATATCTTTATTTTTGTTTTGGGGGTCTTTGGAGTTGTTGTATATTGGTTTTGAAGGAGTACAATCCAATTTAAACTCGTTGGGTTTGTTCGTTCGCGTTTGTTCTTGTCAAAAAGTTCCTTGGAAACTTAGAAATTCTATTCTAGGGTCGACACCAGCCTTCCTAACGTTCGACCCTTACCTATTTGTGAAGTTTCTGGAGGTGTTGCTAGAAAATAGGGTAGACACCAGTCTAGGGAGGGTCGACCCTCTTATGTTGCAAAATTTCTATGTTAGTTACTGGAAAATAGGGTCGACCCCCTTGCTTGTTGCCAGATTGTCTTTTCTACCTAAAGGGTCAACCCCCTTGCCCGAAGGGTCGACCCCTGCGTGTTTTTTTTCAGAATTTTGGGGTTCGAATAGGCCCTACTTTTGGGGGTTTTTGGACTTATCTTTTTCATTGACCTTAGGGCTATTATCTATTACTATAAATAGACCCAAACCACACCTCTCTCATAATTTTCTCCTCTTTTTCCTCTCAAAACCGAGAGTCTCTCTCTTTCTCTCAAAAACTCACTTTTTCCACTTCAATCCTTAGATCTACACTCTTAGAGGTGTCTTCTCACCTTGATCCTTTGAGATAACTTGAAGATCTTGTCAAGGGCTTTCTGTTGGTCCGAGAAGTTCGTGGCTTCGTCAACCTTGAGTATTTCGGGTTTTCTTCCTCACGACCTGAGGTAGGGACACTTTTACCTTAGTATTTCTTTGTTTTGAAGGGATTTCATGGTATGGTTGTGATTTGTGAATTAATTGGAGAGTATTGTTAGATCAATCTCATGTTTTACATAAATAAACCATTTTACTTGACTCTTGCTTGAGATTTCTTTACTCCCTCTTTTCAAAACATATATATAAATGTTATTACAAGCCATATCTATAATAGAGGAGAAAAACCCCCAAATTTGGTAAAAACCCTAGATTCTCCATTTGAGTTAAAAACACCACATTGAATGGAGAATTTCCTTGATTCATGAAATATTGTGAAATATAATAGATGAAGGATGTGGATGTTGATATAGTAAAAGAATTGTGGCTTGGATGTTATTTGTTTTCCTTAAATCTTGTGTTGTATTCAACTCTTGGGTAATGTTGGATGGTTGATGGAATAAAATATGAATGAATTGTTAATTGTGCAGGAGTCCGGGTAAGAGTCGGTTTTCCAAATGTGGTGTTGTGTTGGTACCCGCGCGGGGAGTTTAAAAAGGTGCCCAAATGCCCTGTCTAGGCTTATCGCTGGACGAATGTGGGAAAAATGTTTTTGGGTGTCCACACAGTCGTGTCGTATGATAGCCGGCAAAAGTGGAAAAACGGATGGTTTTCTTTGGGGTGCCCACTCCCTGCCGTATAATAGCCGGCAAATGTGGGGGGTGATTTTGAAAACAAAAGCAAAGGGTGTTTTAAATTGGACTCTTACAGGTAGACTCATGGTTTGCGTTCTATGGTTGTGAATGTTTGATTGTTGTGATTGATGACATGAATAGTCACTGTTATTATTTGGTTGTCATGGATCTGTATGTTTGTTAAGGATTACATGTAAAGATAAATTTCCATGTAATGTTTGGTTGCAAAGATACTATAATCTTATTCAAAGGATTAGATATTTGGTTAAATGTGTTCCTACTGGGCATATAGTTCAACCCCATCTTATCTTTTTTGAGGAAATGATGGAGTTCCACCTCCTTGAAGGGTTGGTCAAGCAATAGCTCTTTTTTGAAAAAGTTGATCCATGTGTATTTTGTTATTTTGAATTGAAATTTTTGTAACCAGACTATTAATTTATTTTGTAATAATTGTACGCCCTAGAGGCTTATATTTTGTAAGGCCACCTAGTTCATTGAACTAGAATACGAATTCTAAACGTTATGGGAATGTATATGGTGAATCGTAACCTCTTATCTCTTAGTTCAATGAGAATGTGGACTTTTTGGGTATATTGTTGTATTTGTTTAGGCATATTCTTGTGGGAAAATTTCAGGACGTTACAAATGGTATCAGAGCCATAGGTTAGAATACCTTGGGCTCGTGGGAGGTGACATGTGTCACAATATGGTCCCCAGGCTAGGACGGAATGCTTAGGATGTCTTGTGTGTTATGTGTTTTCATGTGACTATGTGGGTATGGGGTTAGAATCCTATGATATGGCTTTTGTTTGTTACATTCATCGAAATCCTTTTGGAAAGGCACTTGATCACTGTTCTTTCCACTTGGAGGTCCTTGATTGCCATGTAACTAGCTAATATCTTAGGATGACAACTCACGCGTGCTTTTATGTGATTGTATGTGTGATTGTTTGGATTATTCTATGTGGAAGTTTGTGTGTTTACTTGGTGTATAAGTGTAAGGATTAAATATGGAGCACTTAAGTGCGGCAAGTTGGTCTTGAATTTAATATTGTCTCTACTTCTTATAGATGTCTGGACGTGTTAAAGCTTGCGGTAGACCCCATCGAGGAGGCAAGAATATTCCAACCCAACCCGAGGTCCCTCCGCAAGAAGAGGGAGTGGGTTAAAATAATATACCCATTTCACCAACCCAAGAAGCTATGGGGACCTTGGCTAAGGAAATGGTAGGGGCTCTACGGGAGTCCATGGAGATATTGAGAACCGAGCAAGCGGCTAGAACAATTGATGGGAAAACAAGAGCTTCCTTTTTGAAAAGGAGTTCTTTCGATCCAATCCCACCAAGTATAACGGCGAGCGTAATTCGATGAAAGCTGGCAAGTGGTTGGAGCAATTGGTCAAGTCCTTTGAGATCTTAGACATTCGAGAAAATGAATTGCGCGTGGCATTAGCGGCCTACCAGTTGAAGGGGGAGGCCGGGCAATGGTGGAAATCCATAAAGAATAGGGTTGAACATACTTGGGAAGCATTTGCACAAGCTTTCCAAGATAAATTCCTCCCTCCCACGGCTAGGGACCGGTTGAGGAAGCAGTTTGAGGAGTTATTACAATTAGATACACCAGTGGCGGAGTTTGAAGCCAAATTTACTAGCCTTTCACGTTTTGCACCTGAATTAGTGGCAACGGAAGAACGAAGGTGCCTTGAATTTGAGAAAAGGTTGAGACCGAAGATCCTGATGAAGGTGGTTGGCAATATGATACGTGATTATGACCGTTTAGTTTAAGCGGCAGCTCATGTGGAGATTACTGTAGAGGCCGAAGAGGCAAGGTAGAGATTGAAGAGAGCAGGACATTCTGATTCTAGGGGTGACACGAGTTCTTCAAAGAGGTCGAGGGGTTCAGGGGTGACACGATAGAATATTCTAATAGCATGAAATGAAATATGGCTCTTGCTTTTCTTATTCTTAATTTTAGTTTTCTGTTTGTT
Organism: Camellia granthamiana; assembly: GCA_036172215.1. Taxonomy (NCBI): domain Eukaryota; kingdom Viridiplantae; phylum Streptophyta; class Magnoliopsida; order Ericales; family Theaceae; genus Camellia; species Camellia granthamiana. Next base: position 107,069,753 of record CM069913.1, read on the forward strand.
CAAGATCAAAACTAATGATTCAGACCTCGATAAGTTACATAGTTTTGTGGCAAAGAAAGTTAAAAACATAACACATTGTGAAACAAATGTATATATCTAGTGGGATTGTTCTGATAGTGCACAACAATTTCATATCAAATATGTTTTGTTGACTGAAATGTTATAACATTTGATAAAGTATCTTATTTCATGGAAACATAATCCATTATCGAATCTTACCTTTTTGGTTTGAGGAACCTGAATGGGAACATGATGTCACATGGTTCTGATGTGTTGGGTAATTCAAATCACAAGGGTGGTTCTCTTTTGACCAGGAGATAACAATGTATTGATATTATCAAAATGCAAAACATTTTCCATAGACTTGTGGATTTTTCACCCTTCCAAGTATTCGGGAATGGTTAGGATTCCTTATATTTGAACAAAGCTTTATCATGCAGGGCCTTCAAGATGCCTGCTAGCTTACTTGGTAAGAAAAGTGGTAACAATATCAAATGCTTGGATTCAAGGTTCCAATAAAGCTAGGACTGTCTTCACGCCCCATTGGCGCATGCCCCCTTTTATTTATTTATTTATTTATTATTATTAAAATCATTATTGCAACTTGTTTGTTATTGAAACTTACGTTTGATCCTCACTTTTGCAGAGAAAAACTGGTAGTGGTGCTGGAAAAGATAACATTTCAGATGCTCCAAATGGCTCCACTCACCATATAAAATCCGTGGTTGAAAAAGAACTTTCTCATTCTCCATCAAATCTTGTGTTTGGTTACCTTAACCTCTTCTCCGATGGTGTAGTATGTTTTTTTTTTAAAAAAAATTTATATTATTATTTTTTAATTTAAATTTCAATGGTAACATTGTTTCTTTATGATTGGTGTTACTGTCCATGAATATAGATTTAATGGACACACACATGTAAGGGTTTTACAATTCTATAGGGAAATTTTTTCCATTTTTAATTGATGTATTTGACTGAAAACTGAAGCATTTCAATGTGACTTGTAACATTTCAACACAATTTTACTGATGGGATGGCTTTGGGAAGTGCTTTCCTCCTTTATGGATCAGTTGGTGGGTGGTCAAGAACTCTGTTTCTACTTGCACATGAGCTTCCTCAAGAGGTTCGCTTCTTCCTCTAGTTCCTTCATTTTCTATGGAGATTTTAATAAAGAATAATGACTATTTAATTTTATGTCATTATGTTGACATCAATTTCAGATAATAAGTTCTTTAGCTAGTTAATTCTAAAGATTCGGAATGGATCTTCATACAGTACATCATTGTATTTGCATATTATAAATGTGTATATATTTGTGTTGTCACTAAATTGTCTTCCCTGCTAAAATTCTCTTCACTCTTGGCCTGGCTTAAGGATGCAAGCATGCAAAGTGTCTTGTTTCCTATAAAAGCATGTGAGTTGATGGGTTATTTTACTCCATAACTAACTGGATATATTCTACTAGGCTTGATACTGACGCTTATGTATTGCAGCATCTTCTAAAATTATATACTATGGGTAGAAGTGCAAAATTAATTAGACTTATTAGATGAACGTTGTTTCTGGTTCTTTTCTTATGATAAATATGATTGTTTACCCTTTGTCATTTTGGTCTCTGTAATTTCAATTAACTCGATTTTGTCCTTTAATTTTAAATTTTGTGTCAATTAAGTCCAATTGAAAACAATCGTTACAATTTTTTATGGAAATTTCACATGCGTCGCACACAACCAATTTTCAGGGGCATAATGGTCCATTCAGCTGTCTCTCTCTCTACCCTCCTCAATGATTGTTTCTTTCTCCCCAATAACCCAGCACAAACATCCCCAGCTTCCATCATCAATGTTGGCTATCTACACCATGCACACCAACTTATTCCATCACTGCTGGCAATCACCACCATCTTCCACCCTCCCAAACCACCACTTCTGTCACCCAAACCCTCTTCTGCTAAAACCCCTCCACTGCCATTGCCACCAACTACCATCAGCTACCATCAACCACTCTGTCAACCATCACCAAAACCCCCCTTTTGCCACCCAAACCTTCTTTCACCAGCCTGAAACCCACCTCATCAACATCATCTAACAAATGCCTAGCAATAATAATAATAACAAAATAATCATTTAACAATCTCAACCCTCTCCACTGCCATTTCCATTAGTCACCATCAACAACCATCCCAACCACAGCAAAGTCCCCCTCTACTACCCCATTACTGTGAAACACCTCATCTGCCAAATCACCCCTTTCAACCACAGCAAACCCGCCTTTCTGCAAACCACTCCGTTTGTCAAATCAATTTTACCCTCCACCACAAATCAATGTAAAAGAAAAGAGGGAAGATAAAGTGAATGGGTCAGAGGAAGAGGGGGAAAAGGAGAGGGAGGACATCGACTGAGATTGCCTTTGCCATTGTCGTTGAAAATCTTTGCCTCTGCTAGAAGGATAGATTGCTACCTCTTCGTCGCCATTGTTGCGCCATGCTCCTCCTTTGTTGCATTCATCCTCAACAGCCCTTCTCCATTGCCTAAAGCCCCCTTCCCCTTCGCCTTCCCTAACGCCCACCAACTGCCTCCTCTCTCATTCTCTTTTTATATATATAATATTAGTTTTGAGCAAGTTAATTAAGTGTAACAGGTGATTTTATATATATAATATTAGTTTTGAGCAAGTTAATTAAGTGTAACAGGTGATTCTAAATGCACCTCATTATACCCCTAAATGAAATTACCAAAAATCCTTAACCATACAACCATCTTCTACCCTGGCTAGCTGGTGCCACTAGCAGCTCTGATAGCCACCTGAGCCCCCTCCCTTTCCAACTCCCCTCCCCACCCTCTCCAACTCCACCTGCCACTCCCCAGTCACTCCCCACGCTCCATGCCCCCTCTCCACCCCACTCTGGCGATCACCCCATCTATTTTTCCTCACCTAGATGCCGTTGCTGCCAGCCACACCCACCCCAGAACTCTCCCCTATCCTTGCTCCCTTCCCCTTCATTTGAAATTGTAGAGCACTGTCACCAAAAAAATGGTGGTGGTTCAGACGTATACCACTAAACAAATAGTGGTGGTTAGGACATAGACCACTGAACCAAATTTATGGAGATCGCATCGGGCGGCTGCTGTCATGACGGTTGGTGGGGAAGGAAATTGAGAGGGGAGGTGGGGTTTAGGGGTATAGTTTGACGAGTAAGGAAGGGAGCTAGCGTCAGGCTGCAGGGAGGGAAGGGGAGGCCGCTGCGCACTGTATGGAGGGACGGGGAGATGTTGCTGGAGATGATGGGGCGGTGGTGGTGGTGTGGAGGGGTTGGGATGGATGGGGGTAAAGTTGGTGTTAACTAGGGTGATCAAAGAAAAAGAACAAAATTTGAATTCAGGAATTAGGGTGCTCAAAGAAATGAGATGTCCAACCACAAGTTTGAGGTGCATTTAGAGTCACCGAAGTGTAACTCACAAAGTTGGATGGGGTATGGGCGAATGGACTATTTTACCCTTGAAAACATGACTTGTGTTGTTCACATGTGAAATTTCAATGAAATTGTAACGGCCATTTTCAATTGGACTTAATTGACAAAAAACTTGAAAGTAAGGTGCAAAATCAAGCGAATTGAAATTACATGACCAAAATGACACAAGGGGTAAAGTATAAGGACTAATGGTGCAATTTTCCGTTATTTTTATGTATACATCAAAAGTGTAGAATGAATTGGACTTGGTACATGTGTGTAGTTTATAATCTTTACCTAGAAGGACATTCATAGTGTGATTAGCATGATATTAGACACTTTATATTATTAGTCCACATGTTAACATAATTTATCTTAAAGTAAATATTTGATCTAAATTTTGTTGACATGTTTTTGTTGTGCGTCATTAAAGATTTGCCATGTTGGCGTAGTTATATTGTCATTATGAACGCCACATTAGAATATAATCATACTTTGGACAACACTAAATCTTGTATTCCATCCTTATAAACTTTTCATTTTTTAATTATAAATGTAATTAAACTTTCCTTTGGTGCAATATCTTTTGTTAAACCATCCTGTGTAGTTAGGTGATTTTGGAATCTTGGTAAGCTATGAAGCACTGACACTGCAAAACAAGTGCCGTATCTGTATTGGACACACAGACATGTCGGGGTATGGGACACATCACATGGCGTGTCCCTTTATTTAATTAATTTATTTTCAGGGGACACCCCAGGGACACTTCGAGAATATAGGGACATGTCAATTTGTCTTTTTTCCCATTTTATTTAGTACTTTTGATGAATGTTGTATATTTATTATTATTATTTTTTCTTAGATTTAAATACTTAATAGATCATCCATAAAAAAAGATATAAACTGTAAAGTGTTAATTTAAAAGTACTTTTAAAAAAATAAAATTAAAATAGAATTAGGATTAGTTTTTGTTAATATTGATTATTTGTGAATGTAATATCAATCTAGATAGAAATATATATATATATATATGAAAACATATTTTATTGCCGTGTTCCTACCTTCCGTGTCCCCATTTTTTTGAACTTGCTTTGTCCCATGTCCCCATCCATGTTTGTGTCTGCATCCATATCCGTATTTGTGCTTCTTAGTTGGTAAGATCCAGTTTCAGTGTCTCGAAAGCTCTCTTTTTCAATTTCCTCTCAGCACTGGTGGCACTAGCAAGAACAACATTGGTTAGTATCGTTTCAGTATGGCAAGTTGAGTCCTACTTTTTTTTTTAATCCCAAAACAATTGAAGAATTAATAATCACGTTTTACTGTTATTGTCACACAGGCTTTAGCCATGGGTCAAGATCAAGGACAATCATCTTTGATTGTGGTAAAAAAAACTTCAAGAAATGATCCGAGCAAGCTCATATTTGATGCTGAGGATATCATATGCATTAGCATTAGTAATAATCCCAATATGTTTTTGTTGTTTTTATTTTTGTTTTGTTTCCAAGATTCACAGCAGGTGGGTTCGTGTACATTGCAGTTGCCAAAGTACTGGCAGAAATGAACAATGGCAGCAGCTCAGCAATAAAAAGTACTATACTCCAATTAACCTCACTGATTGTATATCCCTTGTTGAATGAATATAAAACACCTTCTAACATGTGTTTAGTAGTTTTTAAGATCAATGTAATCCAAGTTGTATAACATTACTCATTTGTAAATCAAGATCACAATGATGAAAATTCTGTTTTTAAATTGAGAGACCACAATATGTCACATCACTCTACAAAAAAATTTGTACAATTTTTCTTTGCATATCTCCACCACTCAAAACTATTAATGCATGGTGAATAAGTGATGTCTCATGCATGCAACCTGTATGAAAAATAAAAGATACATTGTTAACTCAAATGCTCTGTGCCTCCCATACCAAACACCTAAATCTGCTTAAACCAGGTAAATTTAGAGTCACAAACTCTACTCCATTTTTATATTTTGATAGTAAACAAGACAGAATAATAAAACAATTTCCTCACAAACAGTAGTTATATATTTTTCGGGTCAATTCAGTAGTTATATGTTACAGACAAGCATTCATAAACAATTATATTACATAACAAGCACACTTAACTAGCAATTTCTAGCACAATCAGACACTCAATCTCTAATTGGTACATTTTCTCTGATAGCACCTTTGAAAACGCCATTTTTGTTTGATTGAGAACAAGGGAGGGAAGCCATAGCAAGACAGTCTTCATCCTGAAACATGTTATCAAACTGGTTTTACATTTTCAGCCAAAGGATATACAAGTACTACCAAAAACAATGAAATTTCACTTGAGAAAATTAAAAATCACTGTGAAGTTGCATTCCTCATTAATCTTCCTGTGTGAAATCTTAAAAGAAAAAAAAAAGTTAAGAAAAGAACATGAAAAAAAAATAGAAACATCACAATAGACGTAACATGATAAGATGTTTCCATGCAGTAGCTCACAGATTAGTCCAAAGTTTTCCACTAGTTAGATCAAGATCTTTGACAAGTTGTTGCCCATGCAGAATACCTAATCTGGATGGGTGAGACATGAAAATAGAGAGGAACAAAATAGGAATTATAAATTATACATACACACAAGAACAGAAGATTGAAATTGGTTCATCCCAAAATTAGGCATATGTCCAGAGTCATTGCGGTTGTGCAATGATTAGAAAAAATACAACCAATATACAGAGAACTATGTATTCATAGTTGGATCTACGGTCGAGTAGTAAATATTCAATACTTATCAGATCAACACTTCTCAACAAAGATTGGGTAACAAGCCAAGGATCAACATCCCCTCCCACTCTTTCTCGGTTTTTCTCAAGGTTGAGCTCTTAAACTCCCATTTGTAATGTTTATGTTTTAACATTTTGTTTATGTTTTACAAATATTTTGAAAACGGGAAACAAAAACTTGTTTGGTGTCTCATTTTTGTTTCCAAAAAATGGAAATAATTTTGAAATTTTACTAAATTATACAAGGGAAAAAAAAAGAAGAAGAAGGTGGTATTGTTCTTAATACAAATAGCCAACACAAAATTGATAAAGGGGTACTACTCATTTTTTCCAAATATTATATTTTAGCATATGCATTAGAAAAAGAGATTCAGTAAGTTGTTTAAACATCGACTTCGTTTGAGCACAGTTATCCCAACCCTATGCTCACTTGATATACTCAAATCAATATATCCATAACCGAAGGAAACTTACTGATTAGTTCTGAAGATGGTAGGTCATGACCTGACAATTTGCATTGTGTGTACACTCAGGCAAGGCCAGCTCAATTTCGTGAAATTGGTGCCAAAGCTCTTCTGTGGCTAAGCTCAGTAGGTTTTTTTCTAGTGGGCCATGCCATGCTAGAGCCAAAAATTTTAGGCCCAAGCCCTGACGAGCTAGTGAGGTGCCTAACCCTAATAATCTTTTTAAAAAAAAAAAAACATTTTCCCTATTTTTTGCTTGTGGGTCGAGCCAGTGGGTTGATTGATCACCTCTCAAGGGCTAACTAGTCAGTCTACAACACCTAAACCTAGACCTAGTCCCAAGCCAAGCCCTTTTCGGGCTTTGCCAGCTAACCTCAGAATATGGACCTGGTCGGGTCACTGGTCAAATGATGACCCTACGATACATTTCGATAGCATCTTAAAAACACAAACTTCTGTTTTTTCTTATATGTTTTTTGACATGCATCAAAACATACTAATTATGAATAAAAGGAATACAGGTAGAACCAAAACAGTGAAATTCAAATTGCAATTGCATCTCGGTAAGTAAAGAAGCTATTAGACACAAAGAAGAGGTAGGAACAACATCTTTAGCTCTAGTTATATCATTGTATGAGAATTAAGAGGCAAAGGAGGAGGTAAAATAGGAATAGTAACACTGATACCAAGTGGAGAGAAAGAAAAAGGAACAGACGAAGAAGTAGGAGAGGAGACAGGACATGATCGTTAGCAAGAGAAGGACTAGGATTAGGAGAAAGAGAAACATGACTAGGAGAAGAAACAACAACATTATCTATTCCCTCCTAATTCAAACTTAATAATGTGTGGCATGTTCCACAAATTTCATCTATTTTGTTTTATGTTCATCAATTCACATCTGATAATGCTTGCACCATCACATTTGTTGATAAATCAATTGGTATTTAGGACAAACACAACAATCAAGTTCTATGTAGAGGTCATCATCAGAATGGTCTCTATCAGTTTCCTTCCCTCTCATTTTGATCACTGTTCAAAGGTTTTTTCTAGTATTAGTTCTGTAGCTGCTATTTGGCATAAGAGACTAGGGCATCCTTCTTCTTCAGATGTTTTTCATCATGTAGCTAAAACTTGTGGTTTTTCCATTTCTCATAAAGACTGTTCTTTTTGCAGTCATTGTTGTGTCTCAAAGAGTCACAAACATCCTTTTGTATGGACTAATACTAATTCCAATGTTCCTCTTGTTTTAATTTACTCTGATAACATGAAGAAAATAGAGAGAGAGAGAGAGAGAGAGAGAACAAAAAGATATTTTCTATTATTTCATTATGAACTCAACTACACATAGAAGTCTTTGATCAATGTATACATGGAAACAAAACAAAGTATCTCTAGATTAGTTATAGATTCTAACTAACTAAGTTTGTTATAGATTCTACATCCTTATGATAGTTTTATAAGTGTGTTATAGTTGTCATTGCAACTCTGTCTTCAGTAGCCTTAGTTATGGTTATGGTTCCTGAGGTGATAGAATCTAGGAGCTAGGTGTGGGGACATAATTTTCGACATGTCCACGTGGCATGACCTTGGTCTGAAGTGCCACATGGCGGAATGTGATTGGCTGAGGTATGAAAATGATCCATGTCTAGGCCGAGGTATTTGGTGAAAGACAAAAATCCTGGTGAATGAACGACTCCTAGGTTGGGTGTATTTAGGACTCTTTTGAGAGGTTAATTGTAACCCAACTAGGAGAGATGAATCATCTAGTATTATTCCTAAAAAGAATAAGTGTTTGACTTGATCACTACTTCTAGGAGGACACCTTTATACAGGCGCCCCCATGTGTGAGAGGTACGTGAGTTTATGTGTGTTAATTTGAGTTACCGTTAATTTGTCGAAATATCTTGAGATATTAGTTTACTGACTTTATCATCAGAGTGCCCTCTCGATTGACCAGCAACTGAGTTAGTTACTGTTCTAATTGTGCAGATGTGGATCTATATAGGCTGAGTGTTCTACTGCTGTGTTCCCAAAATTCTAGGAGGAAGATTAGATATTGGTTGTGTGGTAAAATTTTAGCGCACACATACTCCAAACACTTTATTTTTTGATAATTTTTTGAATTACTTTTCTGTACTTATTAGACGACATGAATATTGTTACTCAATGCATATATATCACATATTCCAAAAAAATTTACAAAAATTAAAAATGAAAATGAAATATGAAAAAACATGAAATGCTATATGCTTAGTTAAATTAAAAAAATGAAAAAAAAAAATGAAAGTGGAGGGAAAGAAACTATATTTTGTTTTGGTTAGGTTAAGAATATGACTTATAAGGATAAATTACAGTCACCTCCCTTGAAGTTCCTAACAATTACACTGACCTCCCCTTCTTTTTCAAAAATTACACTGACTTTCCCTGTGATTAACATCGTTAATGGGAGGGTTAGTTTAGTAATTTTAACATTAGAGATATTTTTGTTAATAAACATTAAATGTGCGATTATTATTTTGGTTATACCTTATGTGGTGTTTGGTTACGAGTCATTTTTTTTTTTAGCTATGACTGAAAAAAATTTAGTTGTAATATTTGTGGTAATCAACACCACAAATATTATAACTTGTATATGTTACAAATAAAATTGTGTATTTTAGCATAACCTATAGTTACGACAAAAGTGATGATGAAACAAATTAAAAAAACAAGATAAAATTGATGAGTCTTACTATCTTCTTCTTCTTCTTTTATTTTATTTTATTTTTTATCTTTTATTTTTAATTTTTTTTATGACCTGAGTCTTACTATCTAAATTAATAAAAATAAAATTGGGACACCACTTGTATTTATTTGAATAGTATTAAATGATATTTTTAAATACTCACATGGTTTGACTATAAATATATGTATCTATATATATATAATTTATTGCATTGCATACATACAAGTTCTTGTATTTTTCATTTGGCTTCAATAATTCATATTAATTTGTTTGCCTAAAAAATGATTAATTGATTTATTTTATTTTTAATTTACAAATAATCACTTCAAATGTTACACAAAATCAAACTAAAACCCCCTTATGTGATAATCTAACAACTAATCACTGACTTTCGCAAAAAAAGAAAAAAGAAAAAGAACCAATGTAATTGTCAAAAAATAAACCTCAAGGGAGGTCAGTGTAATTTCTGAAAAAAATAGGAGAGGCCAATGTAATTGTCAGAAATCTCAAAGGAGTTGAGTGTAATTTACCCAGCTTATAATAGTTATTGTTCTCACTTATTTTTCAAATAAAATTTTTATTTATGAACAATTAATTGAAAATACAAAATTCATAAATCTTTAATTAGATTACAAAATTACCATTTAGGTAAATTCTAAATACACGTAATTTTCTAATACTAACTATAAGTTGAATGGTACAACAAGTCTAAGATCGGTCTAAGCAGTTCAATTTAAAGATATTAAGGTAAAATTAGAATTTTTATCTATTTTTATCCATGATATAGACATTGGCTAACAAAATGATTTATATCAACAAAAAAAAATTCTCTATACGTTTAGACAATATTTATAGATTTATATTTTTAGTTATGTATAGATTGATTTCTCTTATATATATAATTAATTATAGCTAGAATATTTAAATTAATTAATATTCAAACTAAAAAGTAAAAAATGTTGGTTTGTAGTGCTGGATAGGACAAAGAAAAGGTATTAAATGGAATTGGGTTAAGATAAGTTGGTACAAATGTTGTAATATTCAGTTTGTGAATAACTAAACTTACGTCCGACCTTAGGTTTACATTTTAAGAGAATCCAATATTAGTGAGGCAAATTAAAAAAATTTGCACTAAATATTCGTATCATTTGGATGAAAGTTTGACAAATAAAAGACTTGTATCAAACACAATAAATAACTTGCACCAAACATAAGACATACTTGACCCCAATGAAAATGACATTTTTTTTAGCCATTTTCTAATTGATATGATATTTTTCCTCATATTTTTAATAGTTGACCTAATTTTAACCTCGAACCACATGTCTAACCATTCCATGTTTTTATAATCACATGAAAGATAATCCATTCGATGAGATTATTTACAAGGTCAATGAGGATAAAGATCATAGAACATGGCCGGTATAGATTCTAACAAAGTTCAGTTAGATGTTGATTATAGGATTGAAAATTGTAAGGGTAATTGGGGGAAAGGGAATAAAGAAAGTGTGTCTAGGAACTAAAAACACGAGTTGAAAGTGGTTAACAAGAGGAGTGAAATGATTTAGAGGTGGAACTTAATGTTGGTTAGAGATGACTTCATTTTGGATGGCTTGGGAAAAGGGGTTAATGCTTACTCTTTCTATATACAAAAATAAATAAATAAATAAAAAATAAATTTCATTCTCCAATTTATTTTTGATTTTAACAAATTTTAAATGAATTTTATTATGTAATTGTAAATTAAAAATTTTAGTTATTATGTCATTTGAGAAAATCTAATATAAAAGTATATATTATTTATCTTGTATGCTAAATGTAATTTTTATAATTCATTCAATATTTTTGCTCTAAAATGTTACTAATCCACGTAATGATACACACACACACACATATATATATATCTATTAGTTAATACTTAAAATAAAATATTAATAACAACACAATTAAAACACTACTTTAGTGCAATTTAAATGAAAACAACTCATTCACATAAATTTTCCTATTTTTTCCTTGTAAATTTTAAAATTATTACTTTAATTTTTAAGATAAAATTTTAATTATTTGTTTAAGACCGTGCATAGCATGAGTTTTAGGTTAGTTTATATATACACACAAGGTAGATTACTTTTATTTTATGTAGGGTCGAATCCAAAATGAAAAAAGAAAATATTAAACATAAATATAAAAAACATACCTTTAGAAGTTGTATCATTACACTTTGACTCCAAGGCCCCACGGTTTTTTCCTAATCAACACTTTCAACCAATTATTTCCAATGCTCTCTTGCTCTTCCTTAATTTTCCTGACAGATTCCTCAGCAGAGAAATGACAAAAGTTTACCTCAATCAGCTGCAGAGTGAGTAGATCCCCCAAACTAGATGGTATTTCCTTGAGAAAATGACACCATTCCAACGATAAGTGTTGAAGGCTTGGAAAGTGACCAGAGCAGGTGATCCATCGCTCAACATTGAGCTCCTTCAGTTTCAAGAATTTGAGTCGAGGAAACCCACCATCAGTTGTTGCCCATTGCTTTCCCCAGGAAGCATTATTTTCTAATTTGAGAAGCTCAAGGTTGGGTAACAACATCCCAAGGATTGATATATCCTCTCACTTTATCTTTGTATATTTCAAGGATAGCCTTTTAACATTTGTAGGAAACTTGACCTCTTGGAGAATGGTTGAGTACAAGAAGTCACCGTGTAGCTTCAAAGTGTCAAGGTGTCTTAAAAATTCTAGATTAAGAAACATCAAATTCCCTGAATCTGACAACAGATGTCCGCGAATTCCCAGCTTTGTAAGAAAAGGAGTTCTTGCCAATAAATCCTGAACATGTCCACAAGGGTTTAGGCTTGCGATGGTTCGTAGGTTTTCTAATATAGAGGGATGGTTGTGATCTGTTACTGCTTCTTCAGAACATAAAGACGCATCATATTTTGCTCCTCCTTTTGCATAAAGATGCCTCAATTTTGGAATCTTCCAAACATTATATGGCAGAATAACCTTTATCCATTGTCTAGAAATAATGATAATTGTTTCTAGGTTTGAGAGATTGGATATTGATGGCGGTAATTCACAGGAATCTTCCAAATTAATTGCCAAATACCTCAAATTAACAAGTTGTGTTAATTTTCTTGAAAAGAAGGCATTGATGTACCATATGTCCAACACTCTAAGAAGTTTGAAGGTCGAACAAATAAACGAGCACACATCACCAAACGGATTGCCGAAGTAACTAATTCTTATCCCAAACATATTTCTAAAGCACAATAATGATTGAACTACTGGGGAATAAGACTCTAAGAGAACATGACCACATATTTCCAAGAAGTCAGAATCGATACACAGGCGACATTGGTTATTTGCTTTGTAATTACTTGAAGGAGGAGGATAAGCATCTTCATAATTGTGAATCCGCTTTAGGAAATTAATTTCCCTGGCTTTCTTCAAGCATAAATCACGCAACAAATCATGCATACGACATGCTTTAATTCGACCATCAAACCTTTTTTGAGCAACAATTACCAGACTTCTCTGAATTAGATCCAATAAGTAATCCTCTGCAACTTCCTCCAAGCTTCTCTGCCCAATTTTTTGTATAAACCCCTCAGCTACCCACAAACAAATTAATTTCTGCACCGGGATTTTTTGGTGTTCTGGAAATGCTCCTAAATAGAGAAAGCATGGTTTCAAGTGGCGAGGCAAGTGATTGTAACTCAGTGCTAGTGTGTCCAAGTACCGGTTTGGATCACTAACAATGTATGAGCTTACACTTTGGGCAACTTGTTTCCACGACTCTAGTGTCTTGATTTTCCTTGCAAGAAGTCCTACTATTATAACAATTGCAAGTGGAAGCCCTTCACATTTTTTCATTATTTGCTTCCCAATTTTAATCAGTTCTGGAGGGCAGCTTTCATTTTGAAACACCTTCCGTTCTAATAACTCCCAACTCTCTTCTTCAGTGAGAAAACGCAGACAATGATGATGCCAATCAGGTGAGGCATACATAGCCAACTCTTTGAGGCGACTAGTGAACATAACTCTACTTCCATTGTTGTCATTGGGGAAATATATTTTAAGGTCGTCCCAGGCACCAATATCCCATAAATCATCAATGACAATGAGATATCTCTTGCCTTTTAATTGCTTGTACAACTCTTCGCCTAACTTCTCATTGGTCATGTTTTTAATTTCATTGGTTAAGACGACATTAACAGAACGTAAAATGTCCAACAACATTTCTGTTTTTCTGGGCAATTGAGAAAGGTAGGTCCATGCACGAATATGAAAGTAGTGTGTGATGTAAGGATCATCGTACAGTTTTCTGGCTAAAGTTGTCTTACCTAGTCCAGGCATCCCAACAATTGATATCATTTGTAGCTGCTTCTTCCCTCGAGCAAGTAGCTCTTTTATTGTCAACGCCTCATCATCAAAGCCCACTGTAATTTCTTCCTCTACCATGGTCCTGTTCTCCATTGACATTGATACTGACGAATGGACTCCATCATCGAAAGAATTATAATCTTGTAGTAGTTGGATCTGATTTATCTGGTCATAAAACTGCAACACTTTTGCCTCGATCGGGTTAATCTCTTCCATTATATTTGTGCCAATTAAAATATCAAAAAAATTGTCACCGTTGTTGTAGCTGTCCCTCTGCCCTGGAACTTCAACATCAAAAAGACGGATGACTTGTCTTGTCTTGCAGATCACATAATAAATTTGCATCGGCAGGATTTTAGCTTCATCGTTCAGCTCATGCTGCTGCTGCTGCTTCTCGTCCATATCCTTGAGAATGATTGCTAGGAATCTTAGCCGATTGTAAAAAGAGTCGATATAATCTATCTGATCTGTGGTCAAATTGCAGGCCTTACTGATCATTAGATGATTCAGTTTCTCCAAGACACAATAACTTTCACCCATCTCCCTCTCGGATCTCTCTCTCTGTTTCTCCAAGACAGAATATTTTTCACCCATCTCCCTCTCGAATCTCTCTCTCTGTTTCTCCAAGACGGAATATTTTTCACCCATCTCCCCCTCGAACATCTCTCTCTCGAACATCTCTCTCCGTTTCTCCAAGACAGATCTCTCTCTCTGTTTCTCCAAGACAGAATATCTTTCACCCATCTCCAACTCGAATTTCTCTCTCTTTCTCTCCAAGACAGAATATTCTTCACCCATCTCCCTCTCGAATCTCTTTCTCAGTTTCTCACCCATAGCCCGATTTCGGTGCTCTGTTATCTCTCTCTCTTTCCGTCTCTCTATCTTTCTTTCTTTCGCTCTCTCTCTCTCTGTTTCTCTTTCTCTTTCCATAGCCCGATTTCGGTGCTCTGCTATCTCTCTCAAGTTTTGTGTTCTGAAGAGGGAGTTCAATCAGAAAAGACTTTGTGGGTTTTTTGCAGGAAAAAACTGGTGATTGAGCAGATAATCTTGAAATGGGTTGGTGGTCGTGGTGTCGATCAAAAAAAAAAAAAAAAAACAACAGAGCTTTCAGAGTCAAGAAGCAGAAGGAGCAAGTGGCTTCATGTGTTTAATATAGTTTTAAAATTAAGTTATGATTTGTAAATATGATGATTTTTAATTTTGGTTTATTTTATATCTGTATTTTTAGTAATAAATGTCAATTGTATGTTGGATTTAACAAATTAAACAATTTAATTAATTTTTGTGTTATTCCAACTTAAAAATATTTTTACAAGCATACTAAGTCATACTCGTATCTTACTTTTTCAGAAATGTTTTTTGCCCCTAAAAAATCTGCCCCTAATGGCCAAAACGACGTCGTTTTGGCCATTTTTCTTTGTTTTTTTTTTTTTTTTTTCCCTCATGCCTTGGTTTTCTGTTTAGGGGCATTCGGGGCACCCTGTTTTCGGGCCCCAACCACTGCTCTTACTTTTTTTTGGATTTTACTGAGTTGACATATCCGTATCGTACCAATACTAATGCTCATACACATACCTGTGCTTCATAGGTCTAAAATTATCTCAAGTAGATCCTGGAAAAATTTATTGAGCCGAAAATTTCTTGGCTACTCTATGTGTGTGCGCGGACACAATTGTAACTAATTTATTATCCAAATTAATTTTAATAGAATCGATCGACTAACAGTAATTTCAAAATTAAGTGGGGAAAAAATTTCAAAATTGGGTTAGTACCCGGTACGGGTACGACATGTTTGACGAAATACACATATTTCGTAGTCTCAAGATAATTCTAAATGAAAATTTTTATTATTTTTTTGTAAAGTGTATATTATTTAAAATTTAATTTTTTTCATTATTGAGATAAAAAAATTATTTATTAAATATTTAAATTTATATTTTTTCTTATATTTGGAGGGAAAATTGATTCTTAAAGTATAGTTTGGAGGGTAAAATAAAATTTTAAATAAATTTTGGTATCATGTCAGCACATTACATCCAATTGTAAACGGAATGTAACAGTAGGGGCCAAATTGATTAAAATTTTAAAATTTTAGGTGTAAAATTAATATGAGTCGAAATCTGATAGTCAAATTAAAAAATGTATGAAAGTTTGTGGGGCAAAATAATATTTCTTCTAAAACAAAAGGAAAGAGCTTTACTTATATAAAAGTGAATCACCACCTTCCAGTCTTTGTGCTTTAAATAAATAAAGGAAAATGATATAGAGGCACATTAATTACTTATTTTCTAAACTCAATAATGTATAAGTAATATAATTAATTAATAATTAGAGAATATATAAAAGAGAATACTAGTTTTAATATTTTAATTGATTACCACATTACTGAATTTGAAAATTAAATCTAATTTTTTATTTCGAATAGCAATACTTATAAATAAATGTAATTATAAAGATCAATTATGTAATCTAATTTAAGTTCTCAATTCACCAACTATTTATTGGGTCTCGGTATAAATTTTTTTGGTTTTCATAAATTTTTAAACTACATCATGTAGAGAAAGGGAATTCGGAAATTACAAATATATATATACACTTATTTTTATTAAGTAAAATCGTTGAAAAAATATATTTTACTCATTAAATTTAATGTAAGTATATAGAAAATATCTAAAATACATATTTTTATTAAGTTTAATGGCTAAAATATATATATTTTTTGATAGTTTTACTATGATTTAGATTAAAAACAAATAAAAATTAAAAAAAACCTAAAATTTATTTTGTTATAAAGTTTAAATATTAATTTATTTATTTTTTAAATTTTTCTAAAAGAGAATTTAATATATATATATATATTTTTTTTATGGGCAAAAGAGAATTTAAACTATTCCAATAAATTTGTTAAAGGCACCAACCTATATCATACACCTAACTTTGACTGGGCCATATGAATGACTTTTTTTTTGCAATCCACTGGGAGTCTTGTGAAATTTTTTTATTTGATATAATTTTTGTTTACATCACATCAACATATTAAATTAAGTATTTTGATCCTATCCATCTCATGTGATGAAAATTTTTTATTATAAATTTAATGGCTATGAATTAAAAATATAAATTTTTATTTAAATTAAAAAAAATCATTACACTTACTATTAAATGATGTAATAAAATCTCTTCATTATAAATATGCAATGAAAAATATCACAACTCCTAAATTAATAACCAATGCCTATAATTGTGCTTATAATTTTTGGTGCAATCGGTATAATATTCATTTCGTTTCAAAATTAAATTCAAATTATTTGAAAGGTCCAGGTGCTGAATTAACTTATCCACAAGGACAAGCTCTTACAGAATGACCAAACTACCCTCCATTTTCTCTCCTGCATTTTATCTCTTGATTTTCTCTCTCTTCTGATCTCACATCTCTCTCTTCTTTCCTCAGATCTCTCTCTCACAGTTCGAAGCCATGCTCGGAGGTCTTTGTTGGAAAAAATGGGTTTTTGGTGACTTTAACTAAATATTAAAGTGGGTCCCAACCATCTATTATGTTGGGTCCAAGTGGGTCTAGATATTTTGCAATGAGATCTTTACACCACAAAAAGAATGGCCAAAAACTATTGAGAATCGATTGAGAAATTGCCTCATGAAATTAGCTTCATGAAATAGGCAGTGGGATCAGTGTATATAATATGTTTGTAACTCCTGCATTATTGCAGAGGTTAATGGTGCATTAGTGACCAGCCATAAAGGCTGGAGGCCCTTCGTTTCTTCCCTATACATATATAAATTGAGACTCCCCTGTCTAGTTTCAACACAAGTATCTAGACCCACTTGGACCCAACACAATAGATGATTGGGACCCACTTTAATATTTAATTAAAGTCACCAAAAATTCATTTTTTCCAACAATCCCCCACATGAATAAAAATTGACCGAATGACTTAACAAACAGACACCGTTCAACAACAATGACTCGGAGAGAGAGTACAACGGACTTACTCCAACATTAGAGAAGGTAGCTTTTGGCTTTGAACCTCTCCCAGTGAAAACCTATCGAGTTTACTTAATTCAAAACTAATCTCACCACTTAACCTAAAATTGAACATAGTCAAGAATGTTCCCAAGAAGACTGGAGGGGTCACATTGGTTCCACTTAAAATCCAATTAACCTCTTGACAAAACTTTCAAGAGCATGTTGACTCCTAGTACATAAGAAACAAATTTAGAATTAAGTTTTCCAAGGGATAAACCGGGTTATAACAAACCAATTCCTAAGCAAATAAATTTTGCTACCAAAATTATACCACTCATAAAAGTTAACCGGTACTCCTAGACCTGAGCCCATTATTTCTGAATAAAAATCAGAAATATTTTAGCTAATGCTAAAATTTGGTTTCTTTTCTCAACACCAAAACACTTTGGAAATGATCAGATTATAAACCAAAACACTTTAGAAGTAATCAAATTATAACCAAAGACTTTCTCCAAACTTGGTTTTCCAACACTTTGGGAATAAAATGATTAAACCCAAAGACTTTCTCAAACCCCAACGGTTTGAAACCAAATCCGTCTTAGTTGTCATTTCTGAACAAATAAGAACTACTCTTTAGCCAAGGCTAAACACTTTGGTTTCTATTTCAGTATCTTATCAACATAATGAGATTGAGAAAGTACAATTCCGCCAGATGTTTTACTAATCTTAATTTCCGGAATAACATCTGCAATGCCCATATCCTTCATGTCAAACTTAGAGTGTAACAATTTCTTGGTAGTTTTGATCATTTCATCATTACTACCTATAATGAGCATATCATCAACATATAGACACAAAGTAACATATCCTTTGTTAGTGTCTTGGACATAAATACACTTGTCACATTCGTTGATTCTAAACCCACTTGACAATATTACGATGTCAAACTTCTCATGTCATTTTTTAGGCACTTTCTTTAACCCATACAATGATTTGACAAGTTTACAGACTTTCTTGCTTTACTTTGGAGCTGAAAACCCTTCATGTTGCTTCATGCAAATTTCTTCATTCAAATCCCTATTTAAGAAAGCCGTCTTTACATCCATTTGGTGTATCTGCAGATTGTGCAAAGCTGCTATCACAATCACTATGTGAATGGATGTTATGAGACCCTCCTGCCTAGTCTCAACACAGAAATTTTTGCTTCAATTTTACAAGTCAATTTGCCAGAAAGTTCCTACAGGGAAAGAGTGTTGTTACGATTTTTGTTCGCTAAGCTAGATAGAGAATGCTTCTGCCATAGCTAGTTTTTGACCATCGTATCCTGGGAGACAAATGCCGGAATTCCTCAAGCACTCGACCCGTGAGGCGACGAAAATCTGTTTTACGGAAACTGCTACCGTGCAGGTTTCGGTTTGCTTTCTTTACCATTTTATTTTATTATGTATTTTTGTTGTAATTTAGTTGTAATTCTCAGTATGTGTTCTTGGTATATAATTTTGATTTATTCGTGAATCTATTTATTTAATTTCACAATTTATACAACAAGCTGCTACTGTGCAGGCTTCGGTTTGCTTTCTTTACCATTTTATTGTATTGTATATTTCTATTATAAATTAGTTCTAATTCTCAACATGTGTTCTTGGTATATAATTTTGATTTATTCATGAATCTATTTATTTAATTTCACAATTTATACAACAGTCCTCACCGTCTTTTACTTCGTCGTCGCCTCCTCGCTACCAGAGGGCAGCGATCTCATCATCGTCTCACTTCCCTACCGATCGCATCATCGTCTCCAGTCTCCATCAATCTTCTCAGATCTGTTTACTTCAACCCTCAATTTCACTAATCCAAAGTCAGATCTCATCCCCACACACAGTATTTCTCTGTTTGATTTCACTAATTTTAACGCTTCTTTTTAGTTTTAACGGCATGATCAGATCTACTATTCATGATCAGATCTACTGTTGTCGCACCATTGCTTTCTTCCTATGGATTTCCCCACTCGCCGGTGGTGTCCTCGTCGTCGCCGGCGGTATCTTCTGCAACGGAAGGTCTTCCATGGCTGCCTCCAACTGTGCTGAAGAGAGAGAGAGAGAGAGAGAGAGAGAGAGAGAGAGAGAGAAATGTCCAGGCCAATCATGTGTGTATGTATCTTTATATATATAGAGAGAGAGAAAGAGAAGATCATAGGGTTTTCTAGAGAGAAAGGGAGGAAAAACAACATAGATGGAGTGTTAGGTTTGAGATCTAGCATTAATCATTGATTTTCTATTTTTTCTACTGTGTTTGTTTGCTGAAATAGTGTTGGAAAATAAATTTAATTGATGTGAATCTTTGATTTTTGTTTGTTCTGGACATGTTGTTCAATTCAGGAAAGTTGGGCTTTTTTGGGAATTAAATCAAATTTGGATCCAAACAGAAATCCACAACATACATACATACAAACAAATTTGGATCCAATGCTGGGCATGGTTTTGAAACTGGACCAGACTGGCCGGTTCAATCGGTTGAACCGTCGACCGGTCGGGGTTCTGGTCTGGATATACTCTCTAAACCGTTCGAAACTAAAAATCGACCTATTTAGAGAGAACCGAAAAAACCGACAGTTGAATTGGTGAATCAGTCGACCCGAAGCCGGTTCGCTGGATTAATGAAATTGACAATTTTGTTTTGTTTTGTTTTTTTTATTTATTTATTCTAACTTTTTTTTTAATTATTCTTTCTTTTTTTTCTTATTTTATTTATATATATATATAAGAATATAAGAAAATTTTAATTGGAAACTCTCTTTCAAGGGTCTCTTCTTGTAAGAAATCTTATTAAGAGCTTGAAATTATTGTGAAAATCTCTACCTATTTATAAGAAAAAAATTCTTTCAAAAAAACTCAAGAAATCCATGTGGGATTTAATCAAATGTATTGGAGGAAATATTGAAATTCTGATATCCCTCTAAAATTTTTACTCTTCTTTTAATCAAATTATTTGAATTAAAATCATATGGAGGGAATATTGAATATTTGATTTCCTTTTCCAAAATTAAAATTAATAATAATTTAAAATATATTATTATATTTTTCAGTAAAAAAATATTAGGAGAAATATTTAAGATAATTTAATATTTTAAATTTTTTTTATTTATAATTTTATTACTTACATTTTTATTTAAATATAATTTAAAAATATTTATTACGTCACGGTTCGATTCCAGTTCAACCCGACGGTTGAACCAGTGACCTGTCCACCCGATCTCTTTTCCGGTTCGCCCACCAGTCTGGTTTTTAAAACATTGATACTGGGTTTTAGACTAGTGGCTTTCTCTTATTTATTATTATTTTTTTCTTTTTGTCTACAAAAGATGCCAAGTCTTCAATGGAGGTCTTTGTTGAGCAGTTAGCCAGATTTGAATTTGAAAGTGAAAGTTTTCTTCGGTGATGATTTGTTGTTTGAATAAATAAAAAATGAATAGATAGAAAATTTCAATAGATAAAAAATTTGACCGCATAAATTTTTTTTAACATATAGGAATTTCAACATATAAATTTTTTTTGAACAAATTGAAATTTCAACAAATAAAAAATTTTAACAGATAAAAAATTTTAACAGATAGAAATAATTTCAACAGATAGTTAATGAAAAGTTAAACAGATAAAAAAAAGTTAAGGGGTAAAATTGAAAATAAAATGTTCTCTAAGTTTTCTCACTAGACTATTACACAAAATGTGGATCTCTCATTAATAAAAATATCTCTTGAATCTAATGCTTTATACCTTCTTTATATTAGATTTATCACTAATTAATCCAATAAATTATAAACAGAAGTTACACCAAACAATTTAACATAAATTTTCAAATTAAAACAAATTATAATAACCTCTTAAAAATTGTACCAAACAGTCCCAAAGTCGGAGCTTGATTGAGAAGTAGCAGCAACAGAGTAAAACCACCCAGCTTCTGACCTTTGTTTTTTTATAAATAAAATAATAAAAATGTAAATTTAAAGTAGCGGAATCGACCGACTATTCGAGGTGGTAGGGGGTGTGTGAAAAGTTCGCGTATTCGTTCATTTAAACCGTTTTCAACTTGTGCCGTGTTGACCTGCTCCCCCAACTTGTACCGTATTCATTCATTTGAGACTATTGGCCAGTTGGTTTGGGAGATGATCGTCAACTAATAATCAAAAAACAATTGAATCGGTGGGCTTGACCATCTTAACCAAATTATTTGAGTTTGATTTGTATTTAATTTATAAAAATTTATTTAAATATTAACAAGTTTAAATAATTTATTATTTGATTTAATAAATTTATATGCACCACTCGAGTTCGACACATATTCGATTTATTAAAATTTTATTTGAGATTGATTTATTATATAAACAAGTCACACTTAAACATAATTTTAAGTTCATTAAATTATCAAACCAACCTTAAACAACCTATTATGGCTTTGTTTGGGAAGTAGGCTAATTTTTTGACTTTTTAACTTTTTTGGCTATTTTAGCCTGAGACTAAAAAGCTTGGTTTGAGAAGAGCTTTTGGCTTTTTTGACTTTTTTATAAGAAAAAGAATGTAATGATTATGGGTTAGATGTAATGTTTTATTTCATTAAATTAAAAAAATATATTTTATTTTTTGTGACTAAAATAACTAATAAAACCTAGCTTTTAGCTTCCCAAACGAAGCCCTAACATGCTTCTTCAGCCCAACTATTTGCACCGGTGGCACTAACTGAAACATTATTGGTTAGAATTGTTTATGGCAAGTTGAATCTTTAAGAGAAACACAATTAAGTCCTATATTTTTTATACAATTAACCCCTGTTGTATCGTTAGTCCCTGTAGTTTGCTCAACACGTCATTTTGCTCTCTGTCATTTTAATTACCTCAATTTTGACAATTAATTTTAAATTTTGTATCAATTTAATCTAATTGATAATGTTGATTACTATTTTTGAAAGAATTTGGTTACTGAGTTTGTTGAGGTTAACTCACTAAATTCAATGAGTTTATAATTTTATCTACAAAAGTATGACACGTGATGCTTATGTGTGTATTTTCTATATATATATATAAACACAATATATAAATTATATTCAATTGGATCAAATTGAAACAAAATTATAAATTTAGAGTTAAACTTGAGTTGATTGAAATTAGAAGAATCAAAACAACAAAAGGGTCACAAAAAAAAAAAAAAATGATATAATTTGTCATAATTTATTTCATTGATAACGGGTCTATATAGTCATTATTACTTAGAAAAAACAACAAAGTGAATAGGGAACGTTATAATGACCTTTTTTTTAGAATGAAAAGTTCACATCGAATCACACTATTCTCTATATAAATTATGTATAATTTTTTTTTTTTTTTTGTAAACAAGCACTCACAAATAGTTTTATTACAATCTATACTCTTATTGAAATTTTGACTGTAAACAAGTCATGGAATAATACTCCAACAATTTCCTCACAAACAGTTAATAACAGAAAAGCACTCACAACCAGTTATTTTACATACAAGCACACTTAACTAACAATTTCTAGCACAATAATGCTCAATCAAACGCTCAATCTATGCCCAATTTCTAGTACATTTTCTCTTATAGCACCTTCTTAAACTCCATTTTTGTTTGATTCAGAACAGGGGAGGGAGGCCAAAGCATGACAATCTTCATCCTGAAACATATCAAAGTGGTTTCACAATTTTAGCCAAAGGATAATGTTATGTAAATCAATATATGTACAACCAAAACAATGAAATTCAACTTCAGAAAAAATAAAATTCACCTTGAAGTTGCAATCCTCATTACTCTTCCCATGTTAAATCTCAAAAAACAAAAAACAAAAAACGAACATGAAAAAAAAATAAAATAAAATAACAGCACAAATGACATGATATTATTAGATGTTTCAATGCACTAGCTCAAAGGTTAGTCTAGAGTGTTTCCACTTTGTTGATCAAGATTTTTGGCCATTTGTTTATCATGCGGAATACTTAATCAAGATTGGTGTGATATGAAAATAAGAAGGAGAACAAAATAGAAATTGTTAGTCACACGTACACACAAAAACACAGGATGAAAGGTGGTTCATTCCAAAACTAAGCATACATCTATAGTCATTGTGGTTATGCAATGATAAAAAATAAATTTCAACCAAGATACACAGATAACTACCCTTTAATAACATATACTTCGTTAGATTTGCAGTTGAATGATTAATATTCAATAGTTATTAGGATCAACACTTCCCAACAAAGATCTTGTAACAAGTCAAGGATCAACATCCCCTCCCACTCTTTCGTGATTTTTCTTAGTGTTAAGTTCTTAAACTCCCATTTGGTAATATTTACATTCAAAATTTTTTGTTTTTGTTTACTAAAATTTTAAAAACAAAAAACGAAACCTGTTTGGTGTTTAATGTTTTTCTCCAAAAAAGGGAAACAAACTCAATTTTGATTTTTTTTTTTTTTTTTTTTTTTTTTTTTTTTTTTTTTTATAAACATTTTTGGATTATGTGATATATAAGTATTATATAACAATATCCATGTGGACTAATATGCATGGGATGTTTGTGATATTTGGTTATAACCTATTTTGGTGTTGGTTATGACTTGATTATACACATTGAGGTATTAGTCACGACTGTTGGAGAATAATTTCGGTAAATTAATTACATGTGAATTTACATGCGAATAAATAAAACAAATAAACATAACTTACAACTTTATAGCAGATTAAACAATGGTATGAAAATTGTGATTAAGGCCAGTATATGGACACTGTGTCTTTAAAACAGAATTACGCCCTCTCCATTAGTGCACGAGATCAATGGGCGTCCTGTCTCCAGGATACAACAATCAACACACACAGAATTTGCACTAACTCTATGTGTACAGCGAACCAAAATATGTGCTTTATACTCTCTCAAACTTAAATTCTAAAAATGGAATATCCAAGATGAATATTTAACTAAAAGGTAGATCTAGAAAAAATGTTATCTTTTCTTAGACCTAAAAAGGACGGAGGAGTGCCTTAATATAGGCAATGGAAACACTGCTTCAGAAAGTCATGTCTGTGCAATTTGAAAACATGTCCGTTGATGTCCGTTGCAATCCATTGCAATTTGAATATAAAATTCAAACTTTCCAGCAACAAACTAACATTAATTCAAACAATTTTGGGCCCAAAAAAATAAGTAATGGGCTTGACCCAACTTATCTAGGACCTTATATATATTCTCCAAATTGTTTATAATTTTCCTATGTAGAAAATTATGTAACATCATTTTGAGAATTTCCACAAACATGTCTAATGTTCATAAACCTCAATTAGAAGTCAATTTTCCATTCACCTATAAATGGTTTTGACTCACTAATTATATAACCTTGTTCACCAAATAATTAGCATAAAGTTTCCGAAACATCAGAATTTAAATCATTTTTCCAACAACGACTTATTGTAATATTGATTATGACATTATTTTGGTTATAATCTAAAAAGTCTTTGATTATATTTTATGATTCATATATTCTTTTTAATTATACCTCAAAAAGATTCAGTTATGACATTTATAGTAATTAACCTCACAAATACTATAACTTACATATGGTACACACACTTCACCACAACATAACCCATCTAACAAATCATACTATGCAAATATATATATATATATAAAATAAAGCAGAATTATTTTTGAAAATGTATATCCCTTATATTTAGTTAGGATGGTTGCGATCAATCCATATATGAGATTAACAGTTATTCACTTGACTAAAAATAAACTTCTTGCCCAAAGAAACTTCAATACTTTCCTATCATATTCTAGTCTCTTTTTTTTTTTTTCCTGTTCTTTTTCTCTATTCTCTCTTCCTAACCATTTGCGATTCACTCTTCATCTTTCACCATCTCTTTCCTTTTTCTTTTCTTTTCTTTTCTTTTTTTTTTTTTTCTTCTTCTTCTTCTTCTTCTTCTTCTTCTTCTTCTTCTTCTTCTTTTTGTGTGTGTGTGTGTGTGTGTGTATAAAAGGTAGGATTCCTTTGAATGAGTTGACTATAATAATTGATTGCCCTATATTTGTTCTATATGTTGTATTTTCACTCCAAATAGAAATTGCTTATTTTTCTCCTAAATGTGTTCATGAGTTTGTAAAATTCTGACTATTTTCTTGTTGGACTTTCAACTTTAGTGCACTTTTGACTTGTGCTTCATGAAGTACACCCATACCTTCCTCAAATGATCGTCGATAAAGGTAACAAAGTACACCAAACTGCCAAGAGAAAACATTGTAGATGGACCCCATATGTCTGTATGGACTAGTTCTAGCTTCTCAGCCTTAGGAAGTGTCACGACCCAAACCCGCCCCTATAGGTTTAGTATCGTAATCGGCCAGTAATCCATGATTACCAAAGACCTGCTTAACAGTAAAGACAATAATTCAATATAAAGGGGCTGGCGGAAGCCAATCAGTAATAAAAAGATGTCCAATGAGCTGTGAAAATCTGAATGGAAAAAGACTTTTATGGACATAACCACATTCATAGCCATATACATATATACATACCAGATACACATAGCATATAGGTTAGGGACCTAATCCCTTCACTATAACTGTACAATCAAGTCTTAAACATTCGATACATTAACAGAGACAAAAAGAGTGAATCTGAAACACCCCAAAACAGCCTTAGCTCGAGCAGACACGGAACCTCAAAGTGAGACACAACGGTTGGCTTGACAAAACATGAGCTTAACTCGACGCTTCTAGCTCTGGTCCGGTGCTTGGCCACCTACATATATATATATATAAACTGTGAGCTAAAGCCCAGTGAATAACAAATGAGTAAAGAGGTTAAGAATGATATCCTTACAGTCTTGAAACAATCGATTAACATTAAATTGATTTTCAATCAATATCGTTTGTCAATCAATCATTCAATTCAATCAATCCGATCCATTGTATTCATTAAATCATACGTGGTACATCCAATAGCAACAATACACTAGGTCTTAAAAGACCGAACAATCAATTGATGGCCATCATACAATAACAATAGTTCCAAGATTTGGAACTGACAGAGATCTCTGTAACAATAACGATAACAATATCAATAACAATAGCAATATGCTATGGATGCCACGAATATAGTTCAAAATAGGATCATCATTCAATCGATAAAAGTATCATTTTTGAAAACCATATGATTTATCAATCAGAAAATAAATGTGATTGAACATATCTTTACAACATTGTTACTCACAGATTACTGGGCTATAGGCAGGTTATTCAGCGTCCTTGGGTGCCAAACTTACACAGTTGCAGAACGAACACACACTAAATTACACACTCGGGATTAATAACTTAGCCCCTAACTTGATTTGGTGTGGTTCTATAACATTACCCTCATTATGATGCCTTAAACATGGCCTAGGAATGCCTAGGATGAAATGAGGATGCAAAAATGTACTTAAAAACATTTTTCAAAACTTGCTGAAAACAAGGGTCTCACTCGAGCGTAAACTCCTTCGCTCGAGCGAGCTTACCAAATGAGAGAGGTCGCTCGAGCATAGATTCCCTCGCTCGAGCGCTCTGCAAAAATGTGAAAAGTACTGGTTGCTGAAATTCTCCGCTCAATGCTCGCTCGGTGCTCGCTCGTGCGTGAGACATAGCTCCTCGCTCGAGCGTAGGTCTCGTCACTCGAGCGTGCGTTTGCACACGCAAAAACCTGAGAGCTTGCAATTTACGCTCGAGCCAGCATTCCGTCACTCGAGCAAAAGTCTGAAAACAAAGGTGGTTGCTCGAGCGTGGAATCCTTCGCTCGAGCGAGGAAGCTAAATTCTGGGTTTTCTAGATTTGCTCCCAAGCTTCAAACCATGCATCAAACATGCCAAAACTCATCCTTTTGGGCCAAATTTCTGGAAAACATTTAGAAACTCGTAACACAACATGTTTTAAAGATCATTTCATAAAATTCAAGCCCAAAAGTGTGCCAATTGTACCAAATTTCAATTAAAACTTTATGAACATTACAAGAACATGACATGCATGAGTTCTCATGAACTCCAAAACTCCAAAGCATGATCAAATGCAAGATTGAACTCAAAAACATCATGAATTGTAGAGTACAACCATAATATGGGCATGCATGTAAGAATTTCATGAAAACAACTTCAAAATTTCATGATATGGACATGCATGCATGAATTAACTTAACTTCCTTAAATTCTAGCTCAATTAACCCATGAATTCACCTATTTCATTTATATATAAGTTCTAGATGGCTCCATTTCAAGATTGAAAGGTTGAGCTCTTACCTAGGCTTCTCAATTAAGCTTCACTTAAGCAAAGTTCTTGAGCAAATGAACAATTCTTCAAAGCTTCTTCAATTTCCTCTAAATTTTCAAGCAACACACTTGTTGAATTCCAAATTGCTTCTACTCTTCTCTCTCTCACGTCTTTCTTTTGCAAGGAGATGGATGAAGAATGATGTGTCAAACATATATGAATTAAGACCAAAACAATGGTTTTGAAGGTGGCCCACTCAATGGCAAAAGTGTAACTAGATTCAATTAATTTAACATTATTTATTCTAATTTAATCATTCCAAATTGAATTTTAATTAAACCTACCATAAAATTCTATAATTCCTAATTAGCATAAAAACTAAGTCAATTTCTGAATCGGTCGCCGATAAGGCTTCTAATTCGCAAATTAAAAATCAAAACACGAACAGATCTTCCTATATCGAACAGATAAGAATGCAATTAAAATAACATACTCATGTAATCAATTTAGGATTTCATCTTAATCAATTACTTATCATGCTTAATCATGAATTAACGCTAATCAGAGGTGGGGGTTGTCACAGGAAGCCTACAACACTTCTGGAAGCAAACCCTTTTCTATTTCTCGAAGATGCAATCCTCATAGGTGTCAATACTCACTAACTCGATATCTAGTAGCTCACCCTATGACTGTAGAACCTTCATTCCCTTCTCACTCATGTGTCCCAGCCTATTGTGCCATAGATCTAAACTCACCCTGTTATCTGCAACTGCAAGTGTATCAGTAGCATGTGAAGTCAACTAAAGAGTTCCATTTTTCTTACCACGTGCCACCACCATGGTGCCATTGGAGACTTTCCATGCATCTGCTATGAATGTTGAGGTGTAACCCGTTGCTCCAAGTTGCCCAACTAAAACAAGATTCCTCTTCAGTTGCGGAACATGTTTGACATCTTTCAAACATCACTTGAACCCATTCGTCTGAATCTGCACATTGCCTCTTCCCACTATACTGTAAGTCTCATCATCGCCCAAGTATACCTTCCCAAAGTCCCCTGCTACATAGTTCTACAGAACTTCTTTGTCAGTAGTGGTGTGAAACGAGGCACCTGAATCAATCACCCAAGAATTAGCGTTACTAGCCATAGCAAGAATAAATGCATCTTGTACAATATGAGCCTTTTTCTCATCCTTATTCCTCTTTGGCACCTTGCAGACTGAAGACATATGGCCCGTCTGACCATAATTCCAACATTTACCTTTAATAGGTCGTACTCTAGATTGTGACCTATTTCCCTTCCGTGATTTTGATCGGTTCTTGTTCTGATTCTAATTCTGACCACCCATTTTCTCACTTCTACCTCTCTGCTCGAAACAAAGGGCTAAACCTGAACTCCCTGAACTTGAAGCCGTTTTTAATGATTTTCTTATGACTTCCTCAGTCAAAATCAAACTCACAATCTCGCTCTTTTTTAGTTTATCCTTCCTAGCCGAGTTACTGACTGCGGTAACAGTTCCCTGCCAACTGTTTGGCAACTGGGACAGGATTAATAGAGCCTAAACTTCCTCATCAAATTTAATATCAACAGAGGCAAGCTAATTTACTATTGTATTAAATTCACTAAGATGCCACGTGAAAGAACATCCTTATATCATTTTGAGATTAAAGAGTTGTTTCATAAGGTGTACCTTATTTGCAGCAGACGATTGCTCGTACATCTCCTTCAGTGTATTAATGAGACACTCTGTCGTCGTCTCCTTCAATACGTTGTGAATCACTGATTTCGAAAGTGATAATCGTATCATTCCCATCACTTTCGGTCAAGAACCGCCCAATTTTCATCTTTTTCATCTGCTTTCTTTCCCTTCGCTTTACCCAGCAACGGTAGATAAAGATCTTTATGACACAGATAGTCCTCTATTTGTGTTTTCCAGAAAGCGAAATCATAACCCTAGAATCTATCAATTTTTTATTTTCCTTCTTCCAAACCCATAGTTCCCACTGAAACCCTAAACAAACTTTAATCAAAAAATTTGTCGAACACCCCTTGCGTAATTACGCTCTGATACCAGTTGTTACGAGGTTCGACAATGTGCCTATATCCTTGGGAGCCACACTAATCCACTATATTGAGTATAGAATTACAAACACTCTTCTCCTTCCTCTGAAAAATGGCAACAACCTTTTTTTCTCTCTAACCTTAAAATGTATAAACACTGTTACATTATATAGGGAAAAACCTGAGGGCTGAAATTAACCAAATAGGCCTGGAAAAAATTTGGCGCAATCCAATCATGGGGCCCACCCCCGGGCTTAGGCATTTTGCTCAAGGTTGTCTACATACCTAACCAGGGAAGGATCAGCATCCCCTCCCACTCTTTCCTAATTTTTCATAAGGTTAAGTAAACTCCCATTTGGTAATGTTATGATTATAATTTTTTTTGTTTATGTTCACATAAATTTTGAAAACAAAAACTTGTTAGGCCATCTCCAACGTTGCACCAAATCCATCACCAAATTCAAATTTGGTGAAAAAGTCCCCTTTTTTGTGCTCTAATGGTTTCATTAAAGCTGTATCAAATTGAGAATATAACAAATGTTTCACCAAACTAAGGATCTGGGTACCTTTCACCATTTTACTATGCATGACCATTGAGAAAGGGACTCATCGGACGACCGGCCGGATGTTCGGCAGGATGTCCCCTGGTCATCCTCTTCCATGAACAATTTCCACAAAAATAGGTAACATAGAGTGTTGGAAAAATGGTTTGTGCAACCATGACTTTTGGCTAACTTTGAGCCTAAATTGAGATGGGCTCCGGACACTGATTGAGGTGTGTCCGGGTGGAAATGCATTCTTTGCCGAGTGGTGATTCACTTCATATATTTGGTTGTTCAAACCATTTTCTGAGTGAATGCGAAATTGACTCCGAAAGAGGCTTCAGTAACAGGGGTCTGTTCTTTGACAACATGGCTTCAAACCATCTATTCTCTTCTCTTCTCTATTCTTCCTCTCCACACGCATCTTTCACTTTACCCATCTCTCTCTCTCTCTCTCTCTCTCTCTCTCTCTAAATTTAGCGCTTCTTCTTTCACATCTCCCACTTGGTATTACATTTTTCTCATCTATCTATAGTTCAATTATATATATACATATGCATATACATAATCTCTTAAATCAAGTTTAGAACTTTTGTTCCCCATTAGATTCTCTATCATCTATTTTCTGAGTTTCTATTTCCCACTCCAATTATGCTTCAATGTTGTTCTTTTACTTCTATTTTTGTCAAGCTTTTAGCTTCTCTGAGTGATGATGTTCGTGAGCAGGTAAAATGGCAAATGTTTATTGAATTATTTTGAATTACAAGCTGTATATCATCTGCAACTAATATTAACTCGAGGTTTTATGTCTTATCACTTTTGATAGGTGTCGTGATCTCGTGCTCAGCAATGGAGCTTTGATTCCTTTGTTGGCACAGTTGAATGAACATGCCAAACTTTCAATGCTGAGAAATGCCACATGGAAATTATCAAACTTTTGCAGGGGCAAGCCACAACCTCAATTTGGTATGGATTTTAAACTTGCCGGTCGACTGGCCGGACTTCCTGCCGGTCGACCAGCCCCCCGGTCAACCGGCGTTTTGCTGACAGTAAAGAAATTCATGAAATTTTTACTCAGATTTGATGAAATATTTGATGAACCGTTGGAGATGCCTTTAGGTGTTTGATTTTTGTCTCCAAAAAATGGAAACAATTTTCAAATTTTACTAAATTATACAAATAAAGAAGCTATTTCTTTTAATGCAAATAGCCAACAAAATTTAAAAAGGGTAGTAGGACGAAGGTGGAGGCGGAGGTGGTGGTGCGACAGCGACAGTGATGGTGGTGTGGTGGTGGAGATGAGAGTTGCAGTGGTAGTATGGTGACATTGATAAGACTTTAATCCATAAAATGTTTTCTAGCTTTTAAAAGTAAAAAACATTTTTTGCCCAAATAAAATTGTTTCCGTTTCCGTTTCCGTTGACTTTCATTTTTTAATGTACAAAACGCCAAAAAATATGAAAAAAAAAAATTTCGCCCAAACAAACGGAGCATTAAAGATGCAAAATTAAGGTTCTTTGAATTAAAGGTACGCACGTATCAATACCTAATCACTACAACAAAATTGACTTTTTACGGCTTGCAATGCATGCCGTAAAAACTCTTTCACGGCATGCACACAAATGCTGTTATATGACATGCCGTGGAAAGTTGAGCGACATTTACGGCATGCAGGTAAAGTTGTAAAAAGTAATAAATTAAACATTAATGACATACTTTGTATGTCGTATATAACTTTTTACGACATTTTTATCATGTCATAAATCATCATACTTTCCATGACATAATTTTGCATGCCGTAAAAGATTTTTTTTAATATATTTATGGCATACTTTGTATGCCGTATATAATATTTTACGGCATTTTTTTGCATGTCATAAATCATCACTTTTCACGACATAATTTTGTATGCCGTAGAAGGTCATTTTTAATATATTTATGACATACTTTATATGTCGTATATAATCTTTTACGGCATTTTCTTACATGTCATAAATCATTACACTTTTTATGACATAATTTTGTATGCCGTAGAAACAATAACCACAATGAAACAATAATCATAATGTAACTATCAACATAAAATTAAAAATTAAAAAAAAAAAAAGAAAAAAAGGCAGGCAAGCTCGCTCAGTTGTCCTAATTCACCAGCTAGAAAACATAAAACTTGAATGAGAATTTTCTTGTACAAATCAGTGAAGCCTTGCAGAGCATCTGCTATATAACAAGCATAAAATTATCACCACAAATACCAGATATATTTCAAAAACATGAAATGTCACGACATAATCATTAAACAAGACATAAGCGACAAACGTTGTAATTGACTAAGTGTAGCAACAGATTTAGCAACAAAACCATAAAATTTAAAACAAAAATTCCCACAAAAGCTGAATGATCCAAAGTTGTGATACACCTAATGCAAAGTGAGTAATCCAAGGCAAATACATATCTAATATCCCGCACCAATGATCATTCATCTTCCTGGCTGCGCAACCTGGCCATTCTAAAATAATCCTAAAATATAATTCCTCTACCTGCTGCTTAAGTGATTCTGCATTGATGGATTCATGTTCATCAGACGAATCCTCGGAAGCACTGCCCTTTTCTCCATCTCCCTTTGAAGTGATATAATTAATATTGCGGATAACAACCTTTCTTGATGATCTTTTCCCATGACCGTCAAGGACAAAGAATCGCCTCTTCCAATCAACCCTCAAGCTGGAGGAACGTTTTAAGAGATATCCTTGCTTGATTGTCTGGATCTACAAGATTTGAAATAGCCCTTCAAAAAGTGTCCCTTTAATAAATTAGGCTTAAAGCAATGAAGTGCTGAAAATTCATCATGAATTATAAAAACTTCCTTGAAGTACAGAGGAAAATAAAAGTTCGTATGTTTATTTCATTCATCCCATGACACGATGAAAATAAATCCATTGAGACGGGGGAAGAAAAAAAAAAAACCTATGTAAATGAACGAATTACCTCCCCTTTTGCAGTGGACTGCATAATTGCTTCTATGTTTTTGTAAGAACTCATGCCAACGCCATTAATATGAACAGCACTTGTTGACACTTCAACATTACTGGAAGCTCGTAATTGGTCCAGCTCTGTTTGTGTTCTGAACTCCTGGATTCTCTTTGCAAGGTTATCTTGTTCCATGTTGGCCAGTTCTTTAGATTGTTGTGCATACGTTAACACCTGAATTTAGGAGAAGCAATCCATTAAATATGGGTACTATATTTTCATGAGCCAACTGAGTCCGAAGTGCACAATCACATTGACAAAGACGGGACTCAGATCAGCAGATAGGCATAAAAGATTACCACCCATGGCATATAGTATTATAGTGCCTGTTAATGTTTCACCTTTCATAAATCTAGTCTCTAGATGCATACCAACAGATAAACATGGGAATACCAATGGTTCGAACTACTTGAGATGAATGTAAGGAATCCATAAAAAATTTATAGAGATGGCATGACTCTTAAGTTAGATAGATAGTGGGTTTAAAAATGAAAATTCATTGTATTTTATGATAATAACAAATACAGAAGGTAATATATGTGAAAAGCATAACAGAAACAAAAGGCCAGAAAACATAAGCCCAAAAACCTAGCACATAACCTTTTTTTTCTTTTTCTTTTTTTGCTTAGTGAAACCAGCACACGACCCATAAAAATAAAAATAAAAAACGAAAGGAGAGCCTAAGAGTGGAAAATAAAAATTATTTAAGCACACAAATGGCAAATTCCTAACACAAAAGCCAAACCACAACAATCATGAACTGGATTTAAAAGGAGTATAAAAGTGACAATGTCAATGCTAAGAATAGCAACATTTTCTGCTTCATCTATTGCCTTCATCAATTAGCATACTCCTTACTTTTTTTCTTTGCTCAAAGAACATAATTCTAGTAGCCATCCAAGCAAACCATCCCTTCATACCCAATGTTGAAAAACGCAACCATCCATCAAATATCCAATAGATTTATGCATCAACCAGTCTACGCCAAATAAACCAATGAATTGCCACCAAAAATAGAAGGGGTGAACAAAAAAGTATGTAGTTAATCAATATTGTTTGAATATAATAAGAAATATGAAAATATCCACCATCAAGTCTTATCAATTACACTACCTAAAAAGGTCACTTGAGAATAAACCAGAGACTTCCAAATTATCTTCTGCAGAAAAAAGCTCCCAACCTGTTTCCCCAAAAATTCAAAAGGAAAAGAGAGTAAAAATAGGATACTCCATTTATCAATGCTATTTTCCTCATCCATTCCAAAAACACGCTGTATTCAAGTGTCCATATGAAAGAGAGTATTGACACCACTCCATTCTAATTCATGACCATGCACTCAACCAAAATCTGCCTAGGCCACTCCCATGTCACCTCATGCATTCATATTTGACACCCAACAGTGTTTCTCACAGATTTTTCGATTCGACTAATCAGCCTGTCCACCATTCCCTATTGAAGAGGACAGGATTTGTAACAAACAGCGCAGTTCTTATTATAGCACTGATAAGGATGAGTACAGAGTGATGTTAGTGCAATGAGCAAGTAAACTGTGAGAGAGAGAGAGAGAGGGGAAATGCACTCCATTAAAAGACAATGAAACAAAACAGAAAAGAGCAACCACTCTAAAAAGCTCTAACCCAAGATATTTCCTTATCTACATAGTTTACCTTCATTCCCAATTCAAATTGTGGTTTTTACTTCATCAAATTGTGAGCCAGTTTCATGCCACATCATCTCCAATATTAAACAAGCAAACAACAAACCAAGTGACATGTGCTCAACGCCTTAGTTTTGACTCATAATCACAAGAAATGAAGTCAAGATGTCCTAGCTATATCTCCACTCGGTTTTAGACTTTGTATTCAAATGAAATTTTCATAGGACTTGCTAAATAAAAGTAATGGTTGGTCATTGACTCTTAAACTAATACCTAATTCTTTGAGCTCAAGTTGTGGATTACGTTAGCTACTGAATTTGCTTGCTTCAACCTTTGTTTTTTTAAAACACCACAGTAAGTGAATGAGAGGTTTCAAAATGGCTTAAAATTCCAGGTAATCTTTCTATTGGGAATGTTTAATTAAAACTGTCATCACTGAGTTCCATAAATTTATAGGTAAAACTTTGTCTAATTTTCTTGTTACAGTCAATGAACATCTGAAAAACTCTAAAGTTATAGCTTCCACTTGCATACACAGCATCTTAAAATGAAATTCCATTTCAGGCAGAAAATTCCAAATCAGAGTTTCATTTCACTGAAAATTAACCTATGCAGAAAAAGACATCACCCAATGTAGGTTCACAAATAAATAAACAAAGCACAATTGTTTCAAAATAAATTCCAGTCTTTACACTATCTTAAATCAAGAAGAATCTGCTAACCAAAACCACATACCCACCACCACTTCCACCACCACACCCTCAATGCCCTATGCGAATACATTCCAAAAGCACATTAGTCAAAATTGCTTTGCTTCTTATGACAATATCACTACAAAAACTATTCTATTCAATTTTAAAAATTATTCCATGATTTAAAATAAATAAATAAATTAATAAACGAGGACAGCATGATCCAGATAGAAATAAAATAAACAAATATGACAAGACACACCTATTATCCATCCAAAGCCATGAATCAGTAATCTCAAGTCACTCAAAAGCATAAGGAATGCATTCAATTGTGCTGCAGGAAAAGGATTGGATACTGTAACTTGAAATTATGGACCAACCCAGACTCAGAATTGGGCTTTTGCAAATTGGGTTTGAGATATTGCAACATCCAAACCTGAATAAATCCTGCACAAATCAAAGAATCAGCTGGAAAACACAAGACTGAGAAACCAATCAAGAGCCACCTAACATGATAAAGAAATGAACACATTGTAATTTTTAGAAAAAGAATGCTTACTAAGCAGATGTATGGTTGGATGCTCAACAATTGGTCCACTTGGTCTGCAACCACTTTGTCTAAAACCTTAGAGCATAGCAATTAGAGAGCCATTCATTGCACTGTTGCCGTCTTTCCAGTTACCAATTTGATGTCAGGACCAAAGAGTTAGCCATATGTGAATTTAAATTTTTGAATGGAAAATGGATTAGTCAATAGGCATTAAAAAGAATATCCAAAAAGTCAAAGAAAAGAAATAAATGAGCAAACATTAGAAAAATAAGATCCCCTTAAAGAAAAGAAACTCGTATCATTGGTACATTTCCCATTTTTGTTGATCTGCCTCCCCCCTTATATAACATAAACAAACTAACTCCAAGATAAAAGTAGGCTAAACAATACAAAATTAAGAAGCTTTACACACAGGGATTACAATTTAAGAGCAGCAATCGCTTTAGGTTTAAAATCAACCCTCAGACCCAACACTCTCCTCACCTCGGCAGGA
This sequence comes from Camellia granthamiana, assembly GCA_036172215.1. Taxonomy (NCBI): domain Eukaryota; kingdom Viridiplantae; phylum Streptophyta; class Magnoliopsida; order Ericales; family Theaceae; genus Camellia; species Camellia granthamiana. The sequence continues at coordinate 107,106,843 of CM069913.1, forward strand.
GTTAGTCTCCAGGTCATCGGTCCTGAGTTCTCACTGCAGACATCAATGTAGAGATGATTTGATTAATTTACTAACTGAAATAGTGACTTTTGTTGTAGTGTGTGTAGAGATGATTTGATTAATTTTCTAACTGAAATCACACTGCTTCGAAGCAAAAACAGGCCTAAGTAAATTAATCAAATCATCATGTTTGTTCTGGTTCCTTTTTTTTGAACATTATCAATTAAAATTATAGCCACTGGATACCAGTTGGGTTCTTTTACAAGAAAAGAAAATTATTCATGTACGCATTATGTCATAAAGAAGAAGAGCTACTACATACAGAAGCAATAATGAAAATGAGACATACAATTTATGCTATACAGCATGCCAAGTAATGTATCACCGCAAACCAAGTAACTGGTCTGGCAAGATGTCTAAGTTCAGGAATGTCACTAACAGAGTCTTGTTAGAGAAAAACTCGGTATTGGAAAAAAGAAAAAAAAAAAGAAGTAAGAAAGAAGTGGAGCATCAGAATCACGTATTTGATTAGAGAGTTTCCTTTTTCCTAATTCATGACAATCACCCAAACAATGTGCAATAGAAATTCAATTTGACAACCTCAAACTAATATAGCAAAAGACAAAATGTTGACCCATAAGCCTCCAACAAGCTAAAAACTGAATGAATGAACCGCCAATATTGAACATGATAAATGCTTCTAGTCAAGCCAAAAAATATTGAATATGCTACATAATCAATACACTGTAAAGGAAGTATTATTCTCAAAGTCGATCATGTAAAATTCAACAGAAAAACAAAAGATGATTTTGAATCAAAAAATAAAAAGGAAGATGATTTTTTAAATGGTGAACGGATTAAGAGCAAATTCATATTCTAATGAACAGAGCAAAGCCAAAGCCAATCATATCTTATTGTGTTCTATGGTCTTACAGTGTGCAGAGCCTGAGATGTTGAAATTGAGCCGGCCATTTTGGGAAGATGTACAAATAAACAGAGCTCTTACAGTGTTGCTTCAGAAAGTGGAGGTCGCCTTTTGTTCATAAGCTCCTGTCTCCCTATGAATCCTTGCTGCTTGAGATCATAAAGTTGAAATGAAACTGCAAGGGAGAAAAATTTAGGTTAATTGAATAGAAATCAAATCAAAATCAAAATCAAAACCCTAGAAATCAAAATCAAAACTCTAGAAATCAAATCAAAATCAAAGAGAGATGAGAGAGGAGAAACTGAATTAATCGAATAAAGGATGCAATCCAAGGCTATCACCGAATTAATCCAAGGCTCTCACCGAATTAATCCAAGGCTCGGAATTAGAATCAAATGTCAAGCTCGGAATCAATCGATTGGTGCTTGTGTAACTAACATCATCGGAGGGGCAGTGGCTGGTGGTGGTTGCTGGCGGTGCTGGTTGCTAGTGGTGCTGGTGGCTGGTGGTGCTAGCGGTTGCTGGAGAGAAAGGAGAAGAGAGAGAGAGAGAGAGAGAGAGAGAGAGAGAGAATAAATGTGTGAGCTAATAGATTGCTATAAATTTGCTCAAAAAAAAAAACTGTTATTTTTGTATTAAATAAAAACTGGGATGCAAAAAAATGTGTAATTTTAACCATATAAATAAAAAAAAAAAAATTTGGAGTAGAAAATTTTAGAAAAAAAAATTTAAGTATAAGTTTATAAATTATTTTTGTATTAAAATTTTTTTTAATAAAAATTTTCACGACATGCTAATGCATGCCGTGTAAAGTTATAATATTTTACAACATGAAATGTATGTCGTCTTATGTACAAATATTTAATGACATATTTTTGTATGTCGTGAAAATATACATTTTTTACGGCATGCTTTTGCATGCCATAAAAAAATTTTGGATTGCGTTTTTTTTTTTTTTTCAGAAATTTTCACGACATGTTAATACATGCCGTGTAAAGTTATAATATTTTACAACATGAAACGTATGTCGTCTTAAATGCAAATATTTTACGACATATTTTTGTAAGTCGTGAAAACATATATTTTTTACGACATACTTTTGTATGCCATAAATATATAAATTAACGACTTACATAGTATATATGTTGTTATTGGCAAAACATTAACGGCTTGCAAAAAAAAAAATGTCGTAGAATGTACTAATTACGGCATGCATTTAATGCATGCCGTAAACATGATGCCGTAAATAGTGACTTTTGTTGTAGTGAATGCATATAAAACCTATAGCATACCTAAATTTATATAACAAGACAGCACTTCAATACAATATTATATCCTCGAAACAATTTATTGTTAATTGTAATATGTTTTTCATATTATTTTTACTCTCTATTTAGGTTTAATATTTAATTTACAACTTTTTTTTTTCTCAAATAGTTTGAAAAGTTTAAACTTTTAACGGGTGTAAGTTGGCATAAAACTATAGCATAACACACTCAATATCATATAAGTAGAAATTAGTCAAATAGGTAGACAAAAATAAAAGAAAACTTTGATTAATAAGTTAATGAAAATTTCCTAGAATACTAATTAATTTACATAAAATAAGTTAAATTAATTACTTCCAAATTGCTAAAGAAATTTAAGTATTCATGTATAGTATGTATTGTGTATCTCTTATTGTATGTATCGTAAAATATATATTAAATTTGAGATTTATATATTGATGATGATATGTATTGATGTTCCTATACAAATATCAAACTGTAAAATATATATGGTAAATCGTAAGATGCAGAAAAAACATTAAAAAAACATATATATATATATATATGGCGCTGTTTGGGAAGGATATTTTTTGGTGTTTTTTTTTTTTTTTTTTTTTTTCACCAAAAGACAAATTGGTTACAAAAAAAAAAAAAAAAAAAAAACCAAACAAAATATCACATCAAATCTCATAATCATTTCAGTTTTTCTTTCACAAACATCACATCCAATCACAAAAAAACCAACTATCTTCCTAAACACAAAAGAAAATTTCTCCAATAATATCCTACAACTAAAAAACCTATAAAAAAAACCCACTTCCCAAACACCCACTATATATATAAAGATAGATCTCCTTTATTTGATGTAGAGTTGATCTAAAATGAGAAAAAAAAAAAAATATGATATTGAAAAGGAAAGATTAAACATAAATATGAAAAAGTAGATACCTTTAGAAATGTCCAACCAAGATTTCCTAATCAGCACTTCCAACCAATTGTTTCCAATGCTCTCTTGATCTTCCTTAATTTTCCTGACAGATTCGTAAACAGAGGAATGGCAAAAGGCTACCTCAATCATCTTTAAAGTGAGTATATCCCCCAAACTAGATGGTATTTCCTTGAGATTTTTACATGATTCCAACGATAAATGTTGAAGGCTTGTAAAGTGACTAGAGCAGGTGATCCATTGCTCAACCCCAAGGTTCTCCTCCCACTCTATCCATGTAGATTTCAAGGTTAGCCTTTTAATATTTGCAAGAAACTTGACATCTTGGAGATTGGATGAACGGAAGATGAACTTATTGTGTAGCTTCAAAGTCTCAAGGTTTCTTAAAAGATCTAGATTAAAAAACATCAAATTCCCCGAATTTGACAGAATTTCCATACAATCCTAGCTTTGTAAGATTAGGAGTCCTTGCCAATATATCCTGAACAGGTCCACAAGGGTTTAACTTTGCAATGGTTCGTGGGTTTTCTAATACAGGGGGATGGTTGTGATCCATTACTGGTTCTTCAAAACATAAAGACATGGAAAATTTTGCTCCCCCTTTAACATAAAGATGCCTCAGGCTTGGAATCTTCCAAACATTATGTGGCAGAATAATCTCAGGCCAATGTGTTAAAATAATGAGTGTTTCTAGGTTTGAGAGATTGGATATTGATGGCGGTAATTCATAGAAACCTTTTGAATTAATTGTCAAATACCTCAAATTAACAAGTTGTGTTATATTGCTTGAAAAGAAGGCATCCTTGTACCATAAGTCCAACACTCTTAAGAAGTTTGAAGGCCCAACAAATAAATGAGCACACATCATGAAACTGACTGTTGACAAAATCAATTTCTTCCTCCGAATTTTTTTCAAAACACAAGAATGATTGAACAACTGCTGGGGAATAAGACTCAAATGTAACATAATCACATTTTTCTAAATAGCCACAAAGGACGCACAAGTTACATTGGTCATTCAAAAAGTCAAAACGAATGCGAAGGTGACATTGCTTTTTTAAAAAGTCAGAATGGATGCATAGGCGACATTGGTTATTTTTTTTGTAATTACTCAAAGAAGAAGGATAAGCATCTTTGTAATTGTGAATCCACTGTAGAAAATAAACTTCCCTGGCTTTCTTCAAGCATAAATCACACAAAAGATCATGCATACAACATGCTTTAATTTGACCATCAAACCTTTTTCGAGCAACAATTACTACACTTCTCTGAATTAGATCCATTAAGTAATCCTCTGCTACTTCCTCCAAGCTTCTCTGCCCAATGTTTTGTACAAATCCCTCAGCTACCCATAACCAAATTAATTTCTGCACCGAAATTTCTTGGTCTTCTGGAAATGCTTCTAAATAAAGAAAGCATGGTTTCAAGTGACAAGGCAAGTGATTGTAACTCAGTCCTAGTGTGTCCAACTATTGATTTTGATCACTAGCAACGTATGAACTAACACTTTGGGCAACTTGTTTCCACCACTCTTCTGTCTTCTTGTTCTTTGCAAGAAGTCCTGCTATAACAACAATTGCAAGTGGAAGCCCTTGACATTTTTTCATTATTTGCTTTCCAATTTCAATCAGTTTTGGAGGGCAACTTTCATCCTGAAACACCTTTCGTTGAAATAATTCCCAACTTTCTTCTTCAGTTAGAAAACGCAGACAATGAGTATGGCTATCAGGTGATGCATGCATGGGCTGACTAGTAAACATAACCCTACTTCCATTTTTCTCATTTGGTAAATACATTTTAAGATTGACCCAGACACCAATATCCCATATATCATCAATGACGATGAGATATCTCTTTCCTTTCAATTTTGTATACAACATTTCGCCTAACATTTCATTACTCATGTTTTTATCTTCATCAGTAAGGACATTAAAATGTAAAATGTCCAACAGCATTTCTCTTTTTTTGGGCACTTGAGAAACGTAGGTCCATGCACAAATATGAAAGTAGTGAATGATATAAAGATCGTTGTACGGTTTTTTGGCTAAAGTTGTCTTACCGAGTCCAGGCATCCCAACAATTGACACAAAGTCTAGATGCTTATTCCCTCCAGCAAGTTGCTCTTTTATAGCCAATGCCTCGCTGTCAAAGCCCACTATAATTTCTGCCTCGACCAGGCCTCTATTTTCCATAGATGATGCCTCTCATTTGCAATCAAACTGTTCTCTCACTGTGTATTAGCTGCTTCAGTTTCTTCAAGACAGAATCCATAGCAGAATTGGTGATTGAGCAGAGAATCTTGAAATGGGCTGGTGGTGTCTATCCAGAAAAAGAAAAAAAAGAAGGCAGATCTTTCAGAGTGAAGAAGCAGGAGCAGCTGGCTTCTTAATTTTGGGTCCAAAAGGAAACATTGAAAGCAGAATTGTGAAGCCAAAAGTAAAGAGAAAACAAAAGCGCTCTGCTTCTACTATGCTGAGAAACTCAGACCTTGAAAACTAAAAGCAGCAGAATGAAACCACCTTCTAATCAACCTGACTTTGGAGTGATCTATTCGGCCGTAAGAATCAATTTTTGCTATTTTCGTAAATTTTAAACTGTGCCATGTCATTGAAAGAGAAATTATAGGGTTATTTAGATTAATAGTCTCTGTATTTTATTTCTTGTTTCATTTAATATCTACACTTTCTATTGACTCAATTTTAATTCTTAATTTTGGAATTTGTATTAATTTGGTCAAATTGACAAAGTCATTAGAGTTTTTATACTAAAAATGATCACTAATTAAATTGATCAAGTTTACAATTTTGTCCCTAAAAACATGACACCTACTGCTCATGTGCGCAATTTTATAAAATAATGCCAACAATTGCAATCAATTGGACCAAATTAAGACAAAATAAAAAATTCATAGTCAAAATTTATCCAATTGAAATTAGAGAAACCAAAATGATACAAAAACTAAAATATAGAGACTATCGATATAATTTGCCTGAAATTATAATATAAATTTGTTGATGATGCCAACCTCTACCATATGCCCGACTTTGGAGTTAACTGGGCTATATAATTGACATATTTGTTGTAATCTATTGGGAATATTTTTTATTTTATTTCTGAAAATCACTATCAATGTTTGGCTCCATTTGGATCGTGAGATGAGAAAATAAAATAAATTATTGGAGTATCTCACCTAAGTTAAAAAATAAATAAAGAGCATTGCCATTCAAATCCAAAAATTAAATCTACCTTTTAAACCCAATGATGTGCTAACAAATTAGAATATATAAGGCAACTCTCTCTTTCCTATCTTCTCTAATTATCAACCAATAATATCACTTACACATTATTGGGTCTAGAAGGTGGGCTTCTATATCATTTTTCATGAATAAATGGTTATGTTTTCTCACATTCTTGTTTGGATAGATAACGATTAAAAGATGATACATGTGTGGTTTTATTGTATTTGTTTTGTATTTATAGGGATAGTTTAGGTATTATAATCTTTTTGTAAAGAGGGTGGCTCTAAATGCACCCCAATATTTTGGGAAATTCCATTTCCAATCACTAATTCTTCTCACTCCACACACTTAATGAAATTTTTTTAATTACATTTTTATCCTAAAATAAAAATACCAAAATACACTTTATCTTCCACATCCAAGAGCCTAATTTCCAAACCACCCAAAAACTTCTAACCCTAACTAGTTGCCGCACCACCTCCAGCCTCCTCCCCTGACCACCTCAACCATTCTCTGTTATCTCTGTCACCTCGCGATGGCCCATCTCTATAGCCCCTACCGTTGCGATCTCTGCCGTCACGATTGCGCCTTCCATCACCAACACCATCATTAGCGTTACCCCGACACACTCTATCTTCTTTTTCTTCTTCTTCTTCTTCTTCTTCTTCTTCTTCTTCGTCTTCGTCTTCGTCGTCATCGTCGTCGCGTCTCTCATTATTTTCTTCTCTCTCTCGCGCCTCTCTCTCTCTCTCTCTCTTCTACAACTCGATGAAGAATGATGTCGGCTAGAGAGGAAGAACGGCGCAAACCCTAGATATAGGATTTTCAGAGAAGAAAATAAGAAAAAGAAGAAGGAGATATGATGGAAGGTTACGGCAGCGATGGCGGGGAGGTGGTGGCGTCGGTAGTGAAAGGACGAAAGAGGTAGAAAAGGGTTTAGGAGTGAGGTAAGTAGAGTGAGGAGGAGATTCGTCAAAGGAGGAGGAGGAGGTGACGGCAATGGGCTACGACGGCGAGCGGCGATGGCTAGGATGAAGGTGGCGACAGTGGCTAGTTAGGGTTAGAGACTAGGGATAGTTTTGGAAGGATGAAGAAGACGATATTTCTGATATAATGAGTTGTGTACTAAGTAAAATATTTTTTTTCAAATTCATTAAGTGTGTGAGCTGAGATATTATGTGCATAGAGATAAAAGAGTGTGGAAATAGAATTTCTCCAATATTTTGATTGAACACCCCATTTTTCTAATTTTTTTTAATACAATTTTGTTCCCTAGCCAAATGACCACAATGGCCAAAACCCTAACCCCAACCAATCACATTGCTCCCGCTAGCAACCCAACTCCGGCAACCCCTTCTCAACTTCTCTCATCTGGCCCCACCCTCATCACCGCCGCTGTCACTGCCATCAACGACAGCCCCTCACCCTCCTTTGTAACTTCACCACCTCCAACCATCCTCTACAACTTCATCATCATCATCATCATCATCATCATCATCATCTTCTTCTTCTTCACTACATGTACAAAGTTTCGAACTTGAGACCATAGAGAGATGACACCTAGGCACCAGGCCAACGCCAACCCCTTGGGGTTCACTGATTCTTCTTATGGCCTCAAAAGTTAACTATGTTAGAATATTTTCAATCTTTCACTTTTTCTTTCATAAAAAAATTGATAAAAAGATGTTAAAAAATTATTTCCAATCATTTCATCAAATCAAGTAAGAGTTTATTTATTTATTTATTTTTATCAAGTTAAAAAGTCATCAAATTCTTCACTAAATTTGAATTAGATGAAAAATTAAAAAGATAAAAGCATTAAAGATGAATTCATTAAACACCTTGTAGCCAACAAACACTACCCTCATCACACCTCCACCGCCACCCCATTCTCCCCACTCAATCCACAAACTCAAAAATCAAACCCAAAACAAACAAATAAAAAAGAAATAAATAAACCAAGCCAAATACCAGAAATCAATGACTGGGTTGCGGTGGTGGTAGTTTGTTGTGGCAATTCATCAAACACCTTGCAGCCATTTACCGCAGCTGCTCTTGAGAATTGGAGAGACATGAGTCCCGAACATCAAGAACCAGATATTGAGCATTGAGGGGAAATTTTTTGAAAGAAACAACTGGTTTCCAGGAAAAGAAGGTGAGTTCTTCGGGATCAGAAGCCAACAAACTGGGATTTTTGGCAGGACAACTGGTGATGACAAAGAACCTTGACTTGAAATGGGTTAATGATGTTGAAACCCAAAAAAAAAATTGAAAAACTGATCTTTCAGAGTGAAGAAGCAAAATGAGCAACTGGCTTCTTGAACATTGAAAGCAGAATTGCAAGGCCACAAGTAAAGAGAAACAAAAGTGATGAGCTTTACTTTGTACTATTGTTGACCGGTGCGCCATGTATTTTTCTTGCAGTAATGCTAACGACTCACAATTGAGATTCCAATACACCCCAATAACGTGACAAGGAAGTGGAGTGGCACATAAGTTCAAATGTGTTTTATAACTGAATAGGTACTAACTTTAATTTTATATGTTGACATCTCGAGATGTTCATTTTTATCGTTTAATATCATTTCTCAAATCTCAAAATAAATGATCTCGATCACACGATTTTCAACTTACTATCAATGTCCTATTGAAATTAATCTAAGGGAATAAGCTTGCTGCAATTATTAAAAGATATAGTAGACTACTCAAAATTTTAGGCCCAATTAGTCTCCTCAAGGCAGACTCAATATAATTCGAGGCTTAAAGTAATAATTTTAAATAAGGTATATTTTAAAAATAATCTTATAGAATTTTAAGGAAAAAAATTTCAATTTTTTAGGTGGAAATTATTATTAAATATTTAAATTTAATTTTTATATATATTTTTTTTGATGACTAGATGTCCGGGTTAATTTATGCATATCTCGACTAATTTTGGGATCCATGCACGTGGATCGGATAAATTTTGGACACAGCCTGCGAGCATGACCCCAAGGAGCAGATTGTTTCTAATGAGAATTGAACCTGAAACTTAGAGGGAGCACACCCCAGGCCTTAAGTTGCATCTAATAGACCAACTTCTTAGGGTTAATTTTTATACATATATCTAATTGATATTTTAAGGGTAGTTAAAAGAGTAAAATGAAATTTCAAATGAAGTTTCGGTGTCATATCAATAACTTATGTTTACAATTGATAACAGGGTAACATTGATCCCAAATCAAATAGTTTAGGCGTGAAATAGATGTTATTAAAAGAATATGAATTAAATTGATTTTTAAATAATAGTTTGAAGGCAAAATGAAATTTCGATGTAATTTTACTTCTCAATCAACTTAAACTCGGTATCGTTTTTATTATTTTCATAAATTTTTAAACTGTGTCATGTACTTTTACGTTGTGTTTAGTTGGGAGATTTGGGAAGGAATTTGAAAAGAAAAAGGGAAAAAAGTAAGTGAAATGTAAATAATTTCACACACCTTTTCCAAATCTCTTCTCAAATCCCCTAACCAAACACAACGTTAGTATTAAAAAAATATTAAAAAAACAGAATTTGAAGCAAAAATGTTATGAATCATAAAAATTATTTTAAATTTTACTTCGAAAGTGTGTGTGGTATAAATTTAAAGTTAATGGGATGTAGGCCATCATCATAATAAATGTAAATTATTGATTCCCTTTTAAAAAAAATAATTTTCTAAGTATTTTTCTTTTTCTAAATTTCGAACATTACTGAAATTAAAATATAAATGTGGTCATGGTGCTACTTATGGAGTATTATTGTTTTGGGTATGACTTATAAGTTGTCTTTTTTTGTTTATTATGAAAAGACGTATAGAAAAATAGAGAAATGATATTGTGGAGAAGTGGTTTTGGAAATACTCTTCTGATCCTGGGAGACGCTAGTGATCCTCTTTTAGTCACCTGAAAAGGAATAAACACTTCGATCGAAGGTGCCAGAATTAACACTTCGACGGGCAAGTCAGTCTTTAATCACTGAGTTACTTAAATTTTACATAAAGTGTAGTAGTTCTCACATACCTCTTACTGGCTGATATTATTCTATTTATATCCTTTCTCTCTTAGGCCTCGGGATTAGGCCCACTTTCTGTTCGTCATTCGGCTTCCTTTGTAGTAAATTGCTTCTTACTCGGCCCTTACCCTATTCGGCTATTTGACTGAATAGGGTAGGATTTGGATGTGGTATGAAGCCGAATACTATACATACATTCCAGTTCCCCAAGTTCATATACTCGGCCTATTTATGACCCCCATTATTCGGCCTCCACAATTGCACCTCAAATATTCCACTAAGGACAGTTGGTTGGAGTGTTTGGTTTCGAACTCGAAAAGTCAGAGCCAAAATTTGGCAGCTGACCCCATTCCAATGCAGATGTCTGAACACACGCTTCTCGGTCATCATTTCAACTTCCCGCCCCTTCGTACTCTCCTACTTATTATGATTTAAAATTTTGACGTCTTTTCAATTACGCACGCTTTCAGATACTTGCCGCTGGACTGTCTTCCGCGTTATTTCTGCAACTTCCTTTCCTTCACTATCCTCTTCGTCTCTCATAAGTTCTCTCCATTTCTGTTCTAAGTCCTGTTTCCTAGTTTGTTTTTGGTTTCGAGCATTCGTGTAGACTGTAGGAAATAGCGAAACACCTGAAAGATCTCCTCTCTTCAAATCAAATTTATGGCTTTCGACGCCATTTTTCCATTCCTGATGACGTCCGTCTGTCATTCGTGACAGACGGCACCCTCGATATGGAGAGGGCTGATGAATCCACGATCGTCTTCCCTCTCCTATCAATCGCAGAGGGTGGAGTCTGATTCCCACTTCATCCACTCCTTAGGGCTGTGCTTTGCCATTGGGGTTTAATCCCTTCCCAACCTAATGTTAATTTTTTTAAAATCGTAATGGGGATTATCGCACTAAACCGTCGCCTTAGGATTAACCTCGGCATTCCTGCTATTCGGCATTGTTATGCCTTGGCCAAGTCTTCTGGTCGGCATGGGTGTTACTTCCTTAGGGCCAAGGACACCGACCATCAACTAGTGACTATGCTTTCCAGCTTTGGGAAGCGAGTCGATGATGTTATGGTCGTTGTCCAAGGTAATTGGGAATTCGGCGAAGGCGAGGATCGCCTCAATTCTATTCCTAGACGGAGGGGCGAACCAGGTGGCCATGTAGCTTTTTTTATTTATTTTTTGTTATATTCATAAAGCTTCATTTTTGAGACCTTATGGCTTTGCTTGTGCAGGGAACGATCTGAAGAAAGTCCTGACTTCAACCAACGATGCCGTTCTTTCGGAAATCAAGGTTGCGCTCAGATATTTTGGCTGGCCGAGTCTTCAAAAACAGGAGAGGGCGGCCCACGTTCTTCTCCGCTACGACCTGACGTATACGACCTTCTCGGCAGTAGAGAACATCCCAGTTCCGAAGGGTGAGGAGTTTTTTACCGCCCTTATCCTGACCGATTTCAAGAATTTGAGGCAAGTCAGTTTTGAGGGGTCCGATTCGGAACGACCAGAAATAGCTGAGGCTGCCAAGTCCGATCAGTCCGAAACTGAGGTCGACGAGGCTTTGCAGTTAGCCTTTGAAGAAGCCGGCCTCAACTCAGTCGACCCTTCGTCCACTTCGAGCCAAGAGGACCTTCCACTTGACGACATTTTTCACGGTCTAGAGGACCTTCCCGGTGCTTACCCCAAAGATATGGCTGGGTTAAGCCTCACACAACTTGCCAAAAAGGCGAATGCGGAAAGGATGGCAGCACGACGAAGGACAGAGGCTATTCGAACTGGAGTGCCTCCTGCTACCGAAACTCAGCCCTCCCTGCCTGTTAGCGAATCTCAGCCCTCCTTGCCTGTTATTGAGGAGGGGACGGTAGAAAACCGAAGTGCCGAGGCCGAGTTGGTTGTGCAGGCCGATCGAGAGACTGAACTAAGGGCAGGGAAGCTCTCTGCCGAGGTTGAGGCCGGCTTAGAAGATAACCGCGCCGACAAACGACCTCGTTTAGAGGAATCAGATGTGATCGTGCCTTTCGTTACTCAACCGAAGATAAAAAACACGCCGATCCCTTCTAATGCTTCGGTAATTAAAGATCCAGTGGTCGCACTTAGCATAGCTACATCCGTTTCACTGCCGGCTGACAAGGCGGCTTTCTGGGCAGAGCCGGATCTGGTTTCAATAGCATTGGCCGCGCAATCGGCATTTTTGGTATAAATCTTGACTTTGTTTTTTCACTTTATGCAAATACTATTTTGGTCTTAACTTCCAGTTTTACAAACCGTCGGAAGCATAGCGGAGATGGGCCGTCGCCATCATGACGCCATCGAACAGCTCGGCCGTTTTCAAACGGAAGTTAAGGGCCAAAGGAGCAGGGCCGAGTTTGAGGCTTTAAGGGCGAAGATGGAAGGCGCACGGGCCGAAGCCGAGATGGAGAGGGCACGGAATGCGGAGAAACTGAGATTAGCCGCCGAGAGAAGGGCGGACGCGAGCGAGGGGGCGCTGAAATTGGCCCAGGAGGCGATCTCCAAACTGGAGGCTGAGTTGGAGGAAGTAAAGAAAGCGAAGGAAGCAGCTGACTCAGAGGCTTCTAAGGCATTAGAGGCTGGGAAAAGTGCTGCCCTTGCCGAATATGTAGACGAAGTCTCCAAATTTGAAAATCGGGGATTCAAACACGGCTGGCTCAAAGCCTTTGCTGCTGTTGACGTGACATTGGATATGCCAATTCCATATGAGCAAGTGCATATTGAGCCGCTGGAGTCTGACTCCGAGGATTAATTTGGGCCACACCTTTTTTGCTTGCTGTTTTAGGAGTTTTCAAATGTATTTTTATAGCTTTTTGTTTGGTAATTTTCATGTGTAAAATGGCTACAATTTGTGCCCAATTTCCTAATGAAAATTTCCTTTTTTGCCTTGCTGTTATCTGTGCTAGCTTTTGTTATTGATGAATGATATTGCTGTTGATTGCAAGATGGCTACACTTTGTTTTTAATACCAAGTATCGATCGGCCTTAGGCATCTGATTAATAAATCTGCCCTTACCCTAGCCAATGCATGAGCTTCATTAGCCAAATAGGCCTAGTTCGTAGAATGGCTGAGGTATAAATCTATCGGCATGGGGCTTAAATACTTGGCCAATCGGATTAATAAATCTGCCCTTGCCTTAGTCAGTGCACGAGCTTCGTTAGCCGAATAGGCCTAGTTCGTAGAATGGCTGCGGCACAAATCTATCAACATGGGCTTAAATACTTGGCCAATCAGATTAATAAATCTGCCCTTGCCCCAGCCAGTGCACGAGCTTCGTTAGCCGAATAGGCCTAGTTCGTGGAATGGCTGCGGCATAAATCTATCGGCATGCGGCTTAAATACTTGGCCGATCAGATTAATAAATCTGCCCTTGCCCCAGCCAGTGCACGAGCTTCGTTAGCCGAATAGGCCTAGTTCGTGGAATGGCTGCGGCATAAATCTATCGGCATAGGGCTTAAATACTTGGCCGATCAAATTAATAAATCTGCCTTTGTCCCAGCTAGTGCACGAGCTTCGTTAGCCGAATAGGCCTAGTTCGTGGAATGGCTGCAGCATAAATCTATCGGCATGGGGCTTAAATACTTGGTCGATCAGATTAATAAATCTGCCCTTGCCCCAGCTACTGTACGAGCTTCGTTAGCCGAATAGGCCTAGTTCATGGAATGGCTGCGGCATACATCTATCGACATCAGGCTTCTGGCATTTAGCATTAATGAAGTCGCCTTAGGGGTGTTGCATACATACAAATAAATGGGGTGAGTTCGCGCCAGTGAGTCCATCTATTTTTATTCAGGCTTGATTTGAACTAGCTTGAGGTGAGGGCGAATGTCAAACAGACTGTTTTTCAACAGCAGAGGAGAAGGACGAACGCTGGTTGAGCTAGATACTGCGATGAATCACAGCAGCGAGCCTTCGCGCGCGGGAGGAAGGACGTCTAAGGAAAGGGAAAAATGTCAACCTCCAAGTCGTCGAAGCAGATCATCCCGAAGAGAGAAGCAGCAACGGGGAAGCTCCCCGCGACCACGATCGAGGAATGAGCCAGACGCGATGCCACAACCATTGAGTTTTGCGGTGTTCGTGGGAAATAAACCAATGATTGAGGCAGATTCCATCGTTAATGATCCGGGTGTAGTGGTCGAGTTCGCTCGACAGATCTTTCCACCGGAAGTCCAACAATCGATGGTTGGACAACAAGATTTCGAAGTGTTTCGAGAAGGTATCCATGGAGCAGTGAAGGGGCTGTACACCGCCTACAAAGTCGGCATACGCCTGCGCGCCGCGCGGCTGGAGATAAAGAAAATGGGCGAACGGATTTGCAGTTCGGAGGCTCGTGCGGAGAAAGCTGAACGTGAGCTTAGGGAGCTTAGGAAGGCTAAAGCCGTCGAGCCGCATGCGGCGGGTCAATCTGACCCGATTGTAGAGAAGAAGGTGACCCAATGGCTATTGAGTCATGTCGTCGCTGACCGAGATACGGCAAGCATGTTTGCCGTAGAAAATGCGAGGGCCAAGGGTTATGAGCAAGGCTTCCATGTTGGCCGAAAGGTTGGGATCAACAAAACGAAAGAGAAACTTACAGAGGAGGTCTGCCGATGTGAGAATCGGGGCTTTAAGCACGGTTGGATCGTGGCACTTCAGGCCTCGGAGGCTCTCCGAGCAAAGGGTGTCGATTCGGCGTTGCCGCTGTACCATCGTGATCATTTGTCCTTTTCCGCCTTTGAAGTCGAAAAGAGCGACGATGAGGGAGACGCCGCATAAAAATATTCGTTGTAATGTTCAAACGCGGATTGCATCTAAAATTATGTAATTATTGGTTGGTTGAATAAAATGTTTTGTTTTTCTTTATAATCTTTGTTTAGCACGCATATATTTGAATAAACGTATTTCAGATGATTGAATAGACATTGATTAGCCTGAATTAATCGCAATCAAGTATTTCATCTCGAATGTTTATATGCTTTAATGTATAAATGGGTATTGTCAGCCCCATATGAGAGCGTTCTACATAAAGTATTTGATCGGCATAATTATGTTACAACCATCCACGAAGGGCGCTCTGAATCCAGAGGCTTAATCGGCCCAAAGGCGTCATGCGCCGATGGAGCTTTGAATCCAGAGACTATTTGGCCAATTGTGATATCCACGAAGGGCGCTTCGAATCCGGAGGCTTAATCGGCCTAAAGGCGTCATGCACCGATAGGGCTCCGAATCCGGAGACTTTATTTGGCCAATCGTGATATCCAGGAAAGGTGCTCCGAATCCGGAGGCTTAATCAGCCTAAAGACGTCATGCGCCAATGGGGCTCCGAATCCGAAGACTATTTGGCTAATCGTGATATCCACGAAGGGCGCTCTGAATCCGGAGGCTTAATCGGCCCAAAGGCGTCATACGCCGATGGGGCTCTGAATCCGGAGACTTTATTTGGCCAATCGTGATATCCACGAAAGGCGCTCCGAATCCGGAGGGTTGAACGGCCCAAAGACGTCATGCGCCGATGGGGCTCCGAATCCAGAGACTTTATTTGGCCAATCGTGATATCCACGAAGGGCGCTCCGAATCCGGAGGTTTAATCGGCCCAAAGGCGTCATGCGCTGATGGAGCTCTGAATTCGAAGACTTTATTTGGCCAATCGTGATATCCATGAAAGGCGCTCCGAATCTGGAGGCTTGATTGGCCCGAAGATGTCATGCACCGATGGGGCTCCGAATCCGAAGACTTTATTTGGCCAATCATGATATCCACGAAAGGCACTCCGAATCCGAAGGCTTAATCGGCCCAATGACGTCATGCGCCGATGGGGCTCCGAATCCGGAGACTATTTGGCCAATCGTGATATCCACGAAGGGCGCTCCGAATCCGGAGGCTTAATCGGCCCAAAGGCGTCATGCGCCAATGGGGCTCCAAATCCGGAGACTTTATTTGGCCAATCGTGATATCCACGAAAGGCGCTCTGAATCCGGAGGCTTGATCGGCCCAAAGACGTCATGCGCCAATGGGGCTCTGAATCCGGAGACTTTATTTGGCCAATCGTGATATCGGAACAACTTCGAACTCGATTGTGCAGTGAGTAAATAGGGATCTTTGCATTACAGAAAATGAGATGTACATGGCGAGTCGTTCAGAACAAGCATCATGTCCCACAAGTCAGGTCAATGATAAAATTTGCGTAAATGCGTGGAATTCCAAGGCCATGGCAGACTCCTTCCTGACATGTCTTTGAGCCGATATGCCCCTACTCTCGTAATTGAATCAATCTGATAAGGGCCGTCCCAGTTCGGACCTACTTTTCCATCCGCCAGTTTCTTGGCAGTTAGAAGTACCTTCTTCAGGACCAACTCTCCCGGTGTGTAGCGGCGCAGCTGAACCCGTTGATTATATGACTTAGCAAGCTACTGTTGGTACCGTGCTACGGATGCAAGGGCACGATCTCTTCGTTCTTCAATCAGAACTAAATCCAAGGCAAGCATCATGTCGTTTCGGCCTATATCAAAAACCTTCGATTTCAAGGTTGGGAGGCCGATTTCCAGGGGCATGATTGCCTGGGTCCCAAAGCATAGGGCAAACGGCGTTTCCCCAGTGGATCGCCTCGGTGTAGTTTGATGAGCCCACAACACACTCGGCAATTCTTTGACCCATTTGCTTTTGGCTTTTTCCAGCCTTTTCTTGACGTTGTCCAAGATAGATTTATTAGAGGCTTTGGTTTGACCATTGCTTTGGGGATAAGCCGGCGAGGAAAAGTAGGGACGGATACCATACTTGCTGCACAGATCTCGGTAGACGCCATAATCAAACTGGGTGCCGTTGTCAGAGATGAGAGCTCTCGGAATGCCGAATCGCGTAATGATATTTCTCTATACAAAGCACTTGACATCGGTATCTCGAATGTGCGTTAATGCCTCCGCTTCAACCCATTTTGTGAAGTAATCTGTGGTGACAATCAAGTATCGCTTGTTCACTGGGGCCCTCGACAATGGTCCTATGATATCAAGCCCCCACTGGGCAAACAGCCAAGGACTGGTGATAGAGCTTAACTCTTCAGCAAGCAGATGGGTTAACGGGGAGAACTTCTAGCACTGCTCACATTTTTTCACATAGCATTCGGCGTTGGATCTCATTGTCGGCCAATAATACCCCTGTGTTATAGCTCGATGGGCCAAAGACCGCCCGCCAGAGTGTGCGCCACAACTACCTTCATGAATTTCAGTCAGAAGCTCTTTAACTTTGTTCGGATGCACGCATTCGAGGTATGGACCAGAAAGGGACTTTTTATAAAGCTTTCCTTGCGGATCCAAGTAGTAACGCAGGGCTTTGTTTCGCAGCTTGTGCGCTTCTTTCTTGTCCTCTGGGAGTTGTTCGGAGGATAGGAATGCAGCAATGGGATCCATCCAACTTGGTCCAGATTCTATGACATTAACCTAGACTTCTTCCGAAGGGCTAATGCTTGGCTCCGGGACGAAACCCACCTCGATGGTCCGTTTGATCTCTGAGTTAATAGCGGAGGCTAGGCAGGTAAGGGCGTCTGCATGTGTGTTCTGATCACGCGTTATCTGATTCAATTCATGATGGTCAAATTTTGCCAGCAAGGAGTTAGCCGTTTTCATGTAAGCTTCCATACGTTCATTTCTTGCCGCATACTCCCCCTTCAGCTGATTAATCACCAGTTTGGAATCGCAAAATACAAGCAGACGTCGAGCACCCAGAAGATGTGCATTCCGCAAACCGGCTAGAAGGGCCTCGTATTCGGCTTCGTTATTTGACGCTTCGAAGTCGAGCTTGACGGCCTGCTCAATTATTGCGCTGTCGGGAGCCATGATCACAACTCCAGCTCCGCTACCCTGCTGATTGGATGATCCATCACAGTACAACTGCCAAATGTCCCCAACATAAATTCTCCAGTTCGGCTCCGGTCAAGTTTCATCAGACTTGAAATCAGCGTGACCCCCAGTGAATTCGGCAACAAAGTTGGCTAGCACCTGTCCCTTGATTGAGGTTCTAGGTAGGAACTGAATGTTGTACTGGCCAAGTTCAAGAGCCCACTTTGAAACATGTCCCGACGCTTCTACACTTCATAGTACTGATCGGAGGAGATAATCTGTAAGCACCCCAATGCTATGTCCTTGGAAGTAACATATCAATTTTCTTGCTGCCATGACTAGGGCTAGGATGAGTTTCTCCAATGGAAGGAAGCGTGTTTCGGCGTCGACCATTGCCTTGCTCACATAATATACCGTCCGCTGCTCCCCCAGTTATTCCTTTATTAGTACGGCGCTGATGGCCCGATTGCAGACTGCCAGATACAAAATGAATGGATCACCGGCCGACGATGTTGTCAAGAGTGGAGTTGATTGGAGGTAGGTCTTGAGGCCGTTGAAAGCAGCTTCACACTCGGTGGACCATTCAAAAGCCTTGCCCTGCTGTAGTGTATGAAAGAATTGTCGACAGCGGTCCATAGAACGGTTGATGAATCTGTTGAGAGCGGCGGCCATCCCCATTAACTTCTGAACTTCTTTGACCGATCGAGGGGAGCCGAGTTCGAGGATTGCTGTGATTTGCCTTAGGTTGGCTTTGATTCCTCGGTGAGTGACAATGTATCCCAAGAATTTGCCAGAGCCGATCCCAAACGCAGATTTGGAAGCGTTCAGCTTCATTCCATATTTGCGAAGAATGCTGAATGTCTCTTCCAAATCGGCTATATGATTCTGCTCTTCCTTGGACTTGACCACCATATCGTCAATGTACACTTCCATAGTGCGGTCAAGTTGTTCCTTGAACATGGCAGTGACCAGTCTTTGGTAGGTTGCCCCTGCATTCTTTAGCCTAAAAGGCATAACCTTGTAGTAGTAGGTTCCTCTTGAGGTGAGGAATGCAGTCTTTTCCTGGTCCTCAGGATGCATGGCGATTTGATGGTAACCTCTATAAGTATCGAGAAAGCTCATACGTTGATGGCGTGCCGTCGCATCCACAAGTTGGTCAATTCTGGGTAGGGGAAAACAATCCTTGGGGCAAGCTTTGTTTAGGTCCGTGAAATCGACGCACACTCGCCAAGTCCCGTTTTTCTTCTTCACAACTATCGTATTAGAGAGCCATGTGGGATAAGTCACTTTCCTGATTGCCCCGGCTTTAAGCAGCTCGTCAACCTCATCAACAACGGCGGCAGTGTGTTCTGTTGCTGACCGCCAGCTTTTCTGAATGATCGGCTTACACTTAGGGTCAACATTCAAATGGTGCTGTGAAACGGAAGGATCTATACCCGACATCTCGTATGGAGTCTATGCAAAGACATCAACGTTGCTGAGCAGGAAAGAAATTAGCTGCTGTCTGTCGGCTTGATTCAGGGAGGCGCCGACCATGAAGAACTTGCCTGGGCTTCCATCGATTTCAACTCGGTCTAAGCCTTCTGTGGCCTTTTCATTTGGGAGCTGCCCAACATCGTCGAGGCTCTCTCGATCCGGCACCTCAATGGAATTCACCCGTAGTTCCTTTGGCTTTTTTTCAGCAAGGAGATAACATGCTTGTCCCGAGTTTTAGGAGCCACGAATTTGCTCAATACCGTGTTCTGTCGAGAAGCGTAGCAGCTGATGATAGGTGCTTGGCACGGCCTGCATAGTATGCAACCAGGATCGCCCCATCATCAGATTATATGGCAACGGCAGTTTGACGACCAAGAATTTCACATCCACTGTTCGGGAGCCTGCTCAAACGGGTAGTCTGATTTTCCCCAACGGGTACTCTGGATTGGCATTGAAGCCGAATAGTGGATAAGGAGCCGGAGAGAGGTCTGATTCGGAGAAGCCAAGTTTGGTAAATGTCTTATAGTACATAATCTCCGATGTGCTCCCCGGATCAATGAGTACGCGCTCAACTGTGAATCGGTTTACGCGTAATTCAATTACTAAAGGATCAATGTGGGGCAGTGTTACTCCGGCCAAATCCGAATCATCAAAAGTAATGCCCTCGGCTTCATGGGGCCGTTTAGCCGGAGTGAGTTGGCCTTGAGGGTCAGACTTCGATTGAATCGCATGCACCGCCGATGGCATTGGCAGGCTATATATCATGTGGATCACGTCGAGCGGAGGTGAATCCTATCTCAAGGCTATTGCTTTGGTTGGGTTGCCTTTTCGGACGTACTGTTGTAGCCGGCCTTCTCATACCAGTTCCTCCAAGTGATCCTTCAGTGCATGACAACTCTCAGTGTTATGGCCATGGTCCTTGCGATACTCATACCATCTATCCCGTCTTCTCGTGTCGGGAGGTCCCTTCATTTTCGACGGCCATTTGAAGAACGGAACGCGGTCTTCTTCATCTGAGCTATTTCGTCTGCGTTTATGCCTTATACGTGGACTCTCTTCAGAGGAGCTGGAAGTTTCAGATCGTCCATTCTTCTTGGGCTCCAGGGATAATGAGTCGAAGTCACTATCAGTGTCTTGTTGTCGGGCTCGAGATCGTCGACCTCCTGCCCTCACAAGTCGTTCCAAATCTTGGCGTACAGCTTGTTTGGACTTCGCCATCTCTAAGGCCAAATCCTGATGGAGACGTTCGTTTTCTGCGATCATGTTCTCCAAACTTTGTTCGTTTTGTTTTGCTTGTTCTATGATTGCTTGCATTGCTTCATGTTCTGAAGTCGAGGGTGAGGTGAAGTTGAAAGTGCATCTTACGGAGATAGTCTCCAGTCCAAGCATGTTCGTTGGAGTGAGGTCGTCTCTCTGCGTGGTTTCATCAGTGACTATCGGAGGGTCCTCCGTTACGCCCGCTATGGATGTGTTTGAGTATTCCCACAGACGGCGCCAGTTGTGGAGAAGTGGTTTTGGAAATACTCTTCTAATCCTGGGAGACGCTAGTGATACTCTTTTAGTCACCTGAAAAGGAATAAACACTCCGGTCGGGGGTACCGGAATTAGCACTCCGACGGGCAAGTCAGTTTCTAATCACTGAGTTGGTTAAATTTTACATAAAGCGTAGTAGTTCTCACATACCTCTTACTGGCTGATATTCTTCTATTTATATCCTTTCTCTCTTGGGCCTCGGGATTAGGCCCACTTTCTGTTCGTCATTCGGCTTCCTTTGTAGTAAATTGCTTCTTACTCAGCCCTTGCCCTATTCGACTATTTGACTGAATAGGGTAGGATTTGGATGTGGTATGAAGCCGAATACTATACATACATTCCAGTTCCCCAAGTTCATATACTCGGCCTATTTACGACCCCCATTATTCGGCCCCCACAGATATGATCCAAATAAACCAATAAGTCAATAAGCAACTCATTTATTAAGTAGTATCTCAACTTTTTCTTTTTTGAATTTTCACTTCTTATTAGCAATAAACCCATGCTATGCACGAAGTGAAAATTTTGTATTTTTTTAAATATAAAATATTATAAAATAATTCATCGTATTTATTTGAATGCTATAAAAAATTTCTATTAATACAAAAATAGTTTAATAATTTTAAACTAACTAATAAAATTTAATTATTAAAAAAATGTCAAATTTCGTCAAGGATTTATATTGATTAGATGAATTGTAACATTAACTAACTTTTAATATCTCCAACAAAAAATAGTTTAAAAGTCCTGCTGTGATTTATTGCATGAAATAATATCTTGAACGATAAGAAAGTTTTTTATGGTATGAAAAAAAATGTTTGTAATTGTGTGCCTATTAGAATTTTGTGTAGAGAGAGAATAGATTGGAGAAAAAAGAAAATGAAGAATTTTTTTTTTTAATCTCTCCTTTTGAATTTTTATAAGAGATAATAGGTTTGGACAAATTAAGAAAGTTTCTTCAACTTTCCTTTTGAAAAGCATAAATCATAGGATATTATTAATTTTTATAATTATTTATTTAATGTGTTAACCAATAATATTTTTAAAAATTATTTTTTAATTTAAAAATTCACAAATTTAAGTGAAAATATTGAAACTCTTACAAAACTTCTCATGAAAAGTCCGTTTTGCTTTATATATAGTATAGATTTGTTTGGTTTTAAATTTTCAAAAACAATTTTTTTACTTTTCAATTAATATTTTTTACTTTTATTTAAATTTTTTGATATTTTAATTAATTATTTTATTTTTAGATTTATTTAATTTAAACATACTTAAAAAATTAAAATATTTGTGAAGAAATATTTAAAAATTCAATAACCACACCAAAAAAAATAATAAAATAAAAAATAAATTGAAAATGTACTAAATTTTAAGTGCAAAAGTTCTTCAACCCATTTACATCTTTGTAGGCTCACTTCATATCTATCTCGATAATTCAAATCATTTATCACATAAGAGTCATTGAAAAAATTATTTACGCAAAAAATCAAATTGATTGAATATTAATATATCTATATATTTTGTTTTAAAACAATGAAAAAAAAAATAAACGATTTCTTTTTAAAATCATATTTGCTATCTAGTTTTTGACATGATTTTTTGATCCTATCATATGAATATTGATGTCTAATTGACTTAATTTTTTAAGTAGATATTCTTTTCGATGGACCTTCCCTAGCCACCACCCACCACCAGCAACTCTGGCCACCTTTGTTCGCCTCTCCCAGTTTCTCATCACCTCTGGCAGCCCATCCCCCACCTCTTTCCTACTTCTTAACCCTTTTCAATGACCTTTATGTCTTCCTGTCACTCATGTCAACCCCTTCACAGAGAGAGACATCGATCATAGGGGTGCAACTCGGGCGGGCTCAACCCGAGCAACCCGAGCCCAGCCCAAGTTTTTTTAGGGCTTGGGCAACTATATCTTGTAATCTGGACGGGCCTGGGCAGATTTTTGATGCCCGAATTGTAATTCGGGCCGGGCTTGGGCAGAACCAATGGCCAACCAGAGCAACCCGAACCCGAATTGAATTTAACATATTATATAAATCATATAATATATAATATATAATATATATATAATTTAATAAATTATATAATATATATAAATTAAGTAAAAGAGTTAGTCTTAATTTTTATTTTTTATTTTTTGGTGACTAGAAAATAACTTTGAATAATTCTCAATTCTTTGTTAATTATCAATTCTACCTACAGGTTTCAAAACAAATCTACCTACAAGTTTCTGGGCAATTCGGGCAATTCGGGCTAACCCGAGTTCAAAATACAAAGCTTGGGCCGGGCTTGGGCAGCAAAGCTCGGGTTCATGTTCGGGCTTGGGCGAGCTTGGGCACTGCTCTGGGCAATTCAGGTCGGGCTTGGGCAGACCCCCAACCCGACCGAACCCGCCCGAGTTGCAGCCCTAATCGATCATAGTCCTTGCTTGCCAATCCCTACCTTCCAACTCGATAATCCTCCCCAACTGATGCAAATTGAATTTAAAAATCATATAATCTATTTATATTATTCTACTTTTGATTAGGATTATTATTTATAGAAAAAAAATTAGTGAAAGATTCCTCTCTAATTTTGAGTAGAATATATTTTTTTTGTTATTAGTTGGGTGGATTATTAACTTTGGGTTGAAAGATTCCTTTCGGTTTCATTCTTCAAAATTTTACAATAAGATTGCTTTTTTATACGTGTTCTATGTTTGTATGTCACTCAAATGCTGTATTAATTTGTATAATTTTGTTAGCATTTGGGTTTCTTTTTTTTCACCTTTGTTCTGTTATTGTTGTTTGGTTTTATGTTTATGAATCTTGTGATGCCAGAGAAATTCTATATATCCAGAGTATAGAAGACGAATGTCACTGTGGCTGAAATTCTCAAGTCTTCTCTCTCTCTCTCTCTCTCTCTCTCTCAATGTGGCTTTCTAATGGTTTAGCTGATCGAAGTATGAATTTCATATTCATTTTCACTTGTAAATTTGATTATCTTTTTTAATTTATGTGAGGGTTTCAGCTACATTTGTATCCAAGAAATTTTTTTTTTTTTCCTTCTGATCTTTTAGCTCCCAAAAAAAGTTCTGTTTTGTTTTAATTTTTTTTTTTGACATCTTTTACATTTTTTTTAGTTAATTCTTAAGTACATTGTTAAAGAAAGTGTGAATTTTTACCTATTTGTTTTTTTGTTTTTTCAATTTTTCTATCATAATTTCTTTGAATTTCTCTGTGACCATATTAGAGAAATTTTTAATTTACTTCAAATTTTTTCTATGAAGAGCTAAAATTTCTCTATGTTGAAATTTCTCTATACCGAAATTTCTTTGTGCAGAAATTTCTCTATGAAAATGTTGAGAGACCCCAACTATTATGAAAATGTTGCATGTTCTTTATCTTATAAAATTTTAATATCAGAGATTTTCAACTAAAAATCTCTATTTTTAAGGTTAAGGTATTTAATTTCGTACTTATTTAGTTTTTCTATTTGGTTTATTTTCTTATTTTACAAGAATAGAATTGTTTGCTTTACAATATTTATTTTTATTTCTTGATATTTTATTTTCTTTTTAGTGGTAGTTGATTTAGGAATTATTTTTTGTTATAAATAAGGTTATAAGCGAATTAACTTTTGATATATTATACACATTGTTAAATAGAATTTCATTTTGGATAAACTATCAATAGGTCCTAATAGTTAGACTTATTTCCCATTAAGTCTTATTCAAAACAAGTCCTTGTAAAATCTTCGCTAAAAATAATTTTTTATGACAATTGTTTGCATATGCCGTTAAAAATTGACAATCAGTGACTTTCTTTTATCACGGTTTTTATAAATTGTCACTAAAATTTACAATTAGTGACTTTTTTGTGATGAATGTTTCAAGCTGTTGCTGAAAGTTAAAAATTAGTGACATTTTTGTGACAATTTTCAAGCTGTCCCTGAAAATTAACAATTAATGACTTTTTTAATAGTGTTTGATGAAAGGCCACAGCTTCTCCCCAGTCCAAATCTAGACTGGACGGTGTTGTCCGGCCCTTGGGAGCCCACTACGGGTCGTGTTTCGATAATCTAAACCATTTAATGTGTAGAACTCGTTTAGTACTATATATCTATAAAAAATCACATTGATCGGATATCGATAGCTATATGATCCAATCAGTTTTTTATGAAAAAAATGGACGGCGAAAAATAAACAGCTTACAAAAAACTGATTTGATCATATAGCTATTGATATCCGATCAATGTGATTTTTTACAGGCATATAGTACTCGACGATTTCTACACATTGAACGGTTTAGATTATCGAAACACAACCCGTAGTGGGCCCCCAAGGGCCGGACAGCACCGTCCAGTCCAGATTTGGACTGGAGAGAAGCTGTGCCCTTGATGAAAAATGTCATTAATTCTCATAGGACTTGTTGGACAATAAGTCTACCTATTAGGACCTACACGTAAGTCTCCCTTCTATTTTTTTCCTATATTTCTGGTAACTTCAGATTCAACAGATTGTAAAAGAGTTATAGTTTTCTTTGTTGCGCGATATGTTGTAGATGTGTTCATGGGTCAGTTTAACACTAAATTTGGAACTAACCCAATCATGATCGGTTCCAATTTTTTGGACCCAAAACCAAACTAGTTATGTACTAGAACCAATCTAACCCAACCCAATCCAATCCAATCCAATCCAATCCAATCCAATGTAGCTCGGATTGGTTCAAGTTGGAATCACGATTTCACTATTTTAAAAATAAACAAATCAATCAATAATAAATAATTAAAATAAAAAGTCTTTAACATTTAAATATAACACAAATAAAACAAAATATTATTTAATACAAATCAATATAAATTAAATTCAACTCAAACTTAAATATAATCAATAAATTAAATTTATTAATATGATCAATACAAATTAAATCAACTGCGAAATCTGATTCAAGACTCTAGTAATTTTTTCACTTGCCTAATAATTCTTGCATATGTAAAATTATTAAGTTTATTCAAATCCATTGTAATAGAGAAATAATGTGAAAATAAATCAATACAAATAAAATTTAAATATATACATATAAATAGGTTCGGGTCTCGAATTAGTTTGGTTCAGGCAAGATCAAAAATAAGAACCAACCCAATCCTATCATTTGATAATTTGAAGATCCAAAACCAAACTAATATACTCAAAAACCAAACCAAACTACCTAAAGAGATCAATTTGGTTCGACTCTTCAATTCATTGGGTAATTTTTGACATTTTCAATACTCCTAATATGTTGTGTCACCCACCATCGCAACCAAGAAGAAGAAGGCTAGAAGTTTTAGGAATGGCAGGCTTGGCCTGTGATTGGAGAGTCCAAGCGACCCACCAAGTGCTAGCCAGAAGCCAAACATAATCGCAAAAACAAGAACACCAAAGAAAGAGCTTGACATTGAGAAGAGCTTGACATTGAGAATTGAGATGCAATACCCAGATTAAGGAATGCATATAGAATAGAGAGTAGAATTCCAACAATATTTCTGGCGATTTCTAGAGCGAAAAAGAGAAGTTGAGAGAGAGAACAATTTTTTTTGAGGAACATGAAAAGTAGTTATATTAAAATAAAATAAATAACATACAAATTAAAATAAAAACAACAAGGTTTTAGTGGGCTAAAAAAATAAGCAAACAACAAATTACAAACAACAAAAACAAAACCATCAAAAAGTCAGCTACGATTCAAAGAACACCACTGATCTTCTCATAGATTTGATTTGAAAAGCTAAATCTGTATCAACCCAAACTAGATCTGCATTAGTACCTACCGTCACCGTCGCCGTTGTCTAACTTTGCCACTGTCGCCGCCGTACTTCGGACACTGCTAGAAGCAAGAGTTGAAGAGGAAAAACATCTACAATGGTATGTGAAAAGGCTTAAGAGGGGAGGGAACTATTGGAAGTGTCAAAAATTAAAAAATCTATACCGAAATCAGGAAAGAAACACTCAAAACTCCTATTCCAGACAAAAAAGAAGAAGTGTAGATCTATACTTTAGGACTATAAATCTACATTTTAAAAGTGTAAAAGAGATTGCTGACATGTTGCCAAAGCTTCACCGAAAATTTCTAGAGAGAGAGGCTCTCATTGCGCTCTCTCTCTCTCTCTATGAGCTTTTAAGAGAGAGAACAATTTCTAGTTATAGGATTGGTTCAAAATAATTGAGAGGGGCTAGAGAGGCGAGAGGGGAAGGTGGGGGATGAGCTGCCGAAGGTGGCTGTGGCGATCGCTAAAGCTGGAGATGGAAGCTTGTATTAAGCTTCAAATGTTAGAGATGAGAGTAAATCTGGGCTTATATATGTAAATATAATTTTATTTTATTTTATTTTTTAATTTTTAATTTTTAATTTTTTTTTTTTTACCAAAATTTTGAAAACTTATGACAGAGTGTTTGATATACTTTCTATTTACAGTTTGTGAGGCAAAAATGACTTAAATAAGAAGAAAAGAAAAACTAATAATTGACTTATTCTAATAGAAATGCTTTTAACTTTTATTGTTCGATTGTCAACTTTTAATCTAGAAGAATGTATATTAAACAGGCCCATAATTTCAGCAAACTCAAATTTTTTTTTTAATAAACTCTCAAATTTGTTATGCAGAAATTTGAGAGTAATTTTGAAGTAATTCTAAATTACAAATTAGGAAGTTGAGCTAGTGCTCCTAATCAGGGGAAGTTATTGGGTATTCTTGGAGCATAGTCACGTGGTATTCTAGGATATTATGATTAGTGGAGAAAGTGAGATTTATGATTTTGTATGAAGTGATTAAAGAATATGAGAGGACACAATGAATAATGATTAGTGAAAGAGTATGAATATATAGTGCTCCAAAAATACCTAGTAATTTTTCCTTAAATAGAGAAGAACACTAGTAATGAGATAAGTGGATTTAGCTTGACCCACTGTGATTACTCAGAAATGAGACAACGTGCCTCCAACCATCTTTGACCTACTGTTGATGGACATTATTGCAACTAAACCCCTAAAAAGTAGAGAATTACAAGTAAGGCCCTTTCTTACAACTAGTTACAAACTTCCTTCCACCAAACTATATTCCACATGAGTTACTAGGTATGGACAAATTTATCACTATCCAAAACCCTAACTCATGTAACCGAATTCTAAATTTTCCTTCTTTTAATTGGACCCCAACAGCATTTTTCAAAAATAGTACTTTTGTAATTATACATGTATAAAAATATTTTTATGAAAAAGTTACCGGCCGGTTTTCTTTTGGTCTAATGTTAATAGGTGAAAAACCTAAGTGATTCGTGATTCGAATCAAGATTAATTGTACCAATTCCCAAACGATTAAAACTAACAATCTAAATCGTCTAGTACGTACGAAAGTGATTTAGATTGTTGTTTCAAAATTAACAAATCGACACAACCGATTTTTATGTGGAAAAATCACAATTGGAGCACCTCCAATTATGATTAAAAATCAAAGGCGAAACGCCACTAAACAATCCACTAAAAAAGAAAGAAAGAATACAAATTTACCGAAACAAATTACCCAAACGCAATCAATTTGTCTTCAACAATTTGTATCTCGTTCACCACCGCCTTCGTCTCGGAATTGATCAGCTTGATGTTGAGTCCACAACATCCATGTCGAATCAATGACTACGCATATCTTTGAACTCCTTTGAATACTCCACGCTTGAATCTCCGGATTCCACTGAAGAAGAACACTCTTGAAGTGGAATAATCAAATAACTCTTTGATGTATGCTTGTCAAATCATGAGTTTAATACTCAATCAAATCTCAAAGAAAACTAGCAAAATAGCCCCAGAAGAAAACCCAAGAACCCTCAAAGAAGATCTGGAAGTCGTGCCCTAGATTCGGAGCGAATTGCAGCTTTATAGCAATTGGAATCGTGATCTTCGCTCGAGCACAGGAATGGCTGCTCGAACAGTGGCACTAAAATACGTGTTCCAAACCAGGGTCCATGCTTGAGCACTGGAATTTACGCTCGAGCGTAAAATCACACCTCCTAGTATTTTTGCAGATATGCCAAACTACTGAGAGTATGCAAACTCCGCTTGAGCGCAACTTTCCCCGCTCGAGCTAAAAGACCAAAAACACAAGGAAAAATACAACTTGATTCAACCAAGCTTGTTTGCAAAATTGGCAACAAGTAGGGACCTAACAATCTCCCCTTTTGTCAATTCCTGGACAAAACTTTCTAACAATTTTTCCTAACAAACACACGCACTAGACACACTAAAACAAACTAATGCACAATACCATGAACAAACCAAACAGGTCAAAATGAGGTAGCAGCACCATGAACAAACCAAACCACCTATTTTTTGAAAAAATCACACAAACCAAAATTGTGGAACAAAATAAGATAAACATGTAGAAATAAGCAAAATAGCCAAATATGCATATCCAAATTGATCTATTCCAATATTCCAACATATCCCAATATCCATGCCCATGTGTTAGCAAAACCAAATGTCTAGCAACAAATGTGTAGCAAAAAAAACTCTCTACTCCCCTTTTTGTCCAGGAGACAAGTCACAAACACAATAAAACAAGAGAAGCAAAAGAGAGTAAAAACTATGTAGAAAACACTATCCAAAAAGTTAGAAACATACTTCACTAATTTGGCGATGGAGGCGGCTGCATCTGTAAGAGGGACAAGATTTGGCAAGATACTGGGAAGACTGAGCAATAGACTCCTCAATGCGGCCAGAAGATGCCTTCAAGGCAATGAGCCGTGTGTCGGTGAAGGTCTCAAGATCGGTGAGCCGAGCATAAAAAATGTCCATCCAACTCTCCAGACGATCAAAATGGGAAACCATGGCATGCTCAAACTGACGCAGCTGGTCTCTGATAGAACGAGCCGGAGGAGGTTGCTCGTTCTCACCTACAGCAGCGGCGTTAAACTTTGCTTCCTTGGCCAGAGGATCGTCACCTGTGCCAAAACCACCCATCCCAAAAAGACCCCCCTTGACATGTGACTAACTCTAGAAGACGGTCTTTTTGGTGAACGGTCTGACAAGAAAGGCAAACTCATCTTCTTCAAAGGTAGAAACCTCAAGTTTGGTGAGAAAACGATTCAGAAGGCAACAATAAGGTAACCCTAAAGACTTTCTCTCAAAAGCGGCAACCATCTTTTGGATGACGAGGGTGGCAAGATTAATAGAAAGCTGGTATCAATGCAATAAAGTACATAACCTTGGTCTTGATTGATTTCTGAACAATGGGTGGTGACAATAATATTGGCACAGACAATTAGGTTAAGTAACTGAAAGCGGGGAATAAGTTCATGTTGCTTGATCAAACCGCCCTTGATCCAAGTGCGAGGTGTACTACACAACTCAGTGGCCACCTCGTTGAAGTCACAAGTGGGGCGGACAGGGAAGGGATAGTGACACCAAAATCCAGGGCCTATGCCTACGAGCTCACGGATAAGATCGGGGGTAATGGTAATGGACTTAGACCTAACCCAGGTCTTGAAAGAAGGACCAATATCATCAAGTCATTCGATATTACAATAAAATTCCCGTACCCAGTCAAGATTTTGATGACCGGAAAAAGATAGAACCAAGTCACCCCCCCATTGGATCAAACAGTGGCCAAATAGGTATTGACTCAAAGGTATTGGGCTGGACATTTTGCTCTAAGTGGATAGTCCTAGAGGTGTAAAATTCTCGACAAGACTTGGCTTTTTCTGCAGATGGAAATCGGTCGGGGTTATAATTGGGGCGGTTGGCAGTGGACTTCCTACATTTTGAGGTAGACATGACTAAACCCGGCACTAAAATCAACACCAACCAGACAAAACCCACCCACTTACCCTCTCCCCCCCCCCTCCCCCCAAAAAAAAAAAAGAAGACAACAACCAAAAACATTAGTAACAAAAAATCTTAGTAACAAAACCCAATTAGACACAATGCAAGTAACCAAGAGCATGAACCAACACAGTAGTAAACAACCCTATGAAGGACAAAATGAAAAAGCACTTTAAGATAGCATCATTCATGAGACAAAAAAATAGTAATAGAAGAAAATCCAAACATCAATAGCATCATAGGTCACACTGAGAGCAGAGTGAATATGTAGAAATCAGGAATAGACACCAAGGAACAAAAAAAAAAACTCGAATAAGGCAATGCAAAAGCAAAAATAAGCCTAATCTAGCAGTAGTAATAGGCACAACGCAAAACTCTAAGAAGGCAAGAAAAAAAAAAAAAAACCACAACTAAGCAAACTCAACAAGAGGACCCCACAATCGAGACGCAACCCAGAGCCCAAACTGAAAGAGACCAACCAAGAAAAGAAAAAGAAAAACAAAATAGGGAGAGAGGCTTACCAGAGACGAAGAAAGAAGAGGAGAACACCAACTCACAAACCAAGCAAAGCGCAAGAGAGACAGGTGAGGTTGCAATCGAAGTCCTAGGAGAGAGACGACAAAATTTGGAAAAAATGGACTGAAAGGACAAGGGCTGGGTTTATAAAGCAATGTAGTCTACTCGAGCGAGGGTTTAGACACTCGAGCGTGCTTCTTTACGCACGTGGCTTCGCTCGAGCCAAGACTCATGCACTCGAGCACAAAAAATAACCTCTCAGAAGTTTGGTGCCTCTGCAAAAGTGCTGGATGAGTGAAATCTTCGCTCGAGCGTAAGAGTTGCTGCTCGAGCGGGGAAGAAAAAAAAACAAAGGAAAAATGCACCCTTTTGAGCAGTTAAACTAACTCACACTGTCAAGTAGGACCTGAAACAAAAAGGAGGTGAACATAATAGCAAGAATGTAACACTAAGATGAGATAATCCACAAACCATGAAGCCCGCAAACTCACAATTTTGACAATATGAAGTACAATATTATAACGATCTAGGTTTTACCCCGACCTTTATTGTGTTCCGGACTTGGGATCCGTGGTTGTGTGTTGTTGTTTATATCTTGTTACATCCTTTGATTCCTTGTATTTGAGTTTTGGGATGTGTTGGTTAAGTTTAGAACAGGTTGGTTGTGAGTTGGAACAAATGGTTGCTGCCCAGGATTTGGCTTATTCGCTCGAGTGAGGCTTTTTGAGCTCGAGCGAGCCTTGGGAAGTTGCTTCTTTGCTCGAGCGAAGGTTCTTGCACTTGAGCGAGGATTGTGGATTCTCAGGTTTTTCTTCAGACGCAGTCTCCGCTCGAACGAGCTTTCTTGGGCTCGAGCGAGCCCTGCGTGGTGTGTTTCTTCGCTCGAACGAGGCTTTTTGTGCTCGAGCGTGCGTCTGCGTCTCTTTTGGACCTAAAGGTGAGCATTCTTTGCTCGAGTGAGCTTTCTTGCGCTCGAGCGAGACCCTGTGTTTTGTTTTCCTTCGCTCGAGCGAGCACTCTTGCGTTCGAGCGTGCGTCTGAGTTGCAGACCTGAAGCTTTGCATTTTTCGCTCAAAGAGCGAGGTCCTTGTTGTGTCTGGTCGCTCGAGCGACCACTCCTTTGCTGGAGCGAGCCTCTCATATATCAGCTGCAGTAGCGTGATTCTTGATCACTTTTTCATATCCATTTCACTCCAAAACCCTAAATTGGCAGCTTGTCTCTCTCAACTCTCTCTCTCTCTACAAATACACCTTGTTTTTGGGTCTCTCTACCCTAGTCCCTTTGTAAGGAAGGTAGAGCTTTGTGTGGGCTTCATTGTGATCCGAAGAAATTCGAGTTTGTATCATCTTGAGTTTTCTCTTCTTCTCTTTTGAGCCTCTCCATTTGAGGTGGGGATAATCTACTCATTTTTATGAGCTTTAACATAAATGTTAGTCATTTTGTATAAATGGTGAGTTTTGGGAAGCTTGGGTAAAGTTAGGGTTTGAACTTGAATTTATGGAAGAGGGGGTTTTTCATTGTGGGTTTCATATGTATGTGAGACCTTGAAATTGGGGTAGTTTGTGAAATACGAGTGAGATTTGGACTTGGGAACAATATTTGAGAAAGGGAGAAAATGCCCTAATTGGACTTAAATAGGTCATTTGTGTAATTAATGAAATTAATTATGGAAATATGAAATTGAATTGGGAATTATCAAATTGGGAAAATATGAGATGGAATGGTGTTGTTGGTTTGATAAATCACACTTCTATGGAAAGTTGATAAATTATCTGTTTGATAGATTTATTTATCTGTTTGGAAATAACTGTTTTGGGTTATCGGTGGAGGATAGTCTTGATTATTGTAGACACTACATGATGATTAGGGAAATTGGAACTAATCAATTAGATTATGTCATTGAATGTGACGGCGGAATTAATGCAATGAACATGTGAATTGTTGGGTCATTGTATATGACTATATGTTTAAATACATTGTATATCTATATTGTGTGGGAGGAGATAAGAGATGTACTCCATTTGTTTGGGAGGAGATAGGGGATGGACTTCATTGATAATTAAGTTAGCTGGAGTGTCTAGGGTGAAAGTCCCGAAATCTTTTATATTTGGGTGCCGGTTCCCTGGGACGTAGTTCCGTAAAATGGCAAGATATTGGAAGTGTTTAATGATGTTTGTTATTGAAGTGTTGTTATATGAGTTGTAGTCTCATTTTAAACTGTTTGGATAATATTGAGTTATGTCAATGAATTAATTCGGATAAATAATGGGAGGTGGATTTATTATGATGTAAATGTTGGTTGGTTATGGAGGGGATGTACTTATGTTGCATGTGTTAAACATTTATCGATGCTAATGTTTTAGTTAATTCTCATATACTGTTTAGCATATCTCTACTGGGCATTGGCTCACCCTACTTGGGACACCAATTTTCAGGTACAGGTGATATGCCGCCTCCAAGGTCTGTCTTAGCTTGGGAGGTTTAGGAGTTGAAGTCACCCTTTTGTTTCATGTTTTAGATGTTAAACGTATATTCAAGCCAAGGGCTTTCCATGTATAAAGTTAGAACTCTTATTTTGTTGTAACCAAGTTATCACTTGGGAAGATGTAAGCCCGTAGGGCATTTACTTGCTTATAACATGTAATATCTTTTGTAAAGAACACTCTGATGAATGAATATGTGATATTTCCTTCATGTTTATGGATCTCAAGAATGATTGATTTATGCCTTATTTTGAGGGCATTACAATATCATGAGCAAATCAGGTAAACATCAATCAATGAGCATAAGCTACATGGGAATACACAACTCAAAGACAAACATGAGAGCTCACATAATGAATATGTGTGTGTGTGTGTGTGTGTGTGTGTGTGTGTGCATTCCTTGAAAGGCCACAAAGCTAGAGTTAATCCTCGTAGTGATCGGATGGCTGGACCTCCGACAAGAGTTACTAAACATTACTGAGAAAAGTCAAACCACTAGAAATCAAGGGGTATTTGTTGAGTAAAAGCGGAGGTGCCCCCCCTCAATCAATGAGTCCCTTTTTTTTTTTTTTTTCTTTTCTTTCTTGTGGGCACTCACTGGTGGCTTTCACGCTCAAGAGTATGGAGACCAAACCAGAGAAGCATGGAAACAATAAGGATGGCCAGGTTGGTGCCTCCGAGGTAGCCTTTCCTAATACTCGGACTTCAAAGAACTGAGGGAGGAGCCATGAAAGTGAAAAATGATGGTAGATGGTTAAGAGACTCAACATTACCCATGATATGCCAGTATAGGTCAATTCCTCTAAAAATGTAGAAGACACACTGTTAGAGGTCCATAGAGAACTTTGATCACTTGCATGGAAAACCTTGCAATAGTTTATCTCAAGGATGTGTACAGAATGAGATTATAAAGTCAATCAGCATAAGTATTCAGAATGAGCTATGAACAAAGAAGAATGAAATCTTGCAAGTAGCATGAGAGGTGTTCATATGAGTCTAAATGCAAAGATGACAAGAATCAATGACAATGAGATTATAACTTCCAAGTACACTTAAAGTCAATCACTCTCACCCACTCAAGTAACAGGTCACACCCTAGTGACTTAGCACTACATCCAAGGTTTTTCTAAGGAACTCAAACCTAAAAAGATCGAGGGGTTTTGTAAAAATATCAGCCTTTTGATGCTCAGTGGATACATGTTCAAGAACAACAAGGCCCTCTTCCACTAACTCTCGAATGAAATGATGACGAATGTCAATGTGTTTGGTGCGAGAGTGTTGGACAGGATTTTTAGAAATGTTAATGGCACTTGTATTATCACAGAAAAGGGTGAGAGTGTTCTGGTCTATACCATAATCATGAAGTATTTGCTTTATCCACAACATTTGTGCACAACAACTCCCTGCAGCAATGTACTCAGCCTCAGTGGTCGAAAGAGAGAAGGCATTTTGCTTTTTGCTATGCCAAAGAACCAGATGTGCTCTTACGATCATCAACACACCTTGCCCAGTCGACATCAGAAACCAGTGATTTTGGTTGTAGTGTCAGTCGAGGACCAAATCCCATACCCCAATGTCCCATTAACATACTTAATGATGCGTTTGACCGCAAGAAGATGGGACTCTTTAGGATAGGCTTAGTAGTGGGCACAAACACCTACACTAAATGCAATGTCAGGTCGATTGACTGTGAGGTACAAAAGACTTCCTATCATACTCCTATAAAGGGTAGGATCAATATCAGTACCAGAGGAGTCTTTGGAGAGGTGAAGACTAGTGCTCATGAGAGTGCGCACATGTTTGGACGACTCTAGATTGAATTTAGACACAAGGTTTTTGGCATACTTGGTCTGAGAGACAAACATACCTGAAGGAGACTGTTTAATTTGAAGAGCCAAGAAGTAAGACAACTCCCCTATCATGCTCATTTCAAACTCATGTGTCATGCAATCTGAGAGATATTTCACAAGAGAATCAAAAGTGGATCCAAACACAATATCATCAACATAAATTTGAGCAACAAGTAGATGAGACTTAGTATGTTTCACAAATAAGGTTTTGTCCACACTACCCCTTTGCAAGTCATTATCAAGAAGAAATGTAATAAGTCTATCATACCAAGCTCGAGGGGCTTGTTTCAACCCATACAACGCCTTGACTAACTTGTAAACATGGTGTGGACATTTTGGGTCCTCAAACCCTTTTGGTTGCTCAACATAAGCCTCTTCTTTCAAGTACCAATTCAAGAAGGCACTTTTCACATCCATTTGAAACAATTTGAACCCTAGAAAGCATGCAAGACCAAGTAAAATCTGAATAGATTCGAGACGCACAACAGGGGCAAACGTCTCATCATAGTCAACACCCTCTACTTGAGTATAGCCTTGAGCAACCAACCTAGCTTTATTTCTAACCACAATACCATTCTCATCAAATTTATTTTTAAATATCCACTTGGTACCATCACATTCATGTCTCTAGGTCTGGGAACAAGAGTCAAAACTTTGTTACGTTCAAATTGACCAAACTCTTCATGCATAGCATTGATCCAACTATCATCTAGTAAGGCATCTTTTACATTTTTAGGTTCAGTTAACAATACATAACACATATGAGATACCTCTTCCCGAATTTGTTTTCGGTTTTCATTCAGTCTGAGACACTTCCAATCACCTATTGAGTTAGATGATTCAGTTTCACCCTTGCTAATGGTTTTAACTCTGGACTAGTAGTGATAGGAGCATAAGAGGTGGTGTCTCTTTGTGCACTCTTTGGACTCGGACTTACCATTGAAATTGGTGCCGACTCACCTTTTTAGGCTTAACCTTGCATTATCACCGTTTGAGTTACATAATCTCACGACTCATAAAATCACATTGTTATCATCACATTAATTTCTATATAACTAATCATTTACAATTGAGTTTTAGTTCTCCTTAGGTTGACATATTTCTACAACAATGCAATCCTCCACCGATTGAAAATGATAGTTATCTCTATCAAAATATTCCAATAAGGTAATATTAGAGCATAACTAACAACACTTATATAATATTAGTCTTAACGTCTCATTGTCTTTGTGGCTCAATATCCAAGATTGGAGACTCACCATATTCTTCCTCAGGTATTGCTGGCATAGGAGAACCTATGTCATCTATAACCACATTGATTGATTCCATTAGAGATAAAGTACGCAGGTTATAGACACGAAAAGCTTTACTAGTGGTTGAATACCCTAGAAAAATACATTTATCACCTCGAGAGTCAAATTTGCCCAAAGGCTCTCTATCTTTGAAAGTGTAACATTTACTTCCAAAAGTTTTGAAATATTTTACATTAGGTTTCAACCCTTTCCACAATTCATATGAAGTTTGAAAAGTGCCGAGCCTTAAATACACATGATTCACAACATAAACAGCGGTATTTAAGGCTTCAGCCCAGAACTTCGGAGAAACTTTCTTGCTAAGGAGCATGACCCTAGCCATCTCTTGAACTACCCTGTTCTTCCTCTCAACAACTCCATTTTGCTGTGGAGTAATCAGTGCTGAAAACTCATGCTTAATACCATGCATATCATAAAAATTTGAAAATGAACTATTTTCAAATTCACGACCATGATCAGTTCTGATTCTTATGATATGCCCAATAGAAACACCCTGTTCATTTTGGATTTTAAGGACTAAGGCCTGGAAAGCATCAAACGTATCAGATTTTTCTCTTAAAAAATTAACCCATGAAAAACGAGTGTAATCATCAACAGTTAAAAAAAATGATCTTTTACCTCCAATGCTTTCAGTGCGAGTGGGTCCCATAAGATCCATATGAACTAGTTCAAGAAGACGTATTGTTGTGAAGTTGTTCACCTTTTTATGAGGGGCACGAGTTTGCTTCCCAAGTTGACATGGCCCACACACATGGTTCACATTCTTACCCATTTTGGGTACTCCTCTCACAAGCTCTTTGTTGGCTATCTGGGTTAGGTACTTGAAATTCATGTGACCTAATCTTTGATATCATAGGTCTAGATTACTTATGATGGCCGAGTGGCATGTGAAATCATTAGTGGTAACAATCCCATAGCAATTATCAGATGTGCGAACCCCATGCATGACAGTATTTCCCTTTTTATCTAAAATTTCACATTTATTTTTTGAAAATAATACTTCATGATGGGAATCACATATTTGACTAATGCTCAAAAGATTAGCTTTAAGGCCATCAACAAGTAAGACATTTTCGAGCTTAGGAAGACCAGCCACACTTATAAAGCC
The DNA here is from genome assembly GCA_036172215.1 of Camellia granthamiana. Lineage (NCBI taxonomy): Eukaryota > Viridiplantae > Streptophyta > Magnoliopsida > Ericales > Theaceae > Camellia > Camellia granthamiana. The sequence continues at coordinate 107,145,193 of CM069913.1, forward strand.
TGTAACGCCCCAACTACCAGGTTGTTAATAAATCAAATCAACCTCAAATTTAAAATTCTAACTAATTAATAACCTCAAAAATACAAATTGGGTCCCAAATAATTACACAAATGTCTATAATTTATAATTTATACAAATCTCCAAAAACAATATATAATGGTGGGTCAAAAAATCTCCAACTCAATAATCCTTTAAATGCTCAACTCCAATTACCACTAGATTTGCTCCACACCTGAAAAATAAATTAATTCGGGAAGTATACAATACAACAGGAATAACAAGGCTCGGACAGAGAATAAATCAACAGGGATCCAACAATTTATGACATGGCACAAACGATTCGATTCGATATGCCAAGTAATTTACCAAATTGCATAGACAAGTCAACTTGACATATGATAATTTATCCAAGACCAAATACAAGGTCTTACTGGTACATAATCAGTGACCGGCCTCACCCACCTCACCCAAGCACAACCGCTTATCCGGGCTATTGGTCCAAGCTATTGGCAAGGTCCACTCTATCCATGTACAGATCATTTCCACGTCATTTAGCTAGACAAATCAACACTAACTACACAAAACAACTTCACAGAATTCATCAAATGACTAGAAACCCGTAGACTCGATCAACATCCTAGAAATCGAATCCCATACCCATATAATTACATAAGCATGTTATCAAATAAGTACACATTTTTCATACTACGTCTCTATCAAGTGAAACAAACCCATTGTTGTACTAACCACTTCCCATGTACCCATGGTATTCAAACCCAGTACGCTCTGATACCAAGTTGTCACGCCCCCAAAATAATTACAATAATTAATCTATAAATGACTAACACCAGATGACATAAACAAAATTATGAACTTTAATTAATCAGAGTTAATTTACAAAAGTGACACATGCAATATACATTCATAAGCTCTACCTTGAATCTATAGCATGTGATACTAGTTTAATGATTAACAAAATAAATGTCCTACAGGCATACAACTTTCCAAGACTATGCTTGGTTACAATAAAAGAGAGAATCTTAAGCTCCATACATATAAAACCCTAGGCTTGTACAAAAATGCAAATATAAAATAAACAAAATTGAGCCTTCAGCTCCACAGTCCTCCCAAGCTAGGTCCTTGGCAGAGACATATCACCAGCACCTGAAAATGGTTTTTCCAAAGTAAGGTGAGCCAGAGCCCAGTAGAAACAATCTAACACAATATATAAATCTTAACAAAGATATAAACATGATGTGCATATGGAATACTCGTGATAAAATCATTCCCAACTCTTTTGCAAATCATGCCATGTCAGTTTTAGATCACAATTCATGTTATCTTAATCCCCTTTTTATCTCAATTCGTGAGTTATTTCCATTTATTACAAACAACCAACTGAGCATATAACTCTGAGGTTCTCAAATCAATATGGTCATCATACAACACTTCCATTTGCCATTTTACAAAAATTTCGTCCGCGGAAATCGGCACCCATGTATACACAATGTTTCAGGACTTTCACCCTGGACACACTGACCAACTTAATTCAATGGAGTCCATCCCATTTCTCCTCCCAAACATGGAGACATCCTCTTTCTCCTCCCAAATATCATATATATGCAATGTACTAAAATATAGTCATGTTCAATGACAACCAATAAGAGACTAGTTTCAATTCACCTAATCCTCATGCAAATTCTACAACAATCTCATGGCTATTCTCCACCAATAGCCCAAAACAGATATTTCTAAATAGATATACAATCTCTACAACAGATACATTATCCAAATTTCCCTAGGTGAGAGATAATACGTATCCAATCCACCATTTATATAAGCATTCATCTAATTTCATATTCCCAACACCAATTTCATTATTTATACAAAATAATTATTTGAACATTTTAGGGCAAAGCTCTATTTTCTTTCAAATCCAACCCATAGGTCAAAATCAACTATTTTAACATAACACCTCCTCATATCTATATCCATAACCATTTTCAATACCTTTATGTGAAAACCCCCCTTTGATTTTAAACCCAAAACCCTAGGTTTGTCTAAAATCCTCCAAATCCCAACATTTGTACACAATCAATAGATAACTAAGTTAAAGTTCATAGGAGAGTGTAGCAAGTCCCTACCTCAAGCTTCGAAGACCAAAGGAGAAGTGGAGAAACTTCAAAGACGCCGAAACGAAGGTTGATTCGAATCAAAACGTAGCTCTTGAGGTGCTCTACCTTTTTAACAAAGGCACAAGGGTGGAGAAATCACTTGATCTAGACGAAAAAGTAGAGAAAAGGTAGATTTTAGAGAGAGAGAGTCCTGATCTAGGGTTTTGAAAGAAAAAGATATGAAAAAGTGAAGCAAAAAGGTGCTGCTGCGGACTAATATACACACAGTTTGCTCGAGCACAAGAATTGACGCTCAAGCGTCACACACAATAAGTTGTTCCGCTCGAGCACAATAAATGCCGCTCGAGCACCAAGACACAATGAAAAAAGGGCATTACCGCTCAAGCACAGAATACACACATTCAGTAGTTTTGCAGACAGAAGGATATCGCTCAAGCGCACACTCGCTCGAGCGTAGGAAACGCCGCTTGAGCGTAGAATACACTCTCCCAGCAGTTTTGGACCTGCAAAAGTACTGAGAGTTTATAAAGCCTACTTGAGTGCAAGAAGTGCCGCTCAAGCATAAGAGCAAAATTTTGGGCAACAAAAGGTTTGAAAACTGAGCAACCAACCTGTTTCAAACACAACCACTACAACCCAATAATCAAACTCAAGCAAAAATAAGGGAGAAGACATGGATAACTTTCAGAAACCATAAAACCCGAGTCCAAAATACATAATCAGCCGGGTCTAAACCAGAATCGCTATAACCTTCCTGTAGATGCTCCTGAACGTCCCGGGAAAATCCCGTTTTGTTCATTAGGCTCACTACAGTTCGGATTTAAAGTCACGGTTCTTAATCTGATCTTGCAAAGTGCAATGCGAGATTGATGAATCACCAAAGAGTCCAAATCCAGCAAATCGTTTTGAAAAACTAATTTTTAGAAAGAAGTGCCAAACATGGACTGCTTTGCCAGATACAGAGTCGCCACCTAAATATTTTATTTTGGGGGGAATTTAGGAAACCCTGACTCGTGCCTAAGGCCACGTGTCCATCATCACCAAAGTTGCCTCGGCTCGAGAACTTGGGTATGAGAGGGGAAGGTCATGCAATGAGCACCCCCGCTCGCCCGATCAAAGATCGGCCTTTACTAACATGATATCTTGTTTTTGAAAACACATGTGCTCTTATTCCGGTTATTAACCTAGAATTACTATGTGATGCGCACAGTATACAAGTATAGACTGGATCGCCTAAGTTGGAACAAAAATCTCATGTTTGTTTTTGAAAGCGGTTTGCTACTCGCAAGTAGGCTAAAATGCGGATTTTTGCCACCCTCAAGTGGGCTTAGAAAAACATGGTGATTTGCCACTCTCAAGTGGGCTTAAAACTCGCAATCAATGAATTGTTCCAATTCAAGTAATCCAACCTTCACCCACAGGCATTCAGGCAGTTATATCACATAAGCAGTTAGCCTCATGGCAAGCATGCTATCATGGTAGTCACTCACACACATGCAAGGATGCTAAACCATAAGTACTTACCGAGTACTCTGAGCTAAAACAAAAGCTATGTTAGAAATCAATGCATGATCCTAACTATGTCAAGAATGTCTAATGCAACACATACAAAATGCAACTAAGATAGGCTCGGCTATTCTAAAATGTCATGTGAAATGCAATTTGATACATGTATTCAAACAGGAATTGAAATACAATGCAGTTAGTATGATGCGCCGAGCCCGGTGCATGCAAGACAAATGAATGGATACAAACATGCGAGCATAAGGATGCTAATTAAAACATGCCCTAAAACTAACCATCGTAAGCTGGTAAATAAAAGGGAGAAAGAAGTGGGGGTTGGATGACATGCATCACATGCACACACACTTATTACAAAATTCGCCCTCTCGACGGAGGGCCCGAATAACAAGCTAACTAACTAATCTAAGCTAATCTAATTAAACTAGTTATTACACAACAGAATGAATAACAAGCTACAGCTAATTATTACACAACTCTAACTAATTAACAAATTAACTAAGTTAGCAATTAAATAAGCATATAAAATATGTGATGTAGGCTGCCTCAGCTCTGCTTTGGATGATGAAGGATGCATGCATGCTCGAGTCGCTTTGTTCGGAAATCCCTCACGACGCCCCGATTTGCCTCTGTTTGCAATTGATCTCAGAAACTTGCACCAATCTCCAGAGAGAAGAAACTCCACCTTGGGAATCTGTAGGGATGCTGCCGACCAGAAATTGGCCTTGAAGACCACCTGCTTACCACTTTTTGTGGTGAAAACCAGAAAAAGTGGTCGGCCTACCACTTTATCTGGTCGGCTGACCAGTTTTTGCTGCTGGTTTCTGGTTTTCTGCAACAGAGGGCAAGAAAGGGGCATGGCAAAGTATTTCCAACACATGTATGCGCGACCACCCTCCCTATCATTACATAGGCTCAAGGGAGTGTAGGCCTCGACCCTCGGGCCACCAATCGTGCATCTCGATGCATGATGGCCGAGGGGCCGAATTGCGCAACTCAATATGGAATGAATGCACATACAAACACCTAAAGCCTAGAACTCCGTCATGTATAGTCAAGAGTGTCGGCGACCGGGAATTGAGGCGCGTTTCATCACTTCGAGTATGAAACGCCTCTCGTTTTCCATGTTTGGGCTAACTCCTATTCCAAACACAATGCAACAAACATGGCATGCACAATGCGACTTCAAGTATGCAACCTAATGCGATACAACTTAGACATGTAAACATGCAAGGGATGGACATGCAAACATGCGACTAGCATACACAATGCTATGAATTACACGGCATACACAATGCTCATGACGCTTGCATACACAATGTACATGGTAACTAACATGCATAAATGCGATGAAAATGGCATGCACAAGTGTAATGATCAATCATGCAACAACATGGCATACTCAATGCTATGAACCACATGGCATACTCAATGCATAATGGACTTAAACCAAGATGGATAGGCCTCAGCCATGTCCAAATCAGTGGCCATAACTCAACAAAATCTAGGCACAAAGAGCATGAAATGCACATTCAACTCATGGCTCGCAAGCAAAGCATAAAGGCACAACTCTTAAGCGCAATTAAAGAGTGACACGCATGAGAATATGACAATGCTACATGCTCTGAAATGAAGTGCTAAATGATGCCAAATCATCCAAACAACACAAATGAGGCATGCTAGAAGGCCTAGAGCATAAGGCTAGTCAAGGGCAATACACAAGGAGCATGCAATACCAAGCTTAAACCACTAAACCAGCTCTGGATAGAGCTTAATCATGCCAAATTAAGAGTCAAGAACATGCTGAAATGGAGCTCATGAGCTTAGGCAAACATGCATACATGATGGCTCACTCTTAAACCTTCCAATGCATGGAAAGAGTGACAAATATGAGTGCATGGCCATGGAATGCACTCAGATCATGGTAGAAATGATGCTAAATCATACCAAAAGCCCAAGCAACGCATGCTAGTGGACTCGATATACAAAGCTAGTAAGCTAGATTGAACCATGACCATACACAACAATGCATGCACGACCCAAAACACTTTAAACAGAGCTTAAGCATGCTGAAATATAAGTAAAAGCTTCTTTGAGCTAGGCCAAAATCATGCTAGAATGATGATCAAAAGTATAGAGCATGTTAGGCTAATAAGTAGCATTACACTACAAGTGCATGAGGCAGTCAAGAGACAATCAAACCAGCCAAAAACAGAGTTATATCTGGTCCCAAAAGTCACCAAAACAAGCTTAAACAAAGCCACAAAGAAGTGTAGAAACATGCTCATTTGATAGGTCCTCTATGCATACAAACAAGACAAGAGGAGGGGGGACCACCCCCTCTCATTTCAGGCATTAAAATCACATTTCCCCCCACTGAAAATCCACTGGATTTCAGTGGTTAAAAGGTCAAGAAAAGGTGATCTCAAAGGCTCAAAGAGAGAGCTCAAAACAATGCAAAATAAGGCACAAAAGGGAGGTGGACCACCCCAACACCAAAGAGTCCTTAAACAAGCATTTGAAACACTGGAAAATAAAGCTTTTTACAGTTGAAAACTAAGCCAAACAAAGCATGCAAAGAAGGCTAGATAAACAAACTACAACATAGCTTTAAAGAAGCTAAAGGTCTCACCCTTGAAGAACAAAACAACCAGCAGCTTCTTTGGGCCGAAACCAACTTTAGGAAGCCTAAGCAAGTCCTATGGCATCTTAGGTCCAAGGTTAAGAGGCTTGGCTAAGGGGTTGTAGGCAAAATGTATGAAGAACACTCACTCTAAAGCCACAAAAGAGGAATATAGAGAGGGAGATATATGTTTTTGCCTTAAGCAAATTTCAGAACCTGTGGAATAGAGAGGGAGAGCCTCTCTTATAGAGAAACAAAGTTAAAGCTTCCTCAAGAAGCTAAAACTTGGATGCAATCCCTCCATACATGATACAGTCTGTGCCCTCCAGCTGGCACAGCTGGCATCCATTCAGTCTGACAAAACAGAAAGAAAGCTGCCGACCAGAAAAGGTGGTCGGCCTACTACTTTTAGTGGTCAGCCGACCACCCAAAGTGGTTTCCCAGAATAAAAGCTGGTCGGCAGGGGGAATTGGTGGTCTCCACACTGAAAGCAAGCCAATGGTGGGGTGGGAAACCAGAAAATGTGGCTCACAGACCAAGAAAACCAGTTTCCCGACCAGAAAACTGACTGGCGGGGAGAAAAGTGGTTTCCAAGGATAAGAGCTGGCCTCCCACCCTTGTACCACTTCCCAAACAAGGAAAGTAAGGTTTGTACCCAAGGCAAACCAAAACGAATGCAAGACGAGGGTTCGGGAGGCAAAATGCGCGGCCGGGAGCCCCGAAAACCAACTGCCGAGCATTAAAAGCGGCGTACGACCACAAAAGTGGTCTCCCGAACCATAGTGTCCCTCTAGACAGAGGAAACAAGGTGTGTTCCAAAAACGATGCGAAACGGAGAATGTTAAGCGGTCCCGAGCCGAGGCGCACGGCCGACGGCTCCGAAAACCAGAAACTAGTCTCCAAATGGGAACAGTGGCCTACGACCACGAAAAGTAGCCTACGACCACTGAGAGATGGTCTACAAGACCTCTCCCTCCCTTCGGGAAGAGAAAAGAAGACTTGGTCCGCGGACCGAGTCAAAGTACAAAGGGTCCGGAGGCGAGGCTCTCAGCCAAGAACTCTGAAATCTCGAAACGAGCATAACATGCACAATCACCGAGCGCTCAATCGATGACGTCTGAGTCTTAAGGTCGGTCAAAAATAGGGTGTCTGCACTCCCCCCCTTAAAGAATTTTGTTGCTGAAATTTCAAATCAAGGTTTAAAATCAAGTTAAAACTAATTGCAATAATGATACTCATTTAATTCCATTACCATGACCCATTCTCCGGCCATTCAATCCCATCAACCTGACAAACGAATTCTTAACACTGGATATATCATTCATATTCCCAAGCATGTACAATATTTATAACAAACTCAAATTTCCAAAATATACACAACATATACAATGTTTTCATGCTTCATTTACATAACAACAATACAATACATGTTCAAACATTAACAAACAAGTCCGGATACTTCTCACGGACTTCCAACTCACATTCCCTAGTTACTTCCTCAACCCTATGATGTTTCCACAATATTTTAACTAACGGAATTGCCTTGTCTCGCAAGACTTGGTTTCGAGTATCCAAGACTCTGACCGGTCTCTCCTCGTATGAGGTATCCTCATCGACCCCTAAATCGGTCAAATCCAACACGTGAGATGGATCCGACTCATACTTTTGAAGCATGCTAATATGAAACACATTATGGATTCTGGAAAGCTATGGCGGCAAGGCCAAACGTAAGCTACCTCTCCAATCCGCTCAAGAATCTCAAAAGGCCCAATGAATCGAGGGGACAACTTCCCACTCTTTCCAAACCTTAACAAACCCCTCTTAGGTGATATCTTCAAGAAGACATGATCTCTCACCTCAAAGGACAAGGGTCACCTCCTACGGTCGGCATAACTTTTCTGGCGACTCTGGGTTGTAGCCAACCTCTTACGGATAAGTGCAACTTTTTCCATCATTTCTCGGACTAACTCAGGGGCCAACATTGGTGCATCACCCACCTCAGCCCAACACACAAGAGATCTACACGATCGGTTATACAAGACCTTAAACGGTGCATGCCAATACTCGATTGGAAACTGTTGTTATAGGCAAACTCCACTAAGGGCAAGTGCGTTTCCCACAACCCCTTAAATTCAAGAACACAACCCCGAAGCATATCCTCACGGATTTGAATGGTACGCTCGGACTGTCCATCAGTCTAAGGATGATACGCAATACTAAAGGTCAATCTTGTGCCTAAGGCATTTTGTAGGCTCTGCCATAACTGAACCGTGAAACGCGGATTTTTATTTGAAACAATCGTTACAGGGACCCCGTACAACCTCACTATGTCCCTAATGTAAAGGTCGGTGAGATAATCTATTGAGTTACTCACACGCATAAATATAAAGTGCGCTAACTTAGTCAATCGGTCAACGACCACCCAAATTACATCACTACCTGGTTGAGTCCTCGAAAGGCCTACAACAAAATCCATCGTGACATGCTCCCATTTTCACTCGGCTATAGGCAAGGATTGCAACAAACCCGCTGGCCTCTGATGCTCGGCCTTCACTTGCTGACAAGTAAGGTACCTCGACACAAACACGGCCACATTCTTTTTCATACCCCTTCACCAAAACTGGCGACTAAGGTTGTGATACATTTTTGTGCCTCCCAGATGCACCGCAAGGCACGAATGATGAAACTCTCGGAGTACTTTCTCTCAACAAGACTCCAGCATAAAGAGACGATCAAGATATCTAATACTTGAGTCTGAGCACACACTCAAGCCTATTTCTACCTTCCCACTGGAGATCTTCTCCCGGAGGGATTCTACCTCAATGTCATCCCTCTGTGCTTCTATCACTCGGTTCACAAGCGTAGGTTGTGCAACTACTGAAAACAAGGCTGCAGACTCCACCGACTCGCCAAGATGCAAGTTAAACTTGGCAACACAAGCCACACTGCTAATGGATTTCCTACTTAAAGCATCGGCTACGACATTGGCTTTCCCCGAGTGATAATGTAACTCAAAATCATAATCTTCTGTGAACTCTATCCACCTTATCTGCCTCAGATTCAAGTCTTTCTGTGTAAACAGATATTTCAGACTCTTATGATCAAAAAACACCTCAAACTTCTCACCATACAGATAATGACTCCAAATTTTCAAGGCAAAGATCACCGTCGCTAACTCTAGGTCATGAGTAGGGTAGTTCCTCTCATGTGCTTTTAACTGCCGCAAGCCATAGGCTACTACCTTCCCCTCTTACATCAAAACACATCTCAAGCCCTCCCGTGAGGCATCACAATAAACTGAATAGCCCAAACCCCTCTCTGGAATAATTAATACTAGAACAGTGGTAAGTCTAACCTTAAGCTCTTGAAATGACTTCTCACAAGCCTCACTCTACACAAACTTGATCCCTTTTCTCATCAACCTAGTCAATAGTGAAGCTAATCTAGAGAAATCCTTTACAAATCGACGATAATACCCTGTCAACCCCAAGAAACTGCGGATCTCAAAAGCATTATGAGGTGGTTCCCAATCTTGCATTGCCTTTATCTTGGATGAATCTGTCGTCACCCCTTTCCCGGATACCACATGGTCTAAGAACTTAACTTCTTTCTGCCAGAAGTCACACTTCTCAAACTTAGCATGCAACTTGTGTTTTCTAAGTAACTCAAGTACTACCCGCAAGTGTTCATCGTGCTCCTCTTCAGAAGGTGAGTAAATTAAGATGTCGTCCACAAAACGGTCTAAGAACTCACGAAAGATCTGGTTCATCAAATCCATGAACACAGCCGGTGCATTGGTTAGCCCAAAAGGCATCACTAGAAACTCGTAATGGCCATACCGCGTACGAAATGCCGTTTTTTGGATATCCTCTTCCCTTACTCTCAACTGGTGATAACCCAATCTCAGGTCTATCTTAGAGAAGCAACAAGACCCCTTCAACTGATCAAACAAATCATCTATACGAGGGATAGGGTACTTGTTCTTAACAATTACCTGATTCAACTTCTGGTAATTTATACAAAGTCACAAAGTATCATCTTTCTTTTTGGCAAAAAGAGTCAGTGCTCCTCAAGGTGAGGTACTAGGGCGGATAAAACCCTTATCTAATAATTCTTGGAGTTAAATCTTCAACTCACTCAACTCAGCAGGTGCAAACCGATACATTGCCATAGAAATCAGTACTGTGCTAGGCACTAACTCAATCGAAAACTCAATCTTACGGTGAGGTGGTAAACTAGTAAAATCCTTTGGAAAAACATCCGGGTACTCACAAACTACCCTTGGCAACTTAACTCGGACTTCATCACACTCAGTACTCAAGAAGTTGGCAAGAAGGCAACTAAGCTCACTCCGCCTATGCGAGCCATACCCCGGTGACAAGACTCTATCAACCCGGTCCCCTAAGAAATAAAAGTAATCACCATTCAAGGTATATACAGTAACGCTCTGATGGTAGCAATCTATAACAGCCCGATATGAAGACAACTAGTCCATACCCAAAATAACATTAAAGCTAGACATATCAATCAACCCAAATGCAAAAGGAAGCTGGCGACCGGCAACCTCTATGTCACAACCTCGACACCTCTACTTCAAAACAACCTCACCACCAATAGGTGACTCTACACAAATAGTAGATGCTAACTGAGCCAACTCTAAACCCAGAATCGATGCAAATGCAAACGAGATAAATGAATGGGATGCACTCGTATCGATCAACACATTAGCAACTGAATTGCAAAACAAGAAGGTACCTCTCACTACCGAAGGCGTTGGTATAAGATCTGGCGCGGTAACAGCATACACGCGCCCTGTAGGCCTCTGATCTACCTACTCACCCCTCGGAGCATAAGCCTGATGTACTAACTGAGCCGAAGAGGCCCCTGATTAGCCCTCGAGGCCTATGCTGACTGTGCTGGTTGGTGGCTCTATGTCTGTCTCGACCCAGATGCACCAGGTGTGCCATCCAACTGAGGACAAAATCTCTTCATATGCCCCGCCTGCCCACACTGATAACAAGTGCGTGGTTGGCCTCTCTCATGACTCTAGCTCTAAGAACGAGCTGAAGATGATGTAGATTGCTGCCTTCCTCCTCTCTACGGGCAAGTTGGAGACTTGTGGCCCAACTAGCTAACACTTGAAACAGGTGAAATCCCCCTGACCACCTCTCCCAGAACCCGAACTCGACATTGGAAAGGTAGACCTTGACTGTGCTCCCTGGGATTGCTAGGGGTTAGAGCCCCTCTATTTCTTACTGTTCCCCCTGAACATCCTGACTCCTCTTAGAGCCCCTCATCCTCTTTTCCTCCATTTGAATCATGATCTCGAGATGAACCGCCACCTCCACAAGGCGTCCGTAATCTCTAATCATTGACCTAGCCACTTTGAACATAAGCCCGATCCTCAATCTCTTCTCAAACTCCAAGTAACGATGCTCCTCTATCACCACCAACTCTGGTGTAAACCTAGAGAGGCTATTGAATGTGGCATCAAACTCGGCTACCGGAGTGTTCAACTGCACTAGCTTGGCAAACTGATCCCTCAACTTCTCCTTAACAGTGGGAGGCAAAAACTTGTCATGGAAGGCGTTGACAAAGGCCTCCTAAGTCACCCCAATGCGCCCGGGCGCATACTTCCATCGCTGACCCACATCTCCTTTCAGCTCGAAAGATGCCAAGGTCACTCTCAACTGGTTGTCCTTGATGCCAAGCATCTCGAACGTCTTCACTATCTGCTCCAGCCACTCATCTACCTTCAGGGCTCCTTGGGATCACCCACAAACTCATCCAGATTCGACCGGAAAAACTCCTGTTTCAAAAAAGACGGCCCTATTTCAGCAACCTGGGCCTAGACTTGATTATCAGCTCTGAGAATGTCATGGATTCCCTCAATGCTCCAGCCATTTCGCAGGCTAAGATGCCATGGCCTGTTGACCAACTGGTTCAGCCACATTGGCCTGACCAACCCCTTCTTCCTATACCGGAATTTCATCTGGTAAAGGTACCTCATGTCTCCTAGGCCTACCACGCCTACCGCCACCGCATCCACAACCTGACATCCTAATGAAGATAACAGAATAGAATAGCACATTTACAAATGTGTTGAAGCTAGCTCATTCATGTTCTAAAGCAATGGACAATAGTAATTCATTCTACGTAAGCACGTACTCACATAAACATATACGAATTTCATTTCTGGATAATGACCGTCCTGCGGCATTGCCAGAGTTCCAATTAGAAACAGTAGTGATCTAGTCCTCTTCTAATAGGACATTTAGAAACCCGTAGACTCAATCAACCTCCTAGAAATCAAATCCCATACCCATATAATTACATAAGCATGTTATCATATAAGTACATATTGTTCATACTAAGTCTCTATCAAGTGAAACAAACCCATTGTGGTACTAACCACTTCCCCATGTACCCAAGGTATTCAAACCTAGTATGCTCTGATACCAAGTTGTCGCGCCCCCAAAATAATTACAACAATTAATCTATAAATGACTAACACCAGATGACATAAACAAAATTAAGAACTTTTATTAATCAGAGTTAATTTACAAAAGTGACACATGCAATATACATTCATAAGCTCTACCCTAAATCTATAGCATGTGATACCAACTTAATGATCAACAAAATAAATGTCCTACAGGCATACAGCTTTCCAAGACTATGCTTGGTTACAACAAAAGAGAGTCTTAAGCTCTATACATATAAAGCCCTAGGCATGTACAAAAATACAAATATAAAATAAACAAAATTGAGCTTTCAGCTCCACAGTCCTCCCAAGCTAAGTCCTTAGCAGAGGCATATCACCAGCACTTGAAAATGGTTTTTTTCCAAGTAAGGTGAGCCAGAGCCCATTAGAAACAATTTAACACAATATATGAATCTTAACAAAGATATAAATATGATGTGCATATGCAATGCCCGTGACAAAATCATTCCCAACTCTTTTGCAAATCATGCCATGTCAGTTTTACATCACAATTCATGTTATCTTAATCCCCTTTTTATCTCAATTCGTGAGTTATTTCCATTTATTACAAACAACCAACTGAGCATACAACTCTGAGCGTCTCAAATCAATATGGTTATCATACAACACTTCCAATTGTCATTTTACGAAAATTTCCTCCGTGGAAATCGACACCCATGTATACACAATGTTTTTGGGACTTTCACCCTGGACACACTGGCCAACTTAATTCAATGGTGTCCATCCCCTTTCCCCTCACAAACATGGAGTACATCCCTTTTCTCTTCCCAAATATCATACATATGCAATGTACTAAAATACAGTCATGTTCAATGACAACTAATAAGAGATTAGTTTCAATTCACCTAATCCTTATGCAAATTTTACAACAATCATGGCTATCCTCCACTGATAGCCCAAAATAGATATTTCTAAACAGATATACAATCTCTACAACAAATACATTATCCAAATTTCCCTAGGTGAGAGATAATACGTATCCAACCCCACCATGTATATAAACATTCATCTAATTTCATATTCCCAACACCAATTTCATTATTTATACAAAATAATTATTTGAACATTTTAGGGCCAAGCTCTATTTTCTTACAAATCCAACCCATGGGTCAAAATCAACTATTTTAACATAACACCTCCTCATATCTATATCCATAATCATTTTCAATACCTTTATGTGAAAACCCCCCTTTTGATTTTAAATCCAAAACCCTAGGTTTGTCTAAAATCCTCAAAATCCCAACATTTGTACACAATCAATAAATAACTAAGTTAAAGTTCATAGGAGAGTGTAGCAAGTCCATACCTCAAGCTTCGAAGACCAAAGGAGAAGTAGAGAAACTTCAAAGACGTCGAAACCAAGGTTGATTCGGATCAAAACGTAGCTCTTGGGGTGATCTACTTTTTTAACAAGGGCACAAGGGTGGAGAAATCACTAGATTTAGATGAAAAAGTAGAGAGAAGGTAGATTTTAGAGAGAGAGAGAGAGAGTCTCGATCTAGGATTTTGAGAGAAAAAGATGTGAAAAAATGAAGCAAAAAGGTGCTGCTGTGGACTGATATACGCACAGTGCGCTCGAGTGCAAGAATTGACGCTCGAGCGTTAGACATAATAAGTTGTTCCGCTCGAGCACAGAGCGCCAAGACACATTGAAAAAAGGGCATTACTGCTCGAGCACAATAAGTAACGCTTAAGTACAGAATACACACATCCATCAATTTTACAGACATGAGGACATCACTCAAGCACACACTTGCTCAAGCGTAGGAAACGCCGCTCGAGCGTAGAATACACTCTTCCTGCAATTTTGCAGACCTGCAAATGTACTAAGAGTTTACAAAGCCCGCTCAAGTGCAAAAAGTGTCGCTCGAGCGGAAGAGCAAAATTTTGGACAACAAAATGTTTGAAAACTGAGCAACCAACCTGTTTCAAACACAACCACTACAACCCAATAATCAAACTCAAGCAAGAATAAGGGAGAAGACATGGATAACTTTCAGAAACCATAAAACCCAAGTCCAAAATACATAATGGGTCGGGTCTAAACTAGAATTGCTATATTATATGGTTTAAAACAAGGGCCAAAGCAATAGTATGAGAAATTTGACATGGCAATGATGTCAAATGGATTCAAAATTAATGAATGTGACAAATGTGTTTATATTAAAAACACAAACAAAGGATATGTTATAGTATGTCTTTATGTGGATGATATGCTCATCATTGGTAGTAATAATGACATGATTAAAACTATTAAGAAAATGTTAAATAAACATTTTGACATGATGGATTTGGGGATTCCTGATGTAATTCTTGGTATGAAAATTGCCAAAACATCAGAAGGATATGTCTTGTCACAATCACATTATATTGGGAAAATACTGGACAAATTTAGCAAAGATGATGATCATTTTGCTAGAACACCTGTGGATGTTAATTTGTTTCTTTCTAAGAATGTACAGGAAAATATTTCTCAATTAGAGTATGCCTAGATTATTGGAAGCTTAATGTACTTAATGAACTGCACTCGCCCAGATATAGCCTATGCAGTAAGTAAATTAAGTAGATATACGAGTAATCTAGGAGTAGAACACTGGAAGGCTATTATAAGGGTTCTAAGATACCTCAGATTTACTCATAACATTGGGTTATACTATACGAGATATCCAGCGGTACTTGAAGGATACTGTGATGCAAACTGGATATCGGATACTAGAGACTCTAAACCCACTAGTGGGTATGTCTTTACTCTTGGTGGTGCGGCTGTATCTTGAAAATCTTCCAAACAAACTTTCATTGCTAGGTCTATTATAGAATCAGAGTTTATAGCTTTAGATAAAGCTGGAGAAAAAGCAGAATAGCTTCTGCATTTCCTTAAAAATATTCCAATATGGCCAAAACTAGTGTCTACTATATGCATATATTGTGATAGTCAATCAGCAATTGGTAGAGCACAGAGCCATATGTATAACGGTAAGTCACAACACTTTCATCGTCGACATAACACCATGAGACAACTACTCTCTAATGGAACTATTTCCATGGAATATGTGAAGTCTAAAGACAACATAGCGGATCCACTAACCAAAGGGTTAGTAAGAGAGTTAGTTGAGAATTCATCGAGGGGAATGAGACTTAAGCCTATTAAATAAGAGTTACCACAATGGCAACCCAACCTAGTTGACTGGAGATCCCAAGATCTAGATTCAAAGGGACAATTGAGTTGTGTATGACTCATAAGGATCACTGGGGAGTCAAACTCCTACCCATTTCTATGATGAAATAATGATGTCTGTAGCGTTTTAGGTTAAGTAATGCTTTTAATGATTCTTATATCTAGGAATACCTAGTGGAGTATGGAAGGATACTCTTCATAAGAATCACCTATATGAGAGTGAACTAGGTCAGTTCTACGAGATTTGTGAAGGGCTACAATTCTCTAGAGCACTCATGAAAAACTAGGTTGTTCAGGGCCAAAATGAACACGATAGTGAGAACCAAACTGTGTCTGAAAATATGCTCTGTGAGTTCTATTGTCTTGGTTTACACAAATGACTGAACCGTCAAGACATCATATTCACTGATTAGCTAGTAAATCCGATAGTGCCTCACAAGGGAAGGTTCAAAGCCAAAAGCTACATATCCTTTGCAGAATATCTCTGATTTTTGTACTCTCTATAAAGACATCATGTTGTTGCATTTCTCGTTTCGTCAATTTCATTCATGTGGGGGATTGTTGGAAAATTTGTAAAGACAATGGTGAATTGAAATAGACTCTATTTGAATGAAATGGTGTAACCTTTCATGGTGTCTCTTTGTTTTAAAGAAAGGGTCAACCCTCTATTCGAATGAAAGGGTGCAACCCTTTCATGATGTCTCTTTATTTTAAAGGAAGAGTCATGTCCCTTCTTCATGCCTTTTCTATTCAGACTGAATAAGTGCCAAGAAAGCCTATTTAAAGGTAGCCCCCATTCCAATTTTATTAATTCCAAATTCCTCAAATTCAAGCATTCTTTTTATATTCTTTATATTAGTTCATAGAGATTTCAGGGAGTTGCAGAACATAGGTTTGAGTCGCCTGGCAGATTATTTGTAGTGCTACTATAATCTGCATTTTCTAATCATTGTATCCTGGGAGATAGACGCCGATAACCCATAAGCACTTGTGCGGCGGCGAATCTGTCTTAAGGATAGAGTGTCATACACTCGTCTTGATCAAAAGTTTCTGTTCTAACTTTTCGGTACAAGAATATTACTATAAGTATTTTATTTTTGTTATTTCAGTTTCATTTCTCTACATAGAAGATTGTTCTAACATTTTCAACACCCCTAATATGTTGTGTCACCTACCATCGCAACCAAGAAGAAGAAGGCTAGAAGTTTCAAGAATGGCAGGCTTGGCCTGTGATTGGGTAAGCGACCCACCAAGTGCAAGCCAGAAGCCAAACATAATCGCAGAAACAAGAACACCAAAGAAAAAGCTTGACATTGAGAATTGAGATGTAATACCCAAATCAAGGAATACATATAGAATAGAAAGTAGTATTCCAACGATATTTCTAGGGTTTCTAGAGCGAAAAAAAGAAGTTGAGAAACAACAATTTCTTTTGAGGAAAATGAAAAATAGTTATATTAAAATAAAATAAATAACATACATATTAAAATAAAAATAACAAGATCTTAAAAGACCAAACAAACAATCGAATAATCAAACAGCAAACTACAAAAAACAAAACAAAATTGTCAAAAAGTTAGTTATGATCTAGGAAAAATCATTGATTTTCTCATAGATGTGATTTGGAAAGTTAGATCTGTATCAACCCAAGTAAGATCTACATCAACACTCGCCGTCGCCGTCGACTTGGTTCTCATCGTCGCTGTCCAACTCTGCCACCATCGTTGTCATATTTCAGACACTGCCAAAAGGAAGAGTTAAAGAGAAAGAACACCCACAATGGTATATGAGAAGGCTTGAGAGAAGAAAGAACTATTGTGGGTATCGGAAAAAAAAAAAAAAAAAAAATCTATGCCGAAATCGGGGTAGAAATACTTAAAACCTCTATTCCAGACAAAATCTATATTCTAGGAGTGTAAATCTACATTTTAGAAATGAGGTCGCTAAAGTGTCACCGGAGCTTCACCAAATATCTCTAGAGAGAAGCTTTCACCGCGCTCTCTTTCTCTAAGAGCTTTTAAGAGAGAACAATTTCTAGTTATAGGATTGGTTCAAAATAATTGAAAAGGGTTAGAGAGGGGAGAAGGGAGAGGGGAGAGAAGGGGTAAAAAGAGGCGGGGGATAGGCTGCTGAAGATGGTCGTGGTGGCAGCTAGAGGTGGACATAGGAGCTAGGGTTAAGGTTCAAATGTTAGAGATGAGAGTAAATCAGGGCTTATATATGTACATATAATTTTATTTTACTTTTAATTTAGAAACTTTATTTATTTATTTATTTTTGGCCAAAATTTTGAAAACTTATGACAAGGTGTTTGATATACTTTTTATTTACAATTTGTGAGACAAAAATGACTTAAATGATAAGAAAAGAAAAACTAATAATTGACATATTATAGTAGAAATGCTTTTGACTTTTATTGTTTGATTGTCAACTTTTAATTTGCAAGAACGTATATTAAACATGCCCATAATTTCAGCAAACTCAAATTTTTTTGAGTAAACTCTCAAATTAGCAAAAATTTGTGAGTAATTTTGAAATAATTCTAAATTATCAGGAAGTTGATCTAGTGCTCCTAAAGAGGGGAAGTTATTGAGTACTTTTAAAGTACGGCCACATGGTGTCTCAGTGTATTATGATTAGTGGAGAAGGTAGGGTTTATGATTTTGTATTAGGTGACTGAGAAACATGAGAGGATATGGTGAATGATGATTTGTGAAATAGTATGGATATGTGTTGCTCCAGAAATACCCAGTAATTTTCCCCTAAACAGAGAATAACACGAGTAATGAGATAAGTGGAGTTAGCTTGACCCACTGTGATTACTCAGAAGTGAGACAAGGTCACTACAACCATCTTTGTTTGTGCATTCTGCATGGTATGAATATTATATGTTGTTTCTAATAGGGTCTGTATAGCATATCTAAGGAATTATAAATACCTGCAATGGGTCATTATTGCTTTGAGAAAATTAGAGAAATTATTTGGTGATCTTAAAGTATTACTACATATCATTTATTGTCAAACACTTGCCATATTGATTTTAAAAAGCAACTTATATATGATAAGACCCATGTTAAACCAATAACAATCAAGTTGGTACACTATATCAAGAGCACTATATAAATTTTCTAGATTAGAGGACTCTATAATGATTTTTCTTTTCTTGTGTTCATTTATTTATTTTTTTATTTGCTAGTACATTTAAGGTATAATAGCCATCTTTTAAATGAAAATGGCAAAGGGCTTTGATCTTAAAGTATTACTACATATTTATTGTCGAACACTCGTCATATTGATTCTTAGAAAGCAACATATATATGATAAGACCCACATTAAACCCATAACAATCAAGTTGGTACACTATATCAAGAGCATTATATAAATTTTCTAAATTAGAGGACTCTATAATGATTTTTCTTTTTTGTGTTCATTTATTTATTTGCTAGTACATTTAAGGTATAATAGCCATCTTTTAAATGAAAATGGCAAAGGGCTTTGATTCTCACAATGAAACTAAGACCATCTTTCCAAAGTGAGGAAGACTAATTATTAAGATGCTCTTTTAGAAACCTAAATAGAAGGATCGAAGAAAATAAAAAAGACAGATTTTGTAATATATAACCACACAAGGCCATTTTATCTCCACAGTTTTTTTCAGTTGAATTCATGTTCATAAGGATTTAATTGGGACTTTTCCATATTAACTGTCAAACTAGCTAACACAATTCTCCTTATTTGGACTTGAAACCAACAGTATAACAGATGAAACACTAAACACAATATGGACTGAAATATTTTCAATTAGCTAAGCATGTAGCCATTAACAAAGAATTTTTTTTATTATTATAGTTTATCCTACTTAATTAGGAAATAAGAGTTCGTTTGATTTGATTTGATTTAGTATAGTTATTTTCAGTCGAAGCAATTCTCTTTTTGCATCCCCACCAAACCTGATTATACAAGAAGATATCTCAACCATCTCAAAATTTCATGACCCTCTTAGTTGTTGGAACAATTTGTCTTGAATTCTTTAGTTGGTGATCTTCAGATTTTCAAAACTTGGCGATAATCTTGTCTATGTAGAACAGAAAATTGATGCTTCAAGTCACGTTACTTAGTCGCTTTCCTAAAGACAAAATTTGCACCCACCAAAAGGTGTGCAGGGGGTCACAGCAAAATCGTCTCTAGGATACAATGAAGCGTGATCTAAGGATCAAGTCTACCAGTGTCTGCATTGACGACAATAGATCAAAATACTCTTGATATAATCAAGAAAACCAAGGTACGGATAATCAAGTCTACAGAATTTGATTACCAGTAAGAAAACTAGAAACTTGCTTAAGAAACTCTTTGTCTAAAACTCTAAATCAAGATGAAGGGAGGGAGAGAGAGAAAGAGAGAGAGAATTGCAGAAATGCTCTAAGGATTTTTTTTGGAATCATTGACATGGCTGATTTTACAGCCTATTTGTAGACTTTGTAGACCTTGATGCACCTGATCGAATGGTCATGTCCCTTGATCGCACCCGATCAAATCTGACTGTTGGATTGACGATCTATGGCGTAGATCCATCTCATACCGAATAGATGGCTTGACTGATCACACCTGATCATAATCGGGTGCCATCTCAACCATACGATCGTGTGCATCTCCAATCAACGGCTATGACCAAACCGCTTCAGATCAGATAT
Organism: Camellia granthamiana; assembly: GCA_036172215.1. Lineage (NCBI taxonomy): Eukaryota > Viridiplantae > Streptophyta > Magnoliopsida > Ericales > Theaceae > Camellia > Camellia granthamiana. The sequence continues at coordinate 107,165,843 of CM069913.1, forward strand.
GTAAGCGTTCGATCAGTTGGTTGACCTATTGCCAACGGATGCCACATCACTGCCACGTGGAGATGACTGTATTCTACGTCACCCACGCCACGCTGGATCCACATCATCGCTCCAACCTATACGATGCAAATAAAAAAGCGCCCTCATGGTGCTGATGTATCCGTGCAAAGTGAAAAGTGCGCCATCAAATGCCACGTAGCTTAATGCTTACGCCACACGCACACGTGTGCGTATGCGGATGGTCCGAAGCACCATCCTTGCGGTGTGAGTGCATGCACACTAGCATCCATTCCATAATTCCATATTCAAAGGAATATTCCATGTAACACTTTATTAAGTGCTATATGTTTTCTTCTCTTTCCAATGTGGGACAAAGTCCCCAAGCTTATTTCTAACTTTCCAAAGAAAAATAAGGAAGGTTTTGAAAACACCCAAAAACTAAACTATAAATTTTGAAAATCATTTTAAAAATTCCCCAACATTCCCCCACTATTTTCAAAATACAAGATGATAATTCTTGGTTCAGTTGGCAACCTTATGCATAGGTGAAGATATCTTACGATTTGAATAATTCACTTAGTGAAGACACTTCAAAGTTAGTCAAGATGGCATAGTAGGCTTGCCTTTGAACTAGCGATCTTATACAACTAACTAGACTTGTCTCACGCACAATACAGGTTACCTCAAGTATTCAAACAAACCGACACGTGGATTGGCCTTGTGTCTATATCCTATTTCATGAGCGCTCTAGAGAAACCCTTGAACTCATAGGAAGTGGCACCACCTCCTACACTTACATAGGTAAGCTTATTGAGAGTACTCCTATAATTTACAGTACCCTAACAACCCAGTTGTAAGCTTATTAAGAGTTTGCTAACTCATCCTCTTCTTTTCATATTACAGGTACCAAGCACTTCAACCTTATGATGAAAATGAAATAAAACTAAGTGCTTGCAATCACGACATATGGTGTAATTGGGCTCATTTAACTCAAGACTTGATGGTTCTTCAAGCATTGAGTCGAGTTTCCACTAGGAGTGATTATGTTAAGTGGACTTAAGACCGATCCCCTTTGATCTTTTCCACACCAAATCCCTTGCAGTCCCTTTGTTAAGGGGTCAGCCAAGTTTTCACTTGACTTTACATAACCAATGTTAACCACACCTTTTGTGATTAACTGCCTGACACAACTATGTCTCAGTTCTATATGCTTGGACTTTCCATTATAGACATGGCTATAGGCCAGTGATAGAGTTGTTTCATTATCATAATGCAAAAATATTGGTGGCATAGGTTTTGACCATAACTTAATCTCTAACAAGAGATTCCTTAGCCACTCTGCCTCTTTGCTACAAGAAGCCAATGCTACAAACTCAGACGCCATGGTTGAGTCTGTTATGCATGTTTGCTTCTTAGAACCCCAGGAGATAGCTCCTCCAACAAGAGTAAAATCCAACCACTCATAGACGAATGATCCTCATGGTCAATTATCCAACAAGCATTCGTGAATCCTTCCAGCACTGCTGGATAGCCATTATAGAATATTCCATGGTCTATTTTTTTCCTCAAGTATCAAAGTACTCGATTAACAGCATGCCAATGCACACTACTGGGATTACTAGTGTATCTACTAAGTTTTTCCATTACAAATGCAATATTAGGTCTAGTGCAAGTCATGGCATACATTAGGCTACCTATTACTCTTTAGTATTCTAGCCGATTAATAGCTCTTCCAATATTAGGATACACTTTTAAATTTGAATCAAAAGGTGTAGACATGGATGTACAATTATATTGATTAAATTTCTTAAGAATTTTCTCAATATAGTGCGACTGGGTAAGAACGAAATTATTGTTCTCTCGTTTGATCTTAATATCCAAAATTACATCAGCCAAGCCCATGCTCTTCATACTAAAGCTAGATGACAAGAAACTTTTAGTCCTGTCAATGACATCATTGTCAGTACCAAAAATAAGCATGTCGTCTACATACAGACATATGATTGCACCTCTATTACTAGTAAACTTACTGTACACACACTTATCAGATTCATGTATCCTAAAACCATTTGACACAATTACTTTGTCAAATTTCTCATGCCACTGTTTTGGAGCTTGTTTCAATCCATATAGTGACTTATCGAGTTTACACACTTTATGTTCTTGACCCTGTACAACAAATCCTTCTGATTGTTGCATGTAGATTTCCTCATCTAACTCTCCATTTAGGAAAACGGTCTTAACATCCATTTGATGGATTTCAAGCTTGTAGATTGAGGCTAAAGCAATTAATACTCGAATGGTGTCGATTCTGGCCACCAGAGCATATGTATCAAAATAATCGATACCCTCCTTTTGAGTAAACCCCTTAGCAACTAATCTTGCTTTGAACTTGTCAATTGTGCCATCAACTTTCATTTTCCTTTTGAAAATCCATTTACAACCAATTCGTTTGGATCCAGGTGGCAAATCAGTAAGTATCCAAGTATTGTTACCCATGATAGAATCCATCTCATCAGTTATTGCTTTCTAGAAAGCAACATCTTGAGACTTCATAGCGTCCTCAAAGGTTGATGGATCTAAATCCACATTTAAAGAAAGCATTGCTTGTTTACAATGAGCATCCCCTTCTACTAGGTAAACAATGAAGTCAGGGACAAAAGACTTTTCAGTCATAGCCCTCTTACTCCTCCTTAGCTCAACAAGCTCATTAGGTTCATTAGGCTCATTAGGCTCAATGAGTTTATTTCGTTCATTTTCCTCTATAGACATTAAAGGAGTTGATTTATTTCCTTGATTAGAATCTAACATTGGAATGGTTATGGAACGATTCTCATAAAATACCGCATCATGTGATTCAATGATGGTATTTATTTTTACTAAACCATCGGGTTCTATTACTAGAAACCTATATGCTTTGTTATGAATAGCATATCCAAAAAATATGCATTCAATTCCTTTTTCACCTAATTTCTTCCTTTTAGGTTCAAGCACTCTGATTATTGCTTTACAGCCCCAAATTTTCAAATAACCTAGATTAGGTTTTTTTGTTTTTCCAAAGTTCATAAGGAGTAACATTTCTTCCTTTGAGAGGAATTCTATTAAGTATGTGATAGGCAGTGAACAAGGTTTCACCCCAAAAACCAGAACTTAAACTGGAATAAGAAAACATAGCATTAATCATTTCTGTTAATTTATTCTTTCTTTCAACTACTCCATTTTACTATGGTGTATAGGGTGCAAACTTCTCATAAATAATACCAACATTTTCACAATATTCTAGAAAATGGTATTCACTACCTCTATCAGACCTAAGTCTCGTTATTTTGACATTATACTAATTTTCTACTTCTGTCTTAAAAATCTTGAATTTATCAAGCATTTTATCTTTTGAATGCAAAAAATAGATATGACAGTACTTAGAAAAATCATCAATAAATGTTACAAAATATTTCTTACCACCTCTAATGGGGGTACTATGCATGTCACATACATCACTATACATAAGTTCAAGCAAAGATGTGGTTCTATCTACTTTAGGAAATGGAATGCGAGTAATTTTAGAATGCACACAAAAATTACATTTTTCAAATATGTCAATGTCATACTTAGGAATTAAATCTAAATTAACCATATCATTCATTTTCCTAGTATTAACATGACCTAAACGAGCATACCATAAAGAAAGAGAATCAACAATATAAGCAGAAACATATGTATTATTGATAGCGTTAAGTGTGAACATTCCCTGATACTTGTAGCCTCCCAACAAGAATCCCATCCTTAGGCAGGACAAATTTGTCCGACTTAAATACTAATTTGAAACCATGCTTATTAAGTAGTGTAATATCCCAAAATAATAACAAAAACCCATCTCATAGTATTCCTTACAATTTATCAATAACATTGTAATTAATATTCCCTTCACAATCCTTGATCTTACAAAAGACGACATATGCGTTATACATTCATAAGTCCTAGATCCTGAACCTATAGTGTATGAAACATATACATGAATTGAAATAAAAGAAAGTTCAAGTAAGATTTATGCCCTCATGGCTACATCTTTCCAAGTCCATGCTTAGGCATAACAAAATTAGTTCAATTCAATACAGTTTAGCCTAAGGCTTATACAAAATAATTATATCAAATAAACAAAAAAAACTCCTAGCTTTAAGTCCTCCAAAGCTATGTTCTTGATAGAGGCATATCATTAGCACTTGAAAGTTGTTTTCCACGGAGGGTGAGCTAAAGCTCAATAAAGATATTTTAACACAATATATGAATCTTAATGAAGTCATAAGGTGAATGCATATGCAATGCCATTTGTCAAACGTTTCACATTTCCGTCTCAAAACAATGCAATGCCAGATTATATCAATTCATGAAAATAATCTTTTATATCAGAAAACAGGCTCGTGGATACAAAACACTGGGAATCTCTAGGTATGTGTCTGCTAGTAGGTTATACAAGCACTACCAAAGCCATTTTACCGTTACTAACCAAAAGGATCGGAACCTAACCGAGCGGGTTTCTAAACTTTCACTAAGGACACACAGGCCAACATAATAACCATAACCACAACCACACCCCTTAACCAGATTCACCAAGGCATTCACCCATTTTTCTCAAAACAATGTATTTTCAATGTTTAAATGTGCAACAATGCTCAATATAAGATGTATGAGTAATTAGTTTCAATTCACCTAATTTTCATGCAATTTCTACAACAATCAAAGCTATCCTTCACCGATAGCCCAAAATAGATATTTCTATTCAATAGCTAAATTCTAACAACAGATATAATCTCATCATTTTCAAATGGGAGTGATATCACATATCTAACTCCACTATCATCATCAACATACACATTCGTTCCATTATTTCAAAACCCAACATCGTTTTCCATTTTTTTTCACAAACCATTTATCCATAATTTTAGAGTGAAACCTCCTTTACTTTCAAAAATCAATTTTGAGTAAAGAAATCCACTACTTTAACAAATCTCAACCATAAACACATCCCCACAACCTTTTTCAAGAACTCATCTGAAAACCCCTATTTTACATTTAAATTTCAAACCCTAGGTGTAACCCAAAATCCCCAAATCACAGGATTCTTTCAATGAGCAAATAACTAAGGTGAAAATCATACCAAAGGTTGAAGAAATCCCTACCTCAAAGATAAAAGACAATAGAGAGCAAGGGTTGAAGTTTGGGGGAGGCGAAAACGATAACTCCTTCGATTAGAATGAAGCCCTCGATGTGCTCTATCTTTTTCTCCAAGGAGCTATGGTAGAGAAATCAATGGATTTGGAGTATTTGGGACTTGAAATCAAGAACTAGAGAGAGAGTGAAGAACTTAGGATTTTGAAATGTTTAAGAGAGAGAGGAATGGAAAAGTGATCCAAAAGTCCCTTTTCTTAAACTAATATATGTGCAGACTGCTCGAGCAACCAAAACATCGCTCAAGCGATAGACATAATAAGTGACACTGCTTGAGTAACCAAAGTCACCGCTTGAGCGCACAATGACCCCCTCCCAGAAGTTTTGCAGATTGAAGAAGACCGCTTGAGCGCAAGAAAGGATACTCGAGCGAAGAACACCCTACTCCTAGAAGTTTTGCAGACCTGCAAAAATACTTAGAGATCTCAAAGACTGCTCGAGCGCAAGAAAGACCATTCGAGCGAACAAGCAAAAATCTGGACAACAACTCTTGGGAAAAACTAACTCCAAACCTGTTTCAAACACAATAACAACTCCCAAACAACCCAACTCACTAGAAACAAGATGAAAATGAAATGAGCAGCAGTTACGGATATGGATTCCCGAATTCAAAAGCAAGAAATGGGTTGGGTCTAAATCAAAATCGTTATAAGTAGGCTTCCAGATATAAGGTTTGTCCTGACATCAGGTACATGATAAACATCACTAAGACTTAAGACTTTTCCAGGTGTGAACTCCAAATTCGCCGTTCAGTTACCTTTGATAGTAGCAGTTAAAGAGTTGCCCATGTAACGCCCCAAAATTTCTCCAACATAATCTAGTTACATCGACTAATATTTATTACAGGATAATAGCAATTCCCAAAATCATCATAACATTGATCATTAAAGTTTGAACAAAATAGTCCCACATGCAAATTATACATTCAATGATATTACATACATGAATCTACAGCATGTGGAACATCAAATTCAAAAGTAAATAAAATGCCCTCAAGGGTTTACAAATTCCAAGGCTTAAGCCCGGTTACACAAAAATAGTCTCTCGGACTCAAACAGTTATAGCCCTAGGCTTACAAAATACAATCATAACAAAGCAGAGCCTTGTGCTCTACATGCATATATCCACGCTCTAGATTGGCAGATTAACCACATTTTTTCCTGCACCGAAATCCCATAGGAGTGAGCATAAAGCCCAGTAGAGAATCCTTAATAAAGTATATACATTTATGCAAGATTCCCAATATGAAGTGCAAATGTCATGCTATGCCATTTGAAAGAATATTACGTTTTTCATCTTGTGAAAACCACCATGCTCAATGATAATTTGAGATCTCAACAATTTAAAAATTTACAATTTATTTCAGAGGGGCAGTAAATACGACTCAGGTAATCCCTAGATTGGTGTCTGCAAGTAGGCATAACTAGCACTACTAAACCCCACTTTACTGGTTGCTAACCGGAAGGGAAGTGGTACCTCCTCCGCGCGTGTTTTCGGTCTTTCACCCCGGACACTCAGGCCAACTTAATCAATATCATCTACACCTCCTATCCGAGCTTACCAACGTATTTACCCCAAAACATTTCAATACATTCATTTCACAACATTTCTTTCTCAATGTAAATGTTTTCAAATCTCAACTCAAAACTTGCAACAATGCAATGTTAGAAATGCCAATACAATATATGCCAAAGCTAAATAATAATCTTGTAATAATCAATTGAATGAATATGCAATGCAATAATCGTCATCACTATATGACATTTCTCCATTTTCAAGTACCTCAACAATAATACCATAACAATCACATTTCCCATTCTTCCTCCCTTCAATGTAATTACACATAATAGCCACCTATGCATTTAATTCTATCACTTAGATAGCAACGTTCCATATTCCAAGCTTTTCCCAACAATTTAGTCATTTCACAATCGTATCAATATCTTAGCACAACAATTTCCAAAATTTCCACTTCTCATATTTCATGAAATCCATCATTTGTGTATCAATTTATACACACACACACACACACACACACACACATATATATATATATATATCAATGAGAAATTTTCCAATCATTAAGCATTTTGGCACAAAAGGGATAATATAATGACAATGTTGTCTATGAGTTCTCAATAACCTTTCAAACCCCAATTCCCTAGATTTCCTCACCACAACCAAGCACATTCAAAACTTTTGAAAGGGGTTTTCTTCAAAAAGTTTATTTTTTCTCAATCAATGTAGTTCAAATTTTCAAGAGATTATTTTTAAAAGAAACTAGAAGGAAAACTATTCTCAAACCACCCACATTCTTGAGCCAAAATCAAGTTTCAACATTTACAATGGAAAATTTCGAAATCTTCACAAGATCTAGCAAAAATATATATATAACTCCAAGAATAAACCCTACCTCAAGTTTTTTTTGGAGAAGAGAGATGAGAAACCCCCAAATTTGACGGTGTTGAAACGTGATCTCCACTGCACACAACAAAGCACTCTAGAAGCTATCCAACTTTGATGAAGAAACTATGGGCAAATTTCTAATGGATGTAAGGAGATCAAGGATTTGATCTTGTTTTGGTGTAGGAAATGTAGAGAGAAGGGAGAGGAAAGAGTTTTTTAGAGAGAGAGAGATACAACAAAAATGAGATAAAACCAGCCCAAAGAGAAGAAAAAGCAGAAAATTCGGACTCATCTACCACCGTATGTGCGGCACCCATGCCTGCAGTGCTACTTTCATCCCCGCACGTGCGGCCCTCATTCTCCCGCACCTGTTACATCAAGTGCTTTTATTTCAGTAATCACTCAGTCACTCCCCTTGTTTTTCGCACGTGCAGCCCCCTCTCCACACGTGCGGTCCAAACCCCTACACGTGCGGCTCTGGTCCATGTAGAGAACTATTCACTCACTTGTTCATAAGTGGTGAAAAGGCTCTTGTCATTGCAGATGTATCTCATTGCTCCTGAGTCAATCCACTAGTTACCAGCATCTTCGAGCATGTTCACCTTGGATACGACAACCACGAACTTGTTTTTGGTATTTGATGCTTCTAACTTCTTCTTGTATGACCGACATTCATGTTTGAAGTGCCTTGGCTTGCCACAATGCCAACAAACGCCTTTCGGCTTCTTAGCATCTTTCTTAGGTTGGGGGTCACTCTTACGCTTCCCTTTGTTAAACCTCTTGCCATCATCCACCATGTGGATCTTGGAAGTTTGAGTCAATTGGTTATCTTTACTTTTAAGAAGTCCTAACTCTTCCTCAACTCGGAGGTGTTGAGTCAATTCCTCTAAAGTAAGATCTTCCTTTTTGTATTTCAAGGTTATCTTAAAATCCTTCCAAGAAGATGGAAGTTTCTCTATTATAGATAAAACTATAATAGATTCATCCATGTTCATATTCTTTTGTCGGAATTGACTCAGAATATGTTGGATCTCATGGAATTGTTCTATAATGGGCTTTGTATCAATTATAGTAAAACGCATAAAATTACTAACAAGAAATTTCTTACTGGTGGCATACTCGGTGAGATACTTTGACTACAATATGTCTCAGAGTTGCTTTACTGTTTTTAGATGTTGATACACATCGAACATAGAGTCTGACAGCGCATTCAGAATGCGTCCTCGACAAATATAGTCGTCATTCTCCCATTTGGTTCTGGTACGAGTTTGCTCCATCATCTCATCTTCTTGCTTCGCCGAATAAGGGGTAGTCAGCACATAGACCGCTTTGAGAGTAGTGAGCAGGAAGTGCATCTTTTTTTGCCAGCGTCAGAAATTTCCTCTATCAAATTGGCCAAGCTTCATGAATCTTGAATCATTTTCTGAATAGACATTGCCATATGAAAATATTGTCTTTAGATTGTTGGAACAATTCGTTTTGAATTCTTAAGTTGGTAATCTTTGGGTCTTCAAAACTTGACGATGATCTTGTTTATATAGAACAGAAAATTGATGTTTCAAGTCGCGTCACTTAGTCATTTTCCTAAAGACAAAATTTACACCCACTAAAAGGTGTGCAGGGGGTTATAATAAATTCGCCTTCAAGATACAATGAAGCCTGATCTAAGGATCAAGTCTACCGGTGTCTGCACTGACGATAGTAGATCAAAATACTCTTGATATAATCAAGAAAATCAAGACACAGGTAATCAAGTTTACAGAATTTGATTACCAGTAAGAAAAGCAGAAACTTACTTAAGAAACTCTTGATCGAAAACTCTAAATCAAAAGGGAGGGAGGGTGAGAGAGAGAGAATTGCAGGAATACTTTAAGATTTTTTTATTTTTTATTTTTGGAATCACTAACATTGCTGATTTTGCAGCCTATTTATAGACCTTAATGCACCTGATCACCCTTGATCGCATTCCTGACTGTTGGATTGACGATCTATGGTGCAAATCCATCTCACACCGAATAAATGCCTTGACTGATCACACCTGATTCCGATCGGGTGCCATCTCACCTATACGATCACATACTTTTCTAATCAAAATAATTAAGAAAGATGTTTTAATCTCAGTTTATAACTAATCAAAATTGTAGTTGATACTTTTCTATCTTTGTTTTTATTAAAAGTGAAATTAACTCTGTTTGGGATTAAATATTTTAGTCAAAAATTAAAAAAATATTATAAATTATCACATCATTCTCTTCATTATTTTTAATATCTTTTTATAAAAAATCATAAAATTATTAAAATAATATGCTCTTGAATAAATTGGTCCCATATATAAAAGTACATCCATCTTAGTTTTTGAATAATACTATATACACTAATTAATATATCAATTAATATAATAACAAATGATATGACATAATTTTAAATATTTATAATTTATATAATCTATGATATCAATTACATTAATTAATACATATAATATTGTTTCATTTTCAATCTCACGTTTAGGAATGGCAACGGGCCAGGGATCACACTCCCCATCGCCGATCCCCGAAACTACAAAATTTCCTGTCTCCGGCCCCGATCCCCGACAGGGAACCCATCACCCCTCCACCCCCGCCCCCTAACGGGGATCGAGTTTCCCTGACCCCGGAAAATCCTTATAACTCATCATCAACAACAACATCATTTAGCAACATCATCAAAAAAAAAAAAAAAAAACATCATCAACGGTAGCAACATCAAAAAATAAATAAATAAAAAAAATAGAGACAGATCTGGCGGAGGAGGAACGAAATCGACGATGGCGGTGGCGGGATCTTCTCAAATCTGCCGTGGCAGAGGGAGGAGGATGCGAGAGGCGACGGAGTATGAAGTTTTGGCGGTGGCCTGGCGAAGGAGCAGCCGAAGGAGGAGGAGGAGGAGGAGGAGGCGGCGATGGAGGAGGCGACGAGAGGCGGAGGAGTCGACTGCGGAGAGAAGAAAGAGAGTGAGAGAGACAGACCAGAGAGTGAAGAGAGAGACAGATCAGATTGTATAGAGGGGATTATATATATAAATGGACAGAGGGGCATTATGGTAATTTTATTTCGGGAAGAAACGGGGCCAGGGGCAGAGACGGGTCAATTCTGGGGCTGGAAAAGTGATCCCCATCCCTAGCTTAAAACTGATTGAGGATTTAATTTCAAGAGTAATGATTCATACTCCCTTAAAAGTCCCATCCCCACCACCCCACACACGTGGGGGTTGGGGATTGGGAGATCAGAATAAAAAAAAAAAAAAAAAAAAAAAACCAATCAAATGCAAAGGGGTGAAGGGGGTGAGCCAAAGGGGCTCAACCTTTATTCTAATTTCAAATATCATCTCCAACCCGTCGGGATAATTTTCAGAGAAAAACCGCCCTCATCGGGACGGGGTCCGGTGCCCGCCGGACCGGATTCAAATTACCTTCCCTACTCACGTTCCTCCCTTTCCAGCTACCTAGCATCACTGTATATCATGACTGACTCTACCCATTACACCAAAAGGTACGTTCTCTCTCTCTCTCTCTCTCTCTCTCTCTCTTCGCCTCTCTCTGTTTCTTCTCTCCCATGGTTTCTTCTTACGATTTGAATTCGTTTCGTCTTCATTTCAATATTTGCTAGGGTTTGGAACGATGCTTTCATGTGCCCTCGCGATTTCTGTTCTTCCCAATTTCTTCTTATGATCGATGCATTCAATTTCATTTGGATTTCTGTTCTTCGCGATTTCTTCAAAGGTACTCGATTTGTTCCTCTCGGTTTCATTTCATTTAGTTACAATTTCCAGTAGAGAATGGCTTTGTTCGCACTTTCTTCTTCCCTTGGATCATTTCAATTGAAGCCATATTTATATGCATTTTAACTTGTTGAGATTATATTTCAATTCTTGATAATTTTGTTTTTTCTATTGTGAATTCTGAGCAGCAATACCTTTTTAAGCATATGCATAAATTGTTGAATATATAGTTCAATGGTTATATATTCATAATCTTTGCTTTATGTTAGTGGATGTTGTCAATGTGCTTTCCCCTAATTTATCTACTGCAGTGTTTTGATAAATGGGGCAGGAGATTGCTCTTCTCATCCCCTGTGTTTTGTTTTATTATGTTTTGTTCAGGAGATTGCTCTTCTTAGTCAGTTTGAGCATGAGAACATAGTTCAATATTATGGCACAGATAAGGTACTCTTACTTTCCATGTTGTCTTGTGGTTGATGCTCTCTCAGTTTTTTCTATCTATGTCTATGGGTTTGAGGGTTGTGGAGTGTTCGGAATAGTTAAAGTGAAACATAAAAGAATTTATTATGACATTATTTAACACCTAGTACAAATATGAAAAGATTTGTTTTTTTGTTTCTTGTCTTTCATTTATCATGGAATCTATTTGAAAAGATCCTGCATTGAAAGAAAAAATTGATAGGTGAGCTTAATGAAAGGTTTTTAGAGTATCTGAACTTACACTCATGCTCATGCATCTATAATTCACTACAGGAAAAAGGGGATATGGTGACTTTTTTTGACGACGTTTTTTTAAACGTCACTGTTATTAATATTTAATAGTGTTTTATAAACGCCGCATATTCTTTTAAACAAAACGACACCATTTTATAATAGGAGGTGTTTAGAAACGCCTCCAAATGCGGTAGCCACACGCGCTCTTTTTGAAACCCTTATTTTGAATCTGAGCCCTTTCTCTCTCTCAACCCTTATACGCACACATCTCTCTCTCTCTCTCAACCCTCTCTAAGTTCCATCGAAGATTCAGATCGAAGCTCCATCAAAGCGATTTCGAAGCTCCATCGAAGATTCAGATCTAAGCTCCGTTGAAGATTCAGATTGAAGCTCCATCGAAGCGATTTCGAAGCTCCATTGCCTCGATTTCGAAGCTCCATTGCCAGTACCATCTGCACCGACGAGGTAGCGAGCTCCACCGTCTCTCTCTCTCTCTCTAGATCTATGAAATCAATGTTTAAGGCATTCTTACTTGATCCTCATTTGCAGAGATTTAGAGATTCAGTGATTTCCAGAAGCTCAGATCTGAACTCTGACCCCTCGATTATTCGCATTTCAAGCTCCAATGGCGGCGAATAGTCTAATTTGTTTCTGAACTTTAATCGACTCTCTCTCTCTCTCTCTCACTCTCTCTCGCTCGCTTGCTCTATTTGTGGTCTTATTGGCCAAGGCATTGCAAATCAATATGTCAACTCGAGAGTACCAGAAACATTTTGCATCCTTTCTGCAAACTGATAGCTTAAAATAATAGTGACTAAATAAAATAATAGGAAGGCTTTTAAGCTCACTATATCATGTAATTTGATCAAGTTGGAAATTATATTGACTGAATAAAATAATAGGAAGGCTTTTAGCATCCTAACGACAGTTAATCTTGAAATTATTAATTATCTCTCTCTCTCTCTCTCTCTCTCTGTGTGTGTTTCTCTTTGTATTGGTTTCATCAGATCAGCCACAAATTTGGAGCGTTATTTACAGATTTCAATTTACAGGTAATTTATATTCCATCACTTTTGGCATTGTTCGCACAATCATCTCTGTTTGTTTGCTGAGAAAAACAGAGGAATGAAAAGTAAAATACATTTGGAATCTTATATGTGGTTATTTTCACGTTGAATTTGATTCTTGGAAAATAAAGAAAAAAGGCAAACAGTTAAATTCTTGAGATTTCTTGTTTCCTTGGTTCACAATGAATGAAAATGAGAAAATTTTAAGATGTAAACCACCTGTTTTCTTTTGTTTTCTTAGGAACCAAACAGAGCATTGAATTATGGTTTTGTTTGATTTCTTGAATGAATGATGCTATAAAATTTTTATTTTATTTTATTTTATTATTTTTTGTATTACAGCATTTGTAATGGCTCAGATCATGTTCTATCTAGCTTCCTTCAACGTTTGATTCATTTTTTGGTTTTGGTACTGATGAGATAATTGTAAGATGATTTAATGATCCTGAATTTTCAAATAAGTGATTTGTTTGATTTATCTCACCCTTTTCTTGGAATTCTACCCATATGGGCGAAACCATGTCTAAATGAATTATTAGTTCAAAACCCAATTTCATAGCCAAACATTGAATTACGTATTATGTTGGATTATTAATCCAATGCCAAGATCATGGAAGATGATCCTCTATAGCTAGCACTTTCTTCATTCGACAAACGTGGTCTTTGGATCAACTGTTAGATGATGACTGGATAAAGAAAGTGCTGAAGACAATACGAATCTCAAGATCATATCGACCCAAACAAATATATCACCATTTTACGTAACTGGTGAGAAATTGTCCTTGTAGAAATATTGAACGTGATCATGATGACATTGTGTAAATGTAATACACCTCATAGTTAAATAATGCCAGCTTTGTTCTAAAAGTTTTAAAAATTAGGATTAAATTATACATTCAAATTCGAAGTCATAAACTACAGATTAACAAGTCTTTGTGGAAGTAAACATTAATTGAATAATCATAAAACTGTGAAACTCGTGAACTGACTGACACCAACGGTGACAAAAATCCTCATATCCTTGGATGATTGACAGACATAAACAGAAAGTTTCATTTTCAAGATTTCATAGAAATCATCTACATGAAGCTAATATAAACATGATGGAAAATTTAGAGTTATATTTTACATTTGAATATGTAGTTTGAATGGGAGGCATTTATTTTTATTCAAAGTCCAAACCATAATATAGGGAGTGATATTAATTATAGTTTTAAACACACTAAAGACAATGTAGTAGTCATTTCATGAAGAGAGGTTTAAGAGACATGATAGTGATGAGTGATAGAGAGAGAAATAAATATTTTTGTCATGAGAATTCACTGGTGAAGGACTTGGATTGGTACAGCACAAACTCTGAAAGCTAAGAAGTTCATTGAAAAAAACACAGTTGGAAACCATTTCTTCCAAAAATATATATAATTAGATGAATTGTGTCCTCAACTAATATTTATTTTCTTTCCATTTCTTTCCTTAATGCATTTTTTTTTTCTTTTTTTTTTTTTGTTTTTTTTTAACGTTATTTCTTTTGGCCTTATTGGTGTTTCAGCTTATAGATCCTTAATTGTGCAAGCTTTTTACAATTTCTGGCTTTATCTTGAGGATGATAATTACACTTCTTTTTTTGTACTTTGATATGGCCAGAAAAATAAACAAATCAGAAGAGGACATTCCTGTGCCACCTCTATTTCAAAGTGTTGCTCTTTGGGGTATGTCTAACTGTTTATTCTGATTCATGTTTTTGGCCGCTATTCATATATGAACTTTATGGTTACTTGACTAGTATTTACCTTAGGCTATTGGCAGACAAAGCTTGAATTTTTATTCTCATCCACTATAAACTTCAATTAAATATTCAGAAAAAAAAGAGGCTTTCTTTCTTTGCAATTTGAGGTTTCTGCTGTTTTTGTCTGAAATCAAAAGGAGGTTGATCTGTTTTGGTTATAATTTGGTTTTCAAGTGCAGTGTACTTTGTTATTATACAAAAAATTTGAGACTTAATTGGTTGACTAGGAAAATAGTTTTCACATTTCAAACCCTGTAGTCCTGTAGAGAATAAAACCAGCCCTTGAAATTGCCTTGGAATGCCATAACAATTGAGCCCAGCTAACTCAAGATGATCACAAGTTTCAAAGCCGAAGCAACAGTGATCTTACCTTTAAAAGGATGCAGCCCACTTGAGCCTGTCGTTTGTAGAAAATTTAGCTGAAATGTGAATAGCACTTAATTCCTCATTTCCGTAAGCTGAATTGCATTTGCAAAGGGCCATCTCGATGTACCATTATCAGTAATAACACTTAACTGTTGCAGCACGCGACAAACTGAATCATTGGCTACTTTTCTCCATCTCTCTAGCGGCTGTAGAAGTTGCCAGTTATTGAAACCAAAATGGAAATGGAAAGTGGATAATGAGGTCACCCTCATGGTCTGTCACGAGCTCTCCTCTAAATTGGTCCACCTAGGCAATGAAACATTCCACATGCACCATGTCCTTATCTCCTCTCGGTAAGGCAGTCCCATTGGAAATCAGAAGAAAGCACTCAAATTTGAGGCCACATGTGCTTGATTAAATTGCTTAGATTGTTGATATTTGACATGATGTCTGCTTTTATTGAAAAATTGAATACGATATAATAATTTTAAAATCAAATTTTCATATGAGCAATTCTTGAATCTCTGTACCTTAATTACACTTCTATGCCTTGAAAAAATAGCAGTTGTGTTATTGTTTTCTACAGAGATTGAATCAACACAAGATTGCTCTGGTTCATACATAATAATATATGGCCTTAGCTTTCTTGTTGTACTGATCAATGCAGCGCAACATCCAACAACGTTCTAGATTGAGCAATTGACTCAGAGGATGCTCAACATAAAGATTTTCTTAGGCTTGTAATGAAAGCTTGATTTTTTTTGTCGGCATGAAATGTATGTTTCTAGGAAGGATGGTGAACAATGTTATGTTATTGTTGCAGGAGCATGATGAAGGGTATCATGAACTATCAGCAAAGACAAAAACCTTCTTTTCCACAGCAATTGCAAAATGGGATGCTGAATTCTATGTAAAGGTGGATGATGATGTTCATGTCAATTTGGGTATGTGCTTCCCCCCCACTCTTTTTTATTTTTATTATTTTTATTATTTTTTTATAAATTTTGCCCTCACCAGTTATCTTTAATTTCTAACTATTATCTGACTTGTATATACATTTATATATGTACGTATGTGTATGTGTATGCATTTGTATTTTATTTACTGTGAATCTGGAAAATGGTCAGTTATTGGGTAGGTTGAGTTAAGACTTATAACTCTAGTTTTGGCTTCGTTCTATTGAATCACAGGAAACTGAAACTTTCAACTCTTGCCCGCCACCGTACGAAGCCAAGGGTATACATAGGATGTATGAAATCTGGACCAATTCTTTCTCAGAAGTATATCCTTGAACTTTTTTTTATTATTTATTTATTTATTATTTTATTTTTCCACATTATATAATATCTATGAAGCATGGATACGGATACAATATGATACGGATATAGCGATATGACAAAACCTCAAAAAGTAGGATATGAGTGAGGCTAGGATACGTTAGTATAAGAAATTTTTACAAATTTTACTATTGTATTATACATAAGCTCAAAAAATGGTATGAAACCATTATTTAGAAATTATGTATTAGTTTAAGAGTTAGTGCCCAGTTTACTTTTTAATTTTCCAGTATGTCCTACAAACATTTCATTTGCAATATCAAGTCTAAACTGCTTATATTGCCCGTGTGCTTTTCCTTTTCACACTTGATATGCAAAAGTGTGAATGCTATGGTTTTCTCTTTCTATGAAGTATAGATACAGATACGGGACACATGCATAAGATATTAGATACATCAATTTGATAAATTATGAAAAAAAGTAGGGAACTACTTAATATCACTATTTTCTTCTTCTCTAAGAACTAAGCGAAGTGTTGCAAACTATTCTTGTATTTATCCTAACAATTATACTCTAATGCTATGCAAGGTGTATCACAATCTAAATTTCTTAATTGTTCGGATATATGACCTAGAATATCCGAAACATATCTAATACTTCTCAAAATTAAAGAAAATTAATTTCAAATTCTGGATATGTTTAGGAAGTATCTAATACATATCCACAAGTATCCGATATTTTCATTCATGAACTGAACCACCTTTTCGACTTTCTCATTTCCAACTACTTGTTTCCTCCGTAGGAATGTCAAGTATCATGAACCCGAATATTGGAAATTTGGAGAGGAGGGGAACAAATACTTTCGGCATGCAACTGGGCAGCTTTATGCTATCTCAAGGGATCTGGAATCTTACATCCCTATCAACCAGTAAGAAGATTTATAATGCTTAAGTAGTGACACTCTTATAACAAGCATTATCATGTTATTATGATCATAGAAAATGTTCATTTATTGAGAAGAGAACAGTAAATTGTTTCATCTTTATCATGTTATTACAATATCAAAGCTTTTAATCAAAGTTTTTTTGACAATACAATATCTTATTAATTACAATACTTGTTCTTATTAAATATAGGTTCACCTTTCAAAGAAAGAGAAGAAGCATAAGAAGAAGAAGAACTAACAAGTTAAAAGTACTAACATCACTAGTTTTTAATTTCTCACTTTTCTAAATCTATTAAGACATGATGTGATTTGGTCTTTATTGATTGATTTAAGAGAGCAGTGCATTTCTTGAATTTATCATCATCTATCAAGAGCATTGTAGAAACTTTTGGTTTCTTCATTCTTTCACTAAACTATTTATTACATTTTTGTTTCTTGAAATGTATCCATTTCTAGATATAAGGGTAGTTCTCTCTTTAAACTGGAGCCTGTAGATAAAGTGCAACTTTTATGAAAGAAGTGGAAAAAACCACATGAAAACTGTCAGAACAACATGTGATGTTGATACAATAAACAGCTATAGGAACTGACTTCCTTGTATTGCTATTCATTCTTAGCGTTGAAGTTTGAAGACCTTAATTAACTGCTTTATCTTTGTTTTTCAGCATTCTGGAATTGTTTTATCTGCATATTTTAGTCGTCGTATAACTGCTTCACATAGAATCCAAAGATGTTTGAGTATGGGGTAATTCAGGCATACTAAAAATCTGTCAAGGACATCAATTAAGGTGTTACCTTCTAATAATAGTATAAAATATGCGCTTATATATGAATTTGTGTGTAGATGTTTATAAAACAAAATATATATGTGTGTAGATGTTAACGGTCCACATATATGGTTTTAATCCATGAGAAAGAAAATAGATTCATTTTATAAAACAAAAAATATATTGAATTTAAGTATTTGGTTTCGGCAATTGTTAATTGCTTTTGTTGTTGTGTGTTTGCACTCGCATGTATGTGGGAGTTTTCATTGTTTTTTTATTCTGGCTGTCTAATGGTTCATGGACTTTTTTTGTGGGTTCTAACAACACATCTTATGATTTACCCTTTGGTGTTTAGGGCAAGAAAAGAAAAGATACAATCTGCATTGCACTTGCTGATGTCACTCATGATCAATTCAAGATTAGGATGAATAATGTTGTTATTACTCCATTCAAGGTACTCTCTCTCTCTCTCTCTCTCTCTCTCTCTCTCTCTCTCTCTCTCGTTCTTCTTTCTCTGTTTCTTCTCTGCCTTCGTTTCTTCTTGTTTTTCGGTTTGAATCTGTTCCCAGAGTAATGTTAATTTCATTGTTGTTTATAGCATAGCTAAATGAGTTTGAGTTTGGAAATTCCCATCGTTCGTTAGGCTTTTGCAATCCATGTCCGATTTTGAAATGGCATCCACATCTGAAATCAAGGTTTCTATTGCCTTAATGATAAATCTGAACTTCCCATTAACACTGAAGAGAATGCAAGGTTGCCACCTTATGAAAAAAGGAAATGGAGAGGTTGTCACCTTATGCACATGCCCCTCTGTGGAGTTATCACATCCATTGCCGGTTACTTGCTTAATTTGAGAGACATTACACATCATGCTTCAATTAATTATTATTCAAATTCTCACTTTCATTTAAAATGTTACTACGATAATAGTCATTAAAAAAAATCTTTCGGTTTACCATGGAAGTTGTAGATAATGATTTTTTGCGTGGTATATGAAAGACCTTATTTGAGAGAAATTACCTATCAGTAAAAAAAATAGGATTATTGGGTGATAATCTTTTAAGGATAGGAGTGAGAATTTATTGATTGGTTAATTATGATCTATTGATTTGGTGAACTTGTGCCCCTCTTTGGTTTTGAACTTGTGAAAAGAGAGAATAGAATTATTTGGTGATTACTCTCTTGAGGATAATAGCGAGAGAATGTGTTGATTGATTAACTATGATCCCCTCTTTGGCTAAACCAATTTGTTGCCAACATTGGTTACTTGTTTTAGGATGTAGATATACATATATGACAACTAGGCACCTAATTTTTGTGTTTTTTTCTTTTTTGGACCAACAACCAACTGAATTTTTTTTTTATATTTTAATAATAGGATCAGGTGAGTTATTTAATTATATGAGTCTTTATAGTGACATCTCTGCTCTACTCTTGTTCCCTGTTGGACCTCAGTGACTTAAGGTAGTCAATTTGGTCCACATAGCGGGGTTGCCCTTCTTGCTGTCTCTTGATATTCTGAAATTATATTTGCCTCTGATGGGCCTATTGCATCTATTTTGGACTTGACACTGAAAACATCTATGATAAATTCTACCTCTTATGCTTTCTGCTGGAGTAAAGCCTTGGAAGCAAAAGATCTTGTAATTCATATTGTCCGTGAAAATTGCTAATTGAAATTCAATTTACACCAAAGAAGTGAAGAGTTAGTCAAAACTGTATTTTACTATTTCATAACTTAATCTCAATGACATATGTCTGGCTTGGAATGTAAAAAAATTAAAGGAATGTAAGTTACACGTATACTTTAGTGTGGGTACCCACTAGTTTGTCAATGAGTATGATAAGCAGAAATTGAATTTTCTTCTTATTAATTCACAACTGACAAGAATGCTTGGATGAGGAAACAATGAAACTATAAGAGGCAATCAAAGCTAAGCTAAAGACTTACTTGTCTTGACTTTTCTCATTTCCTTATTAGTGGATTAAATATTAAATGGTAAATTTGTTTCCTGATGGATATCCTTTATGACCTTGAATGTTAATTTTTGTTAGAAACCAGTTCAGAGTACTTAGTTTTTCAAGGCTCGAAGCGAAACAAATTTACGAAGCCAGTGATTGTAATTGTATTGGTTCTCTCATTTTATTTGCGCAAGCCTGATTTTTTTTCTCTCCCAATCATTCAGACGCAAACAAGAATATGGCTTGGAGAAGTCCTGCACAAGCGATTGCATGACCAGCTGACAATTTCTGATTTACTTGCCGATGGGGAACTGCTGTATGTTTTTTTCTCTTATGTATTGTGACACGGCATATATATTAGATACTAGATGTGCATGCTTCCATCTCTTATAGTGTCTGTGCATTGTTCGCTATCCCATAGGATAAACATTGTTCCTTTTCTTGACACATGTTACTATATTTAGGAGAAGCATATTACCTAATGTCCTGCCTTTTCTTGATATTAGTACTTCTTGTTCACACTCCTTTTCGTAATTTTTTGTGTTTTTTTCTTTTTGGTTTGTGTGTGATTGTGGTGTGCTTCCATAACAAAAATGCTTTCCAAATTGCCTTGGTTATGTCATGAAAGTGAATATAGGGAAAAGTTCAACCATCTACCTCTTAGGATAAAGCTTTGTTAATTATTGGTATTTTGATTTTAGTAGGAAAGCATCAGAATTTAGTTTCAATATGAATTAGATAATCTAAGTTATGAATTATGTTCAAGATCAATATGACAAATAATATTGCCTTGATTTGTATGCTCATACAGATTTGAACACCAGCACACATTTTATACTAGCTCTCTTAGTGTGTGTGTGTGTGTGTGTGTGACTAACACAGATTCTCTGTTGCATGTGCAGTGTAGTTGCTACTACATATTGTGTCGATTTTATTCTAGCGGAATCTGTTAATGTTGAAAGGCTTTTTGTGCCTATTCTTGCCTTGTTTTCTTTGTACATATATTCCTACATGACAGTGAAATCACCACTGAAGGGGTGACGAATAACAAAACTTGACCAAGCGGATTGTTGACAGAGCTTCTTTTTCCTGAATGTGAGTTTTTGAAAATATTGATTATGTTGATGATGATCTGTTTTTGTGGTTTTGTTGTGAGTTGGGTTAGTTTGTGAAACAGAGGGTTGGGTTGTTTCTTTGCAAGGCGCCTACTTGTGTTTAAAATCTTCTAGGATCTTGGATTTTATGTTTCTTCAATTTTGATTTTGTTGCCATTTTGAAGACTCAGATTTAAAGTTGTAGCAGTGATTTGCTTCGTATTTGGAAGCAATAATATTCCAGCTACTCTATTGTGATTTTCTGTGCATATGTAGATGTTCCCTTGTCTTGCGGAGGAAATTTGTTTGATCCTTCTTTCTTGGGCTTCTCTTGAACCCACACATTTAAGAAATTGCATTATGTTTAAGATTTTGAAATCTTAAAAGTTTTGAAGTTTTATGTCAATATATCTTACTGACTACATGTTTAGTTGCTGATGAATAGTCAGAAGTCATTGATTAGGTTGTGGTTTGAGACTTACCAATGCCTCTTGAGTCGTCTTGATCCAGTGCAGAAGTTTTTTAACATTTTTATCATTTGAAGGAACTAGTAAATGGTTGTCTGTTTTCTTTTGTATTTTGCTGTCTTTCAGAATAGCGTTGTCAACATGGCCCTGCCTCGTGGAAGTGATAGCGATGAATTTCTCATCGATGGCCTTGATGATGATTCTTCGCATAGAGGGGCTTCCAGATTTTGGAGGAGTCACTTCAAGTTTATTTGATTTTTCAGATTTTTTAGGTTTTCTTTGGAATATTTTACTATATTTGTATCTATATTTTGCCTTATGTTTCAAATTGTATGTTGGGTTGTGATAAATTTGTCTTTAGTTTGGTAATAAAATTAAGGTCCGTGCCTTGAGCTCATTGTACTTATCTCTATTTTGGTTATAAAATTTTTTTGCCGAATAGTGAGAAATTGTGTTGAGAAAATCATCTCAGTTTTTCAAAAAAGTGATATCTTTTTCTTGAATAGATCACAATTTTTATGAAAAAACTGAGTATAACTTGGCAAATGGTCACAATTGAGATCTTATTGCTACTATCATTCACATTTTTAACATGTTGACGTAACAAAACATGTTGTAATTAAGTCATAAACTTTTGTTATATGAACTACATAATTTAGGATATTTTGTTACGTTAATTTGTGATTAGTTTAAGTATTTTATAGTTGATATTACGAAATTCTATAATAAAATTATATCAATTTGTGATGGAATGCATATGGTATGTACCCGTAAATACGCTTTCCCATTTCTCTTTCAATGACATGGCACAATTTAAAATTGAGACCACTAAAATTGAGATAGAAGCACCGGAAAGCAGTAAATAAACTGTATGAGAGAGAGTAATGACTGAAAATTATTCTGTCACGACGAAACTGAAGTATCTAATAAACAGTGAGGACAAATTGATGGCAGATGAAGAGAGGGATGAAATCGAATCTTTTTACAATCGGCTAAGATTCCTAGGAGCTATTCTCAAGGATATGGAGGAGAAACACCATGAGGAGAATGGTGAAGGAGAAAACCTAGCTATGCAAATTAGCTATGTGACCTACAAGACAGGAGAATTCCTCAGCTTTTTTGTTGCCGAAGTTGCAAAGCAGAGGGACAGCAACAACAATTGTAAAAGCATTTGTTTGTTTGATTTTGTAAGCCTCACAAATATCCTGGAACAGATTAAGCCCATCGAGCTAAAAGCAATGCAGTTTTATGACAAGACATATCAGATCCAACTCTTACAAGATGAAAAGTCTTTTGACGAAGTCCCGTCAATGTCAATTGGGAACAGAACCACGGTGGAGGAAGAAATTATGGTGGGCTTTGATGATGAGGCATTGACTATAAAAGAGAGACTTGCTGGACTGAAGAAGTAGCTAGACTTTGTGTGGATTGTTGGGATGCCTGGACTCGATAAGACAACTTTAGCCAGAAAACTATACAATGATCCTTACATCACACACTACTTTCATATTCGTGCATGGACCTATGCTTCTCAATTACCTAGAAAAACAGATATGTTGTTGGACATTTTACGTTCTGTTAATGTCGTCTTTACCGATGAAGATAAAAGCATGAGCAATGAGAAGCTAGGCGAAAAGTTGTACAAGCAATTAAAAGGCAAGAGATATCTCATTTGTTGGAACAATTTGTCTTGAATTCTTCAGTTGGTGGTCTTCGGGTCTTCAAAACTTGGTGATGATCTTGTCTATGTAGAACAGAAATTTAGTGCTTCAAGTTGCGTTACTAAGTCGCTTTCCTAATGGCAATATTTGCACCCACCAAAAGGTGTGCAGGGGTTACAGCAAATTTGCCTCTAGGATATAGTGAAGCCTAATCTAAAGATCAAATCTACTAACATCTGCACTGACGACAGTAGATCAGAATACTCTTGATATAATCAAGAAAACCAAGACACTGATAATCAAATTTGCAGAACTTGATTACCAGTAAGAAAAGCAGAAATTTGCTTAAGAAAACGCTTGATCAAAAACTCAAAATCAAGAGGGAAAGAGAGAGAGAATTGTAGGAATGCTTCTGAATTTTTTGGATGGATTGAAATGGCTGAATTCATAGCCTATTTATAGGCCTTGATGCACCTGATCAATTGGTCATGTCCCTTGATCGTATCTGACCAGATCTGACCGTTGGATCGACGATCTATGGTGCAGATCATTCTCACACCGAATAGCTACCTTGACTGATCACACCTGATCACGATCGGGTGCCATCTCATCCGTACGATTGTGTGCATCTCCAATCAACGGCTATGATCAAACCGCTCCAGATCTGACACGCAATCGTTCAATCAATTGGTTGACTCATCGCCAACAGACGCCACATGAAGCTGACTATATTTCACGTCACCCACGCCACGTTGGATCCACGTCATTGCTCCAACCTGTCCGATGGAAATAGGAAAGCGCCTTCAAAGTGCGCCATCAAACGCCACACAACCCATTGCCCACGCTGCGCGCGTGTGTGGATGGTGCACCATCCTTGAGGTGGGGGTGCATGCGCACTAGCTTTCACCTCACAATTCCATATTCAAAGAAATATTCCATGTAGTACTTTATTAAGTGCTCCATGTTTTCCTCTCTTTTCGATATGGGACAAAGTCCCCAAGCTTAATTCAAGCTTTCCAAAGAAAAACAAGGAAAGTTTTGAAAACACCCAAAAATTAAACTATACATTTTAAAAACCATTTTGAAAATTCCCTAACATCATTGTCATTGATGATTTATGGGATATTGATGCCTGGGTTGATCTTAAAATGTATTTCCCCAATGACAACAATGGAAGTAGAGTTATGTTCACTAGTCACCTCAAAGAGTTGGCTATGCATGCCTCACCTGATTGCCATCCTCATTGTCTGCGCTTTCTAACTGAGGAAGAAAGTTGGGAATTATTTCAATGGAAGGTGTTTTAGAATGAAAGTTGCCCTCCAGAACTAACTAAAATTGGGACACTTGC
Source organism: Camellia granthamiana (assembly GCA_036172215.1). Classification (NCBI taxonomy): domain Eukaryota; kingdom Viridiplantae; phylum Streptophyta; class Magnoliopsida; order Ericales; family Theaceae; genus Camellia; species Camellia granthamiana. The sequence goes on from CM069913.1 coordinate 107,190,686, forward strand.
AATTGTTGTAATAGCAGGACTTCTTGCAAAGAACAAAGACACAAGAGTTGTGGAAACAAGTTGCCCATAGTGTAAGCTCATACATTGTTAGTAATCCAAACCAGTACTTGGACACACTAGCGTTGAGTTACAATCACTTGCCTCGTCACTTGAAACCATTTTTTCTCTATTTAGGATCATTTCCGAAAGATCAAGAATCTCTGTGCAGAACTTAATCTTGTTATGGGTAGCTGAGGGGTTTATACAAAAAATTGGACATAGAAGCTTGGAGGAAGTGGCAAATGATTACTTAATAGATCTAATTCAGAGAAGTCTGGTAATTGTTGCTCGGAAAAGGTTTGATGGTCGAATTAAAGCATGTTGCATGCATGATCTTTTGCGTGATTTATGCTTGAAGAAAGCCAAGGAAATTAATTTTCTACATTGGATTTACAATTATAAACATGCTTATCCTTCTTCCAGTGATTACACGAAAAAAAAAAAAAAAACCAATGTTGCCTGTGCATCCATTCTGACTTCTCAGAAAAATTTGATCAAGTTCCCTTTGAGTCTTATTCCGCAGTAGTTGTTCAATCGTTCTTGTGGTTCGGAAATATGCCAGAGAAAGAAATTGGTTATTGCGACAATGCGCTTGGTGATGTGTCCTCGTTTATTTGTTGGACCTTCAAACTTCTTAGGGTGTTGGACCTACGGTACATGATTGCCTTCTCTTCAAGCAAAATAACACAAATTGTTAATTTGAGGTATTTGGCAATTAATTTGAGAGGTTGCTATTAATTACCGCCATCAATATCCAATCTCGTAAACCTAGAAACACTTATTATTTTACACGTTGGATTGAGGTTATTCTGCCATGTAGCCTTTGGAAGATTCAGACATTGAGGCATCTTTATGCTAAAGGAGGAGCGAAGTTTTCTTTGTCTTTATGTTCTGAAGAAGCAGTATTGGATCACAACCATCCCTCTGTATTAGAAAACCTACAAACCATTTCAATGTTAAACCCTCGTGGACTTGTTCAGGATACATGGGCAAGGACTCCTTATCTTACAAAGCTGGGAATTTGTGGAGAAGTGTTTTCATTTTCGGAGAATTTGATGTTTCCTAATCTAGAATTTTTAAGACACCTTGAGACTTTGAAGATACGCGATCAGTTCCTTCACTCAACCAATCTTCGAGATATCAAGTTTCCTACAAATGTTAAAAAGCTCACCTTGAAAAGTACATTTATAGTGGGAGGAGATATCAGTCCTTGGGATGTTGTTACCCAACCTTGAGCTTCTCAAATTAGAAAATTATGCTGCCTATGGACGACAATGGGTAATAATTGATGGTGGGTTTCCTCAACTCAAATTCTTGAAACTGAAGGAGCTCAAAGTTGAGCGATGGATCACCTGCTCTAGTCACTTTCCAAGCCTTCAACACTTATCCTTGGAACGGTGTGAAAATCTCGAGGAAATACCATCTAGTTTGGGGGATATACTCACTCTGCAGATGATTGAGGTAAACCTTTGTCATTTGTCTGTTGAGGAATCAGTCAGGAAAATTAAGGAAGAGCAAGAGAGCATTGGAAATAATTGGTTGAAAGTGCTGATAAAGAAATTTAGTTGGGACTTTTGAGTCAAAGTGCAAAGATACAACTTATAAAGGTATGTTCTTTTTCATATTTATGTTTATTCTTTTATTTTGGGGAAATAACAATTCAGTCGAAAAGTTTAAAAAAAAAAAAAAATTACATATCAGTTAGGGTCATGCTACAATACACACCCTCTTTTGGATGTGTACCATACGTAACTTCTGCCATTTGTAGTATTTGTTAGGATTTTTAATCCTAATCTTGCTGTATTATGGGCGGGTAATTCCATTCAGTGCCGGCCCTGGACATTGGCCAACAAGGCCATGGCCTAGGGCCCCTCAAAATAGACCTAAAAAAGGGGCCCCTTCTATTATGGTATAGTGTAATATATTAAATATGTTTTAAGTTTAAAAAAAAAAATTAAAGAAGGCCTAAATTAACTTAAAATAAATTGACCCATTAAAAAATTAAAAGGCTCATTCAAAAAAATTAACATTGTTATCCATTGAAAATAGACCCAAAAAAGGGTCTTTCTATTATAGTTTATTGTAATATATTAGGTATATTTTCAATCTAAAAAAACATTAAGGAAGACCCAAACTAACTTAAAATAAATTGATCCATTAAAAAATTGAAAGGCCCATTTAAAATAATTAACATTGTTATTCATTGAAAATGATTTTGCAAAAAAATAGATTATGCAAGTATGATTAATTTATTTGCTTCTAAAAATGCAAGAAGAGCGAGGATCAAGCGACACTTATTAATTGTTGTAATGTAATACTAAGTATTTTTTGTGATTTTGACACAATTTTTTTTATCTTTTATCTTCATTTTTTTTTCTTTTTTTTTTTCATTCAATGAAAAAAAAAATATGAAGGGCCCCAAAAATTCATTAGTTAATTATTGATTTTGGGCCCCGAAAATCTCAGGACCGGGCCTGATTCCATTCCAAAGATTTTCATTCCTTCTCTTATTTTGTTTTTATTTTTTGATGAATCTTGTTCATTATCTTTTCGGTCTTATAAATTAACATGATTCATAATGGTTGTGAGTTTCAATGAACAAAAGTGACAAATTTTGTGAAAGATGGTTGCGAGTTTCATGCATTTGAGAAACAGCTATCCATTAATTTAAAATAATTAACCATATCAATCAACATTTTGATTTTTGCCAATAAAAACAATCTATTTGTTTTAAATAATTCATCACTTTAACCAAGTATTAGCTTTGAATTTTTACCAAATTTTATTGGGCTTTTCAAATTCAGGGTGGATTTTTTTTTGTGGACTAATATGATAGCTATACCACAAATGGAGCTTTTTTTTTTTTTTTTTGGGCTCAATTTTCAGGGGCCCAAAGCAACAGTTTTGCCAACTTTGGGCCAAAGTCAGCCCCAGTTAGGCATAATTAAAGACTTCTCTAATCATAATCAAAATAAAACTATTAGAGGTTACAACTAAGTCATAACTAACACCATAGTAAATCATAACCCAGTGATAACCAGCAATACATTGAGTCATAACTATAGACCACAAATGTCATGACTAAATATATGGTGCACATCTCAAAAAGGGATGAGTATTATAGAATTTTCTAATATATATGAGAAATTCTATACATATCATTATATATGCAAGCACGTTGTAAAGTTTTTATTAATCAAAATCATGATCTATTTTTCTCAAAGTTTTGAATTTTTATAATATAAAAATATGTGTCATCACCTTATTGGTTCTCATTAATTTTCTTTTTTATTTTTATAATTTTAATGATCAATATGGGAATACCTTTCAATTTTTGTCCATTAATTATAAAATCTTTGAAATTTTCATCAATATAACAACTTTCTACTACTTATATATATATATTTTCATAGTATGATTTGTTGGATTGTGCTATAATATGTAGTGATGATATTTATGGAGTTGACACTATAAATGTTATAGTGTCTTTTTCGGTCATAACTAAATAAAAAATAAGTCATGATCAAACACCATATAAGGTAGGACGAAAGACCTTTTAGATAATAATTAAAATAATGTGATAACTAATGCGTGATAATTAATACCACAATATGTATAACCAGTGATAACTGAGCTCTGGCCAAAATGGGTTGAATGCAACACTGAGTTCTAGCCGGCAAAGCATCCGATTGAGCCGCCGGATGAAGACCAACCTGTGAAATGCCCAATGCCTTAGTTATGAATGTAAGTGAATAATTTAAGTTTTATTAAGTTGATATTGATTTATTATTATTATTGATTAGTGAGTTTTATGAAATTGATATTGATGTTGTTGTTTGTGAAGATTAACTGCACTTATTGGTTCAAGTAATTTGCTTTGTGTAATTCGAATTTTTTGCTACATACCTATTTCGCATAACTCAATGCTCTACCAGTGGCATCTTGATTTATTTTTTTAATTGTTGTGCTTATTGTTTGTTTTGAAGTGATATGGCATAACAAATATGTAGAAATGTTTGGAGAATAACTGAAGTTTGATTTCTTCGAATTTCCTTTAAATTTATTGTGGCATGGCATTTAAATTCAGAGGATCTAGAAGTGAAGGAGAAACATTTGGTTGTGTTTGGTTTAATTTTGGAATTGTGATTTCAATAAAAAAAAAAAATTAAAACTATTTTCAAAACTCATAATCAAACGTGCAACTCAAAACTCAATTTAAAACTCATAACCAAAATCTTTTCAAAACTCTATTTTAAAAAAAAAAATCAAAAATATATTTTTTTATTTTGTTTTTTTAAAATCATGATTTGAGTGGAGTGTGGTTTTGAGTTATGAGTTTTGAGTTGAATTTTGAAAAGAAAAAATTTGTTTGGTCATGAGTTTTGAAAAGAATTTTGAGTTGTATTTTAAAATTTTTTGGATTTATTTTTTTTTAAATATTTAAAATTTTTCTTAATTTTATTTTTTTAGGGTAATATTTTATATTATAAATATTAATTAATTTATTTTAATGTGCATTGTATTTCATACATTTGTACGTAGTATTTTTTTAATATTTTAAATATTTAAAAAAAATTAAAAATTATTTTTTATTTTAAATATATAATTTTCATCTTAAACATTTTTTTATTATTTTTTTTAAATATTTTATTTTATAAATATTTTTAAAATATTTTAATTTTTTAATATTTTAAAATTTTTTACTTTTTTCAAAATTTTAAAAAAAATTGGATCGCCATATATATCTAAATCATAACAAATTATTTGACCAATATTTAAAAAATAACAAAAATTATTTTTTGAAAAAATAAAAAATTATTTTTTGAAAAAATAAAAATAAACAAATTTCAAAAACATATAAAATAAATAAAAAAATTTAAAGAACAAAATAAAAAAATATTTTTTTGAAAATAGTTTGGTTATGAGTTTTGAAAATAGTTTTTGAATTGAATTTTGAATTATGTGTTTGATTATGATTTGAGTGTGGAATTGTGTTTTAAGTTTACAATATTTTAAAAGTAAAATAAAAAAAATGAAATATGTTTAAATAAAAATTATATATATATATAAAATAAAATTTTCTTAAACATTTTTAAATATTTAAAAATAGTAAATCTAAAAAATTTTAAAATACAACTCAAAATTCTTTTCAAAACTTATAACCAAACAAATTTTTTCTTTTCAAAACTCAATGCACAATTCCACACTTAAATCACAACTTTAGACTCAAATCATAATTCTAAAATAAACCAAACGAATTGTGTTGTTCCTTTGATAGTGAAAAACATTCTGAAAAAAAAAATATATATATATAGATAGATAGAAAGAACAAACACTAAACACTCCACTTGGGCTACATCCATCGAAGAGGATGACAATCAAATTCCACTATAAAATGATGGAGATTATGGGTCATCGTTTGGCTTGCAGCCCTGCCTGACCTAGGCTTGTTGTGCCCAATGGGCTTTTACCCAGCCCCAAATTCATATTCTATGCGAGCTAGCTTGGCCCGAATGAGGCTTGGGATAAGCCTGAGGCTTGGGGTAAGCCTGGGGCCTAAGATTTGAAGCTTGGTCTGGCCCATTGGCTCATGAGAGGCGGTTGGTGGGTCCACTCATTAACTTGCTTGGACTGTGAGTCGGCATAAAGTATGAAAAATAAGGGAAAAACTCTAAAAATAGGCCTAAATCTTGGTCGATTGGGCTAAGCTCGATGGCCTGTGAGCAGTTCAGCTAAGCTCTTTGGGCAATTTTTGTGCCTAAAGTTTTGACTTGTGGACCAACCAGTCAGAAAAAGCCCGCTAAGCTTAGCCTATGGATGGGCTTGGGCACCATTTTCATGCCTTGGCTAAAGCTGATGCCCATCCCTTGTAAGACATTTGTGTCTCATTTTATGTTTGATTTCTGTGCATTTAAACTTATCCATGATCTAAATAACCTTGAGAGTGGTGTACTAGGAAGCATCTTCTAAGAAGATTCGCATAGCTGCAGCTAGAATGATTACCTACACTGCTTTGCTCTGGGACAAATTACTTATTGAATTGGAAGAGTATTTGTCCAAAACATGGGATTCATAAAAATATTCAAGATGAAATACATTGCTTATGTAGGTAAATTTCTAGGAAGATTTTACATTGGAACTCAGAGCTAGAGTTCTTCTTCTGACAGTCTATAATTGACATATTTGTTTTGTTGTAATCTATTGGGAATATTCATAATTTTTTTAAAAAAAAAAAAAAAAAAGATCACTATCAATGTTGGCTCCATTTGGATCATGAGATGAGAAAAGAAAGAAAATTATTGAAGTATCTCTTCTTCTTTTTTTTTTTTTTGGTACATCGGAAAAGATTATTGAAGTATCTCAACAAGGTGAGAAAAGAAAATAAATTATTGTATTTTGTCATATTCTTGTTTATAAGGACAATGATTAAATGATGATACATGTACGTTTTTATTTTATTTGTTTTCTATTTAGATGGATAGTTTAGGTATTATAACTTTTTTGTAAAGAGTAATTTTGCAGTTATTCTTTTTCTACACACTATTTATTCCTTGTGCACACACTTTTAATGAATTAATTTTTTTTTATAATTTTACCATTAAACAAAATGATCACTATAGACATCAATGCATACCAACTCTTAAAACTAAGCTTTCTCTACACTTACCTTTTAGAAAAAATAATTCTCAATGCACATCTTAAAAATAAAAAAATAAATAATAAATAAAAACTTAGGATACATCACGCTACGACCCGAGTGATTTTTGTATGCATATAGGGTATATGCCATGTGGTACCTTCTACTATTGTAATTGACTTTCACAGTAGGGTCCACTACATTTATGTTGGGTGTTTGGGGAATAATATGGGACATATACCTTTGTGATTAGTGGAAGTATCCTATTGGCATACAAAAATTTCTCTTAGGACCTACATTGTTCTTGGCATTGTTTTTCGCTCCCTCCATTGTTGTACTCGATTACTCCTTCTGTCATTTTTAATTTATGTGATGAAAGATTTACAAAATAATGAAAGTTCAGATTTGAAGAAGAACATATGTGCTTACAAACAATGCATCAATGAAAATGTAATTTTTATGTGTAAAAGTTGCTCTTTATTTATTTATTTATTTTTTACGATCCTCATTTGGCAAACTAGTGCTGGATAGGTGCAACCTTTTCAAAAATCAACAACCAAAATTATTTCATTCATTCGAAAGTTAACTTCTAAAATATAAAACTTTATTCGATTTTTACCTTTCAGATATATAGAATTGACTCGGTTCAAATTGTTTGGCAGTTGTGTGTCGAACGAATTATTTTGTTCGAATGTTGATCATCATTAATTACTCACCTCATTAATATAATACTTCTATTCGATTTGTTTTTATTTCTCATCATTACTCACCTCATTAATCATCTAAGTAAGTGATGGGAAACATTATTATCTCAATTTCCTTTCTTTTCTTTTCTCACTAAATCTTTCAATCCAAATAGAATTCCTTCTACTATAACCCGTTTTCGAGTTACCCTTAATGTTTTAAACTTCACACTTAACTCCAAAATATATGAATTTTAAATGTTACCAACACCGTCGTTAATGGAGAATACCAATTTACTTTTTGGACCTAGTTCCTCTCCAGTAATTGGAAGGGGCTGTTCGACGCTAGTGGGCCCTAATTTGGGTTAATATCGATAATCCAAACCGTTAATATATAGAACCCATCAAGTACATTATCCCTATAAAAAATTACGTTGATCGAATATCGATAACTATTTGATCAGATCATGTTTTCAAAATAAAATTGTGACAGAAATGTGATCTGATTAAGTGGTTATTGATATCCGATTAATATGATTTTTTACAAGAATAATGTAGTTGACGGGTTTTACACATTGAATGGTCATCGACATGGGCCCAAATTAAGGCCCACTAGTGCAAAACAACTCCCTCCAATTACTGGAGAAGAACTGGGGTTCTTACTTTTAATCCTTTACTCATAACTTACCATTATCTCGTAAACCCACCAATTCTCTATTTAGCAGGGGCCAAAAATAAATAAATAAATAATTGAATAAACCCACCACCTGCCAACTCCAACTCCACCCTCTTTTGCCTTCCCCATCCGCATTACCATAGGTTTACTATATTTATCATGTAGCGATTTTGAAAGATGAAAACTGGCTGAGAATAATGATTAAAAATGTAGAATTGGCTTGAAGTTTTATTAAAACAGCTTTTATACCTTAATTTTTTATTTTACATATCATTTGGCAAGTTTAATCATTGAACGTATAAAAATATATAACACGGAAGTTGATTTTGAAAGATTGTGTAACTAAATATTTTAGAGTTAATTATACAACCTCTCCTCAAGTATTTGACATATGCGATTCTTACCTGTGCTTTTTGAAATTATATTGCCGTCCCCTGTCAGATTTGTCAAGCAACATGGTTCACAAAAGATGTGATTTGGCATATTGACCTTTCTACTCTTACCATTTTCTAAAGCCAAACAATATTTCAAAAAATCACATCCCACTACTTAATCTCTGTAACCAAACATACCAATTGATTTTCTTTTCCCTCTTCCCTTCTGTCTCTAAAACCTACCCAAAGACATCATCTTGCCGCATACCCGATTCACCAACACCACCGTCAAGCTTCTTTAGGGCTGATGACCCACACTCATACAGGCTCAATTATTAGGCTGTCGTTTAAGGGATGGGGGTGGGTGCTGTGACAGCACCTATGTTGTCATACCTGTATGATTTATTTGGATCATATTTTGATAATTCGAACCGTTGATATTATAAAATTTATTGAGTATATTATCCTTATAAAAAATGAAATTAATCGAACAAATATAATCAATGATCAAGATGAATAATAACCCTAAAAAATTATTAAAATCATACTAACCGTTTATTTTTTTAAACATAAACGTAGTCTTGTTATAAGTTACAAATGTCTAATAAACTTGAATTTTTTTATGAATGATTTACTCAACAAACCCTACACTATGAACATTTCGGATCATCAAAATAAATTCAAGACATGCCTTCACAGGCTCACAACATGGTGCTATGCCTATAAGGCACATCACCAACCTCATTCCCTCGTTTAAGACCCATGAGAAAATTTTGAAAATTTCTTATTGTTGAAGGCCCAAATTTTCAAACCTTTAGTTATATAAGGCCTTATTTTCATATTTAGTCTAAGATTTCCAAAACCCTTAAGTATGTTTGATACGATGGAATGAAATGAAGTAAGAATGGAATGAGAGTAAGAATGAATTCAAGGTTGAATGGAATGGAATGTCCATTCTCATTCCATTGTTTGGTTTTCAACATGGAATGACATAGGAATATGATGATAATTATACTTATTAAACTCATGGAATGGAATAAATTTTTATTATTTATTTATTTTTTTAACAAGCTAGTAACAAATAAATTAAAAATTTATATAGATCATTATAATATTAATAGTTCTGAAAGTGATGGTGTGAGTCATAATAGTGGTGATGGTGGCGGCAACGGCGGTGGCATCGATGGTGGTGATAGCAATGATAGTAAGATGGTGGTAGTATATTGTTGTAGCCTTAGTGGTGGTGGTAAGGTGGTGTTGTGGTTGCGGCGGCGGCGGCGGCGGCGGTGGTGGTGGTGATGGTTGTGGCAGCCAACAGTAGTTGTGGTGATAGTAGTGGCGACATCGGTAGTATGGTGGTGTGGTGGTTGCGGTGGCAACCGTGGTGGTGGTGGTGGCGATACGGTGGTAAGAGAACGGAATGGTGGTAATAGTTAAATAATAATTTTTTTTTTTAGTCAACAAAAAAAATAATAATAAAATTTTATGGAAATTATGATGGAATGGAATGGCCATTCCTTAGATTGGAAGAAGGAATAGGCATTCCCATATTTTGTTAGAATAATCGTTCCACACTTAAATAAGACGTAGCAAACAAGAGAAAAGGAATGCAAAGTTAGAATGGGCATTCCATTCTAGCCCATTCCATCCTACCAAACTCTTAAGCCGCTACTGCACTCGCATAATGAGATTTATAGCTTAAATTTGAAGGGAGCTAATCACATAATTGTTTGTGCAGTCAGCAATTGTAGCAGCTATCTCTTTTTGATCACATTTTATTTTAGTGTGTTAAATTTTCATAAACGTTTCCTTGAACACTTCTTTTGTCTCAGCACATGAAACTCATATGTTTGTAAATCCAATACTTCTAGAGCTCTTACTCTTTGACTATATATGTATACACACACATATACACACCAATCCCATGGGTTGATTTCCATCACAAATTATATAAGTTTTGGTATGTAAGTGAGGTGGTTTTGCAGCATGACCTCAAGATTTGATTTACCCGCATCAATTTGAGTTGAGAAGCAGTGGTAGAGACTCAACCTAAATAGAGAAGTTCTTTGGCACCTGAGCACCGTTCTAGTGGACAGGTGTGTGTGTTAATTTCCGACCACACTGTCAAACAGGTACTCAGTTAGGGAACACCGGCATAATAAATTAAGCCTGAACGACCTGTCAACAAAAAGAAAAGATTCTGGCGGTGGTTCGTCCACCCGGGGGCACTCCGACGATCAAGTCAGTTATCTCTCAAAGATAACAAAAGTGCTTAACTCACTATTCAGAGTACAAAAAGCCGTACCTTAGACCCACGAGGGTGCCTCTCTTTTATAGCCAACACTGACCTAATCCTAATAGAAGCCTAGCTTCGATGGACTCTGACTCAATGCTAATCCTGGACTTCCAGTTAGATTGGGATAAACTCTCTAAGAGTCTTATTTTTATCCAAACTGAAGTCCTCTTTCATTTTAAGACTCTTGTCCCTTATCCGTTTATCTCGGATTCTGATATCTTTGCAGATAACCTCGGCCTAGCCGAGATTATCTTGGCGTCATGACCAGGACACGTGGCACCTCGGCTGGCACTTCGGTGTCACCTCGGCCACGTGTTGTCATTCAAAAATTATGTCCCCACAACTGCCCCCTAGGTTCTATTACCTCAGCATCCTAAGGTAATGGAACCTCTATCATTTCTTCTATTTAGCACGTCGGCTAAGCTCGCTTTGTCCTTCATTACTGAGGTCATCATTCGTCGGCTCAATACGACCAAGACTTATTCTGTTTTCATCAATGCTTCAGAACCAATAACCAAGTTTTGTTCAAGTTTCTTAGCCGAGATCGTCCCCCTAGCCGAGGTCTTGCTCCATTAAATCAAGAACTCCAAGAGTTTCAACACGCGTATGAGCTGTCATGCACAGTATTTCAACTGTTTTTGCCACGCGTCTTTCTCTTACTGAGCCGTACCCGACACGCGCCATTAAGTCGTATCGCACTTGTGTGCGCCGTCTGACAAGCACGTCGTCCTAGGCACATTAATTGCAATTTTGCCGCCATTCTGTGTGTTTGATAAAAAATCATCCCTCTCTCCGTCTTTTCACTTTTTCACCATCATTCTCGTTCAAGCTCTCTCTCTCTAACTTTCTCAAATTCTTCATTGTTTCAAGCTCTCAAGCTCTGCAACTACTCTGTTCACCTCCTCCGGCGAAGTTTTTGCTGTTCTTCTCCGCTTATGGCCACCGTCTGACCCCTGCGTATTTTACACCGGCTTCATTTTTCTTCAGTGAGTCACTATTTCCCCCTTTACCAGTCTGTCTTTTTCTTTAAAAAACCTCACTGCATTACTTGTTGCCATTGACATCCTGTTTACGTTCTTGATTATAAATCTGTGCATATGAATTCAATCATGTATTTGAGCATGTTTATCTTATGACTTTGCTTTTGCCCAATCCATTCTTGAGTATACACACACTGCTCACACACTTGTTCATTTTGCCACTGTTTTTGACCTCGCACCCTTGTACATACTCTGTCACAGTGTTCTTGATAGTTCATCACTTTTCTTGATTCTAAATCACATTCTTGTTTCTGTTTTCCATGTGTTTTCCAGAATCTTGCCTTCAATTTTTGTTTCCATAGACTTAGGTTTTGGGATTTGTTGTGGAACTCACAAACTTTAGAAAAAATTGAAGCAAATTCCCTTTAGATCCTAAAAAACCCTTGCCCTAGCACACGTTTAGGTTTTGCCGAGGTCCTTTAAACCCTAGAAAAAAACACCTCCTTCTGAAATCCAACACCTCGTCCCTCTAGTCGACGTCATGGGTATGTGGAGGTGGAGGGTAGACACCCCAATTAAGCTAGAATACTTCAGGCAGGAGTTTGCCATCCCTGCCGACGTTCATCTTAGGTTGGCTGGGGAGGAAGACTCCATTATGCCCAAGGATGACTCTATGCCCTTCCCAGTAGTAGCCTTCGCTGAGTGTGGGCTTAGGTTCCCTCTTGACACCCTTTTTCGAGAAGTCCTACACTATTACAAACTGAACCCAATGTAGCTTGCTATTAACTTCTACCGAGTTATCAATGGTATAATTGCCTTAGCCAAAAAAGAGAATGCTAGGGTTACCCTTGCCGACATCTAATACCGTTACACTATGTGCGGCCTGAAGTCAGAAAATGACTATATCTACTACCTTAAGCCGAGATCTACGAAATACAAACTTGTTACCGACCTCCCAAACTCCAACAAGGGTGCTGGAGACAATTACTTCATCGTCTCGAGCAACTGAGAGTTCCAACCAGATGATGACCTTCACCTTTATCCCCTAAGCCAAACAGTTTTCAGAGAGGGAGATGGTAAGAGCCCAACGTCACCTTTACTTGCTTTCAAGTCTTTCTTATTTTGATTTTCTTTTATATGTTCTAACCTCTGTTTGTTTTGTATTTGTAGCTCTTCCTCAGCCCCGGAAGGACTTCCGCAAAAACTTCTATCCTAGTAAAGATTTCAAGAAGCTGCTGGACTTGCCTGTTAATCAACGCAAGGCTCCTCTGCTTCTGAATTTCATCCCAACCTACAAATCAACGTTGTCTGACGTCCTGAAGAAGAGCAAGTCTCCTCCTCCCGCTACAACTCCCGCTACAACTTCCTCACCTCGGCCAGATCAGGGATCAACCTCTGATCCAGCAAAGCAGCCATCCACTTCGGCTCCACAACTGATCCCTCATTCTCAACGCAAACGCCGACGTTGAATTGTAGCCGCTGCCGCCGAGATGGGTCGTAAGAAGGCTGTAGCAGACGACCTTCTCGCCAACATCCCCAACACTGTCACCGCACAACCATCACCATCCCAGTCTTAGCCAAAGCCAAAACCAAAAAGGCTGAAGAAAGCCCAACCCAAGGCAACAGTGACTCAGATCGACATTGAGGACACCTTGCCGATCTCAAAATTGGCCGAGGGCGAGAAGAGCTCCTTTGCTGCCGAGAAGAGGCCCGCCAAGGCCACATCCTCCGAATCAACCAGGTCAAAGAGACCGAGGTCCGAGTCGGCAACAACCTCGGGCTCTCTAAAGTCTGATGCCCCCTGGGCTCCCCCAATTACAATTGAGGACAAGCCGGTCAGAGCTGGCGATAGCGTCGACGACATTGAAGTCGGCGTTGCCCCTCTCTACCGCCTTGCTCCTTCCCAAAGATCTCGATCGCAACTTCGAGATGAGTGAGTATGAAAATTTTTCTTTGATGTTGCAGCACTCCGTGCAGGTAAGCCCCCATCACTTGGTACTCTCCACTCTCTGTTTTTTCATACTTTAGAGAGTTTTTACTAACATTTGTTTTTTTTCCATTTCTTCTAGGCGATCCAGCATGGCCACTTCTTCGCGATGCAAGCCTTCAACATTAGGAAGGAGTTGGCCAACAAGACTAAGGAGGCTGCTGGCTTGCAGAAGACCATCAACAAAGCTGAGGCAAAGATGAAGACACTGACGGATTAGGCCAAGGCAGCCAAAAAAGTTCAAGACGAGGCCGAAGAAAGGGCAGGAGCTGGAGAGGCCATTGCCAAGGTCCTTGAAGCCGAAAAGAAGGAGGCCGAAGCAAAGACTGCTGAAGCCCAGGCCGAGCTCATTGCTGCTTTGGCCACAAAAGAGGCTGAGATCAAAGTGACGGATGAGAATGTGTACGCCGAGGGGGCGGCCGACGTCAAAGAAGACTACAAGAAGCAAGTAAAACAGGCATGCAACAAGGGTTTCACCCTTGATTGGATGGCTGCTTTGAAAGAACTGGTTGTCCCCGATGACTCTCCGCTTAAAGACGAAAGTCGACTCGTCCCGCCATTCCCCCCTACTCCAAGCCAATCCAATCCAAGGACGAGGCTGAGTCCGAGGAGGAAGTTGAGGCCGAGAAGACGGAAGAAGCTGCTAGGGCCAAGTCCCCAACTCTGAATGAGCAAGTCTTGGACTTGACTTAGGATGAGGAAGATGAAGTCTCAAAAGATGCCTCCTCCCAAAAGACAAACTCCGAGGTGCCAATCGCCGAGAAGAGCCTCGATCAAACTCTACAGGAGATCGATGCTGAGCTCGAAGCTAAGAAGGCTGCCGAGAAGTCTTCCCAACTGTCTTCTAGGGCCGAGACATAGTCCGCCGCTAACACCGAGTAGTTTGTTTTTATGTTTTTCTTTGTACCTTGTACTTTTTTCTTACTTTTGAAACATTGTTAGTTTTGATTTGGCCAACGTGCCACTTTTGTAATCCAAACAATTATTTTTCAATGTCAGGTCGAAGTGTCTTCTTTCCTTATCTGAATGCAAGTTTTCTTTCTTGACTAAGTGTTTGAATGCTTGTCTTTCTTTTACTGTCTTGTATGATTCCATACTTAGAATATTCTGCATGTTTTCAAAGTACACCTTAACTGTGCAATTTCCTCGGGGTAAAATACTTTCAGTATAACTGTTGACTGTTTATCTTTGGCCATGGTTTAATACTTGAAAACATTTGAAAAAATATTTTCATAAATGTTTATCAAGACTTATGTCTTCCATTATTTTCCAAGTCTTGGCAACATGGTAATCTCGGCAAGTACATAAGTACTTCTTTCAATTCAACCTTGGCTTAACTTGTAAACTTTTCTCAAAAATTTCAACAAGTGTTAAACCAATCTTCCTTTAATCATAACATCGGCTTAACTTCAACTTGTAAATTTTTCTTGAAATTTCAACAAGTGTTAAACCAATCTTAGCTTGTAAATTCCAACTCCCAAGCATCATTCTCCAGCCCTTTGCCCCATAATGTGAACTTAAGTTCCACTTGGATTCTCATTAAGCATGTGGCTTTGACCTCGTCGCCGAGGTGAGATTCAAACAAAGACTGGCCGAGGTTACCAACCTTGGTCTCTCTATTAATCTATATACTTAGTTTCAATCTGTGTTTGACTCTGCCGATATGGCAAGTCCAGGTTAATTTCAACTTAGTTCAACTCTATTATATGCAAGTATAATTCAACTCTGCCATATAATAAGTCTAAGTTATTCATCATGTTTCAATTAGAAACATCACCAACTTAGTTCAACTCTATTATATGCAAGTATAATTCAACTTTGCCATATAATAAGTCTAAGTTATTCGTCATGTTTCAGTCAGAAACATCGCCAAGTTACTGGTCAGTCATACTACGCAAGTTAAAAATCAAGCTAAGACTTTATTATTACTCCGGCTAATAACAAGAAACTTAAAAAACAAGAAATCTAATGATAGAAAAACTTCAAATTGCAAGTATTCCAGGGTCTTGGCAACTCTTTGCCTTCACTGTCTTCAAGCCGATATGCCTCATTACGCAAGACCAAGATGATTCTACAAGGTCCCTCCCAGTTTGGGCCAAGCTTGCCCTCTCTGGGATCCTTCTTGTTGCCGACGACCTTTCTTAGGACGAGGTCCCCAACTTGGAACTCTCGTGGGTTAGCCTTTTTATTATAAGCCCTGGCAAGCTGCTGCTGGTATGCCCCTAGTTGAATTGATGCTTTCTCCCTTCTTTGTTCTAGCAGATCCAGATCTCGGGCTAAAATGTATCATTAGTCCCATTCTCCACTCCCTGGGTTTTGATCCCTGGGATGCTGACCTCTAATGGGATTACTGCCTCTGTGCCAAAAGCCATGGCAAATGGGGATTCCCCAGTTGATCTTCTCGGCGTAGTCCGATATGTCCAGAGTACACTGGGTAACTCATCCACCCACTTTCCCTTAGCTGCTTCCAGCCTCTTCTTGATCCCATCCAAGATGACCTTATTGGATGCTTCTGCTTGACCATTGCTTTGAGGGAAGCTTGGAGTAGAGTAATAATTCTTGATCTTGTACTTTGCACAGAAGCTCTTGATGAGCTTACTGTCAAACTATGTACCATTGTCTGCTATTATTGCCCTTGGGATCTCAAACCTGGTGATGATGTTCTTCTATATGAAGCTCTTCACGTCAACATCTCGAATCTTTGCAAGGGGTTCAGCTTCCACCCACTTGGTGAAGTAACTATTGCCACTAACAAGTACTTCCTTTGTCCAGTTGCTTAAGGCAGTTTTCCAACAAGATCCATGCCCCATTGGGCAAATGGCCAAGGGCTGGACACTGGGTTCAAGTGCGCTGCTGGTTGATGTATCAAAGGTGCAAACCTCTGGCACTTCTCACACTTCTTGACATAAGCTTCAGCATCTTTCTGCATGTAGGGCCACCAGTACCCCTGAGTAATGGCCCTATGAGCAAGTGACATGCCCCTTGCGTGGCTTCTACATACTCCTTCGTGTATCTCGTACAAGAAGTCTTCAACTTGTGAAGAATGTACACACCTCAAAAAGGGTCCAGTAAAAGATCTTATGTAGAGATGTCCTTCTGCTATCAGACTAAATCTTGCCGATTTCAGTCTGATCTTGTGTGCTTCTTTATGATCATCTGGCAGTTTTCCCTCTTTAAGGAATACTATTATTGTATCTATCCAGCTTGGTCCTATCTCCACACACATTGCTTCATGCTCTGTGTTCAGTGGTTCTATGCTTGGACCTGACAAGTAGTCCACCATTATCGTCCTTGCCTCTCCAGGTTTCATTGCACTGGCCAGGTTGGCCAGAGCATCAGCATGGTTGTTGTCATCTCGGCTAACTGCTGTAGTTGGCAATTCTGGAATAAGGCTACCAGTCTGCCCACCTCCTTTACATAGGCCGACATCCTTTCATCTCGGGCTGCGTATTCGCCTGTTGCCTGGTTGACGATAAACTGGGAGTCACAGAAGACTATTACCTCGTCAGCTTCCATTGCTACTGCCAGTTTTAATCCTGCGATCAATGCTTCATACTGTGCTTCATTGTTTGAGGCTTTAAACCCCAAACGAATGGATTGTTCCAATATCTGCCCATCTGGCGATACTAGCACTACTCCTGCCCCCGCTGCTTGTCGGTTTGAACTGCCATCAACAAATAGCCGGAAGGAGTCGCCAATGTAAATGCTGCATGGCCTGAGTCTCTCTTCTTTCCTCTGTTTGGCTATTCCCAACTGGGTTTTTCCTTGTTCACCTAGACCTCGGCTCAACGAAGCCTAATGTGTAATGGCGCCTGGTGTGAACTCAGCCACGAAGTCTGTCAAAACTTGGCCTTTGATTGCTGTTCTAGGTCTGAATTCTAGGTCATATTGGCCCAACACCACTGCCCATTTGGCTATCCTGCCTGTCAGATCTCCTTGCTGCAACAGGGACTTCAGAGGATGCTCAGTTAACACCACGATTTTGTGGGCTTGAATGTAATGATTCAGCTTCTTGGAAGCCATTACTAAATGTCACGACCCAAACCCGCCCCTATGGGTTTAGCACCGTAACCGGCCAGTAATCCGTGATTACCGAAGGCCTGCTTAACAGTAAGATAGTATTACAGAGTATAGGGGCATGGCGGAAGCCAAAACAGTAATTAAACAATGTCCAAGGAGCTGTGACAATCTGTATGCAAAAAGACTTTTCATGACATATATACATCCAGAACAAAACAGTATTTACATACAAACATGATCATTCAGGACAGGGACCCAATCCCTGTTAAGACAGTGCAGTACGAAGATCATTCAGTCTATACATTATTACAAAACAGAGGCAAAAAGAGGGAAACTAAAACACCCCATAGCCTTGACTTGAACGGGATCGGAACCTCACTCTTCTTAGCCTCTCTCTCTCTCTACTCCGGTTTTAACAAGGGAATTGAGGGAAATGTTGTCTCAAGAGTGTATGAGGTGGAAGTATACAAGTCCTAGGATTGTCCACTAAGGGGCAAAGTTGCAATTAAGGCCAACTTATGTAATTTAACTTAATTTAATCTAATTTAACCATACCAAATCACTTTTTAATTAAATATGCCATAAAATCACATAAATTATGATTAACACATATCACTAACCAATTTCAGATTCGGCCGCCGATAAGGCCTTCAATTTGCAGTTTACAACATAAAACATGGACAGATAGTTTAACAGTCAAACAGATAGAAATGCATTTAAACTAATACATTCAATCAGTCAGTTCAGTATTTCAGTCGATTCAATTACTTATCATAATCAGTCTCAGTTTAGCAGTAATCAGTGGTTAACCAATAATCAGTGGTGAGGGTTATTACAGTCTCCCCTCCTCAAAAAGAGTTTGGTCCTCCAAACTCGAATTACCTTCGTTCTGGAAGAAAACAGGATCTAGTGGGAACAATTCAGGATATCTCTTGGCCATGTCATCTTCCCTCTCCCAAGTGGCATACACGCCACCATGGTTTTGCCAGTTAACCTTCACTAACGGAATCTCTTTGTTTCTCAACTTCTTGATCCGTGTGTTTACAATCTGAATAGGCCGTTCCTCGTAAGTGTAGTTGTCACTCAGCACTACACGAGTAGGCTCAATCACATGGAAAGGATCCCGGAGGTAATCTCTCAACATAGAAATATGGAAGACGTTATTCATATGCTCAATTTCAGGAGGAAGCGCCACTTGATACGCCATCGGATTGACTTTCTCAATAATCTCATACGGTCCAACATATCTTGGCGCTAGCTTGCCTTTAACCCCAAAACGGGTCTGCCCTTTCATCGGTGTCACTTTCACAAAAACGTGATCACCTACTTCATATTCTCTGTCTTGCCTTCTGACATCCGCATAACTTTTCTGTCGGCTCTGTGCGGTTTTCAGTCTCTGTTGAATCAATTCACTTTTTCTATAGTTTCATACACAATTTCGGGCCCAAGCAAAGGCCCATCTCCGACTTCTGCCTAGCAAATCGGAGATCGACATTTTCTGCCATACAATGCCTCGAAAGGCGCCATACCGATGCTTGAATGAAAGCTGTTGTTGTAAGCAAATTCGGCTAAAGGCAAATGGCTTTCCCAATTTCCCTGGAAATCAAGGACACACATTCTCAGTAAATCTTCCGAAGTCTGGATGGTTGTTTCTGACTGGCCATCTGTCTGAGGATGGTATGCACTACTCAGTCTCAGTTCAGTACCCAATGTTGTCTGTAGGCTTTGCCAAAATCTCGATGTAAACTTCGAGTCCCTATCAGAAACAATGGACACAGGCACTCCATGCAATCTAACAATCTCATCAATATAGATTACAGCCAGTTTGTCCGCATTATAAATTGTTTTGATAGGTAAGAAATGAGCAGATTTGGTCAGTCTATCAACAATAACCCAAATTGAATCCATACCTTTACTGGAGCGAGGTAAACCAACAATAAAATCCATGGTGATATGTTCCCATTTCCACTCCGGTATAGGTAAGGGCTGCAGTAAGCCTGCGAGTCGTTGATGTTCGGCTTTAACTTATTGGCAATGAAGACATTTTCATACGAAATCAGCAATTTCTTTCTTCATTCCCGGCCACCAGAAATTCAGTTTCAAATCTTGGTACATTTTTGTATGTTCAGAATCATTCGGTACACACAATCTTCCCTGAAATTTCAGTACATTATTCTCAAATTTGAAGTCTGGCCTCGGTTTGGATTCTCGTTCTTCGATGATCTTCTTCAAGAAGTCATCCTGTTGTTGTTTTTCTTTAATTTCTTCAATCAGTGCCGGTTGAGCAGAAATAGAGTTATTATTCCACTTTGTTCTCGCAAAACAATCTCAATTTCAGATTTCTTAAGGTCACAAAGCAACTCTTTCTGTCCGGTGAGTAAACAGGCTAAATTCCCAATCGATTTCCAACTCAGTGCATCGGCAACGGTGTTGGCTTTCCCCAGATGGTACAAAATCTGTAAGTCATAGTCTTTGATCAGTTTTAGCCATCTCCGCTGTCTCATGTTCAGTTCTTTCTGTGTGAAGAAGTATTTCAAGCTCTTGTGATCGGTATACACTTCACATGTTGCCCCGTAAAGGTAGTGACGCCAAATTTTCAGTGCAAATACTACTGCAGCAAGTTCTAAATCATGGGTCGGGTAGTTCTTTTCATGCGGTCTCAGTTGTCGGGAAGCATAGGCAATAACTCTCCCATTCTGCATTAAAACACATCCCAAACCCTTATAAGAAGCATCACTGAAAATGGTAAAACCATCCGTACCTGAAGGTAGGGTAAGAACCGGTGCAGTCACAAGTCGAGTTTTCAACTCCTGAAAAGCTGATTCCCTCTGGTCGGTCCAGTCAAATGATATCCCTTTCTGAGTCAACTGTGTTAGTGGTAGGGCAATTTTGGAGAAATCTTTGACAAATCTTCTGTAATACCCGGCTAAGCCTAGAAAACTTCGGACTTCAGTAACATTTGTCGGTCTAGGCCAGTTTACCACTGCTTCAATTTTCTATGGATCAACTGAAATTCCATCCCTACTAATAACATGTCCCAAAAACATAACATGATCAAGCCAGAATTCACATTTAGTCAGTTTAGCATAAAGTTTCTGTTCTCTTAGGGTCTGTAAGGCAAGTCTCAGATGATGTTCATGTTCTTCTCTACTCTTGGAATAAATCAGAATGTCATCTATGAATACAACAATAAAGTCATCGAGGAATGGTTTAAAAATCATGTTCATGAGGTCCATAAATGCAACAGGTGCATTGGTAACTCCAAAAGGCATAACTAAGAATTCGTAATGTCCATACCTCGTTTGAAAAGCAGTTTTATCAATGTCCTCTGGTTTAACTTTCAACTGATGATATCCAGATTTGAGATCAATCTTAGAGAACACTTGAGCACCCTGTAACTGATCAAATAAGTCATCAATACGCGGTAATGGATATTTATTTTTCACAGTTACCTTGTTCAGTTCACGGTAGTCAATACAAAGTCTCAATGAGCCGTCTTTCTTTTTCACAAACAAGATAGGTGCGCCCCATGGCGAAGTACTGGGCCTGATGAACTTCTTATCTAACAGTTCTTGCAGTTGCACTTTCAATTCTTTCAGTTCAGTCAGAGCCATTCGGTAAGGAGCTTTAGATATTGGCTGTGTACTCGGAATCACATCAACGGTGAACTCAATCTCCCTATCAATCAAATCCCCTGGCAGATCATCTGGAAAAACATCTGGGAATTCTCTGACTATAGGAATACTATTCACATTAGCGTTAACATCAGTAGATACAGTCAGTACAGAACAGAAATACCCTTTACACCTCTTTCTAATAAGTTTGTATGCTTTCATAGATGAAATCAAATATGGGGGAGGTACCACTCCACTTCCGTTAAACACAAATTCGGGTAGGCCAGGTGGACGGAAAATAACTTGTTTTGTTACACAGTCTATGGTGGCATGATATTTTGTTAACCAGTCCATTCCCAATATTACATCAAAATGATCAATGTTCAGAGGCAGTAAATCAATATACAGATGCATATCCCTAACAATAATTTCACATGCAGGGTACATATAAGCACAAGTCACAGATCCCCCAACAGGTGAAGATACAGCTAACAGGTAATTCATGGGTTCCAATGGTCTATTCAATTTTCGCGAAAAAGCATGCGATACATATGAATGTGTAGACCCTGAATCAATCAGTACATATGTATTTTGAGTACAAATTGAGAGTATACCTGACATAACGGTCTCGGTATTTTGTATATCTCTCGGTACGAGTGTGAACACTCGGCCTTGCCTCATAGGCTTTTTCCCGGTAGCTTTAAGGTTGGGTTTTGGTGGGGCAGTTGATGCTACTGCGCTTGGTGCAGCTTTACTATTGCCCGGAGGAGTGGAAGGGCAATCTTTGACTATGTGGCCCACCTTGCCACACCTGTAACAAGCACCAGAAATTTTATAACAAACCCCTTTGTGTTTCTTACCACATTCAGAACAGGGCGGTATGGAACCACTTCCCTGACTAGAGCTGGTGGTTGACCCTGAGTTTTGCTTTTTGTTCAGTGGGTTGTTTCTGCCTTTCTTGAATTTAAAACCCCATTTCTTACCACGCCATTCAGACGCTGGTGTTTCAGTTTGTTTCAGTGCTTCAATATTTGATTCAGCTATAATGGCCCGGTCAAGAACACCTACATACTTGTGCAATTTCAACACGTTAATTCTGTCAAGTACTTTGACATTAAGGCCGCCTTCGAATTTCCTGGCCTTCTTATAGTCAGTGTCCACCATATGTGGTGCATATCTGGCAAGCTCGGTGAACTTAGACTCATATTCAGTGACAGACATGGTCCCTTGTCTCAGCTGTTCAAACTCAGTCACCTTTCGATCCCTGACACACTATGGAAAATATTTCTCAAAGAAGGACTCCTTAAACTGAGCCCAAGTCACAACTGTGTTAGTGTTACGGACTAGCATCCACCACCTTCTAGCTTCTTCTTGTAGGGTGAAGGTAGCCAGTAATACTTTATGTGCTTCAGAGCACGGAAACACTTCAAATAACTTTTCTGTTTCTAGCACCCATGCCTCGGCCTTTAATGGTTCAAGGCCTCCCTAGAATGATGGCGGTTTCATCTTACTGAACTTCTGTGTTAGGGTGATGATGTCATCATTCACATTCTGTTTCGGCTGTGCCGGAGGAGGTGGGGGCTGTTGGTTCTGTTGTTGCTGTTGCCTTAAGGCTCCAGTTAGCAGTTCAACTGTTCTTTCAAGTCTCACCATTCTGGCGTCAGATGATTCAGTTTCCTCAGCAGTTCTTGCAATATCCATTTCACTATAAGCAGTTATAGCAATTATAAACATAAGCAATTATATATTTAAACACATTAGCACATATAGTTATTTCATGTCCACACACACTTTTCATGCTCATGTACTGCCCTAATACTTTTCTAGGACATCTTATAGCTCATTTGGACACGTGTGTGCGGTATAACTCGTGGTTAGGTATCGCTCTGATACCACTCTGTCACGACCCAAACCCGCCCCTATGGGTTTAGCACCGTAACCGGCCAGTAATCCGTGATTACCGAAGGCCTGTTTAACAGTAAGACAGTATTACAGAGTATAGGGGCATGGTGGAAGCCAAAACAGTAATTAACCAATGTCCAATGAGCTGTGACAATCTGTATGCAAAAAGACTTTTCATGACATATATACATCCAGAACAAAACAGTATTTACATACAAACATGATCATTCAGGACAAGGACCCAATCCCTGTTAAGACAGTGCAGTACGAAGATCATTCAGTCTATACATTATTACAAAACAGAGGCAAAAAGGGGGAAACTAAAACACCCCATAGCCTTGACTTGAACAGGCTCGGAACCTCACAGTGAGGCACAGTGGTTGGCTTGACAAAAGAGGAGTCTAACCCACGCTTCTAGCTCCGGTTTGGTGCCTAGACACCTACATATATATAAACAGGGAGCTAAAGCCCAGTGAATAACATAATGCGTAAAGAGGTTAAGAATGAATGTCCTTTCAGTATTGAAAATAGTCAATTGATTCAGTATATCAGTCATTCAGTCATAACAGTCATATGTGGTACATCCATTAGCAGAACAGTACAGTAAACAATAGGCCTTGAGAGACCGAGCAGTTAGTAATGGCCATCGTAACAGTAAGCAGAAGTTCCAAGATAGGAACTGACAGAGATCTCTGTAACAGTAGCAGTAACAGTAACAGTAGTTGCTATGGATGCCACAATATAGTTCAGAATAGAGGACATACATTCACTCAGTTAACAGTATCAATTCAGAAACGTACAGTTTAACCATTTAGAAGATATTCATATTTGAACATATCTTTACACAGTTGTTACTCACAGAGTTCTGGGCTACAGATAAGCTAGTACGCGTCTTCGGATGCCAACCCTACACAATTTACAGGATGAGCACACACACTAAGTTCACATTCGGGAATCAAAGACTTAGTCCCTACTTAGACTCGGTGCGGTTCTACATCTATATCCTCTTTAAGATGCGTTAAACATGCCCTAGGAATGCCTAGGATGGAAAGAAGATGCAAAGATGCACTTTAAAAACATTTTCAGAATTTTCAGAAAAATAGGGTCCCGATCGAGCGTGTCTTTCCCCACTCGAGCGGACATGTAGACAAAGGTTCCCCGCTCGAGCGTCACTTCCCACGCTCGAACGGACTGCAAAACATGGCAAAAGTACTGGATGTGTGAAAATCACGCTCGATGAGCGCTCGACACCCGCTCGATCGTGAGACACATGTTCCCGCTCGAGCGCCAAATTTTACGCTCGAGCGTAATGTAAAACAATGCAAAGTGCTGGGAGCATGAATTTCACGCTCGAGCGCCACTTTCCCCGCTCGAGCGTGAGTCCAAATTCTGGAAATTCCAGATTTGAACCTCAAGCTCAAAACCAAGTTTCAATGCACCAAATTCGATCCTTTTGGGCTAATTTTCTGGAAAACACTTGTAAACTCATAGTATTACATGATTCAAAACTCAATTTGTAAAATCAAGGCCCAAAGGTGAGGGAATTAAACCCAATTTCAAACCAATTTTCATGGACATAACTCAAACATGACATGCATGAGTTTAAACCAATTCAAAGCTTCCAATACTTGCTCTAATAAGCCAATTCTTCTAAAATCATGGTAAATTCATGGACTATAACTCTAATATGAACATGCATGTACCAAATTCCATGTAACCAACCTCAAAGTGCTAGGATATAGGCATGCATGCATGATATATGCTACAATTCAACATGCTAGGTTCAATTCAAGACTTAACTCTTCAATATAACATGAATGTAACATGAGCCATGCAAGAACTATCTTAACTACACAATCAAGAAGGTAAAGGCTCTACCTTAAGTCTTCAAATTCAAGAAGGGAAGCTCAATTTGCCAGTTATCCTCCAAAATCCCTAAGCCTCCTAGCAAAACAAGATGAATTCACTCTTCTTAGCCTCTCTCTCTCTCTCTCTCTCTCTCTCTCTCTCTCTCTATACTCCGGTTTTAACAAGGGAATTGAGGGAAATGTTGTCTCAAGAGTGTATGAGGTGGAAGTATACAAGTCCTAGGATTGTCCACTAAGGGGCAAAGTTGCAATTAAGGCCAACTTATGTAATTTAACTTAATTTAATCTAATTTAACCATACCAAATCACTTTTTAATTAAATATGCCATAAAATCACATAAATTATGATTAACACATATCACTAACCAATTTCAGATTCGGCCGCCGATAAGGCCTTCAATTTGCAGTTTACAACATAAAACATGGACAGATAGTTTAACAGTCAAATAGATAGAAATGCATTTAAACTAATACATTTAATCAGCCAGTTCAGTATTTCAGTCGATTCAATTACTTATCATAATCAGTCTCAGTTTAGCAGTAATCAGTGGTTAACCAGTAATCAGTGGTGAGGGTTATTACACTAAAGCCAGTGTTAGCTTCTCCAACGGTAGGCATCTGGTCTCTGCATCAGCTAGGGTTTTACTCACATAGTAAACTGCCCTTTGCTCTCATTTTTCTTCTCTGATTACTACTGCACTCACTGCATGTTCTGAAACTGCCAAGTATAAGAACAGCTCCTCTCCAAGTACTGGATTTGAGAGAACTGGAGCTGTGGTCAAATACTTCTTCAAGTCGGCCAAGGCGACTTTGCATCCTTCTGTCCATAAGAAGTATGTGGCTTTCTTCACTAAGTTGAAAAAAGGTTTACATTTGTCAGAACTTCTGCTAATGAATCTGTTTAGGGTTGCAGCCCTTCCAGTCAGCATCTACACTTGTTTTGTCGATGTTGGGCTCTTCAATTCTAAGATGGCCTTGATCTGATCCGGGCTAGCCTCAATGCCCCTTCTGGTAACCAAATATCCTAAGAACTTACCAGACCCAACTCCAAATACGCACTTCGATGTATTGAGTCAAAGCCGATATGCTCTGAGGATGTCAAAAACTGTCTTTAAGTCTTCCAGATGATCCTCAGGTTCCTTAGTCTTCACGATCATGTCATTTATGTATACCTCCACTGTTCTGCCTATTAGACGCCTGAACATCTTGGTCACCAATCTCTAGTAAGTTGCTCCTGCATTTTTCAACCCAAAGGGCATTACTCTGTAGTAATATAGCCCTTTTAGGATGATAAATGCAGTCTTCTCCTCATCTGGGGGGTACATAGCTATCTGATGGTACCCCCTGTATGCATCCACGAAGCTCATCCTTCCATGCCCTGAAGTGGCATCCACCAATTGGTCAATCTTGGGTAGTGGGAAACTGTCTTTAGGACAAGCCTTGTTCAAGCTGGTGAAGTCCACATAGACCCTCCACTTCCCATTCTTTTTCTTCACAACCACCATGTTTGATAACCATGTCGGGTAATTTACCTCTCGAATGGCCCTGGCCTTCAGAAGTTTATCCACTTCCTTTTCTACTGCCTCGACAATCATCAACGTCGACCTTCTTGCTCGCTAGATGACAGGTTTAGCCGACCTACTAACATTCAATCTATGGCAAGTGACCTCGGGGTCAATGCTAGGCATCTCGTACGGCGTCCAGGAAAACACCTTAATGTTTGCTCTCAAGAATGCCTCTAGCTCTTTTTCCTCTTTCTTAGCCAAGCCTGAGCCGAGAAGGAAGAAGCGCTCTTCATCCCCTTACTGGACAAGGATTTTCTTCAGGGCTTCCTCACTCTTCTCGGCTGGCTCTTTGCCGATGTCATCTAGGACTTTCATGTCCTCATCTTCAATCTCTGCAGCTTCTACTTCTCGTATGTTGCAGGTGGATTTCATTGTTGTCATGGAGCAATTCTTTGCCTGCACTTGATCCCCTCTGACTTCCTCAATTCCATGCTCTGTTGGGAATCGTAACAGCTGGTGTAATGTTGAGGGAACAGCCCCCATTGCATGCAGCCATGGCCTTCCCAAGATAGCATTATAAGGGGAGGGAGTGTCAATTGCTGTGAACTCAGTTTTTATCTTCTTGGTGCTAGCCTGCACCTCCAAACTAACTGCTCCCAGGGGCCATGTCAGCGTTCCATTGAACCCGACCATTGGATTGTTCCAGATCATCTTGGTGAAGGCCAAGCTCCTTGTAACACCTAACATACATGATGTCACAAGACCTGCCCTAGTCAATTAAGATGCGCTTCACTTGGCATTCCCCAATCTGGAGGGATATTACCAAGGCATCGTTGTGTGGATGCTGCACCATCTTTAGGTCGTCTTCAGTAAAGGACACCACTGGTCCCTGGTACTCGTCTGCCTAGGTCTTTTCTGTCGGACCTGGTACACATGCTGTAAGTGCTTTACCTTTTGAGTCTCCCCACGTATTTCGTTCTCACTGAGCTTCGAGTGAATCACATTGATCACTCGAGGTCTGCCTGCCTGCGGTTGTGGTGCTGGAGGAGGCGGTGTTGCCAGTGCCTGAGGCAATCTTGCTTGTTCTTCCCTTGTTCTGGCCTCGTCTATAAGGTTCCTTAAATGACCTTGGCTTACTAGGTCTTCCAGATGTGCCTTCAGGGCTCTGCATCCCTGAGTCAGATGCCCATCTTCGTTGTGGTAAGCACAGTGCTTACCAAGGCTTCTTCCCATAAATTCGCCTAGAACCCTTACTGGTGCTCTGTAATAGGGCTGATTTTGGATTTTCTTCAAGACTTTGTAAACTGGGATTTAGAATACGGTTGTGACTGCCTGCACAGCCCTTAATCCTGTCTCTTGCTTGTTGTACCCACCATTACCTTGGCCTCGCTTCGGCGAGCCGTTTCCCTTCTCTTGTTTCGACGCCTTTGTCCCCAGCGTGTCTTCCTCGGCCCTCACATAATTCTCAATTCTGGGCATCAGTTCCTCCATACTTTTTGGCATTGTCTTTGCCAATGATTTTTCGAAGCAACCAATCATCTTTTAGGCTGTCCTTAAAAGACACGACTGCCACTTCTTGGTTGCATCCTGGTATCCAGTTGAATAAGTCATAGTACCTCTTGGCATAGGCCCTAAGGATTTCATCCTCACTAATTCTCAGAGCCATCAGGGAGTCCACCCTTAATGGTTGTAGCTTGTTTGTCACAAACTTGGCTACGAACATCTCGGCCAGGCCTTCCCAGGTTTTCATAGTTCCTTTCGGCAGCTTGTGAAACCAGTCCAATGCAATTTCCCCGAAGGTTGAGGGGAACACCTTGCAAAGCAATAGCTCGTTCCCAGTGTATAATGCCATCGAGTTCAGGTACAAGTCGACGTGAAAGTTGGGGTTTGACTTACCGTCGTATATCTGGAATCTCGGCATACTAACCCTTTTCGGGGCCTCAAATTTGTCCAATTCTACCGAGAACGGCATTCTCGGCTTGATCGGTGAGGTTACCTCGACATCCTATCGCCTCTTTTGGAGGTAATCCCTCAGATCTCCCTTGGTCCGTCCAGGAGCTCGGCTATCACCAGATTTCAGCCTCTTTGGTGCGCTACTTCCAGTGTCATTGTGAGTCTTCTTGGACCTCTCTCCATTAATTGCGTCGAAACAAAGTTCCTTTGCCTGAACATCCCGATGTTCTTTGGTGCAGGCTCCTTTGGGTCGATGTGTCTTCTGGGATTCTCTCCTCGTTGATTCTTCGTGCCCGACCTCCCGTGAAGGCCGGTGAGAATGTCCCTTAATCCTGTCGTACTGGGAGGCTACAGGGACTACTTTCTGCCCTCCCTTATGGGCATTATTCTTGGCCGCTGGAATCGGCGTGTCTTGTAATGGGAACGGTGGCTGCATGACGTTGTTCTGCATCATGAAATTGACGACTATTTGCAGGCCTGCCAATTTGTTCGCCATTCCCTTCATCTCTTCGTCCCTCCTCAGGCATCTATCTTTCCATACCTGGAGGTCGTCCTCGTTATAATACCCGCTTCGGTCTGATTTCTTTGGTACGTCGCCTTCCTTGCAGACGTCTTTCTCTCCGGGATTCTGTTCCCCAGTTTCTTCGTTGCAATTATCTTCCTCGACGTCAAGGTCAACATGTTTACCACTCCCAGTAGGGATGTCGTCCCCAACCTTTTCTTTCCGTCCGTTGTTGGCCATCTATTCTTCTTTCGTTCCCACAGACGGCGCCAAATTGTGTGTGTCAATTTCCAACCACACTGTCAAACAGGTACTCAGCTGGAGAACACTGGCAGAATAGATTAAGCCCGAACGACTTGTCAACAAAAAGAAAAGATTCTGGCGGTGGTTCGTCCACCCGGGGGCACTCCGACGATCAAGTCAGTTATCTCTCAAAGATAGCAAAAGTGTTTAACTCACTATTCAGAATACAAAAAGCCGTACCTTAGACCCACGAGGGTGCCTCTCTTTTATAGTCAACACTGACCTAATCTCAATAGAAGCCTAACTTCAATGGACTTTGGCTCAATACTAATCCTGGACTCCCAGTTAGATTGGGATAAACTCTCTAAGAGTCTTATCTTTATCCAAACTGAAGTCCTCTCTCATTTTAGGACTCTTGTCCCTTATCCTCTTATCTCGGATTCCGATATCTTTGCAAATTACCTCGGCCTAGCCGAGATTATCTCAGCGTCATGACCAGGACACGTGGCATCTTGCCTGGCACTTCAGTGCCACCTCGGCCACATGTTGTCATTCAAAAATTATGTCCCCACAACAGGGAAGGAGGATAGGAGAGAAAAGAGATAAACATATCCATTACCAAAATTTCACTAAGAATTCAAAAAATAAAAATAAACATATCCATTATAATTCGATTCCATGTATCACAATCGAATTTCACTATCACATACAACAGTAAAAAAATAAATTATTCAAATAAAATAAACTTCTCTATTCACATATACCCAGGGATTGGCACCCAATTTTCCCATATATATATATAGATTTTTCAAAATGTAGAGGCAGTAATTGACACGGACAATGTATGTGGTATGACCTATATGTACAATTGCTGCATCTTCCAAACAGGCGATAGTTTTCTACTAACCACAATTTTTTATCAGCTCACTAACCTTTGGTTATTAGGGTTTTTTTTTTTTTTTTTTTTTAAAAAAATTGGGGAGTTAGGGAAAAAAACCAAGAAAACAAAACAAGGGTTATGGAGATGTTCAAGCTATCATAGTACACAGTGAAATCATAAGTGAAACAAAACAAAATCTGAGTATTATTTGGAAAAAAAATTCATTGGAAATGGCAATTTTAAACAATAACATAAACAAGAACCGAAAAATATATACTCTTCTCATTATTCATATTAACCCAAATCGAAAAAGTCAGAAAGTATGTAACATAGAGTCAAACAATCTAAGACAGTTCATCAGAACATATTATTATTTTATTCATATTGGATCCAAGTGAATCCACAATGACATATAGGTTAAAGCTGGCACCTTCGTAAAACCCTAAAGGCAAAAGGGTTGATGGACATTTTTGTGCATTCAATACCCACTGCTAATCTACCCGCAATATAAATCTCAATGTTTTCAATACCAACATAATTGCTTCCTCTAATAGGGCCAATTATGTAAACCACCCTGGTACATTATCAGTCCTTTCCACTATGTAATGATCCCCACCATCTACAATAAAAAAATAACCGTAGATCATCCATTCTATTATTCTGCAAAATAAGGTATAGTTCAATACCGTATTGAACCAATGACACCGTATCGAAATCATTAGCACCCAACAACCCATGTAAGTGGAATGATCTCAACCCCCCAATACAGCCGGTGAAATAGTAGCTTAATACAGCTCAAATTCATTGCTCCCACATTCCACTACACTCTACCAGATGACATCTTGTGCTCCATCATTATTGCACCATCATTGGCCAACTCTAAAATATAGTTCTATTACCGTGCACAACCAAAGAATCTCAAAATGTTAACAGGGCGCCTTCATCCAAATCCCAAAGTAGATTTGGTAAATAGACACGATCTTTGTACATCACATTCAAATAAAATGTAACCCCAGTGTTATGAAGAAGGACCCAATCGGCCACGATCGAAAAATCAGTCAATGGAGGACTTCCAAATTCATACACACAATTATTCTCTTGCGTGATTGTTTTGAAAAACTGAATACAAGGAGGCAAAGTATAATTATGAATTGTTTGCATTTAATTAGGCACTTTGTTTCTTGGCTCAAACTCAAGCCCAAAAAATGAAAAAATCATAAATTTATACTCTCTAATATTCCTAAATCATCTTTGGATAATTGTTTACATAATCAATTGCTCAAACTTTTGATAGATGTGGTTCATTTGTGTTGGAGCTATGGACACAAATTTTAATTTTTGTGGTTTAATAGTGGCATGTCAGGGACCTTGGTTTTTCCAAGCCAACCATGCGACCTTAGAAACTTATCACCCGCCTGGTTTGCATCTGAGTAAGCCTTATTGGAGCTAGGAGAGATTGACAAACTCACAAGGATTTTTAGATAGAGAAACACTTTCTAGGGAGAGAAGCTCTTGCAAAATGCTAGATAGAGAAACACTTTCTAGGGAGAGAACCTCTTGCAGAATGCTTTGTTTTCTATTCACTTGGATGGTTTGGGCAAATGAGGCCCTCCCCTTTTATAGGCTACAAGGAACATTATAGAGATGTAAGGATGGAGAGGACTCTGGATCCTTTCTACATTTTCTCAAGTGTCCTATTCTAGAATATACAAAAAGAGTATACAAGCTTCTAGAATTATGTACAATATTTTGCTATTCTCTCGAGTGTTTAGGGCATTCTAGATTCTTCTATTAGTCTCAAATTTTGTAGCATTTCCCTAGGAACTTTTGGCAGGATGTCACAAGCGGCTGAAAAACCCTTAGTTAATATGAAACGGTTCATTGAAGGGAAGACTCCCGAGCACATAGCTAGAATGTTTTATAGAGGTACCCCTTGTTCCAGGAAAAGAAACTCTGATTCTTTAAAAGACAGGACTTAGCTCTTGTAGTAATTGAACATATGGTTATTAACTCTTACATGACTTTTGATTGTCGTAGTAATTGAACATCTAGTTATTCACTCGCATATGACTTTTGATTGTCATTTGTGCAGGAGCTGAAGTCTTGTGTTGCAATAGACAAAAAATAAAAAGCTTTGTGAAGCTGCTGGAAGCTTCCAATAGAAGCCCTTCTTGGTTTATTTGAACACCAACAACAATATAGTAGCATGGTTTATTGAACCCGTTGATCTGAACACCAACAGTGATGTAGTAGCATGGTTTTTTGAGCCCTATGCAGATTCATGATACAGTGCACTAGTAGCACGGTCTATTTCAATGATACACTCAAGGCAAGAAGCAAGTTCTTCTTGAACACCAGGTTTCCCCATCTGCAATTGGAAATTATGCAAGGACAACGACATTTTCTATCAGTCTTTCCAATTCTAGGAATAATGCATTCAACACAACCATTACAAATTTTGAGGGTTGAGAAATCGCCAAGTGCTTGTTTGACAGTTGAAGGCCAAACCTCTATTCTGTGTTGTTAGACATTGACTTGGAAGTTGAAACAACTTGGTTTCTAAACAAAAGCAGTGGATGAACGCCCAATAGCAAATCTCCAATCACAAAAGGCCAATTCAGATGCACATAATAAATATTTGATGGTCCAGTCCAATGAGCTAAGTTCAAGAGACAATTGACTTCAGTGTTTTTCTTTGACAGAAAGTTTTCAATATTATTAGTTTTGCTACTTTCCACTTTTTTGGGTCCCAAAAAGTGTTATAGGACATTCGTTAATATTTATAGAATTCACATAACCTACAGCCCAACACAAGAATTTTAATAGATAAAGTTTTTTTTTTTTTTTGGGATCAGCAAAAAAAAAAATAGTTTTATTGATGAATAATGAAACATGGCATACATCAATAAAAAGGTTGGATGCACAAGCATCAAAGCAAAACGAAATGATCCCAACTAGGTTGGCACAATAAAGTATGCCCAATCATTTACAAGCATAACATCAAGTTGGTGAACGACTAACCAAAAACAAAAAGAACAACCACAAATAAACGTAAAAAGGAACAAAACCAATGCAAGCCCCCCAAGCTGCCATTCCTTGTACTAGGTACATTCCATTCATCAGCAAATAAACAGAAACACATTCTTTATCAGCAGCCCCTTCAATTCGTTAGTAGCAGCAAATACACACCTCAGCCACAGTAGCAAGAGCCAATAGCAACCTCTGTTTCACCAAAAATAATCCCATACCAGCAGAGCACTCCAAAACTTATCAAACCCTTTACGCCTAATCCAATCTTTAGCATCATCTAATGTTTCTCCTAACCAAAGTAACAGTAAGGACAACATCATCACTTCAGCCCCAAACAGATCCAACCTACACAGGCATTCAGAGGCACAATGATAGCTAATACTGACAATATAACAACTCCGACACTAATGGCATCTTAGCTCTCCCAATTTCAAATTAGCCTAGAAAATTACATGAACTTGATTAGATCGATAAGTTCCCCCCAATTCGGTTGCGCATTATTGAACAAACATCGGTTCCTTAATTTCCACACTGACCATAACACAGCAAACGAAATTGCCTTCCACACCACTTTCTTTGCTTTCCTAAACTTCCAACTCTGCCACCAAACCAGAAGACAATTGACTGAACAAGGTACCACCCAGACTAGACCCCACCAATTCACAATCAAAGACCACACTTTCCAAACATTTCTGCGCCAAAGCAGCACATGTTAGGATGACTCTACTGTCTCCCCATGGAAACAACACAATCCCTCCTCTCGTGTACTTATAATCCCCTATCTTATCAACCTCTCCGCCGATTTGATTATGCCACCAAGCCAGCCACCCGAAAAATCTCACTCGGTGAGGGGCTACATTTTTCCAAACTAAATTTACTCCCTCCTCCTTTGGTCCCAACGATAACTTGTAGCACTTATACAGTGATGCAACTAAGAACATGTCACTTGAATCAGCTGCCCATTTTAAAACATCCAAACACCCCTGCCTAATTAATGGAGTCTCCGGTAATTTCAGTTGTAATCTAGACTCCTCCTCTTCCCATGAAAATAGGGTTCTCCTAAATATCATGTTTTGGCCAGCTTCGAAGTTGTTTAAAAAATCTGCTACACTCCCTTCCTTGTTCAAACACAGCTGGTATAACCTTGGAAAGCTACATTAAAGTGTCTCCCCCTTCCTAATCCACTCATCTTTCCAAAAGGACATCTTACAACTATTGCCCAAACTAAAATTCACATGATCAAAAAAGAGGCCAAAAACAAGTGGACTCCTAACTTGCACCAATAAAATATCTTTCTATAATCTGGAAGCAGACTGCCCAGCAATCATAATTGGAAACCAACACCTTCTATCCATCCCATACACCTCGCAAATAAAATTCATCCATAGACTCTATTTCTGTCCCAAATCTCCACCACCATTTAAGAGCAAAGTATCGTTCATAATTCTAATATTTCTAACACCCAACCCTTCCCATTCCTTGCCTTTTGTCACTTTTTCTCACTTAACCAAGTGTAACTTCTTCTGAACATCACTATCCAATTTCTTTCTCCACCCCCACAGGCATTCTGAAAATTGAGAGACAATATACCGGCAATGCGCTTAACACTGATTTCACCAAAGTCGGTCTACCCCCGAACAATAGGAACCTTTTTTTCCATCATGCCAACTTCAATTTGATTCTTTGCAATGCCGGCTTCCAAGTTTTATTTAACCTAGGATGTGCTCCCAACGGAAGATCCAAGTACTTCATCGGGAAATTCTGAACTTTGCAATTCAGATCTGAAGCGAAATCATCTAACAGGCTATCCTCAACAGATAAAGTTAATACATGAACTAAATGCATCCAGGAAAGAAAATTTGTGTAGCTATGAAGAACCTTACTTTGTTCAACATAATTATTCTAGCAGTAAGCATCAACTGAGCCTCTTTGAAACATATTTCACAAGGACAATATTTGAGCATCGAGGGACAGTAACCTCTGGATTTACCCAACAATTTAAATACAAACGGTGGATTCCAAGAATAACCCTGATAAGATTACATTTCTGATTCCATTATAATAACAAAATAATATAGCTATTTCAAAACCCTACTCTTTTACCTTCTTATAGTTGTGTCTATAATTCCACTTTAAAACAAGAATCACGTGTTACCCATTGGGGGAGGGGGTTAGCATCACAACCAGAATAACTTAATTTGAAAGCTCAAAATCTTTGGATTGATATTCATGGAGAAGCAAAATGTAGGTCAAGTGTGGGGAACTCTCGTAGGACAGTGTAGTAGGAGAGATTTTAATGCTGAATTAGTTATATTTTAGAGCTAACTAGTTGGTTAAAATATAGGATTTCAGGATTTATTGTAAGGTCAGAAAATGGTAGGGTTTTAGGAACGGTAGGGTTTTAGGAATGGAAAGGGAAGTAGTAGCCAATGGCTCTTTTGATTACTATCAACAGTAGCATAGGCTGGTTAGATTACTCTTTTGTTGTGGTTGATTGGTTAACGACTTAATGCTAAGCAGACTAGGCTAGCAAAGCAGGGTTAAGAATTGGTAAAGGATCTGAGTAAGATTTTGCTTTGGAGTTGTAATGCATAAAAGTGTGGAGAATAAAATATATGAAGAAGAAAGAAGAAAAAACATCTAGGCATCATACTTGGATTTCCATAGATATATAGCTTCTTGGTTCTTTTTACAAACTTGTTGAACATCAAATAATCCATAAAGAGAGCTTCAAAGTTTTCCCCAAATTCTCCTGACTGTTTTGTGGAAAACTATAAATGAAGGATGTCGGTATTTATAAGTTTTAGCTTTGAAGAATAGAAACGGGACACATCGACATGACATGTATCTAAACATTAGGAAACGGAGATATCTGGCACACTTTTAACTATGTATTTATAAAATAAAACAACATTATTTCACTCCAATTAGGGATAATAAAAAATTAAAAAACAAAACACATTATTTCACGAATTAATCTTTTTTTCTCAAGTTATCAATTTTTAATTTTAGATTCAGTCAAATTGTTCGCAATTTTATCCTAGAGATTATTCATTTTTACCCCTATACTTTTACATGATTTTTAATGATCCCCCAGACTACTCTTATTTTCACGCATACCCCCATACTATTTAAATTACTATCAATTTTGCCGCTGCCGTCACATTTGAAACGGAAAACGTAAAAAAAATTACATTTTGGCCCCAAATTTCAAAATAAAGATGCAAACCCACCCTTTCCTACCAGCAAACCACCACCACCAACAACCACTTCAAGCCCTTCTATCTCTTTCGTCATAACTCCGTTTCGCCTCATTTTACGTCGTTGGATTCAACTCACGGTCTAGTTTTCATATCATATCTCACATGTCTCGTTCTTCCTCTTTTTGCATGCTATTGGAGCTCCGAAATTTGATAAAAAAAAATAAGACTTTTCTTCTCATTTTTTACTTTTCTTCGAGCCATCTTTCGGACTTCATATCTTTCTCGATTCTTGATGGTTCTACTTCATTCTTTCGCCATTCCTTTCACCTCACTTCCTACTTCGCCCTACACTACCTCACTTTCTCACTTCTTCATGTAATGGCTGGTTTTGGTATGCCGAAAGTTGTCTGAAAACTAATTTTGAAAATTTCAAAACATTACAACCCATATGGTGCAGTTCTATGAAAAAAAGTGTTTAGTACCCTTCCCTTGCATCTCTCGCCACCATATCTTGACACTCCCATCTGCAGAGCTGGTGAAGACCAACCCATCAAATCTGGCAACCACCGGACTGATACAAACAAGCTAATGTTAGCTAAACAGACTGGTCTTTCATGAAGCCGGGTGCGCTACTTTTTGTTAGCTCTAGTAGCCTCTACTTCACACATACACTACACAAATGTGCACACACTTATACAAGCACTCAGAGAGTTCTCTTTAAGGTGCCCAATGTCGGATCAAACTTTTGACTTGTATTTAAACACGTCCACGGCTATATAAAATTGTGGTGATCAAGGTTGACAATGCTAACCAAGTTTCCAATTGGTTCATCAATGCATGGGTGAGACTTTGGAAGCTCATGGTGGAAGAAATACACATGCTCGAAACACGGCAAGGTCAAAAAGCTTTGCAAAGGGAGGAACAACAAAATACCGATGGGCCAAATGATCATTTGCCTACAGCCAGCTCACTTGCTTCTGAAAATCCATCCACATCCACCAAGCGGGCCCAAGACCTTCCATCTAAACGCACTAGAAATGAATTTCTTGATATATACATGGGGACTGAAGAGCTGGTAAATTTATCTTATGAAAATTTGTCATGTCATCAACAAATATGCGTTGGTGCAAACACTGCAAGTGGAAGTGGGGGTGTTTCTTTAACACTAGGACTCCATCAGAATAATGGGATTGGTTTATCAGAGCCATTTCCAATTAACGCAGCTCGGCGTTTCGGTCTTGAAGCGAACACCGAAGGGTATGTTGGCTGAATGATATATATTGAGAAAGATCTCTATTAGATGTGTGCTTTTTATCGACTACCCAAACCAAGAGAACCCATTAGGTTTGTGTATGAATAGTAATCGTCGATTTGAGCGACATGAGAGAACTATGGAGATTTCGATAATGGCAAGGATTCGTCCCAAGAAGTCGCGTTTGGTGGAGAAGTGTTAGGAGGGCTGGTGTCGACATTGTTGAATCGAAAAGATTCATCTGCGGGCTGGAGAAGTGTTAGGAGGGTTGGTTTGCATCTTTCTTTTGAAATTTGGGGCCAAAATGTAATTTTTTTTAATGTTTTCCATTTCAAATGTGACGGTAGGGGCAAAATTGATAGTAATTTAAATAGTATAGGGGTACGCGTGAAAATAAAAGTAGTCTGGGGGGTCATTGAAAATCGTGTAAAAGTATAGGGGTAAAAATGATATGATCTCTTTATACTATTCAGATGCATTAAGTCTTGTCACATTTTTTTGCTTTACAACACTGCCCCTAAATATGATAACTGCTAAAACAAACATCTATAACCAATTGATGATCTTTTTTCAAATTTAACACATCTTCTTCATTCATCAAAATGGGAAAGCCCATGGTGTGAATCCCTTTAGGGGTGCATAACTCAACAAAATGTGCCTAAAGGGATGCACATCATAGAGTTTTCCGCAATTCATTTGTACCCACTGCTAATATACATCTATTCTATTAT
Source organism: Camellia granthamiana (assembly GCA_036172215.1). Taxonomy (NCBI): domain Eukaryota; kingdom Viridiplantae; phylum Streptophyta; class Magnoliopsida; order Ericales; family Theaceae; genus Camellia; species Camellia granthamiana. Next base: position 107,229,061 of record CM069913.1, read on the forward strand.
CTATTTATCTATCTATATCTATTTGTTTATACTATTTATAAAGCAAAGACTAGACTTGATGTCTTGAAGACTTTGTTTTTCTTTATTGGCACACCTGTGTGGATATGCATTTCCTCTAGTTCTTAAACTATAAGTAGACTTGGCATGAGGCCTTTTCTATCACATCTTTTTATATTCCTAAATTACCCTTATGTAATTGTAAATTCAACCACACCATAAATCCTGTGTAACTGCCAATTTGAAGCACACCGCGCGCACCTTTCTACTTAGTATAATGTGAGCACCCAAATTGGTGATATACTTTTTTGACTTACAATTCTGACCCACAAATAACAGATTCGGTTTCAAAATCTTGGGGGTCATTATGAAAACAAAAATTTTGCAACAGTGTTTGGTGTAGATTATTGTAAGTTAAAAACTAATAATCACAAAGCTGTAAGCAGAAGCACCCCTTTCCCAGCTTTTTTCAGCTTATTTAAGCTATTTCTGCCTAAAAAGCTGTAAGCAAAAGTTACACCAAACCGTCTGGTACAGATTCCTAAATTAAAATAAATTATAATCGCCCCTATAATTCACACCAAACATCCCCTATATTTAAAAATCTTTCAGTTTTTGCTATTAATATTTTAAATTCAATTGGGGTTTTCACATCCTATGCACCACTTCTAGTATATACATACATATACAAACAAGTCTTGTCAATGGTTTTGTATAAAATAAAAAAAAATAAAAAAAATACACAAATAGGCGATTACCTGCTACTGCCATGACGGCGATTGGGAGCTATAGATCGAAAACCTAGCTAGCGACGACATAACTGTAGATCTGAGCTGATACGAAACTTTGGGGGGCCAACTGGAATAAATAATTTTAAATTAATCCATTAATATGTCAATGGACTATAATACAAATTTTTTAAAAATTTACTTCTTTCAAAAACTAATATGAAAAGATTTTTAAAATTGTAGAAAGTACGTTATGTCACAAAAATGATTAATAATTAATTATTATTTTTTATTAAAATATACTTATCAGATTTGTTTGGTTTAATTTTTGAAAAAATGTTTTTTGTTTTTAATAATTTTTTTATATATATTTTAGTTAAATGCATCTAAAGAATAAGATATTTAATATTTTTTTTTTCTAAATTACTAAAGACAAAAAATACAAAAGCATGTGTCATTTTTTATTATTTTTACTTTTTCATTTTAATGATCTTTTTTCAGATTTCTTCACATATTTTATTTTTAGATGCAATTAGATTACGTGTATGTAAAAAAAAATTAAAAATTTATTCAAATTTGAAAAAAAATCAATAAGTATAAAAAATACGAAAAACAAAAGTAAAAAACTACAAAAAAAAAATTGTATTTGAGTTTCAAAATCAAGAAGAGTAATTCTAATTAAATTTTACTTCTTAATGAACTTAGTTATAGTTCTCAAATACCATAAATCACACCTTTATAAAATAAATAAATAAATAAATAAAACACATTATCCTAACATTAATTTTTTAAGTGCAAATATTACAAAACTATTATTTTGATTCATTTTAGTTTTCTTTAATCAATTTTTAAAAGTTTTGTTCTTTTGGACTAAATAATATTTTTTTAAATAATTTATTTCTAACATTCTGCATATTTACATTTTTTTTTCTCAAAACATTTATAACAAAATAAACAATAAGAAAATACATATCCATTTATATGTGTGTTTTAGGGTTTAAACTCAAACATTTGTCAAAAGGTCAAAAGTCATTTATAGTTAAATTTTGTTAATGGTCCAAATTGAAATTGATGGGTATGGCCCAGAAGGGCCCAACTCGTAGTCTGCATGGGCATCCGAATGACCATTCGATTAATTATCATCATAAAGCCCAATAGTTGGCTCAATCAGAGAGCCCATGGTAGTCAAACCCAACTGCCGATTGGGTACATGTCAAGCAAGAAATCAGCCACGTATTAGACAAAAAACCTTACAAGCCACTAGGCCCCACGTGCCAAGCATTAAATGAAATTGTCAAGCATTTAATGTGATCAGGCCATCTCCCTCTGCAGCATGGTGAAACCGCCATGGTCGGCGGCGAGTAGGACATAGACTTTCGGCCAATAGGACAGTATGAATAGACATGGAAATGATTGGTAAGAGATATAGGGAAGCTGAAGGCCATATGGTAATGGATTACTTGCTCACTTTATGATACTACTCTCTTAGTTCTATCATTTCTCTTTAAGCCTCTTTCTTCTTCTCAGATACTTCACTAACTTGGTCCTCGGAGGGTCTTCAGAAAGGAACCACCCCCACTTTGGAACCTTCCTGCTAGACTTGTCGCATGTGCTACTGGGAAGACGAAGGCCAATCGACTCGTGGAGCATTCGGATCTTATCCGACCCATCTCCTGCTGACCGAACTGCATCATCAGAAATTATTATTAAAAAGTATAATTCATTTAAAATCACTCCGAGACACCGCCAAAAAATATATATATAAAACAATGAATAATAATCAATATATTGAGTTAATTGAGTGAGCTTAAAATTTATAATTTTTGTAAGGTTAAACTTAGGATGAATATATTAGTCCGAATGTTGTGTTAAAGTTGAGTTGACACATCATATTTCTTTGTAGTTCAAGCTCAATATGACCCTAGCTCAGTTGAAACCTCTATACCAAATATACTTAACAGATAATTCACCTAATCAATACAAAACGTTGATGACAAAATATCTCTTAACGAAATTTGGCATTCTTTTAACAATTAAATTTTAATAGTTAGTTTTAGATTATTCAACTATATTTGAATTAATAGAAATTTCTGTATATAGTTCAAATAAATACAATAAATTATTTTCATTTTACAATATTTTGTATTAAAAAGATACGGAACTTTCATTCCGTGCATAGCACGAGTTTGTTACTAGTACTATATATAAAGTAAAAGGATCCTTCTAACAATTAGGGCTCTAGGAATTCCAAAACTTCAACCCAATTAATAATTGGCACTTATGTTGATTTTTTATTATTATTATTTTTTTAAATATACATTAGCTACTAAAAATTAGAATTTAAAAATTAAATTTGTAGACAACAAAACATTAACGGAATGGTCACATATAATTTTGGGATTCAAATTGTGAAAGTTTACTTGACAAATTACACGTATGATTCGGGGAATTAGTTCCCACATAATAAAGTTTACCTAAATCTCTTCCTAAACTAAAGCCTACATTCTAAATCTCTCACTGGTTTCATATAAATTTTTCTCTCACACGTCTCCATTGCTTCCTCCCTATAAGAAAAATATTCTTTATACCTCTCTCTCTCTCTCTCTCTCTCTCTCTCTCTCTCTCTCTCTCTCAAAATAGTGATTTTTAAAATTTCATTTGCTGTTTTGCAGTCATTTTTGCACCTTTCATTCAGGCTTAGTCTCTGGCCCTCATCCTTGTTAGTCTTATTAGGTAATTGACAAATAGTTAATTTTTACATGTTTTTTATTTCTAGGATATGTGTTGGTAAAAATTTAGTTTATGCCTAATCAATAGTGATTAACTTAAATTAATTTTCACAAAACACAGAAAAGATCAGACTTGTGATTGAGTTCTATACCTTAAACAGATTAAGGACTTCCTTGGAGGTAATCAAATAAAGAACAAACATAACATAATATGTATTATTCAAATAAATTGTCACTTGCTACAAGTTGCATGAACTTAAATAAGAACAAAGAATTGAAAAATACAGCAATCGATAGAAGAAAAGAAATGGGAGTCGGAAAAAGCTATCACTAACCTACTCCTAAAATTGCTAATTTAACTACTACTAATTAGATATTCACAAATTGTGAGTGGTTTAGATTATTTTTTTCTTTGTATCTATCTTGGCCTATTTATAGGCTCAGCCAAATGAGAGAAAGAGATATAATCTAAGCCCACGATTTCCTCAACAAGCCCATAATTTCCTCAATATGCCATGATTTTCTCGACATTATCCATATCTCATATTTGCTAGGAACCACTTTGCAGATTTTGTGTTTGACTTGATCTTGACTCCTTGATCTAAGCAACTAACTTTCAAATGGCCGCAATGGCTAACTCTTCTGACCCTCCATTTGATATATCATCATGCCACCTCATTGGCACACTCATCATGCCATGTTAGCATTCCTAAAAAATTATTAGTGATACGCGTGCCTAATTACCACTTTATACTTCTACTTTTTTGCACAATAAAACAATAATAGTAAGATTAATTGTGGCTAACTGACAGGTGATCAATTCTTCTCTTGATAGTACGGATTTGGGGTTATTGTTGTAATCCCTCAGTAATGTGCCTCTGCTGTACTTTGAAATGACTCTGTTTCATTTTATTTATTTATTTATTGGAATAGTAAGCTAGGTTACTCTCTCATGCATCCTTCCAAATTAAATCGAAAGTTGTAGTGCTTTTGATTTTCTTGGTGCTACAAACTAGGTGATCTACTTTCTTTATAGTTTTCTTGAAGTTGTTAGCTTCTAGGCGTTCATAAGTACTCTCCATCTCAGAGCTTTTTAAATCTACGTGGTTTTAACTGTCGAATCTCCAATAGATTTTGCCAGAGACCACTCCGAAAAACTTTTGTCTTCAATGAATGATCTTTGAGCATCATCAAAATTTTCATTAAATTTGAGTAAAAATTTGATTTGATATGATGCGCTCTAATCGTTTCATTAAATTTGATTGGCCATCTGGCCGGTCGTTTGGCTTAGAGTAAATTTTCATCAAATCTTCCCCAATCTAGTCGTCCACCCAGTTGACCAGCCAGTCGTCCACCCAATCGTCCACTAACCGTCAGTTACAAAATTTGATGAAAGTTAAACGCTCCCTTGATTTGATGAAAGTTTTGGTTTTGCCTTCATTTGACATGAGTTTGATGATACGATTGGAATCCAAAAAGTAAACATTTTTCATCAAATTCAAATTTGATGAAATATCTGACCATCTCCAACCCTTACTCAGATATTTCATCAAATTTGAATTTGATGAAAAATGCCTGCTTTTTGGGTTCCAACCATGTCATCAAACTTATATTAAATGGAGGAAAAATCAAAACTTTCATCAAATCAAGGGAGCATTTAACCTTTCATCAAATTTCGTAGATGATGGTTGGTGGACGACCGGATTGGGAAAAATTTGATGAAAATTTATTCTAGGCCGGATGACCGGCCGAACGACCTGCCAGATTTGATGAAACAATTCGAACGCGTCATATCAAATTAAATTTTTACTCAAATTTAATGAAAAAATTGATGAAACGTTGGAGATGCTTTTACTAACCTCATTTTGGCACTGAGAGCGTCATATGTAGTAGTATTAATCCAAATATGTTTTTATTTATTTATTTAAAGATCAATATAATATAAATTCAAGTATCAATGTTTGTTAGAGTAATGCTACATCTACTTAAATTCTATGCAATACACTTGACTTTTCAATAAACCTGGGCCATGATATAGTTTGTTTCAGTCAAAATGTTGTTTCTCTATTTTCTTATATAGTGTTTCTGGTTTAGACCCGACCTATTGTGTATTTTGAACTCAGGTTTCATAGCCTCGTATGGTTGATCATGTCTTTTCTCTCTTATTCTTCCTTAGATTTGGTTATTGGATTGTAGTGGTTGTGTTTGGAATAGGTTGGTTGCTTGTTTTTCCAACTTTTGTTGCCTAGAATTTTGGTCCTCCGCTCGACCAGCACTTCTTGCGCTCGAGCAGGATTTGCAAAATCTCAGTACTTTTGCAGGTCTACAAAACTACTAGGCTAGTGTATTCTACGCTTGAGCGACGTTTCCTATACTCGAGCGAGTGGGCGCTCGAGCGGCATTTTCTCGCGCTGGAGCATTAGTCTGTTGTCTGCAAAACTACTGGATGTGTGTATTTAGAGCCCGAGCATCACTTCTTGCACTCGAGTGGAACAACTTAATGTGTTTGATGCTCGAGCGTTAACTTTTGCGCTCGAGCGGACTGTGCGTATATCAGTTTGCGAAAGTGACTTTTTACATCACTTTTCAGATCTATTTTCTCTCCAAACCCTAAAGTTGAGACCCTCTCTCTCTAAAACCTACATTCTCTCTACTTTTTCATCTAGATCTAGTGATTTCTCTATCCTTGTGCCTTTGTTAAAAAGGTAGAACACACCAAGAGCTACGTTTTGATCCGAATCAATCTTGGTTTCGGCCTCTTTGGAGCTTCTCCATTTCTCCCTTGGTCTCCTAAACTTGAGGTAGCGACTCTCTACACTCTTTGAGTTTTGACTTGGTTATTTCTTGATTCGTAAGAAACATTGGTTTTGAGGTGATTTTAACAAATCTAGGATTTGGGTTTTAAATTCAAAAGAAGGGTTTTAAAAAGGATGTCTTGGAAATGGTCATGTGAATGAATATGAACTTGTGTTGTGTTAAAATAGATGATTTGGTGGTTGGGATGAGATTGCCCTAAAATGTTCAAGTAATTATTTTGCATAAATAATGAAATTAAAAATGGGAATATGAAATTAGATGAATGTTTATGTAAATGGTGGAGTTGGATGTGTATTATCTCCCACCTATGGAAATTTGAATAATTTATTTGTTGTGAGATTGTATATCTGTTTAGAAATATCTGTTTTGGGCTATTGGTAGATAATAGCTATAATTGTTATAGAAATTGCATAAAGATTAGGTGAATTGAAACTAATCTCATATTGATTGTCATTGAATATGACTGTGTTTTTAATACATTGTCTATGTATGATATTTGGGAAGAGAAAGGGGATGTACTCCATGTTGGGAGGAGAAAGGGGATGGACACCATTAAATTAAGTTGGCCTGTGTGTCCTGGGTGCAAGTCCTTAAAGTCGTGTGTATACATGGGTGCCGATTCTCGCAAACGAAATTTCCGTAAAATGGCAAATTGAAGTGTTTGTGTGTAATGGTTGTGTAGTAAGAAAACCACTAAGTTGTAGTCTTAGTTGGGTTGTCTGGATAACAATGGATGCAACTCATGAATTGAGAAGATATGAAATGACATGAAACGAATTGATATAAAATGAATTGGGATATAATACTTAGCACAGTATGATTTTGGAGAATGAGTTGTAAATGATTCTATCATTGAACAATGAACATGTGCATCATATTTATAACTATGTTAAAGTTCATATATTGTGTTAGATTGTTTCTACTGGGTTTTGGTTCACCCTATTTGGGAAAAACCATTTTCAGGTGTTGGTGATATGCCTCCGCCAAGACAATAGCTTGAAGGGAGTTGGAGCAAGAGCTTCTATTTTTGTTGTGTTTATTTTGTATAGCCAAGGGCTTTAATTATATTGAGCTCAACTCATTTTTGTTGTAACCAAGTACAACTTGGAAAGATGTAAGCTAGTAAGGCAAATGATTTTCTATGTAACATTCATTATTATTGTACCTGACTATTATGTATATCAAACTCTGATGAATGAAAGCATGTTAATCTAATTATATTTCTACTTATGAGATGGGTTTGTTGTATTTATTTTGGGGCGTTACATCTTATATTTGGTTGCAAATTTAAAAAGTGGTGGAGGTGGGGGTAGCGTGGTAATATGGTATGATTTTTGTCGAAAAGATCAACAAAAAATGTTTTCCATCTCTTAAAAGGAAAAAATGTTTGCCACCTAAATTACTTAACTGAAAAAGTTTTTAGCAGGATGATCATGGAGTTAGGACGGACTTATCTAGTGGCCAAAATCATAAACCATAATTAACAACCTAACCATCGCAAGCAAGAGTTGCTCGAGAATACCTTCTAACCACGACTTTGTTGATTTGACAGAATGTGGTCCATGGAACTTCATCACGAGAAGCTCAAAAGTTTTGTCGTAGGTGACCATCTTCTTCATGCCCCATCTCAGCAAGATGACTCGCATATGAATGTCAAAATCATTTAACAAACTTTTTCAAATGTAAGGATTGTTCAGAAATCCAGCAACTCAGTCAAACCTCATTCAAACAAACTTTTTCAAATGTAAGGATTGTTCAGAAATCCAGCAACTCAGTCAAACCTCATTCAAAGAGCTGAGCTAAGCATCAGAAATTGAATAAGCCTTAGCTAAGCTAAGCATCAGAAATTGAATAAGCCTTAGCTAAGCTAAGCATCAGAAATTAAGTAAGCCTTAGTCAAGCTAAGCATTAAAAAATGAGTAAGCCCTCATCTTATTAGGCATCGGAAATTGAATAAGCCTTAGCCGAGCTAAGCATCAGAAATTGAGTAAGCCTTAGCCAAGCTAAGCATCAGAAAATGAGTAAGCCTTAGTTTGACTAGGCATCAGAAATTGAATAAGCCTTGGCCAAGCTAAGCATCAGAAATTGAGTAAGCCCTTGTCTTACTAGGCATCGGAAATTGAATAAGCCTTAGCCGAGCTAGGCATCAGAAAATGAGTATGCCCTAGTCTTACTAGGCATCAAAAAATGAATAAGCCCTAGTCTTATTAGGCATTACTAGGCATCAGAAATTGAATAAGCCTTAGCCAAGCTAAGCATCAGAAATTGAGTAAGCCTTAGCCGAGCTAAGCATCGCAAAATGAGTAAGCCCTAGTCTTACTAGGTATCGGAAATTGAATAAGCCTTAGCCAAGCTAAACATCAGAAATTGAGTAAGCCCTAGTCTTACTGGGCATCAGAAATTAAATAAGCCTTGGCCAAGCTAAGCATCAGAAATTGAGTAAGCCTCGTCTTACTAGGCATCGGAAATTGAATAAGCCTTAGCCGAGCTAAGCATCGAAAATTGAGTAAGTTTTAGCCGAACTAAGCATCGGAAAATGAGTAAGCCTTGGTCCTAGTCTTACTAGGCATCAGAAATTAAATAAGCCTTGGCCAAGCTAAGCATCAGAAATTGAGTAAGCCCTCGTCTTACTAGGCATCGGAAATTGAATAAGCCTTAGCCGAGCTAAGCATCGAAAATTGAGTAAGTTTTAGCCGAACTAAGCATCGGAAAATGAGTAAGCCTTGGTCCTACTAGGCATCAAACAATAAGATCCTAGCCAGGCTAAGCACATTGAGCAATGTTCTCAACGCTAGGATTAAAGGAGCATGCTTGGCTCTCATAGAAAGCCATTAACTCGTACAAAAATCAATCTTGTCGACACATTCCATGCTTTTACAATATCAAGGGTGATGGGAAACCAAACAGCACATCATGGCCAACTGCCAAACAAAAGCAATCTTGCCAAAAGCAGGGAAAGGCCTACAAGGGTCTACTCTCTAAAGGTATAGTTCGACGACTAGGTCGTCAACTTATCTTGCCTAGGGCAAAGGAAAACCTATGAGGGTCACTACTTAAGGGTAGCAATTCGGCGACTAGGTCATCATCTTATGTAATCGGGGAAAGGAAAGATCTATGACGGTCTTAGCAACGTAATTGTTAAAAGTAGTAGATCGGAAAAACAAGAAAGACAACATATAGAAAATAAGTGACCACGTCAGAATGATTGCAAAATCAAAGGTATCACACGAAAAGATTAGAGGGCACGTGAAAAATATTCACATTCTGCAAGATAAAGGCAAATAAAGCTAGTTTATGACAAGTATAGGATAGAAAACTCCTTTGATTATAGAAGTAACGAAGGTACATGAGTCTACCAAAGATAAGAAAAGTTTCCACTTCTTTTCACTTCGATCGACTGAAGCGAAAACTTGCGGGCAATTGTGGAAGGATAAAAATTAACCCATGTGAGGTGGGCCCACCCAATATCTACATGGAAATAGAATTAAGGTAATAAAATAATACCTTGCAATCTAACTTGTCAAGTTGGTCTGACATACATGTATCAGATAAGTTTTGGGCCAGACAAGTGGCTTATTGTCATTGGACCAAATTGGTGGTTTAAGCTCATTGGACAAAATGAGTGGTGTACGGGGAGCAAATATTCCGGCAAGCCCGTACTCCTTTCTTCCAAGCTCCGTTTCTGTCCGATCACCTGAAAGCACAACGACGGCGAGCTGCCCGGCGGTGTGTGGCCGGAAAACCCCAATTGTACGGGGAGCAAATATTCCGGCAAGCCCGTACTCCTTTCTTCCAAGCTCCGTTTCTGTCCGATCACCTGAAAGCACAACGACGGCAAGCTGCCCGGCGGTGTGTGGCCGGAAAACCCCTCCGACGCTCAAATTAGCACACACCTTGGGATAGAGGAAAAGGGGAGTATGTTTGAGTGTAAGAGTTCCTTACAGAAGTGTTTTTTGTCTCTCGCGTATGGGGGGCGCAGACATGCTTATATACCCTCTACGCCCCATATCCACTCCCAGTCATCTCCTGACACGTGGCCCTGCCATCCCATCTGTCAGCGTAAACCTTGCTGAACATCACCTAACCCGACTGCCAGCCCATTCTACTAGGAGCTCGGCAGCCGGGCAACATCATCTCGGCCGACAACGGCCGTGCTGTGCTTCATGTCCAAGCACTCCACTAGCTAAGCTCAATGAGGACCAGGCTAGGCTGCATCTCGGCAAAGCCGAGCCCGGGACAGCTCGTGCTCACCTGTGGTCGGCCTTCCTGCCGAGCAAGCAGGTACCTCGGCTGACCACGCCTTTCCGGGCGCCGGTCACTTAACACGACTGGCTTCGCCATTGTCAAAACATGTAGCTTGGTCCAACCGAGCGTGCCTTAACCGAGCAGATCCTTTCCGAACTGGGCCACACGTCCTTGGCCCAACACTTGCCCGGCCCAAATCTGTCTGGCAAAACTCTGTCCGGCCCAGTACCAGATCATTAATCTCCCTCTCAATTGCCCCTTAATTCCGTCTGCTGAAGCGTGATTGGGATTACCTACTTCAACCGGGGTAGTACCTTCTCGGTCCCATGCTTCCTAACTGGCAACCGGGCCAATGACACGCATGAATTCAAACTTCCTCAGTCTGACATTCCTGTCTCTTCGGCTTGTCCGGTCGTCGCCTCACCTGACTTTACTGTCTCTTCATTTCTGACACTGCCATCAATGGGGACACGTGGCGTTCTCTCATTAGTCCTCGAGCAGCCAACCAGCCGTCGCATGAAATTCGAATTTGGGCGGCATTTGGGGTTATAAATGTGCCTTTTCCTTCTTCCCCTCCTTTTCTACTGCCATTCTAGCACTCCAAACGTTCCAGAGCTCTCGTGCCCTTCTTCCTTGCTTGCCATCGCTGTGCTCGCGCTCGAAGAAGAAGAACCCCCTGCTCCTCATTGGTAAGCCCTCAACACCCCTTTTGTTGTTATTTTCTTTGATATTGCACACATTAGGGCGCTAGAACATAGTTTCTAGGGCATAAATCTTAAGAGCCATCCCCAAAACTCCAACTGTGAATGGTGTTCTTCATTTTCCCTGAAGAACACTGAAAATCTGGGGCGGACCGGGCTCCAGGTCTTCATTTGATCCAAAAAACCAACCTAACCGAGCAAATAACATGTTTGCGATAACCGTAGTAGAAACCGGGATAACAAAGGTCTTGGCCACTCGACCGGGCTAACATCTGGTCCGCTTGGGTGACCGAGCTCCTTGGTAGACTTTACGACCGAGGTGGTTTGGCACTCTACACGACCGAGCTAAAGTCAAGCTCGCTTTGCGCGACCGCGCTTCCTCTTACACTTCAGCTTCTTTTCCTGCAGAGTCCAAGGGGACCACTGACCATTCCTGAGGCTCCATAGACCGAGCAGCCACAAATTCCCAGTCAGTGCCAAACCACAGCCGAGCTAATTTAGCCGGTCGTAAATGGGGAAATTCCGCTTCTTCGTAGATACTCCGGTTGCCTTGAACGCGTTCAGGGAGGATTACGGCATCCCGGTCGACGTCCACCTTGAGCTCGCAGTCGAGAAAACAACGCCTTGGGGCAGATCAGAACAATGCCCCTTCACCGTGCTATCTATCATCGAAGGAGGCCTCCGCTTCCCGCTCAACCCACTTATCACCGAGTTCCTCTGCCGCACCGGGCTGGCTCCCACACAAGTGTCCACCAACACCTACCGGATTATAAATGGCGTTCACGAACTAAACAACCGGCTAGGCACCAACATAGGTTTAGCCGAGATATTAAGGCAATACACGATGGGTCACACCGGTGACGGCCTAGCTTATTATTTGAAAATCAAGCCGGGCAAGGAAAAAATTGTAACCGGCACCCCAGATAAAGACTTGCACGACGATGACTTTTTCTGGGTGTCGGGCAATTACGAAACAGCCGAGGTACCGGGCTGGTTCATAAGCAAGAACTTCGGTTCCTCATGTAAGCCGCGTAAACTTGCCCGGTCAGCTTGCTTTCTTCATTGTTGTGTACTTAACCAGTTTTCTTGTTTCTTTTGTAGCAATCCAAGCCTTGCAAGCCAACTACCAGTTTCCCAACGTAGAGGCAATCCGGACCGTGCTCCGCTATCGCCACCGAGATTGTAACGAGCTGCTCGGTTACACCCCAACCTACAGATACTCAGCTCCGCGCCAGAGTAAAGTCACAGACTTCCTTCATGCTCCAACTCCTCCTCCAGACCCAACCTTACCAGACATTCCGTTAATCCGGTTGACGGAAGAGCAAGAGATGGCCAAACGAAGCCGAATTCAGAACTTGCTCACCGCCACTTCGGCCGAGCTACCGAGCGTCATAACCCGCTCACAGGCTGCCGGTCAATCCAGCGGCGCCGTGGTTGGCCTAGTTTCTCCAGCTGCCGGGGAATCTAGCAAGGAACCTGCTCCACACCGGGCTGGTAAAAGGGCACGCGCAGATCCCACCGCCGAGCTGGTGGCCGAGCTTAACACCGAGCAACCTGCTGCCACAGCTAACACAATACCGCCATGGCGACCGCAGCTAAAGCACCGGGGAGCAGACATCCCAGCAAACGCCTCTGTCAAAGGTGACAAGGAACACTTGCTCGCCTTTGACCTATCAAAGGCCCTTCTGCTGCCGAGCGACGTGGTTGGCAGTGACCACATCCCTGACACCCGGTTGGTGAAATCAGCCGTGAAGTCCATGACCAGGGTAAGAATCTCAATCTTTCGATGAAATTTTACAAGTGTTTGCCCGGTTCCTTCACTAATCAAATTCGTTTCTTACAGGCTATCCAGAAGCAGCACCTGGTAATGGAACGCATCCACAGACTTCGGCAAAAGGCAAATGACACAGCCAGCCAAGTCCAGAGCCTCCAAGCCGAGCTTGGCCGGGCAAAAGCATCTCTCCAAATCGCCAATGCTGACAACAACAGGTTGAACGGTCAGCTTGACGAGGCCGAGAAGAAGCGCGATGAGCTCCAGGCCGAGCTGGATGCTTTGAAAAGGTCAAGGAAAAAGGACTGCCGAGATGCAAACAACGCCAGTTTCCTAGAAGCCGAGGAAAACTACAAGAAGCAAGTCTTCGCAACCCAAGACATCTACTTCAAAGTGGGTTGGAAGTCTGCCTGCGAGCATCTCGGTCAGGGTCCTGATACTGACGTCTTTGCCACCCCGCCGCCTGCTTCCTTGCCGGCCTACCTCGTGCCATATGCCAAGGACGTCTTCAGTGCATTGCAGGCTGAGGCTGAGGAAGGGCTTGAAGAGGAAAAGGCCGGGGAAGATATTGACGGAGAAGAGCAACCAGAATAGGAGCAGCCCGGCCGAACTGAGCCCGGTGTTGAAGACCGATCTCCAGTAGCGAACTTGGAGACAACTCTGGATGATGAATTCACCAATCTCTCCCCCTTAGCTTAGTTTTCTTTTTGTTTTCTTTCTGCTTGTCTGATGTAACTGGGCTAAGTTCCCCACCTCTTGTACACACTTTATATCAATGAAAATTTCCAATTTCATCAAGTGTTTGCACGGTTGTCATCGATTCTATTTTCAGCAAAACACCTCGGTTTGAATCACAATTGAACCAACCCTTACTTTGTAGCCGGGATAACCATCTCGGTTGGAACAGCAAAGTTGAACAAGTCACCAACTTCTTCAACCGGAATACCCATCTCGGTTGAGAATACTTTAGCTAAACAAAACATCAATTTCTTTCAACCGGAATAAATCATCTCGGTTGAGAATACCTAAGTTGAACAAAACACCAACTCTTCCAGCCGGAGTAAATCATCTCGGTTGGAAATCCTAAGTTGGACAAAACACCAACTCTTCCAACCGGAGTAAATCATCTCGGTTGGGAATCCTAAGTTGGACAAAACACCAACTCATTCAACCGGAGTAAATCATCTCAGTCGAGCATTTGAAATTGAACGTCACCAACTCTTCCAACCGGAGTAAAACATCTCAGTTGGGAATCCCAGCTGAGCAAGTCATCAACTCTTCCAACCGGAGTAAATCATCTCGGCTGGGAGTCCCCAAGCTGAACAGGTCATCAACTCTTCCAACCGGAGTAAAACATCTCGGTTGGGAGTCCCAAGCTGAACAAGTCATCAACTCTCCCAACCGGAGTAAATCATCTCGGTTGGCAGTCCCACTTTAAAAATAACAATTAAAATGCTGAGGCAAAAACAAACACTTCTATATATTGACAAAAAGAATTACATTCTGAAGTGTAGGGCAAAAAATTCCTTTGCTCAAAAAGAAAACAAAAGCTAGAAATAGTACAGTTTGAGATTGGCCGCATTCCATGGCCGGGGTATTGTTCTACCATCCAGATCCTCCAAGTGGTATGCCCCCTTGTTCGCCAGACCGGTGATCTTGTAGGGTCCTTCCCAATTTGCCCCTAGTTTGCCTTCACCTGGCACCAGGGTGTTTCCCATCACTTTCCTTAAAACCCAATCACCTACTTTAAACGGTCTGGGGTGCACGGTCTTGTTGTACTTCCTGGAGAGCTCTTGTTGGTAGGCGGCCACGTGGATGAGGGCCTTCTCCCGACGCTCTTCCACTAGGTCTAGTTCCAGGGCAACAGCCTCGGCGTTCAGCTCGGGCTCAACATTTTCACTTCTTAGGGTGGGCATGCCGACTTCCAAAGGTATGACCGCCTCCATGCCATAAGCCAAAGCAAATGGAGTTTCCCCGGTAGATCGCCGCGGGGTTGTTCGGTATGCCCAAAGGACACTAGGTAGTTCCTCAGCCCATTTTCCCTTTGCCTTCTCCAGCCATTTCTTCAACCCGTCCAGGATAGTCTTGTTTGATGCCTCGGCTTGACCGTTGGATTGCGGGTAAGCCGGAGTGGAGTTGTAGAATTCAATCTTGAGATCCTCACAAAATCCTCTGAATAGGCGACCGTCAAACTGGGTGCCGTTATCAGAGATCAAAATCTTAGGGACGCCAAACCGTGTGACCACATTCTGCCAGACAAACCGCTTCACGTCTTTCTCTTTGATTGTTGCCAAGGGCTCAGCTTCAACCCATTTCGTGAAGTAATCTGTGGCCGCAATGAAGAATTTCTAGTTGCCCGGTGCTGTTGGGAGTGGCCCCACTATATCTAACCCCCACATGGCAAAGGGCCAAGGACTGGTGAGGGGAAGAAGTTCCCTGGCGGGCTGATGGATTTGATGGGCGAATTTCTGGCATTTTTCGCACTTGCGGACATATTTTTATGCGTCGGCCTGCATGCACGGCCACCAGTATCCCTGCGAAATAGCTCGGTAGGCCAAGGATCTGCCCCCTACATGGCTACCACAGATGCCTTCGTGAATTTCGTACAGGAAGGCCTCCACACTACTCGGGTGCACGCCTAGTGAAGGACTTTTTATACAACGCGCCAGATAGAGAGAGCCAAAACCGCTCTGACTTCACCCGGACTTTGTGCGCTTCTTTCTTGTCAGCTGGCAGAGTCTGGTCTGTGAGAAACAGGATTATGGGGTCCATCCAGGAAGGACCTAGCGCGGCGCAGAGAACATCCGTCTGCCCGACTTCCTCAATGCTGGGCCATGGAAGGAATTCAATCAACAGGCGGTTAGGAGACGTACTATCTACCATCGAAGCAAGGCCGGCCAACTCATTTGCTCGGCTGTTTTCTTCACGGCCAATCTGTTGGACTCTGATTGCCTGAAACTGCTTGATGTGTTCCTTGACTAGAGCTTGGTACTTAGCCATTCTGTCATCCTTTGCTTCATAAATCCCAGAGACCTGGTTAACCACAAGCTGGGAATCACTGTACACCATTAGCTCGGAAGCCTCCATCTGAAGAGCGCTCTTGAGTCCGGCCAAAAGTGCCTCGTACTCAGCCTCGTTGTTAGATGCTGGGAAGCCGAGAGTGATAGAATGTTCAATGGTGAGGCCATCCGGTGAGATAAGAACGATACCTAGCCCGGCACCGTGACGATTCGACGCTCCATCAACGAAAAGTTTCCACATCTCCCCCACAAAGAGTTTCCAACAGTCCGAAGGGTCCTGAGAGCTTCGAAAGGTGACGGGACCATGGTTGCTCGGCTGTCCGGTTTCAAATTCAGTACTGATTGGTTCCACCGCAGCCCCCATTGGTGATTCGGCACCGGACTCAGCAAGTTGATTTGCGATGCACAAGTCCGTGGGTGAATCACCAAGTTGCGGTATTAAGCCGACTGCAGGCTCCGTGCTGAGTAGTTCCATTACTTCCCCCCTTGGTGATGCGGTACCGGACAGAGTGGGTTGGGTAACAATACCAGACTCCGTCATCGCGTCACCGGTCGGTGGAATTATACAAATTGAGGTCACGTCGGTGGGGCGCGCTAATTCCGCGTCGCAAACTCCACCAGGTTGTATCTCGGTTAGACTTGCATTCACTTCCTCATCTGCCGCGGTAATGTCGACCGGGCACACCGGATGAGTTCCAGGTGAAAATTCGGTGACGAAATCGGCCAGAGTTTGGGCCTTTATGGCTGTGCGCGGCTGGAACTTCACATCAAACTGTCCCAATTCAACTGCCCACTTGAGAATTCGGCCAGAAAAGTCTGCCCGTTCAAACAAGGCCTTGAGGGGAAACTTGGTCAGTACGATGATGGTATGGGCGTGGAAATAGTGTGCCAACTTCCTTGAAGCCATCATCAATGCCAACGCAAGCTTTTCCAAAGGCAAGTACCTCAACTCTGCCGGTAACAAGGTTTTACTGACATAGAAGATTGGGAGGTGCTTGATTCCTTCAGCTCGGACTAGCACTGCACTGACTGCATGCTGTGAGACGGCAAGGTAAAGGTAGAGTTCCTCACCCGACTTAGGTGTAACCAATAGTGGCGAAGAAGACAGATATTCCTTGAGCTCGGCCAAAGCTCAGTCACACTCTTCGTCCCACGAGAACTTTAACTTCAATGCCTGGAAGAAAGAGCGGCAGCGATCTGATGACCGGCTTATAAATCGATTAAGTACGACGGCCATCCCGGCCAGATGCTGCACGTCCTTAACCGAGCTGGGCTGCTTCAACTCTTGCACGGCTCTTATCTGAGTAGGGTCTGCTTCGATGCCTCGGTTTGTGACTAGGAACCCCAAAAATTTTCCGGACCCCACACCAAAGGCACATTTGGACGCATTCAGGTGTAGCTTGTGCTTTTTGAGAATGGCGAACATCTCGGCCAAGTCGGACAAGTGGTCTGCTTGATGCCGGCTTTTAACCACCATATCATCAATGTAAGCCTCCATTGTCTGGCCAAGCAAAGGAGCAAACATCTTAGTCACCATCCTCTGAAAGGTTGCCCCGGCGTTCTTCAAACCAAAAGGCATGACGCGGTAACAGAAGAGTCCCCGTGGAGTCGTGAAGGAGGTAATCTCTCGGTCAGGCCCATGTATGGCAATCTGATGGTAGCCACGATAGGCGTCCAGAAAACTGAGCCTGTTATGTCCAGCCGTCAAGTCCACAAGCTGGTCAATTCGCGGCAAGGGGAAGCTATCCTTCGGACAAGCTCAGTTCACAGTCTTGTAATCGACATAAACTCGCCACTTCCCGTTCTTCTTCGGCACCACGACCGTGTTGGAGATCCACCGAGGGTAGTGCACTTCCTCAATTGCTCGCGCCTCAAGCAAGTTTTTCACTTCCTCTGCAACTACCTCGGTGTGATGTAGCGCCGATCTCCTTGTTCGCTGAATGACTGGCTTTGCTCCAGGGAAGACATTGAGGTGATGGCAGATAAAACTTGGATCGAGGCCGGGCATGTCGTAAGGCGACCATGCAAAGATTTCAATGTTGGCCATCAAAAACTCAACCATCTCGGTCCTTTCTTGGGCAGTAAGGCTGGAACCGAGCAGGAAGAACTTATCCGGCCGCTCCATATCAATTCGCACCTCCACCAAGTCCTCCATAGCTTTGTCTTCTGCCTTGGTGCCCACATCATCAAGAACTCCCCGGTCTTCCGGTCCTTCTATCATTTGAACGAAGCCTTTAGCAACCCGGCTCCCATTCACTGCCATGAAGCATTGCTTTGACATGACTTGATCTCCCCAGATTTCCTCGATTGCCCCCATAGCCGAGGGGAATCTCATCACCTGATGGTAGGTCGACGCTACTGCTTGCATAGCGTGAAGCCATCCCCTTCCAAGGATTAGATTGTAAGTAGAAGGAACTTGTAGCACCCAGAACTCCACTTGCTTGACCACGGATCCCGCTTTAACCGGCAGAATAATCTTTCCCAATGGCCACTCCGGTTGTGAGTTGAAACCAACCAGTGGCGAAGTCTTCGGAGCCAAGTCTGTCTCCCGGAGTTTGAGCTGCTTGAACGCGTCATAATACATGATCTCGACCGAGCTTCCCTGATCGATCAAGATCCATTTGACATCAAATTCTTTGACGCGGAGTGTCACTACTAGGGCATCGTTGTGCGGCGTCTGAATGCGCTCTAGATCCCGTGAAGAAAAACTGATCACATCTTTTTCTTCGGTCTTCCCCTTCTTGATCGCAGGCTGAACCGACAAGACTTCCCTCACGTGTTCCGCCTTCTTGATCATACCCCGGAGTTTGCAAACGCGCGCCGGTTCCACTATGCCGTGGATAACATTAATAACTCCCTGTGGTGGGGCATCTCGGTCATCCTGTCCTCTGGGATCACCCAGAGCCTGATTCGCCTTTACGCCCCCATCAATGTAAAGGTCTAAGTGTCCGGCCGCGACTAGCTCTTCCAGGTGTTGCCTTAAAGGCAAACAATCCTCTGTCCAGTGGCCTCGCTCCTGGTGAAATGTGCAACGATACCGCGGATTGTAGCCCTTCTATCCATCGCCCAACTTAACAGGAAACCGGACGTACTCCTCGTCACGGATTTCACTAAGTATGCGATAGATTGGAATCTTGAAGACAGTGGTTATACCTGTCCTTGCCTTCAACCTTCTGTTTGCATCGGCTACATCATCGCGGGGGTAGTCATCCCGGTCATTCCGACGTCCCCTACCCCGGTTCTTGCGGTTTGAGGCACGGTCCGATTCTTCAGTGCGATCACTTGAATGGCCGGACTCCTGTCCAACTGCGTTCACCTTGCCAGCTGACCTTTTGTCTGTTGCTACCAGAGTCACCTTCACGGTAAATGCTGACGCATCATCCTCTACTTGGATGTGCTCATTGATGCACTACATGAGCTGGTCCATGGACGTCGGTTGGTGCATGGTAAGCGAGTCCCGCAGTCTATGTCCAACCGGGAGACCACGCTTGTATTGAGTGATGGCAAGGTTGATCGGGCAATCCAAGATCTCGTTGAAGGTCTCCCAATATCTGGAGTTGTATGCCTTCAATGTGTCGCTCGGTTCCATCTTGACACTCAGTAGGTGATCAACTTCCTTTGGCATTTTGGTGTTGGTCTTGAAGGGCGTCACAAAGGCTTCGGCCAACTGATGCCACCTCTCTATACTCCTCTTCGGCAGCCTTTCGAGCCACTTCAAGCCCAGTTCGCCTAAGCTTGACGAAAAGATGAGGCACATAAGAGCATCATTCCGCCTATGTCCGGCCATGACCTGTCGGAAGTGGCTTACATGCATGTAAGGATCGGTCTTCCCGTCGTAAAGTGTGAACTTTGGCTGGTGGAAGCCTGCCGGAAGCTGTGTTGTCTCTATTTCCGGGGAGAAAGGGGTGGCGCTCAACCTTACCAAGTCAGAATCTACAACAAGTGGCGCTGCTAGGCGGGGTGGAGGCATCCGACCTCCTCGCTGGCGTGAACCCCGTAGGATAACCGTTGGAACGCCGGTATCCTCTAAGCCTCCCGTCGGCGAGCCCGGTTCTCCAAGACTGCCCGCAAATCTTCTGATCGAGCGGAATAGGTGTACCTCGACGTCGTCGCCTGACGTGAGGGCTGGTAAGTGCTATCTTGCGTGCTGGACTTTTCTGCACGCACATCAGAATCACCAATCTTGTAACTTCTGGTAATGGAGATGGATGGAGTGTGCCGCTGACTCTGACTACCTGAACGGCAGGGTTGGGTGCGCTCACTGTGGTCTCCCACTCCAGCTACACTCTTCCCTTTGACATGCCGTTTCAGTTCCTCCATCTCTGCCGCCATTCGCCGGATGACGGCATCTTGGTCCTTCAACTTGCTCTCCAAACGTCTGGCGTGTGAGTCTCTCCGCCACCGATGACCGTCTGGACTTCGCGAATGACCATAACTCCTCCCGCGCTTATCCCACGCATCTCCTGACTGTCCTCCTGGGAATGTCTCCAGGTCCCCCATCGGAGGAATGGTGGGAGGTCCCTCTCTTCGTCTGCCCGACTTCGGAGTGATTCCATCGATGGCGGACAACGGAATCTCCTCGTTGTTCGCCATAGAAGGCGACCAGATGAGCTTGGGAAGACAAGGTTTTGTCTGTCAAGTTCCCACAGATGGTGCCAATTGTACGGGGAGCAAATATTCCGGCAAGCCCGTACTCCTTTCTTCCAAGTTCCGTTTCTGTCCGATCACCTGAAAGCACAACGACGGCGAGCTGCCCGGCGGTGTGTGGCCGGAAAACCCCAATTGTTCGGGGAGCAAATATTCCGGCAAGCCCGTACTCCTTTCTTCCAAGCTCCGTTTCTGTCCGATCACCTGAAAGCACAACGACGGCGAGTTGCCCGGCGGTGTGTGGCCGAAAAACCCCTCCGACGGTCAAATTAGCACACACCTTGGGATAGAGAGAAAGGGGAGTATGTTTGAGTGTAAGAGTTCCTTACAGAAGTGTTTTTTGTCTCTCGCGTATGGGGGGCGCAGACATGCTTATATACCCTCTGCGCCCCATATCTACTCCCAGTCATCTCCTGACACATGGCCTTGCCATCCCATCTGTCAGCGTAAACCTTGCTGAACATCACCTAACCCGACTGCCAGCCCATTCTACTGGGAGCTCGGCAGCCGGGCAACATCATCTCGGCCGACAACGGCCGTGCTGTGCTTCATGTCCAAGCACTCCACTAGCTAAGCTCAATGAGGACCGGGCTAGGCTGTATCTCGGCAAAGCCGAGCCCGGGACAGCTCGTGCTCACCTGTGGTCGGCCTTCCTGCCGAGCAAGCAGGTACCTCGGCTGACCACGCCTTTCCGGGCGCCGGTCACTTAACACGACTGGCTTCGCCATCGTCAAAACATGTAGCTCGGTCCAACCGAGCGTGCCTTAACCAAGCAGATCCTTTCCGAACTGGGCCACACGTCCTTGGCCCAACACTTGCCTGGCCCAAATCTGTCCGGCAAAACTCTGTCCGGCCCAAATTTGTCCGGCCCAGTACCAGATCATTAGTCTCCCTCTCAAGTGGCATGTTTGCCTATATAAAGAGATGTATTCTTCATCTCCGGGGAGGAGGTATGCCTAAACTATTCTATTTATTTATTTAGTTTGATTTAGATATATGCTATCTAACTTGATCGTCGGACTGTCCTTCGGCCAGCAATCGCTGGTCGGGAGGCACTAATTGTTTATTCTTTTTACAGATTCGGAACGGTGCGGCTCAATTCTTTATTAATCTCTCGACTAATATATGAGGACAATTTCTACCTCCACATAAGCATTTCTAGAATTGTCTTAGCTTATATAGGTGGAATTAGTGGGATTTAATAGTATATTTTAAGTTGGTTAATCTAATTCAATTTATTCTAATTATTTGATTCTGAATCGAATTCAAATTAAACCTACCATAATAGTCCAAAAATTCTAAATCACACGTTGACCTAGTCAATTTCGTGTTCGAATGCCGAAAAGGCCTTCAATTCGCATGTTGAAAAGGAAATTCAAGCAGAAACTCCTACTTCAGACAGATATAATCACAAATAACACATGTAACGCATAATTAACACGTGATTTCATTCTAATTACTCATTAGGCGTTCTTAATCATGTTTTATTAGTTAATCATAGGTAAGGGTTGTCACACAAAACAATGTATAGTTTTTAACATTGCAAAATTAAGGTTCATTGAATTAAACATATATGCACGTATTAATACTATTTCCTATAAAACCTACAGCAGAGTTACTATATATATACATATAACAAAAGATATAGCACTTCAATACATTATTCTATCGTCAAAACGAATTTATCCTCGAAATTGATAAAGGGGTACTACTCATTTTTCCTAATATTATATTTTAGTAGATGCATTAGAAGAAAAGATTCACTAAGTTGTTTAAACATCAACTTTGTTTAACCATAGTTTCCCAACTATGTGTTTGCTCGATATACTCAAAGCAATATTTCCATCATAGGAGGAAACTCGTTGATTAGTTCAGAAGATGGTAGGTCATGACCTAACATTTTGCCTACTGTACATTGTGTGTGTACACTCAGGCCAGGTTGGCTCAACTCGCAAAATTGGTGCCCAAGCTTATATTTAGGCCTAACCTCGACAGGTTTTTTTCTAGTGGGATAGGCCAGCTAGAGCCAAAAATCTTAGGCCCAAGACCTAAAGGCCTAGCGGGGTGGTCCACAGGCTAAGCCCAATAGTTCGAGACTCGAGATAAACTTTTTTTTCTTGTACTTTTTTCCCATTTTTTGCTCATGGATTGGGAGGTGGGCCGATTAACCATCTCTCAAGCGCCAACGGGCCAAGGTATAACACCTAGGCCTAGTCCTAACCGAAGTCCTTTTTGGGCTTGTGCTACTATACACTTTGATATCATCTTTTGTTTTGTTTTGTTTTTGGGAGAACATATAAAGCAGTTATATTTTAAAATTAAAACAAAACAACATACGGATAAAAAAAGAAAGAAAAAAGAAGAAGACCCTAAACGGCTAAACAAACAACCTAACAATTTAACAAGAACTACAAACAACAAAAAACAAATCTGCCAAAAATCACATACGTCTACCATTTTTTCTGTTATGGATTTTCAACATCTGTCCAAAATACTTATTATGAATAAAATTAATATAGGGTAAAACCAAAACAATGAAATTCAAATTGCAATTGCATCCTCATTCTTATTCGCGCCCGTTTTCTTGCTTTTTTGGATTCACTTCTTGTTTAAACTAATTCACCATAAAGTTATGGACAAATAGAGGAGAGCAAAAACTTCAACAAAAGATAAAATACAAATTCAACTATAGATTGAAGAAGGCATTGTTTAACAATTGGCATGGGATGAGGCGAAGTTAACTGAATTGGCTTTGCTTGTATTTCCAAGTCATACATTGGTGAGGAAAACATGAAACAATATAGAAAAATAAAAATGAAGAAGAACTGAACCAAGATAAGAAATATAATTTTGACGTTTCAATGGGAAAAAATGGAAAATGGATGAATGAAGAGCCAAAATATTATGGGTTTTCTACAATCCTTCCTTTTTCTGGAAGAATTTCTTTGAATGGGCCAAATATAGATTGGTATGTCCATACAAATCATGTTGGTTTTTGGGTTTTTTTTTTTTCAAAGCATGTATCATGTTATCAGAAGATGTTTCTAATATCTTTAAAAAGACATAAGAAAAATAAATAGAGTAATAAAAAGAATCAAATATTTTTTGAGAACAAAACACTAAATAATGTGCAATCCTTAAAACTGTAAAATTAATTTATTGAATTAAAGATATGCATATATCAATATTTAATGTATATAAAACCCATAACAAAGTTAAAATATATATAAGAAAAGATGTAGCACTTCAATACATTATTACATCCTCAAAACAAAATTACTCTCATTCTCAATAATTGTGTAATATGTTTCTTATATTGTTTTCACTCCCCATTTAAGTTTCAATATTTAATTTACAATTTTTAGGTTTTCTTATAGTTTGAAAGCTTTAACCAGTGCAAGTTGGCAAAAATCAATAGCAAAACCATCTTGATCAATTTATGAGCCCCTCAATTAATTTTGGGGACCAATTCCATGCGAGGGCCCCATTTAAAGTTAGAGTAAATGCCCTAAAAAAAAAGACAAAAATAAAAGAAAAAGTTATTCATGTATTGTATGTACCACATATATCGTCTCGTATTGTACATCATAAGATACATTTAACTTTAGATACATATTAAAGATATGTATCGATTTACCTCTAAAAATAGGGTCGCACTAGACTACACGCCCTCAAAAAGGTACGAACCATTTACAAGTTATGACATTTGTGGTGTTAATTATTACAAATGTCATAACTAAATTCTTTTCGGTCATAACTATAAATAAAAAAAAAAGAAAAAAAAAAGGTCATAACCAAAAAAACCACATGAGTAATAATCAAATCATAACTAACATTATAATAGGTCATAACCAAATATCATAAACGTCATAATTGGAACCTATAAAATAGGATGTGTATTATAAAATTTGTCTAAATAATATGAAATTATAAATTGTAAGATACAAACAACACTAGAAAGCAAGCGTATATATAGGAAAATTTTAATATACACACCCTTTAAAAGGGTGTATCATATGCATTATTAATTACATTATTTTCTTTTTTTATTATGATATTATTTTAGTTATAACTAATGAGATTTTTAATTATGTTTAGTTTAGAATTATTTTTTTTTTAAAATTATAACTCCAAAAAAATATTTAGTGTGTAGCTCGAAACCCATGGCTCGAAGCCCGGCTCGACACCAAAACGACGTCGTTTTGGTGTCGATTTTTTTTTTTTTTCTTCTTTTTTCCGTCTTTTTGTTGCAGAACGAGCGAAGAAGAAGGGAGAAGAAGAGAAGGAGAAGAAGGGAGAAGAGAAGGGAGGAGGAGGAGGGAGGGGAGGGGGCCATAAAAATCGGCTGGAGGAGGAGGCGGGGCGAGGCGGTGGCGGTGGTGCGACGATCGGCGAGGAGCAAAGGTGCTGCGATGACGGCGGCGAGGCGACGGTCTGAAGCTGCGAAGATCGACGGCGGTGGTGCTGCGCGAGCCCTCCCTTCTTCCTCTCCCTCCCTTCTCTTCTCTCCCTCCCTTCTCTTTCTCCTCTCCCTCTTTCGAGCCAATTCGAGCCCCCCCTGTCGAGCTACGGCTCATTTCCGTTAATTTATTCACTTACATTCATAACTGAGGAGTCTGGCATTGGGCATTTCACAGGTTGATCTTCATCCGGCGGCTCAATCGAGGGATGCTTAACCGACCAGAAGTCAGTGTTGCATTCAACCTCATTTTGGCACAAATCCATACATCCCCTGTTTCTTGTCTCTCTACTCTCATCTACTACCATTGGAATTAGGGTTTCCTTCTTATCCTACAAATTCAGAAGCAAAGAATCAACAAAAAAACCTCAACGTTGATATACCGAGTTTGAACTGCTAAACCATTTAATGTTGTTCATTTTGGTGAAATTAACTGGACGAATTCCAATTGATCTGCGTATTGTTGAGTAGGTCTCAAAACAAGGTTACGTTTCTTTGTTTGATTGTTTTTAATACATTTCATTTTTGGTGAGCATGGCTTCCCTCATTTGTTTAGCTGTATACACTAACGTATTTTTGTGGACTTGAGCAGTTGTTTTTGCTGAATTCATTATTGTCTTGTATTGAAGATGCCTGTCTCTCTCCATATACTCCTAATTTTAACTTTTTTGGTTTGCTTCAGTACTAGGAAAACCATCCAAGGCAGTTCTTGACTCATTGGCTTTATTTGGGGTCTGATTCTTCCTGCCTTTTTTATTATTATTATTTTTTTTCATGTTCTTTGAGTTTATGAATTTGAATTGCTACTTTCTTCTATGTTTTTGGCTGTTACATCTGTTGAGTACATGGATTTATTTTTTATTTTTTATTCAAGAAGCTGTTTGAATTGCTTGATTTTTTTTTCACTTCAATAATTACGATGATGGATTACTTTCTAATTTGTGACTACTACTTGGATTACTGCATGTGCTAAGCTTTGGATATTTAGTATTCAATGTTGCAATAAAATTTGTCCATAGCTAATCCACAAAAGGTTGGATGACTTTGAGTTGATATGTTGCAATAAAATTTGTCCATTACCTTCTCTCTCTCTCAGATATCTTTGAGTTGTTAATGTCCTTTACTTTTCGAACTAATGTAATCTTTATTTAGTTACTAGTTGGTTGTTGAGCAAATAAGGGACTAATTCTTTGGGTGAAATGGCACATCTGTGGGATTTTGTTTCTTCAGTTTCTTTGTTATGAGGCTGCTTACCTTCTATGAATTTTTGCTATTTGCAGGCGGGAGCTATGCTAAGCGATGCTTTTTTTTATCAATTGCCACATGCTTTTGGTATGCAACGGGTCTGATGTCATTCTTTGGTACTTTAATGATGCTTAGTTTGTTTGTTTTTGTTTTTTTAATTAAATTTATTTATATTTTTTATTTACGTTTTATATGTACTACTGCTTCTTGAACTTCTATCTATCATTGCCACACTAAACAGCTTTGGCTATTATTATTTCAGAAGAAAATTTTAAAATATGGTTTCAGTTGAAGTGTAAAAGTATGAAAAACTTAGATTAGGGTTAGAGAGAAAGAGAGAAGGAACAAGGAGAGGAAGATTTTT
Source organism: Camellia granthamiana (assembly GCA_036172215.1). Taxonomy (NCBI): domain Eukaryota; kingdom Viridiplantae; phylum Streptophyta; class Magnoliopsida; order Ericales; family Theaceae; genus Camellia; species Camellia granthamiana. The sequence goes on from CM069913.1 coordinate 107,255,784, forward strand.
ATTTAACGTATGTTCTTAGGTTATTAAAATAAACCTAAAACAAACAGCAAATATTTATATGAAATATAATATGACCATATGACCATAGTACCCTCACTTAACACAAAAAAATAAGAGATGACTATATATTCTAACACTTCTCCCCAAGCTGGAACATAGAGATTGAACATGCCCAGTCTGGTAGATAGATGTTGAAACGAAGAGCGAGCAAGGGGTTTGGTGAGTATATCACCTAATTATAGTGTACAAACGGTGTCACAAGTTGCTTGCGCAACAACAAATTCCGAATAAAATGACAATCAATCTCAATATGCTTCGTGCGCTCATGAAACACAGGGTTATTAGCAATGAAAATAGTAGCTTGATTATCACAACACATGGTCATTGGAGTAGGAACACGAATACCAAAATCCTGCAGAAGAGAACAAACCCATAACATCTTAAGGCGGTATGAGCCATGGCACGATATTCAATCACAGCACTGGAATGAGCAACAATCAATTGTTTCTCGCTACACCAAGTAACAAGATTATCCTCAACAAATGTGCAATATCCAAATGTAGAATGACAGTCAACTACCGGCCTAATCAGCGTCACTAAAGGCAGTGACAGACAAGGAAGGAGAGGAATGGTAGAGTAGACCGCGATCTGGAGCTCATTTTAGGTAACGCAAGATATGACAAACAACCTCAAAATGGGGTTGGCGAGGAGCATGCATAAACTGGCTAACAATGCTCACAATATAAGTAATATATGGACGAGTGACAGTAAGATAAATTAACTTTCCAACTAAACGACGATACTGACCAATGTCAGGAAACAATGCCATAGTCTCACCATCAAGTTTAACCGAGAAGTCCATAGGAGTATCTCTAGGATGAGTACCTAAGAGACCAGTCTCAGAAAGAAAATCAAGAACATACTTGCGTTGAGAAAGAAATAGACCTTGAGATGAGCAAGCAATCTCAATCCCAAGAAAATACCGACGATGGCCCAAGTCCTTATTCTGAAATTGCTTACCCAAATAAAGCTTCAAATCAGCAATACCAGTGGAGTCACTGCCAGAAATGATGATGTCATCCACATAGACAACGAGAACAATGACCCCAATAGATGAGTTGTGAACAAAAACAGAGTGATCGAAAGTAGAACGACAAAACCCATATGTAAGCACAACGGTACTGAAGCAATCAAATCAAGCACGAAGAGACTGCTTGAGTCTATACAAAGCCTTCCATAGTTGACAAACCATATTCACTACCAGGAATATAGCTAGGGGGCTGATCCATATAGACCTCCTCGTGCAAATCACCATGAAGAAAGGCATTCTTTATACTAAGTTGATATAAAGGCCAAGACTGATTGACGACACAACAGAAAGTAGAATCTGAATAGAATTAAGCCGAGCCACAACAGAGAAAGTCTCCAGATAATCAACATAATAGGTTTGAGTATAACCTTTGGGCACTAGACGGGCTTTGAGCCACTGAACAGTACCATTAGGATGATACTTGAAAGTATAAATCCAACGACAACCAATAATAGGTTTCCCAGAAGGAAGACGTGTAAGTTCCCAAGTCTAATTTTGATGAAGAGCACTCATTTCCTCATCAATAGCATGTTTCCAGCCTGACATGGACAAAGCCTATTAATAAGAAGACGGAATAGAAAAGCAAGACAAGCAACAAACAAAGGAGTAAAAACTAGGAGAAAGACGAGTATAAGAAACTAAATGAGCAATAGGATGTTGAGTGCAAGTACGTTTACCTCGGCGCAATGCAATAGGTAAATCATTAGATGCCATAGGTAGAGGAGGGGCATGAGCCTCTGACAAAGATGAAGTAGCTGGGCCATAAGAAACAATGAGATGAGCTTGGGACCGTTGATAAACTTGTAGAGGAGATGGTAGAGAAGAATCTAAATTGATGGAAGGGGAGGGAGAGGATGGGGAGACAAAGGGCACCGGAAGAGTAGGAGTGGGAAAAGATGACTCCCCCTCAAGACGAGATAAGATCATCTAACAACCGCTGACCAGAAAGGGAAAAAAAAGAGGACTCAAAAAAAGTAACATCGGCACCAACAAAGGACCGACGAGACTCAGGATGATAACACTAATAACCTTTCTAAGTACGAGAATAACTTAAAAAAACACATTGTGAGCACGGGGAGATAACTTATCCAGTCTCGAATCAAGGATATGGACAAAGGCCATGCAACTAAAAACACGAGGAAGAGGAAACGGGGAACAAGTGGGGTATAATTGAGAGAATGGAGACCGGTTTTGTAAAATAGCTGATGGCATGCAGTTAATAAGGGAACATGCAGTAAGCACAGCATCACCCCAAAATTGTTTGGGAACATGCATTTTGAACATCAAGGTCCGGGTAATATCTAACAAGTGGCGGTGTTTTCGCTTAGCGACACCATTTTGCTAGGATGTATGAGCACAACTAGTTTGATGTATAATACCATGGTCATCACCAAAAGTATTCACAACAGACTACACATATTCTAAGGTATTATCAGACCGAAATATTTTAATACGTTTCCTAAGCTAAGTAAAACTTTCATTATAAAACTTAGAAATTATTTTAGGCAAGTTAAACCGTTGTGTAGTAAAAAAAATCAAGTCATTCGAGAGTAATCATTCAGAAAAATATCAAAATATGTCTGTATGGACTACATCAAAGGACGCAGACACACGACTAATACTACGACTAGAAAAGGAACTGCGGTGATGTTTGCCAAGCTAACATGCTTCACATTCAAGCTAAGACATATGACTTAAACTAGGAATAGCTTACTTAAGCTTGGCCAAGGATGGATGACCCAAACAAAAATGCCATTGTAAGGGAGACATGGTAGCACTCAAAATAGCAGAAGTAGGAGGAGGAGACCCGTCAGTGTCTAGAAAATATAAGCCATCCTTCTCATGCCCTGGACCAATCATCTTCTTGATCTACAGGTCTTGCAAAACACACGAGGAGGGAGAAAAGGTTACAGAGCAGTGAAGAACTTTAGTTAATTGACTAACATAGAGCAAATTAAATGAGAAAGAGTTAACATAGAGACTAGAGGGTAAGGAGAGAGATGGAGTGGGCTGAAGTGTACCCTAGCCACTGATAGGTCAGGAGGATCCATTAGCTAGTATAATATTATGGATAACCAGATGAAGAGTATGAAAAAGAGAGGAATTACCAAAGATATGAGAACTAGCTCCTGAGTCTAGAAGCTAAGGTTGGGATTGAGCTATACATGCAATATTACCTGAACTAGCCAATGTAGCCGTAGAGGATGAAGGAAGAGTAGTATAAAGAGAATTGACTAGCTCAATAAGCTCGCTAATTTGAGTGGCGAGTGCATCATGAGAATCAGCTGGGGAAGCACTAGGACTAGAGAGAAAGGATGTCGATTGAGAGGATGGAACATCCATCTCTTGATTCACATGATCAGGTTTACTATACTTCTGCCAACACTAGGGTTCAGAATGACCCAAGGAATCACAATGAGTACACTTTTGATCACCACGGGACGAGGAGCCAGTATCACGCCCACCACGACCACCACGAGAACCATGAGAATAATAACCACCACGAGAACTAGTATGGGATCCACGGTGACTAGAATTACCACGGTTAGTCTCACGGTCACCACTGCTTGAGATCAAGGCAAAAGAGGACAATGATTGAGAGGAACCAAATGTGGAAGAACTCTGTCCAAAAGAAGAGCGCAATAGCTAAGAATAGGCATTAGCACCCAAAAATAAGGATGCCATCATAAATTCTTCCCAATATTTCTTCCGTTGCGCCAAATCATTAGTAAAAGGTCGGTGTTGCAATAATTGATCCCATAAGGTCTTAAGGCCATTGTAACATTCAGGAAGAGGACGGTTAGATTGTCGGGTAGCAAAGATCTGCTCATATAACTCATAAACACGAGTGACGTTACTCTGATTGGAAAAAGAATCAGCAAGGGAGTCCCAAATGTCCTTAGAGGTGTCACAAAATTCCATTGTAGTAGCAACATGAGGTTCCAAACTATGCCAAAGCCATCCCATAACACATGAATCCTCACTCAACCAATCATCATACTATGTAGCATCCTTAGCAGGTGGAAGTTCAGTAAGAAAACGCGACTTCTTGCTATGCAAGAAAATCTTAACAGCATAAGCCCAAGCCAAATAATTTAGACCATTTAATTTCTTAATAGACTTAGGTAACTCATCATCCTTAGCTACTGAAGATTTCACATTAGGTTTTGGCTCGGCCATGATAAGGAAAATAAAGACCAGCAGAAAACAGAAGATTCAAAGGGGGGAAAAAAATGCACAAGGGAAAGCAGCCCACAGGAACAGAGTTTGGGAAAGAAATTACCCAATCACTAGCATCAGCAAGCAGCCAAAGATGAGCATAAATCAGCCAGAATGATCAAAGCTGGCAGAACAGGGTTGCCGAACCAGGGAAAACACCAAAAACCATCAACAAATCAACCCAGTAGCAGCAGTGAACCAGGAAAACACACAAAAATACCATAAAATCAACCAAACAGCAGCATCGAAGCAAAACAAAGTCAAAAAGAGCCTCCTAGGGCTATTTCGGATCCCAAGGAACGTATTTCAACAATCAAAAAATTCTAGGTAAGGAGCTTTGGCACATATTAGAATATTACCACCAAGAACTCGAAAAAAAACATTCAAAAATAGAAAACACACACTTGATGTTACCCAAAAGGCAATCCAAGAGGGGGTGAATTAGATTTCTATAAATAAAAATTAACAATTACCCAATAAAACTCACAACTAGTACAACAAATAATTAACTAATGATAGGTGGATGAATAACAATTAATGATCAAGCACAATGATGAACTTAATAGTGAAGTAGCTTAAAGTTAATGCAATGAATGATTTTTGACTTAACAGATTATGATTTAGATAAATTAGCAATGGATTTAACTAAATCAGGTAAGTAAAGATATTTGTAGATTTAGCACAATAATAGCAAATATTATAACAGTTATAGCAGAGACAAAGATGTAAAACCACTATCTTCTAACTTCACAAGGGTGCTTGCAACCTATTCATAAATAGAGCAATCCTCCACAGATTTTACATAGACTGTACCAGTCTTCAAAACCTTGCAAATCTTAGGTGATTCACAATCACTCTCAAGGAATCAAGAACACTGAGTGTACTACACTCTTACAAGATTGAAATGAAGGTGCTTTTGCTTTCAAAGAAAGCTACAAGGATAATCTCTCAAAGATAGATACGCAATATTGAAGCTCAGAAAAAATAGAAACTCTCAGAAGTAGATAAGCATACAGCTTAAGTTTAGTTTATGTGTTCTCAAAGAAAATGAAAACTCAGTTTAGGAATTCTTCAGAAACTCAAAGAGATGGAGCATATGTGATTGATGAAAGATGGAAAAATGTTTAGCACATTGTATATGTTGTTGTCTGTCTCTCTGTTGTGTCTGTGTCTTTGTATATAATAGAGATAGTGCTCTGTTATGTCTAACAAAGCCCATCCTCTTCTTCACGTTGAAGAGATGGGATGGTGATGGGTCGAGAGGTTGTAAAAACCATTGCTTAGATATTCCCTGACATACATGTGTGTTTTGCCCATTGAATGATGGGTCATTTGATACAAAAACATTTCTTTTTGCTTCTCAGCATTTGTCAGATTCAATGCGTATTGCACAGAGAGGACGTCCCTGGGATGTCCTGAGTGAAACTTTGCTCTTGGTGGTCATCCACCCGGACGTCCTTGGTGAAGCTTTGCACTTGGTGGTCATCCACCCCGTCGTCCACCCGGATGTCTCTCGGACATTTCGTCAAGTCTTGGTTGAGAAGTATGATGACCGCGGTTGTCAAGCATACTTTATGGGACAGCCGGAGCAAAGCTTGGTGGTCATCCACCCGGACGTCCCTGCAACTAGAATTCCTACTTTGCAGTTCTCTACTGCTGCTTGCTGTTGCCTTGTGTTATACCTGTTTAATCTTCATTTTGACCTCCAAATAACATAATTAATGCAAAGAGAAGATACTTTATCAAATAATAAGTTTCCAGTGATAATCTACTCTTCAAAACAAATCAAAACAAAGAATTAAAAATCATCAAAATATATTATTTCTAACACTAGATGATCCCAAAGAATTCCAGAAAAATCACCATTAACATCAGGAGAGAGAGAGAGAGAGAGAGAGAGAGAGGACCTAGAGTGGCTCGACTCATCCGTACGAACTATGACGTCATGCTGATGTCATCGTACAGAAGATGATGTCAGATGTCGTCACCTCAGTGGAATCTCAGGAGTGATGAACACTTGACAAAGTCGAATCAATGTTATAATACCAAGTTGAAGTGTAGAAGTATGGAAAACTTAGATTAGGGTTAGAGAGAAAGAGAGAAGGAACAAGGAGAGGAAGATTTTTATTTAACGAATGTTCTTAGGTTCTTAAAATAAACCTAAAACAAACAGAAAATATTTATATGAAATATAATATGACCATATGACCATAGTACCCTCACTTAAGTTAACACAAAAAATAACATATGACTATATATTCTAACAGTTTCTATTGGGATAAGTTTGATTTCATTGATGAAGGAACCGTGCTTTCCCTCTTTTAGGAGTGGTGCTTTTGTTTTAACCCCTTGCCTAGTGTCAATTTCTGAGAGAGATGATTTACTGGGGGTTGGAGATAAACCTATTATACCTGGTGAGAATCTTAAAGGCCATTACTCCTTGTTTTTCCGAGTCTTGTCACTATGGTAGTATGTCGTAAATTGAATGTTTATTGTCTGATCATGGGAGGGGGTTAAGTCTTCCAGGGGTAGGAAACTTAATGAAAATGTGAAATGGTTGATTGAGTTAAAGAGGAATATACATTCTCTTGATGAGGTGGGGCTGGGGGTGGGGGGTCAAGTCAGGTACTAGACATAAAGGGTTTGTCTTTGATCAAGTTAAGTGAAGAAGGTGAGAGGATGGATCAAAAGGGGATATGTGTTAGAAAGGGAGGAGGGGGAGGAGGGGGAGAGAGAGAGATAGAGAGAGAGAGAGGTAAGGGTAATTGTAGGAAGGGAATTAGGAATTGAGGAATTTGACTTCTTGAATTAATATGATGGTCCAGAAAATGAGATCATGGGTAGAAGTGGTTCTAAAATGAAGATTATAAGTTGGAATGTGAGTGGAGAACTATCCAAGAAAAGCATTAGTGTGGTAAAGGAGGTTTTGATTAGGAATAATATAGACATTGTAATTCTTCAAGAAATAGAAATAGAAAAATTCGATAGGAAGTTGATTAAGAGCATTTGGGGGGGTTAGGTATAGGCTATGAAGCACGGACACCTCTCCGAGGGCCGCTTATCAGTGTCGGACACGGACACGCGTTGGACACGCAGTGGACAGTTGTCTGACACGCTGAAGAGAGTGTCCCTCTTTTCTTTTTCTTTTTTTGATTTTTTTGCAAATAGACACGTAAGGGACATGTTTGGGACACCGCAGGGTTAGAAATATAATTTTTGAAACTTCAAGTGGGGGTCAATTTGTAAAAAACAAAAATTAAAAATCAATTGCTAACCTAGTTTCAAACTAAGAGAAGAGAAGAGACTGAGAAAAAGGCTCGTCGTTGGTCGTTGGTGGCTCGTTAGTGGTCGGCCGTCGCTAGTCAGTGCTCGCTGGTCTCTGCTTGCTGTTCGCTGGTCGTTGCTTTTGCTATTATCAAAGGTATGTTGCTCGATTCTCTTCTTCTTTCCATCTTCTTCGATCTTCTTCTTCTTCATTCGATCTTCTTTGATCTTCTTCTTCTTCTTTGCTCTCTCTGTCACTCTCTCTCTTTCTTCTGTTCTGTCCTTTCCTCTCTTTGACTTTTCTTTTCTTTTCTTTTATGCTGATTCTAACCTCTCTCTCTCTCTCTCTCTCTCTCTCTCTCTTCTATTTTACTTTTTATTTTTCTTCTTCAAATTTTTTTTTCTCTCAGTCAGTCAGTCTTATTTATATATATATATTGCTTATTAGTTTTTAAGAACAATTTTTTTTTAAATTTTAATATGTATTTATTAATTTTAAAATTTTATGACATATAATAAATAAATTTAATTATGTATATTAAACGTGTTCCCAGCGTGCCGTGTTCTCTATTTTTTTGAAAATTTGCGTGTCCGAGTGTCCATGTCGTGTCCCGTGTCCGTGTCTGTGTCCGTGCTTCATAGGGTATAGGAATTGGGTTTGTGGAAGATCTGCTTCGGGAGAGGACTTGATAATTTGGGATAAGAGAGTGATTAGTGAATATAAAGTAATTGTTGGGGAGTTTTTAGTGTCCAGTTGGTTTAGGATTTAGGAATAATGATAATAGAGAGTGGTGGGGTACGGGAGTCGATGGATCCAATACCCCAAAGCTTAGGGGATCATTTTGGGAGTTGCCTAGTTTGTTTAGGCTTTGGTCTCCAAATTGGTGTGTTGGTAGCAACTTTAATGTAATCAAAGTAATTTCCAAAACGCTAAAGGGGGATGAAGTCACTAGGAGTACGAGGGGCTTTGATGCATTTATAAGAGTACGAATTGGTTGATCCTCCATTGTCAAATGCTAGGTTCATTTGGTCAAACCTGGGGGTGAATTTTGTGCGTAATAGTCGGGATAGATTTTTTTATTCTTTAGGTTGGAAGAGAGATTCCTAAATGTTAGAAAAGAGGTGCTTCCTAGAGCAATGTTTGATCATTATCCAGGGGTCTTGGAAAGTCATTTATCAATTGGGGTCCCACTCCTTTTAGGTCTGAGAATATGTTAGAGCATCACTTGTTTAAGAAATGTTACTAGGAATGTTGGGAAAGTTGTAGACCTCACAAGAAGGGGAAGTTTCAAATTCATGAAGAAACTAAAGTTTATTAAATAGTTGTTGAAAATTTGGATCAAAGGTTTTTGGAGACTTGAAAGAGACTACAAAGTAAAATTCTAATTAGGATCAATGAGTCGGATAGTCTTGAGATGAGTGGTGGTCTTGTTGAATCTCTTAGAAAGGAGAGAGATGTTTTCAAAAGTAATTTGAGAAGGTGGTCTTTAGGTGAAGAAATTTCTTTGTCTAAAAAATGTAAAGCTTAATAAGTGGCTTGAGGAATGGGATAATAATTTCAAATTATTTCCTAAGGTTGCAAATGGAGATCAAATCATTAATGAGGTTTTTCTGTTTATTCCAGATTGTATTCTTTTGAGGGAAGGGTGAGTAGGTCAAGATTAGAAGGGTTGGAATGGTCCCCCATTGATTCTGAGAAGGTTAGCTGGTTGAAAGGCTTCTTGATGGATTGGAAATAGGAAGGTGATTTTCAAGTGTAAAAAGGTATGGGTCCCTAGGGCTTAATGGCTTTCTTATGACCACTTTTTACATTTGTTGTGATATTGTTAATTTTGATTTGTTGAAAGTTTTTAATGAATTTTTTGAGAAAGGAATTGTTGATACTTGCGCAAATGCTACATTTATATGTTTGATTCCAAATAAAGAGATTTTTTTAAGAACATGTGACTTTTGACCTATCTGTTTAGTTACTTATTTGTATAAAAGTTTGGCAAAAGTGTTATCTATGTCGTTGAGATTTGGTTTTGGGGGATTTCATTTCTCTTCTCAAGGTGCCTTCGTTGAGGGGTGTTAAATTTTAGATGTTATTTTGGTAGCTAATGAGGTGGTTGAGTATAGATTACCTAAGAAGCATGAACATGTACATAGACACGGGACACATGATACGGTGATTTCAAAAAAATGGGGATACGGACATGAACACGGCGGAGACACGACAATAAAATATTTTTTCATATATTTTTGTTTCTTATGTAGGTTAATATTACATCCACAAACAATCAAAACTAACAAAAACTAAAACTAAGTTTATATTAAAAATTAAAAAAAAATGAATTTATATTGACCCTTATTGTTTATATCTTTTTTATGGATGATTTATTTAGTATTTAAATCTAAGCAAAAATGAATAAACATTTAACATCCAACATCCATTAAATGCACTAAAGAAAGAAGAGGAGAGGGGGGGGAACCATTTGGCGTGTCCCGTGAAAGAAAAATAATTAAATGGTGTGTCCTTGCTGTGTCGCCATGTCCCCATGTCTAACATGGGTATGGCACTTATTTTGAACTGTCGGTGCTTCATAGCAGATTACAAACAAGGAGGGTTATCTTTAAGACTGGTTTTGAAAAAGCATGTGGATTGCTTTTTTTTTTTTGGATTTTTGTTTTTGGATTTTGTCATGCAAAAGAAATGATTTGGTGAGAGGAGGAAGTGGATCAAGGGTTGTTTGTCCTCTAGTAGAGAGTTGATGTTTTGAGGAGGTTGGTTGATTGATCTTAGGAGGTGGGTTTAATGGAGGGTTTTGTCATAGGTTGGGGTAGGATTTCAGTTTTTCACCTACAGTTTGCAGATGATACTATATTTTTTCACCTACAGTTTGTAGCATTTTTTAATTGTTGGTGGTCATAATATGTTTTTTTATGATTATGTTATATTTCCAGGTGGTGAACACTCACATTCACACGATCATGATGTGGACCATGCTCATTCTCATGTTCATTTTGGACATGAGCATTCACATCCTCTTAAACATGCACTTCCTTAAAAGATCTTTCTGTTGGTTTGTCCGTTTTGGGTAAGTTGAGAAACATGCAACGTGCATATGTTATTTCTTAATCTCAGTCACATGCTTTCTTGTTTTGGAATATATATGTATGCATTATGCACATTCAACAATTATCTCTGTTTTATATATTCCTGTAATTTTACCTCTAATAATGTATAGAAAAAAAGTTACTTCTAATAATGTATAGAAAAAAGTTACTTTCTATCTGTCACATTTGAAAATTAATAATTCTGAATAATAGATAATTATTAATGGTTAGCAAAGTGATAAACAAATTATAAATGCACAATTATTGATAATCCAAATGTGTCACTGGAGTACATTGGATCACATGAATGGTTCAAGGCTTGAACACACCGCTGATGGTTAAAAGAGTACAATTTCGTTGATTGAGGTAATGGTAGTCATTCTTTTGGAAGGAATATCACCTTAAAAATATGAAAGGGTTGACAGAGTAAATGCACAAAGTGAAATTGAGAAAAAGTGGCCCTAGTTGATATACGGAACTCAAGAAAGTGACACAGTCTGCATTATGGGTAATGCTAGGGAACGAGGAAGACCAAACTAAACATGAGTTAAGATAGCAAGTGTTAAGCATGCGTTTGTTTTATCATTAAGGGTAGTTTAGTCATTGTTAGCTTCTAGGGTTTTACTTAGTTTTCTTATATATATTTCTCTTGTAATCTTTCATTAATTAATTCAATAATACCATGGTTTAGTTTAAACCTAGTTTTCATCGTATCAAAGCCAGATTTCAATCCTGGGACACAATTTAATAGCTTGTTGTTCAACTAAAATTATGGATCTTAATCAAATATGCAAACTAGGATTCATCTAGCCAACGCCAAGTAGTTGGTGAAGATTTGTGTAGTTGAGTTGATTTAATATATTTTTTCAGTTTGTGTGTTTCTTTAACCTTAAGGTAGTAATGTACTTAGAAAGTGGTTGTGCATAAACCACTTGTTAAATTGAACCACTTGATGTTAAGGTGATTGCTTGTAAGCATCTTTGTTTGTCATTAAATGATTGCATGTAAGGCAGTTGTCACTTGCTTGTTATTGAGAGGCTCTGTGTAGCCAGTTTTCACGTACTTGTCATTGAGCTTGTTGGCTGTAAGCCACTTTTAAACTAATTTCCAATTGTAGCCTTCTCCTAAGAAGCGCGGACATTTCTAAGAAGGTGACGTATCTGTGTTGTGTCCGTGTCGGACACCGACACTCTTTTGGACACGTGTCCGATACTCTTCAAAACGTGTCCTATTTTTTAAATTTTTTTAAAGACCCGGATACTCTTTGAACACTTGGAGGACACATATGTCAATCACTTAAATACACATGTCTATTGATTAGACACATGTGAAACTAATTTTAAATTTGAACAAAACAACTTAAGATACAATAATAATACAAAAACCATATAAATTTATAGGAATTAGTGTCATATTGTATTTTTTATTATTTTTAAATGATATATTCATATATATAATATATAATAAATATATAAAATTATATATTTCATGCGTGACCCCCACGTGTCGTGTCCCGAATTTTTTGAAAATTAACGTGTCAGCGTGTCCGTGTCGTGTCGTGTCGCGTATCCGTGTCCATGCTTCTTAGGCCTTCTCTATCATCATCATAAGAACAGTAAAAAGTTGAAGGATGACAATGACGATGATGACAAGATTCAGCAGCAGTCTCTCAATGAAAAGAATGAAAGTGTATCAGAAATGTCATCTCAAGGGAAGGTTTCAGACGAAGGGTCTGAAAAGCAAAATCAGCCTGAATCTCTTCGGAAGGTAAGATGATTGTTATTTTTCCTGGCAGGTTATGATCAACTTTGAACTAGGTTGGTTTCTGGGCATTTCTTCGTATGTGGACCTAGAATTATAGTCAGGCAGCAGCTGGGCTAGACTAGAATTGTTGTTGTTTTTTTTTTGGAAGAGTTGTCTCTAGCCACAAATGTATACAAACACATGCGACATATATCGATCTCTGATCTGTATCTGTTACATGCAAAAGAGATTGTTTCTTCTTCATTCAAAATAAATTTTCCACAGTTCCTAATATCCTCGTGATAGAATATTCTAATAGCATGAAATGAAATATGGTTTGTTGCTTTTCTTATTCTTAATTTTAGTTTTCTGTTTGTTCAAGATAAAAAATAATGATTCGGACGTCGATAAGTTACAAAGTTTTGTGGCAAAGAAAGTCAAAAACATAACACATTCAGAAACAAATGTATATATCTGGTGGGATTGTTCTGCTAGTGCACAACAATTTCATATCAAATATGTTTTGTTGACTTAAATGTTATCACATTTGATGAAGTATCTTATTTCATAGAAACATAATCCATCATCGATACATTGTTATGTCCTGATCAAAAGTGAACCACGCTCGTGATTTGAATTACCCAACACATCAGAACCATGTGACATCATGTTCCCATTCACGCGCCATTGGCGCATGCCCCCTTATTTATTTATTATTGTTAAAATCATTATTGCAACTTGTTTGTTATTGAAACTTATGTTTGATCCTCACTTTTTCAGAGAAAAACTGGCAGTGGTGCTGGAAAAGATAACATTTCAGATGCTCCAAATGGCTCCACTCACCATATAAAATCCGTGGTCGAAAAAGAACTTTCTCATTCTCCATCAAATCTTGTGTTTGGTTACCTTAACCTCTTCTCCGATGGTGTAGTATGTTTTTTAATTTTTTTTTATTTATATTATTATTTTTTAATTTAAATTTCAATGGTAATGTTGTTTCTTTATGATTGGTGTTACTGTCCATGAATATAGATTTAATGGACACACACATGTAAGGGTTTTACAATTCTATAGGGAAATATTTTTCATTTTTAATTGATGTATGTGACTGAAAACTGAAGCATTTCAATGTGACGTGTAACATTTCAGCACAATTTTACTGATGGGATGGCTTTGGGAAGTGCTTTCCTCCTTTATGGATCAGTTGGTGGGTGGTCAAGAACTCTGTTTCTGCTTGCACATGAGCTTCCTCAAGAGGTTCACTTCTTCCACTAGTTCCTTCATTTTCTATGGAGATTTTAATAAAGAATAATGACTATTTAATTTTATGTCATTATATTGATATCAATTTCAGATAATAAGTTCTTTAGCTAGTTAATTCTAAAGATTCGGAATGGATTTTTATACAGTGCATCATTGTATTTGCATATTATAAGTGCGTAGATATTGGTAATTTTATGTTGTCACTAAATTGTCTTCCCTGCTAAATTTTTTTTCACTCTTGGCCTGGCTTAAGGATGCAAGCATGCAAAGTGTCTTGTTTCCTATAAAAACATGTGAGTTGATCGGTTATTTTACTCCATAACTAAATGCATATATTCTACTAGGCTTGATACTGACTCTTATGTATTGCAGCATCTTCTAAAATTATATACTATGGGTAGAAATGCAAAATTAATTAGACTTATTAGATGAACGTTGTTACTGGTTCTTTTCTTATGATAAATATGATTGTTTACCTTTTGTCATTTTGGTCTCTGTAATTTCAATTAACTCGATTTTGTCTCTTAATTTTAAATTTTGTGTCAAGTAAGTCTAATTGAAAACAATCATTACAATTTTTTATGGAAATTTCGCATGTGCTGCACACACCAATTTTCAGGGGCATAATGGTCCATTCAGCTGTCTCTCTCTCTACCCTTCACAATGATTGTTTCTTTCTCCCCAATAACCCAGCACAAACCATCCCCAGCTTCCATCATCAACGCCAGCTATCTACACCATGCACACCACTTTATTCCATCACTGCTGGCAATCACCACCATCTTCCACCCTCCCAAACCACCACTTCTGCCACCCAAACCCTCTTTTGCTGAAACCCCTCCACTGCCATTGCCACCAACTACCATCAGCTACCATCAACCACTCTGTCAACCATCACCAATACCCCCTTTTTGCCACCCAAACCTTCTTCCACCAGCCTGAAACCCACCTCATCACCATCATCCAACAATCGCCTAACAATAATAATGATAATAAAATAATCATTTAACAATCTCAATCCTCTCCACTGCCATTTCCATTAGTCACCATCAACAACCATCCCAACTACCAGCAAAGTCCCCCTCTACTACCCCATTACTGTGAAACACCTCATCTGCCAAATCACCCCCTTTCAACCACAGCAAACCCACCTTTCTGCAAACCACTCCGTTTGTCAAATCAATTTTACCCTCCACCACAAATCAATGAAAAAGAACAGCGGGAAGATAAAGTGAATGGGTCAGAGGAAGAGGGGGAAAAGGAGAGGAAGGAAATCGATTGAGATTGCCCTTGCAATTGTCATTGAAGATCTTTGCCTCCGCTGGAAGGATAGATTGCTACTTCTTCATCGCCATTGTTGCGCTGTGCTCCTCCTTTGTTGCATTCATCCTCAACACCCCTTCTCCATTGCCTAAAACCCCCTTCCCCTTTGCCTTCCCTAACGCCCACCAACTGCCTCCTCTCTCTCTCTTTTCATATATATAATATTAGTTTTGAGCAAGTTAATTAAGTGTAACAGGTGATTCTAAATGCACCTCATTATACCCCTAAATGAAATTACCAAAAATCCTTAACCATACAACCATCTTCTACCCTGGCTAGCTGGTGCCACTAGCAGCTCCAATAGCCACCTGAGCCCCTTCCCTTTCCAACTCCCCTCCCCACCCTCTCCAACTCCACCCACCACTCCCCAGTCGCTCCCCACGCTCCATACCCCCTCTCCGGCGATCACCCCAGCCCTTTTTCCTCACCTAGATGTCGTTGCTGCCAGCCACACCCACCCCAGAACTCTCCCATCCTTGCTCCCTTCCCCTTCATTTGAAATTGTAGAGCACCGTCACCAAAAAACATGATGGTGGTTCAGACGTATACCACTAAACAAATAGTGGTGGTTAGGACATAGATCACTGAACCAAATTTATGGAGATCGCATCGGGGCGGCTGCGGTCATGACGGCTGGTCGGGAAGGAAATTGAGAGGGGAGGTGGGGTTTAGGGGTATAGTTTGACGGGTAAGGAAGGGAGCTAGCGTCAGGCTGCAGGGAGGGAAGGGGAGGCTGCTGTGCACTGCGGGAAGGGACGGGGAGATGTTGCCAGAGATGATGGAGCGGTGGTGGTGGTGCGGAGGGGTTGGGATGGATGGGGGTAAAGTTGGTGTTAACTAGGGTGCTCAAAGAAAAGAACAAAATTTGAATTCCGGAATTAGGATGCTCAAAGAAATGAAATGTTCAGCCACAAGTTTGAGGTGCATTTAGAGGCACCGAAGCGTTACTCACAAAGTTGGATGGGGTATGGGCGAATGGACTATTTTACCCTTGAAAACATGGCGTGTGTTGTTCACGTGTGAAATTTCAGTGAAATTGTAACGGCCATTTTCAATTAGACTTAATTGACAGAAAACTTGAAAGTAAGGTGCAAAATCAAGCGAATTGAAATTACATGACCAAAATGACACAAGGGGTAAAGTATAAGGACTATTGGTGCAATTTTCCATTATTTTTATGTATACATCAAAAGTGCAGGATTAATTGGACTTGGTACATGTGTGTAGTTCAGGATTTTTACCAAGAAGGACATTCATAGTGTGATTAGCATGATATTAGACACTTTATATTATTAGTCCACATCTTAACATAATTTATCTTAAAGGAAATATTTGATCTAAATTTTGTTGACATATTTTTGTTGTGCATTATTAAGGATTTGCCATGTTGGCGTAGTTATGAACGCCACATTAGAATATAATCATACTTTGGGCAACACTAAATCTTGTATTTCATCCTTGAAAACTTTTCATTTTTTAATTATAAATGTAATTAAACTTTCCTTTGGTGCTATATCTTTTGTTAAACCCTCCTGTGCAGATAGGTAATTTTGGAATCTGGGTAAGCTATGAAGCACCGACACTGCAAAACAAGTGCCGTATCCGTGTTAGACACGGACATGTCGGGGTATGGGACACACCACATGGCGTGTCCCCTTATAGAACACACTAGGGACATGTCAGTTTGTCTTTTTTTCCATTTTATTTAGTACTTTTGATGAATGTTGAATGTTTATTATTTTTTTTCCTTAGATTTAAATACTTAATAGATCATCCATAAAAATATATATAAACTGTAAGTATTAATTTAAAATTGCTTTAAAAAAATGAAATAAAAATAGAATTAGAGTTAGTTTTGTTAATATTGATTGTTTGTAGATGTAATATCAATCTTGATTGGGAAAAATATATATATATATATATATGAAAGTATATTTTATTGCCATGTCCCCGCCTTTTGTGTCCTCACTTTTTTGAACTTGCTTTGTGAACTCGCTTTGTGTTATGTCCGCATCCGTGTCTGTGTCTGCATCCGCATCCGTATTTGTGCTTCTTAGTTGGTAAGATCCAGTTTCAGTGTCTCGAAAGCTCTTTTTTCAATTTCCTCTCAGCACTAGTGGCACTAGCAAGAACAACATTGGTTAGTATCGTTTCAGTATGGCAAGTTGAATCCTATTTTTTTATTTATTTTTTAATCCCAAAACAATTGAAGAATTAATAATCACGTTTTACTGTTGTTGTCGCACAGGCTTTAGTCATGGGCCAAGATCAAGGACAATCATCTTTGATTGAGGTAAAAAATCTTCACGAAATGATCCAAGCAAGCTCATTTTGACGCTGAGGGTATGATATGCATTAGCATCAGTAGTAATCCCAATATGTTTTTGTTGTTTTTATTTTTGTTTTTGTTTCCAAGATTCATGGCAGGCAGGTTCGTGTACACTGCAGTTGCCAAAGTGCTGGCAGAAATGAACAATGGCAGCAGCTCAGCAATAAAAAGTACTGTACTCCAACTAACCTTACTGATATCTGGAATGGCCATCACACTTTGTATTTCCCTTGTTGAATGAATATAAAACACCTAATATGTGTTTAGTAGTTTTTCAGATCAATGTAATCCAAGTTGTATAACATTACTCATTTGTAAATCAAGAGACCACAATATGCCACATCACTCTATACAAAAAAAATTTGTACAATTTTTCTTTCTATATGTCTCCACCACTCAAAACTATTAATGCATGGTGAATCGGTGATGTATCATGCATGCAACTTATATGAAAAATAAAAGATGTATTGTTAACTCAAATGCTCTGTTCCTCCCAGTTGAAGTGGTTGGCCGGCCATACCAAACACCTAAATCTGCTTAAACCAGGTAAATTTAGAGTCACAAACTCTACTCCATTTTTATATTTTGACAGTAAACAAGACAGAATAATGCTCCAACAATTTCCTCACAAACAGTAGTTATATATTTTTTGGATGAATTCAGTAGTTATATATTACAAAAAAGCACTCACAAACAGTTATATTACATAACTACTGCACTTAACTAGCAATTTCTAGCATAATCAAACCCTCAATCTCTAATTGGTACACTTTCTCAGATAGCACCTCTGAAAACACCATTTCTGTTTGATTCAGAACTAGGGAGGGAAGCCATAGCAAGACAATCCTTCATCCTGAAACATGTTATCAAACTGGTTTTACAATTACATTTTCAGCCAAAGGAGATACAAGTACTACCAAAAACAATGAAATTCCACTTGAGAAAATTAAAATTCACTGTGAAGTTGCATTCCTGATTAATTTTCCTGTGTGAAATCTTAAAAGAAAAAAAAAAGTTCAGAAAAGTACAAGAACAAGAACATGACAAAAAATAGAAACATCACAATAGACATAACATTATAAGATGTTTCAATGCCTCATAGGATAGTCCAAAGTTTTCCACTAGTTAGATCAAGATCTTTGGCAAGTTGTTGCCCGTGCAGAATCCCTAATCAGGACGAGTGAGACATGAAAATAGGAAGGAACAAAATAAGAATTATAAATTATACATACACACAAGAACACAAGATTGAAAGTTGTTCATCCCAAAATTATATGTCCACAGTCATTGCGGTTGTGCAATGATTAGAAAAAATACAACCAATATACAGAGAACTATGTATTCATAGTTGGATCTATGGTCGAGTGGTAAATATTCAATACTTATCAGATCAACACTTCTCAACAAAGATTGGGTAACATGCCAAGGATCAACATCCCCTCCCACTCTTTCTCGGTTTTTCTCAAGGTTGAGCACTTGAACTCCCATTTGGTAATGTTTATGCTTTAATCTTTTGTTTATGTTTTACAAATATTTTGAAAATGGGAAACAAAAACTTTGTTTGGTGTCTCATTTTTTTTTTCCAAAAAATGGAAATAATTTTGAAATTTTACTAAATTATACGGAAAAAAAGGTATTATTTTTAATACAAATAGCCAAAACAAAATTGGTAAAGGGGTACTAATTTTTTCCGAATATTATATTTTAGCAGATGCATTAGAAGAAGAGATTCAGTAAGTTGTTTAAACATCAACTTCTTTTGAGCACAGTTATCCCAGCCCTATGCTCACTTGATATACTCAAATCAATATATCCATCATAAGAGGAAAATTACTGATTAGTTCTGAAGATGGTAGGTATGACCTGACAATTTGCATTGTGTGTACACTCAGGCAAGGCTGGCTCAACTCGTGAAATTGGTGCCCAAGCTCTTCTATGGCTAAGCTCAATAGGTTTTTTTCTAGTGGGCCACGCCATGCCAGAGCCAAAAATTTTAGGCCTAAGCCATGAAGAGCTAGCGAGGTGCCTAACCCTAACAATCTTTTTTAAAAATAAAAAAAAAAACATTTTTCCTATTTTTTGCTTGTGGGTTGAGCCAATGGGCTGATTGATCACCTCTCAAGGGCTAACTAGTCAGTCTACAACACCTAGACATAGACCTAGTCCCAAGCCAAGCCCTTTTCAGCCTATCCAAGAATATGGACCTGGCCAAGTCACTGGTCAAATGATGACCCTACAATACATCTCGATAGCATCTTAAAAACACAAACTTCTGTTTTTTCTTATATGTTTTTTAACATGTATCAAAACATACTTATTATGAATAAAAGGAATATAGGTAGAACCAAAACAGTGCAATTGCATCTTGGGAAGTAAAGAAACTGTTAGACACAAAGAAGAGGCAGGAGCAATATCTTTAGCTCTAGTTATATCATTGTATGAGAATTAAGAGGCAAAGGAGGAGGTAAAATGGGAATAGTAAGACTAATACCAGGTGGAAAGAGAAAAAGGAACAGAGGAAGAAGAGGACATGATCATTAGCAAGAGGACTAGGATTAGGAGAAACAGAAACATGACTAGGAGAAGAAACAACAACATTATCTACTCCCTCCTTCAAATTCAAACTTAATAATGTGTGGCATGTTCCACAAACTTCATCTATTTTGTTTTATGTTCATCAACTCACATCAGATAATGCTTGCACCATTACATTTGTTGATAAATCATTTGTTATTTAGGACAAACACAGCAACCAAGTTCTATGTAAAGGTCATCATCAGAATGGTCTCTATCAGTTTCCTTCCCTCTCATTTTGATCACTGTTCAAAGGTTTTTTCTAGTATTAGTTCTCCAGCTGCCACTTGGCATAAGAGACTAGGGCATCATTCTTCAGATGTTTTTCATCATATAGCTAAAACTTGTGGTTTTTCCATTTCTCATAAAGAATGTTCTTCTTTTTGCAGTCGTTGTGTCTCAAAGAGTCACAAGCATCCTTTTGTATTGACTAATACTAATTCCAATGTTCCTCTTACTTTAATTCACTCTGATACCATGAAGAAAATAGAGAGAGAGAGAGAGAGAGAGAGAGAGAGATCAAAAAGATATTTTCTATTATTTCATTATGAACTCAACTACACATAGAAGTCTCTGATCAATGTATAAATGGAAACAAAACAAAATATCTCTAGATTAGTCATAGATTCTAACTAACTAAGTTTGTTATAGAGGAGAGGATTGTGTACTGCTATCCTACATCCTTATGATAGTTTTATAGGTGTGTTATAGTTGTCATTGCAGCTCTGTCTTCAATAGCCTTAGTTGTGGTTATGGTTCCTGAGGTTATAGTATCTAGGAGCCAGGTGTGGGGATATGATTTTCAACATGTCCATGTGGCTTGACCTTGGCCTAAAGTGCTACACGGCAGAATGTGATTGGCCGAGGTATGAAAATGATCCATGTCTAGGCTTAAGTATTTGGTGAAAGACAAAAATCCTAGTGAATGAATGACTCCTAGGTTGGGTGTATTTAGGACTCTTTTGAGAGGTTAACCGTAACCCAACTAGGAGAGATGAATCATCTAGTATTATTTCTAAAAGGAATAAGTGTTTGACTAGATCACTACTTCTAGGAGGAGGACACCTTTATACAGGCACCCCTATTTGTGAGAGGTACGTGAGTTTATGTGTGTTAATTTGAGTTACTGTTAGTTTGTCGAAATATCTTGGGATATTAATTTACTGACTTTATCATTGGAGTGCCATCTCGGTCGACAAGCAATCGAATTAGTTATTCTTCTAATTGTGTAGACGTGGGTCTATATAGGCTGTGTGTTCCACAACTGTGTTCCCAGAATTCTAGGAGGAAGATCAAATATTGGTTGTGTGGTAAAATTTTAGCACACACATATTCCATACACTTTATTTTTTGATAATTTTTTGAAATACTTTTCTATACTTATTAGACCACATGAATATTGTTACTCAATACATATGTATCACATATTCCAAAAAATTTTACAAAAATTAAAAATGAAAATGAAATATGAAAAAACATAAAATGCTATATGCTTAGTTAAATTAAAAAATGAAAATGGAGTGAAAGAAACTATATTTTGTTCTGGTTAGGTTAAGAATATGAAAAAAAATGAATTAGATAATAGTACAAAAATAACCATTTTTGTTTAATTAATTTAATTTTGTTTCCCCTGTAATCATTATCCAAATGTAGCATAAATATTATTAAAAAATTTAATAGCAATTCTTTTATGCAATTATCTTAAATATATGTAAATAAAATATATAACTTATAAGGATAAATTACAGTCACCTACATTGAGATTCCTGACAATTACACTAATCTCCCCTTCTTTTTCTAAAATTACACTGACTTTCCCTATGATTAACGACGTTAATGGGAGGGTTAGTTTAGTAATTTTAACATTAGACATATTTTTGTTAATAAACATTAAATGTGCGATTATTATTTTGGTTATACCTTATATTGTGTTTGGTTATGAGTCATTATTTTTTTAGTTATGACTGAAAAAAAATTTACTTATAATATTTGTGGTATTCAACACCACAAATGTTATAATTTGCATATGTTACATATAAAATGGTATGCATTTTAGAATAACCTATTGTTACGACAAAAGTGACGATGAAACAAATTAAAAAATTAATTATATAATATAAGAGAAGTTATTTGGTAGTTTTTAATCAATACTTGACATCATCCAGTTTAGTTGTCTTAAAAAAAACAAGATAAAATTGATAAGTCTTACTATCTTTCTACATTTTTTTTTTTTATGACATGAGTCTTACTATCTAAATTAATAAAAATAAAATTGGGACACCACTTGTATTTATTTGAATAGTATTAAATGATATTTTTAAATACTCACATGGTTTAACACTATATATAATTTATTGCATTACATACATACAAGTTCTTGTATTTTTCATTTGGCTTCAATAATTCATATTAATTTGTTTGCCTAAAAAATAATTAATTGATTTATTTTATTTTTAATTTATAGATAATCACTTCAAATGTTATACAAAATTAAACTAAAACCCTCCTATGTGATAATCTAACAACTAATCACTGACTTTCACACACAAATAAATAAATAAATAAATAAATAAATAATAAAAATTAGTCAAACTAACAATCAACTAACGGAAAGGGAGAATCTGCAAATCAAAAATAAACCTCAAGGGAGGTCAGTGTAATTTCTAGAAAAAATAGGAGAGGCCAATGTAATTGTCAGAAACCTCAAGGGAAGGGAGTGTAATTTACCCAGCTTATAATAGTTATTGTTTTCACTTATTTTTCAAATAAAATTTTTATTTATGAACAATTAATTGAAAATACAAAATTCATAAATTTTTCAGTAGATTGCAAAATTACCATTTAGGCAAATTCTAAATACACGTAATTTTCTAATACTAACTATAAGTTGAATGGTTCAACAACTCTACGACCAGTCTAAGCGGTTCAATTCAAAGATATTAAGGTCAAATTAGAATTTTTATCTATTTTTATCCATGATACAAACATTGGCTAACAAAATGATTTATATATAATAAAAAAAAAATCTCTATACGTTTAGACAATATTTATAGATTTATATTTTTAATTATGTACAGATTGATTTCTCTTATGTATATAATTAATTATAGCTAGAATATTTAAATTAATTAATTTTCAAACTAAAAAGTAAAAAATGTTGGTTTGTAGTGTTGGATAGGACAAAGAAAAGGTATTAAATGGAATTGGGTTAAGATAAGTTGGTACAAATGTTGTAATATTCAGTTTGTGAATAACTAAACTTGCATCTAACATTAGGTTTATATTTTAAGAGAATTGCGTATCAGTGAGGCAAATTAAAAAAGTTTGCACTATATATTTGTATCGTTTGGATGAAAGTCCGACACATAAAAGACTTGCATCAAACACAAGAAATAACTTGCACCAAGCATAAGACATATTTGACCCCAATGAAAATGACATTCTTTTTTAGCCATTTTCTAATTGATTTGATATTTTTCCTCATATTTTTAATAGTTGACCTAATTTTAACCTTGCACCACGCCTAACCATTCCATGTTTTTATAATTACATGAAATATAATCCATTCGATGAGATTATTTACAAGGGGTTAGTTTAGTGAATGAGGATAAAGATCATAGAATATGATCGGTATAGATTCTAACAAAGTTCACTTAGAGGCTGATTGTAGGATTGAAAATTGTAAGGGTAATTGGGGGAAGGGGAATAGAAAAGTGTGTCTAGGAAGGAAACTAAAAACATGAGTTGAAAGAGGTTAACAAGAGGAGTGAAATGATTTGGAGGTGGAGTTTGATGCAGGTTAGAGGTGACTTCATTTTGGATGGCTTGGGAAAAGGGGTTAATGCTTCCTCTTTCTATAAAATAATAATTATTATTTCATTCTCCAATTTATTTTCAATTTTAACAAATTTTAAATGAATTTTATTATGTAATTGTAAATTAAAAATTTTAGTTGTTATGTCATTTGAGAAAATCTAATATAAAAGTATATATTATTTATCTTGTATGCTAAATGTAATTTTTATAATTCATTCCATGTTTTTACTTTAAAATGTGACTAATCCACGTAATGACATATATATATTAGTTAATACTTAAAATAAAATATTAATAACACCACAATTAACACGACTTTAATGCAATTTAAATAAAAACAACTCAGTCACATAATTTTTACTATTGTTTCCTTTTAAATTTTAAAATTATTACTTTAATTTTTAAGATAAAATTTTAATTATTTGTTTAAGACCGTGCATAGAGTTTTAGGTTAGTTTATATATACACAAGGTAGATTACTTTTATTTTATGTAGGGTCGAATCCAAAATGAGAAAAGAAAAAAATTAAACCTAAATATAAAAAAAGAACATACCTTTAGAAGTTGTATCATTACACTAACTCATTGTACCATTGTTGTTCCCTAATCAGCACTTTCAACCAATTATTTCCGTTGCTTTCTTGCTCTTCCTTAATTTTCCTGACAGATTCGTCAACAAAGAAATGACAAACGTTTACCTCAATCAACTGCAGAGTGAGTATATCCCCCAAACTGGATGGTATTTCCTTGAGATGTTGACACCATTCCAACGACAAGTGTTGAAGGCTTGGAAAGTGACCAGAGCAGGTGATCCATCGCTCAACATTGAGTTCCTTCAGTTTCAAGAATTTGAGTCGAGGAAACCCACCATCAGTTGTTGCCCATTGCTGTCCCCAGGCAGCTTTATTTTCTAATTTGAGAAGCTCAAGGTTGGGTAACATCATCCCAAGAATTGATATCTCCTCCCACTCTATCCCTGTATATTTCAAGGTTAGCCTTTTAATATTTGCAGGAAACTTGACCTCTCTGACAGTAGTTGGGTATCTGGGGAAAAAATTGCTGCATAGCTTCAAAGTCTCAAGGTGTCTTAAAAATTCTAGGTTAAGAAACATCCAATTCCCTGAATCTGAAAACAGTTGTCCACAAATTCCCAGCTCTGTAAGAAAAGGAGTTCTTGCCAATAAATCCTGAATAAATCCATAACAGTTTAAGTTAGCGATGGTTCGTAGGTTTTGTAATATAGAGGGATGGTTGTGATCTGCTACTGCTTCTTCAGAACATAAAGACACATCATAGTTTGCTCCTCCTATAGCATAAAGATGCCTCAACTTTGGAATCTTCCAAACATTACATGGCAGAATAACCTTTCTCCCTAGTGCAGAAAAAATAGTAAGTGTTTCCAGGTTTGAGAGATTGGATATTAATGGCGGTAATTCACAGGAATATTTCAAATTAATTGCCAAATACCTCAAATTAACAAGTTGTGTTAATTCTCTTGAAAAGAAGGCATTCGTGTACCATATGTCCAGCACTCTAAGAAGTTTCAAGGTCCGACAAATAAACGAGCACACATCACCAAACGGATTGTCGTTGTAACTCATTTTCATCTGAAACTCATTTCTGAAGCAGAATAATGATTGAACAACTGCTGGGGAATAAGACTCTAAGAGAACATGACCACATTTTTCCGAGAAGTCAGAATGGATACACAGGCGACTTTGGTTATTTGCGTTGTAATTACTTGAAGGAGGAGGATAAGCATCTTCATAATTGTGAATCCACTGTAGGAAATTAATTTCCGTGGCTTTCTTCAAGCATAAATCACGCAACAAATCATGCATACGACATGCTTTAATTCGACCATCAAACCTTTTTTGAGCAACAATTACCAGACTTCTCTGAATTAGATCCATTAAGTAATCCTCTGCTACTTCCTCCAAGCTTCTCTGCCCAATCTTTTGTATAAACCCCTCAGCTACCCACAAACAAATTAACTTCTGCACTGGGATTTCTTGGTCTTCTGGAAATGCTCCTAAATAGAGAAAGCATGGTTTCAAGTGGTGAGGCAAGTGATTGTAACTCAGTGCTAGTGTGTCCAGGTACTGGTTTGGATCACTAACAATGTATGAGCTTACACTTTGGGCAACTTGTATCCACGACTCTTGTGTCTTGATGTTCTTTGCAAGAAGTCCTGCTATTATAACAATTGCAAGTGGAAGCCCTTCACATTTTTTCATTATTTGCTCCCCAATTTCAATCAGTTCTGGAGGGCAACTTTCATTTTGAAACACCTTCCGTTCTAATAACTCCCAACTCTCTTCTTCAGTGAGAAAACGCAGACAATGAGGATGGCAATCAGGTGAGGCATGCATAGACAACTCTTTAAGCTGACTAGTGAACATAACTCTACTTCCATTGTTGTCATTGGGGAAATACGTTTTAAGATCGTCCCAGGCACCAATATCCCATAAATCATCAATGACAATGAGATATCTCTTGCCTTTTAATTGCTTGTACAACTTTTCGCCTAGCGTCTCATTCGTCATGTTTTTAATTTCATCAGTAAAGATGACATTAACAGAACGTAAAATGTCCAACAACATATCTTGTTTTCTGGGTGATTGAGAAGCATAGGTCCATGCACGAATATGAAAGTAGTGTGTGATGTAAGGATCATTGTACAGTTTTGTGGCTAAAGTAGTCTTACCGAGTCGAGGCATCCCAACAATTGATATCATTTGTAGCTGCTTCTTTCCTCCAGCAAGTAGCTTTTTTATAGTCAACGCCTCATCATCAAAGCCCACTGTAATTTCTTCATCTACCATGGTTCTGTTCTCCATTGACATTGACATTGACGAATGGACTCCATCATTGAAATTTTGTAGGAGTTGGATCTGATTTATCTGGTCATAAAACTGCACCACTTTTGCCTCGATCATCGTAATCTCTTCCATGATATTTATGCCAATTAAAATATCAAAAAAACTGTCACCGTTGTTATTGCTGTCCCTTTGCCCTGGAACTTCAACATCAAAAAAACGGATGAGTTGTCTTGCTTTGCAGATCACATAATAAATTTGCATTGGCAGGTTTTTAGCTTCATGGTTCAGCTCATGCTGCAGCTGCTTCTCATCCATATCCTTGAGAATGGATGCTAGGAATCTTAGCCGATGGTAAAAGGAGTCGATATGATCAACCTGATCTGCGGTCCAATTGCACGCCTTACTGATCATTAGATGATTCAGTTTCTCCAAGACACAATAATTTTCACCCATCTCCCTCCCGAATCCCTCTCTCTGTTTCCATCTCTCTATTTTTCTCTGTCTTTGTCTTTGTCTTTCTCTTTCTTTGGCTTCCTCTCTCGCATACTCATCCATTTTTTTGATCGGTATCTCCAAGGCACAATTGTTTACTGCTTCCATAGCCCCGTTTCGGTGCTCTGCTATCTCTCTCAAGTTTGTGTTCTGAAGATGGAGTTGGATCAGAAAAGACTGTGGCATCCAAAATGTTGACTCCGGCTAAAATTTAAACAAATTACATTTACCCCCTCTAACAATTTGCTTAAATTGTAGCTGGCCTATTAGTTTGACAAAATATAACACCGGCGTCCACCGAAGTCCTCAAAAGTCAACTCCGTTAACAAAATTACTTCTCCTCCCATCACGCTTCCACACTTCATTTCCCTATGTTTATGCACCGCCACTTTCCCAACTACCACTACTCTTTAGCTCATCTCATCTCACTTCCACTGGTGCTCCTCTCCCCAATGTCCCCAGAGATCAAAGTGGAAAAAACAAATAAAAAAATCAAGAAAATTCCAAGAATCAATAACTTGGTTGAGGTGGTGGAAATTGGTTGCGACAATCCAATAAGGTCCTATTTGATTAGCATAATTAATAGTGAACAGATTAACAATTCATGTTATTAGTGTAACATTAGTTATTCCGTTAGATTAGTGCGATAAATAATTATCTTTTGTCTATTTTATTTTGCAGTATATATGAAAATATATAATTGCAATTATATAATTGTTTTGTATATTAGTTGTAGGGTTATGGGTGACCATTGGTTTAATGGTAAAATTTTAATCTAATAACCTTGAGATTATGAGTTTAAGTCATAAGGCAACTGCTTTATGCACTATGCTAAAGGTTAGATGCGTACCTAATATTTTCTCTCTCAAACACACATTAATGTGTATTAATTGAGCCTTTTTTTTTTTTTATAAATATATTAGTTGTAGGATTAAAAAAATTGTAAATTTTGTTGAATACAATATCAATTGAAATCTAATCAAAATAACAAAAATTACAACCAAATAATAGAATATGAGTCCCGTAAATTAATAATTGGGAAATTTAGCCAAAACCCCCTAGGCCCAACATGTTAATGTGTAAAGGACAATCCAAAAAATTTATTTCCTAAACCCCCTGAGCAACAAGCGTTTCCTCCGTGAAGGATAAACTACTATTTTTTCTCTATCTTCTAAATAACCTTGCACCTATGTATATATCTCACAGAGTGTGAGAGAACGCAACAATATATATTGTGACACCCTAAATATTTAATTAATTTTAACTCTGCATTAATATCAACTAATTATGATTAGAGAAAATATATATTGGATATACTTAAAATATAATTTAATTTAAGTTAGGGGTCATTATGATTTTAAAAGGAAAAAAAAAAAAAAGAAAGAAAAAGAGAGAGAAGGATGGTAATACAATTAGTTTAATATTTGGATTATAGGATAATTAGCTATTTGTTTGGATAAACTTTGAATTGTGGTAAGGATGAAAACAATAAGGGGTGGCAAATAAGTGGTGCTCAGAGACTTGACCCAAGTCTTGTTAAGTGAATCACCTATATAAATAGGTAAATTCCTGGAGGTTGAAGTGACCAAGGGAGAAAGGAATCAGCGGGAGCTTCTATTTGCACATCCCTCATCCTCTTTTTACACACACTAAATAAAAATTATTTTTATTTTTATTTTATTTTTAAGTGAAATTACTATTTTGGACATAAAATAAACACATTCGGAAGTTGATTGTCGAAAAATTGAAAAACATTCGGAACTCAACTTCCAAACAAGTTATTTAGTTTCGGAAATCAACTTCCGAACCAATTGTTTATTTTCGGAAATCAACTTCCGAACCAATAAAAGATGTGTAAAGAGGGGAAGGTGTGTGTGCAAATAGAAGCTCCCGGAATCAGCATAGTGAAAGTGCTCCGTTGGTTAGGAGGTTAGTTTTAAATTGTTGTTATTACAGTATTTGGTGTGGGTTCAAAGTTCTCTCGTTGCGCGAGTTCTAACTTAAGCAGAACTTGTCTTCAGAGGTCAGGACAAGCTTTTAGGTTATAGTCTCTAACTAAGAACGAAAAACAGGACACCTTAGTGACCTTTGTAAGGGGTGTTATCTTGGACCTGCGGGAGATGGGGAGGATTTTCCTGTAACAAAAAAAATAAAAATAAAATAAGAGTAGTTATTTAGGTGAGTTGTATTATACCTTGAATAACAACGAATTATTTTATGTAAAATTGTTTTATGTAAATCATGCTTTATAAATTATATTAACATTTCAATATGCTATTTATTTTATGAACCCTATTGGTTTACAAGGGAAATCCATGGATATAAAATGTTTATAATTTTGGAGATTTGATATTTACTGTGTACCATCACGGAGGTCACATGCCTTTGGGAATTTAAATAACATTGGCCATATGATTAGTCATTTTAGTAATCCTCTGTTTGTCATGAATCCATTGACTTTCTGTTATGTTTTGTACCATGGTTATGATTATTTTACTTATATGATTTCTGCATGATATTTTTGCTATTTAAAATGATTTATTTATTCGAACCAAACTATTTACTGTTTAGCCTAAATAATTATCCATGGTGACTTTATAACTTATATTCATATTTTTCACTCTACCATGTACTTGTAGCTGTTAAACCCATTCAGGTAATGAAACTTAGGGAGGAGTTTTTTTTACCTCTTAAAGCAGAACTAGAGCTTGGAATAAACACAGTGTTTTGTTTTGTTTTTATTTGTTTGTAATTATTGCCTGACTCTTTTTAATTAAATAAAAGCTCCAATGTACGTTTTAAGTACAATAAATATTTATATGTACACCTTTTATTTTACTCCGCTGCATCATTAATTCATTTTAATTTAGAATTAATCCTTGGTAACTTTAGAAATCGACTAGTTGCGACACATATACAACACACTGAAGAAGTAAACAAGGTGGTAATGCAAAATACAAATTAAATGTGCTGAAGAACTCAATTTTTCTAAAAGCTAATTAGTGAGAGAGTAGAAACAAGTCAATCCCCAACATTATTCATCTCACTGAAATGAAGACCCTAAGAAATCAGAATTCAATTCCAAAAATTTATAAACTAAAACGAAGAAGAAGACGGGTTTTGAGATGAAGAAGCTTTCATGCCAATCGTTGCAGTGAAAATGGGTTTGGCTTTGGGTCTTTTTGGGTTTTGATGAAATTAGTGTTGGGTGTAGAAACCAGTGTGATTAATGAAAGTTTGGTTGAATGATTAGGCCTATTGATTGAAAATTTTGTGGGATTAGATAGAATTTGTTGAGTTGTTGATTGTTGATTGTAGAGCTTCTTTCAGGTATATTGAATTGTTGTTAATTTATTATTGAATTGTTGTTGATTTATTTGTGAACTTGTAGTGAAGGAACTTGTAGAACTTCTTTCAGTTCATATTCTGTTTTTCTTATTACTGATACCCTGTTTACGAAGATAGTAAAGTTTTACTCTAGTAGTCAATAACATGTTACTATGAATTAAAGTAAAATGTTATTATTAATCAAAGTAAAATGTTACTGTTAAACAGAGTAATGTTACTGTTTACTTGACGGTATTTTTTTATTCATTTAAAGAATTTCATAGTCAACCTAAATCTTGTTTGATAGATCTTAATGAGAGAATTCTAAAAATACTAATTTTATTAAAAACCAACATTTAGATCAAAAGTTATATCATTTTAAAGTTTAAAAAAATTAAATTACTCACTAAGGATATTTTAAAAATAGTAGTATGTGCTAGATTTTTCATGGAAAACTTTTTGTACTTGTCCTTAATGTATTACAATTTTATTATGAGGTGGTTTTGACCAAATTTTTCAAAAAATTCAATCCTATACTACAATACGCCCAATCAAAATTTTAAAAGATCTATAAATTTTGTTAGATAAAATGTGCATTAAAATCTAATCAGGATAACAAAAATTACAACCAATTAATGGAATATGGGGGCAAGTTTGGAAACCAGCTAAAATAGCCAAAAAATCACTTCGAAAAAGTTAACTCTTGTCTCTATTTTTTTGCACATCTTTTCATAAAAAGTTAAAAAATTAACTAAAAGAATTAATTTCCAAAACAACCATGAGTCTCGTGAATTGAGAATTTCAATTCTATACTCCAATATTCCCAATCAAACTTGCCCTGCGCTGTGGGTGTTTGGGAATACCAAAGAAAGTCACATATTTTTTTCGAATTCTTTAGTCTTGAGTGACATTTTCTAAAAATTATGTCAATTTTTACTTTTCCAATTCATCTTGTGTAAACGAATCTAAAAAGTTTTTTTTTTTTTTTGAAAAATTCTAAAAAAAAAAAAAAATTGAAAAGCCAAAAAAGTTCACTATTTTTGCCTTATTTTTATTTTTTATGGATTTTTTAAAAATTTTTAATTTTATTGCTCGTCTCATCAAATTAAATTTAGAAGCCTAAAGCTTTTTAAATTAAAAAAAAAAAATCATAAAAGACGATGAGGAAACAAAAAAATCACCAAATAAACCAACCCTAAACACTGACACGCAAAGAAAAAAAAAATATTAAATACCTAGATGGGAATCTATAGAAGGTAGGCGCAACAAAGAATTTTGGTGAGAGCAAGTAGCAGCACTCCAACCTTTGACATACACCTGATTTTGATAGTATTTGGTGCTACTTTTATTTAAAGTTTATAGAGTAAAATAAATTAAACAAGTTAAAAAATAAAAAAATTTGACTATTAAAAAGTTGGGCAAGGATGTCTAAAACTTTTACTTTCTTAGTCACAAAAAGCTGCTGATCCAGCATTGTATAGAACAGTGTTTTTGACACAAAATGAACAGCTATAATTGAGGGTGAATGGATATTGGACACAGGCTCGATAGTTGGAAGTATTAGGGTCTGTATAGAATATTTAGGGCATTATAAGTACCTACAATGGTTCTAGTCATTTCTTTGAGAAAATTGGAGGACTCTATAAAGATTTTTCTTCTCTGTCTTCGATTTTTTATTTATCTATTCACTAGTGCATTTAAGGTATAATGCATGCTGAAATGGCAACTTCTAAACAAAGTTGTAGGGAGACGGGGAAAGAATGAAGGGGCATTCTCCTTGTTAGGACAAATTTCGTTGGAAAATTCCTCGTAGCTCGAAAAAGTGAGGCTCGAATGGCTCAAAAATATTCTCTTACCGGTAAGAGAATATTTTTGAGCCATTCGAGCCGTGATATTCGAGCTACCAATCGGAGTTGAATTTCGTTTTTGACTGTCACACTACTTAACACAACCATTCTCTTTATTCGGGCTTAAAATCAACTGTAAAAAGTGAAACACTAAGCATGACACAGACTAAGTTATTTTCTAAAGCTGAGCATATAGTCATTGTAGAGTGAAATGTTGAAAAAAGATTCATGTAGTTAACCTTACTTGATTGAGGCAAAAGATTAGTTTAGTTTGATTTGGTATAGTTATCTTCAGTTGAAGCACTTTTGTTTTTACCTCCCCATCCAACCTGATTACACAAGAAGAAATCTCAACCATATCAAAATTTCATACTCCTGGAGTGTAGCCCAATGAAAAAAGAAGAGAGAGAGAGGGAGAGGGAGAGGGAGAGAGAGAGAGAGAGAGAGAGTCAAATGAACAATCAAAAGATATAACCATAAAGTTAATATAACTGAACTATTGTTTAATTTGGCTCATTTTTGGTTCGTCTCCGTGCGCTTAGGCGCAAGTTTGGTCCACTCAGGAACTCCTAGAGTGTGCTTGGCCGCACGTACATCGGGGCGCAGCTTGCTGCCTTAGAAAAATTTGAACAGAGTATTTTACTTGGTTTGGGTAACTAAACTCCCATTCTTTGTATGTTTTGAGTTTGGAATTTGTGGGAAAACCTATTTGACTTGGATTGTACTTCCTAAAGGCTTTGCTTTGGTGTTTCCTAATTAGTTTTAGGTTAGACTAGAAGGAAACCTGTTTTGTTTTGGATTAGCTTTAGGAAGATGATAATTTTGGCTATAAATATGTGAAGACCTTCACATCTTTAGTTTGACTTTTCAGTTCCTTGGGAGACGCCATGGGCGGTTTTGTTGGCAGGCCTTCGAGTCTTTGGTTTGGCCTTTGGTTGGTTCTCTTTGATGGATCCGTCTTCGTTGGTCTTGGAAGATTTTTGTGAATCTTTGCTTGGCATTCTACTTCATATCTTGTTGGAGCTTTGTCATCTGCGGGGCCTCTTGGAGGTTGTTTTGACAGTATTCCATAGATTCTTGGCGATTTCTTCGATGTCTTGATTTGTTGAAATTTTATCTCTCGTTCTAAGTGAGTTAGAGAGTTAGGGATTTGTTTTTGTCTCTCTTTCTTCTTTACTAGGGATCTATGGTTAAGTTTAACTGGATCTATTGGTGTCTCCTTGTGAGATTTATTCTTGATGTCTTTTGGTGGAACTTCGTTTACGTGAGACTTTTGTAGAGAGGATTTTGGATTTGGTGAGAACTTATATTTGAGTGGTGAGTATTGTGAGAGATTTCTTCGTCACCGTTGTAGTTTTTTGGAGCATTGTTCTCTATAAATAATGGATCATTCCTTTTGCTTGTGGATGCATAAATCTTGGTATCGTGTGATCGTTTCTGTCTTTTGGATTTGCATAATTTGTATGATTCTTCTACTTTATATTCGAAACTATCAACTATCTTGATATTGTTGAATTTTCCCTAGGCTCTCCACACAACATCTACATCAAGGTTGGTGATAATATACAATATATGAATCTGAAAAAACTATAATTGCAAGAAGTTGCTATTGTATCTAGGATTGACTAGTTTTATAGCAACTTTGACCATGATAATTATTTATTTATTTTATTTTTATTTTTATGCTTCAAGATAGCAAATTGCCCATAGCAACACCCTACAAGAAATTTATGTTTCAATCAATACTAGAAAATCAATTGGTTAAAAAAAAAATAAAAAAATCCATGTAAATGTAATCACAATGATTCACCTTTCTCCTAGTATATCGTGTCATGATTCAAACTTGTCGAATTGCTCAAGCATTTGGAAGATTGTAATGTTTTGTGTTGGAAGAGGCTGGAGCGGCGGCATTCTCAATAAAGGAGTTTACG